>CM044554.2:29864817-30464817 GCA_024416835.2 Perccottus glenii
AGACTAAATCAGGTCTAAAGCAGGTCTGAACCAGGTCTAAAACCAGGACCAGGACTAAACCAGGACTAAACCAGGACTAAACCAGGTCTAAAACCAGACTAAAACCAAGTCTAAAGCAGGTCTGAACCAGGTCTGAACCAGGACTAAACCAGGACTAAACCAGGTCTAAACCAGGTCCAAAACCAGGTCTAAACCAGGTCTAAAGCAGGACTAAACCAGGTCTAAACCAGACTAAACCAGGACTAAACCAGGACTAAAACCAGGTCTAAACCAGGTCTAAATCAGGGCTAAAACCAAGTCTCAAAGCAGGTCTAAACCAGGACTAAACCAGGACTAAACCAGGTCTAAAACCAGGTCTAAACCAGGACTAAACCAGGTCTAAACCAGGTCTAAACCAGGACTAAACCAGGACTAAACCAGGTCTAAACCAGGTCTAAACCAGGTCTAAAGCAGGTCTAAAGCAGGTCTAAACCAGGTCTAAACCAGGACTAAACCAGACTAAAACCAGGACTCAAAACCAGGTCTAAACCAGGTCTAAACCAGGTCTAAAACCAGGACTAAACCAGGTCTAAACCCAGGTCTAAACCAGGTCTGAAACCAGGACTAAAACCAGGACTAAACCAGGTCTAAACCAGGTCTAAACCAGGACTAAACCAGGACTAAACCAGGACTAAACCAGGTCTAAACCAGGTCTAAAACCAGGTCTAAAGCAGGTCTAAAGCAGGTCTAAACCAGGTCTAAACCAGGACTAAACCAGGACTAAACCAGGACTAAACCAGGTCTAAACCAGGTCTAAACCAGGTCTAAACCAGGACTAAACCAGGTCTAAACCAGGTCTAAACCAAGTCTAAAGCAGGTCTGAACCAGGACTAAACCAGGACTAAACCAGGTCTAAACCAGGTCTAAACCAGGACTAAACCAGGTCTAAACCAGGTCTAAACCAAGTCTAAAGCAGGTCTGAACCAGGACTAAACCAGGACTAAACCAGGTCTAAACCAGGACTAAACCAGGACTAAACCAGGTCTAAACCAGGTCTAAACCAGGTCTAAAACCAGGACTAAACCAGGTCTAAACCAGGTCTAAACCAAGTCTAAAGCAGGTCTGAACCAGGACTAAACCAGGACTAAACCAGGTCTAAACCAAGACTAAATCAGGTCTAAAGCAGGTCTGAACCAGGTCTAAAACCAGGACTAAACCAGGACTAAACCAGGTCTAAACCAGGTCTAAACCAAGTCTAAAGCAGGTCTGAACCAGGACTAAACCAGGACTAAACCAGGTCTAAACCAGGACTAAACCAGGACTAAACCAGGACTAAACCAGGTCTAAACCAGGTCTAAACCAGGTCTAAAACCAGGACTAAACCAGGTCTAAACCAGGTCTAAACCAAGTCTAAAGCAGGTCTGAACCAGGACTAAACCAGGACTAAACCAGGTCTAAACCAGGACTAAACCAGGACTAAACCAGGTCTAAACCAGGTCTAAACCAGGTCTAAAACCAGGACTAAACCAGGTCTAAACCAGGTCTAAACCAAGTCTAAAGCAGGTCTGAACCAGGACTAAACCAGGACTAAACCAGGTCTAAACCAAGACTAAATCAGGTCTAAAGCAGGTCTGAACCAGGTCTAAAACCAGGACTAAACCAGGACTAAACCAGGTCTAAAACCAGGACTAAACCAGGACTAAACCAGGACTAAACCAGGTCTAAAACCAGGACTAAACCAGGTCTAAACCAGGTCTAAACCAAGTCTAAACCAGGTCTGAGCCAGGACTAAACCAGGACTAAACCAGGACTAAACCAGGTCTAAACCAGGTCTAAACCAGGTCTAAAACCAGGACTAAACCAGGTCTAAACCAGGTCTAAACCAAGTCTAAAGCAGGTCTGAACCAGGACTAAACCAGGACTAAACCAGGTCTAAACCAAGACTAAATCAGGTCTAAAGCAGGTCTGAACCAGGTCTAAAACCAGGACTAAACCAGGACTAAACCAGGTCTAAAACCAGGACTAAACCAAGTCTAAAGCAGGTCTGAACCAGGTCTGAACCAGGACTAAACCAGGACTAAACCAGGTCTAAACCAGGTCTAAACCAGGTCTAAACCAGGTCTAAAGCAGGTCTAAACCAGGTCTAAACCAGGACTAAACCAGGACTAAACCAGGACTAAACCAGGTCTAAACCAGGTCTAAACCAAGTCTAAAGCAGGTCTGAACCAGGACTAAACCAGGACTAAACCAGGTCTAAACCAGGTCTAAACCAGGACTAAACCAGGTCTAAACCAGGTCTAAACCAGGACTAAACCAGGACTAAACCAGGTCTAAACCAGGTCTAAACCAGGTCTAAACCAGGTCTAAAGCAGGTCTAAACCAGGTCTAAACCAGGACTAAACCAGGACTAAACCAGGACTAAACCAGGTCTAAACCAGGTCTAAACCAGGTCTGAACCAGGACTAAACCAGGACTAAACCAGGTCTAAACCAGGTCTAAACCAGGACTAAACCAGGACTAAACCAGGACTAAACCAAGACTAAATCAGGTCTAAAGCAGGTCTGAACCAGGTCTAAAACCAGGACTAAACCAGGACTAAACCAGGACTAAACCAGGTCTAAAACCAGGACTAAACCAAGTCTAAAGCAGGTCTGAACCAGGTCTGAACCAGGACTAAACCAGGACTAAACCAGGTCTAAACCAGGTCTAAACCAGGTCTAAACCAGGTCTAAAGCAGGACTAAACCAGGTCTAAACCAGGACTAAACCAGGACTAAACCAGGACTAAACCAGGTCTAAACCAGGTCTAAACCAAGTCTAAAGCAGGTCTGAACCAGGACTAAACCAGGACTAAACCAGGTCTAAACCAGGTCTAAACCAGGACTAAACCAGGTCTAAACCAGGTCTAAACCAGGACTAAACCAGGACTAAACCAGGTCTAAACCAGGTCTAAACCAGGTCTAAAGCAGGTCTAAAGCAGGTCTAAACCAGGTCTAAACCAGGACTAAACCAGGACTAAACCAGGACTAAACCAGGTCTAAACCAGGTCTAAACCAGGTCTAAAACCAGGACTAAACCAGGTCTAAACCAGGTCTAAACCAAGTCTAAAGCAGGTCTGAACCAGGACTAAACCAGGACTAAACCAGGTCTAAACCAGGTCTAAACCAGGACTAAACCAGGACTAAACCAGGACTAAACCAGGTCTAAACCAGGTCTAAACCAGGTCTAAAGCAGGTCTAAAGCAGGTCTAAACCAGGTCTAAACCAGGACTAAACCAGGACTAAACCAGGACTAAACCAGGTCTAAACCAGGTCTAAACCAGGTCTAAAACCAGGACTAAACCAGGTCTAAACCAGGTCTAAACCAAGTCTAAAGCAGGTCTGAACCAGGACTAAACCAGGACTAAACCAGGTCTAAACCAGGTCTAAACCAGGACTAAACCAGGACTAAACCAGGACTAAACCAGGACTAAACCAGGTCTAAACCAGGTCTAAACCAGGTCTGAACCAGGACTAAACCAGGTCTAAACCAGGTCTAAACCAGGACTAAACCAGGACCCAAACCAGGACTAAACCAGGACTAAACCCAGGTCTAAAGCAGGTCTGAACCAGGTCTAAAACCAGGACTAAACCAGGACTAAACCAGGACTAAACCAGGTCTAAAACCAGGACTAAACCAAGTCTAAAGCAGGTCTGAACCAGGTCTGAACCAGGACTAAACCAGGACTAAACCAGGTCTAAACCAGGTCTAAACCAGGTCTAAACCAGGTCTAAAGCAGGACTAAACCAGGTCTAAACCAGGACTAAACCAGGACTAAACCAGGACTAAACCAGGACTAAACCAGGTCTAAACCAGGTCTAAACCAAGTCTAAAGCAGGTCTGAACCAGGACTAAACCAGGACTAAACCAGGTCTAAACCAGGTCTAAACCAGGACTAAACCAGGTCTAAACCAGGTCTAAACCAGGACTAAACCAGGACTAAACCAGGTCTAAACCAGGTCTAAACCAGGTCTAAAGCAGGTCTAAAGCAGGTCTAAACCAGGTCTAAACCAGGACTAAACCAGGACTAAACCAGGACTAAACCAGGTCTAAACCAGGTCTAAACCAGGTCTAAAACCAGGACTAAACCAGGTCTAAACCAGGTCTAAACCAAGTCTAAAGCAGGTCTGAACCAGGACTAAACCAGGACTAAACCAGGTCTAAACCAGGTCTAAACCAGGACTAAACCAGGACTAAACCAGGACTAAACCAGGTCTAAACCAGGTCTAAACCAGGTCTAAAGCAGGTCTAAAGCAGGTCTAAACCAGGTCTAAACCAGGACTAAACCAGGACTAAACCAGGACTAAACCAGGTCTAAACCAGGTCTAAACCAGGTCTAAAACCAGGACTAAACCAGGTCTAAACCAGGTCTAAACCAAGTCTAAAGCAGGTCTGAACCAGGACTAAACCAGGACTAAACCAGGTCTAAACCAGGTCTAAACCAGGACTAAACCAGGTCTAAACCAGGACTAAACCAGGACTAACCTTCGTGCAGAGGGATGAGAGAGTCCAGAGTCCCAAAGATCTGGTTCAGGTCTTGTTCAGTCATGATGCACAGAGTCCTCATCGGGTCGTGATAGGCCTTCGACACATTTACACCAGGTTTGTTTGTTAAAAATACATTTCCCAGGATTCATCAGGTTTAATCTACATCTGAGTGTCATCACCTTCTTGGCCAGTTTGAGGTCTTCCACCAGGTCCTGTTCTCCCTGCACCAGCTCGTAGATCGCCTGGAAAACACAGACACAAGCAACAGACTCTTGAACTTTTGTGTCTGTTTCCACTAAACCTTTAACTTTGAGCCTCAGTTCAGCTTTTCCTCTAAAATTAAACACATCCTCAGAATCCTCTCACCTCTTGTCGTTTGAGCTCCTTCGGGCTCAGAGTCTGCGACAGTCTAGCGTCAAACGTCTCGCTCCACAGTTTACTGTCGCGCCGTTTGGCCAATGTCGCTGTTGCCGTGGAGACGCGAGGAACCGTGGCAGATGAACCGGGGTTAGACGCCGAGGTGGAGACCCGAGTTTTCACCACCGAAGAAGAAGAAGAAGAAGAAGAAGAGGAGACAGGAGGGCACTCTGTTCGACTGACAGAGTGTAAACTGATGGAGCGCTGTAGAGAGACAGAGATAGACTGGTTTAGTCCTGGTCTAGACCTGGTTTAGTCCCAGTTTAGAGCTGGTTCAGACCCGGTTTTACCTGTAGACTCAGCCCGATCCTCTTGAGGGGAGTGGTCTTCACTGGAGGCAGCAGATTCACTAAAGATGTGACCCTGGAGGACGGTGTAGAGCGCTTTGTGCTGGGCTCCTGCAGGACACAAGGACACAGGCTTTAGGAGAGAGGGAAGGAGGGAAGACTTGTTACAGTTTTTCTTTGGTTCTTGAAACCCTCGTGGTGGATTTCATCAACCCCCAGAGCCCTGCCACTGAGGAGCTCTCAGACCCTGGCCTTGAGCAGAAGTGATGGTGTGAGTGAGACCCAGTCACTGACAGCCCTCGAAACTGATCAACAGTGGGTTTGTGTTGAAGTGTGCAGTCGATTTATCCAGAGCCAAAGTGCAGCTGCCGTTTGAGTCGGACACTGACATGTTTTCTTCTGATCACACATCAGACACAACATTAGAGTCACATTTAAGAAGAAAAGCATCCACTCCAGTCTCTGAGCAGGACAGAGACATGGAAGACCGCTGCAGCCTCTTGGTTTAGTCCTGGTTTAGTCCTGGTTTAGTCCTGGTTTAGTCCTGGTTTAGTCCTGGTTTAGTTCGTTTTGAGGCATCCATTCCCATCCTTCCCTGTGTCTTGTCCTTCTGATGCAATATTCAGAAAGACTGAGACATTGTAGGGTTAAAGAACAATTACTCGTTCTTCTGATCCACACTGAGCCCCCAGTCTTTGAGCCCCGGTCTTTGAGCCCCCGGTCTTTGAGCCCCGGGTCTTTGAGCCCCCGGTCTTTGAGCCCCGCAGAGGGATTGATGTTGTGCTGCTCGGTGCTTGTCCCTGTCACATTCTGAGAACTAATCAAAACAATCAATACTGACAGTGATTGTCCGCTCGATTTAACCGAGAGCTAAAGGAACAAAAGGAACAACAAACACAAACATTTAAACTTCTTTCTCTTCTTTAAGTTCAAGGTTTGTGGAAGATAGTTTAGGACCAACATTTACAGGAATAAACTGTCCAAGCTTTTAGCTTTCTTATTCTTATTAAATTCATGTTTTCTGTTCAGACGCTGGTTATAAGTATTCATTGTGTGGTTGCTGAGACATTCCTTTTTATATTTTATAGTTTGGTTTTCTCCCAGATTCTCCTGATTTCAGCCGTTCACACTGTAAAAACTAAACTGAGTGGCTTTGCGCTGTTTGGCTTTGAAGCAGCCACTAACTCTTTTTTTTATTGTTTTCATACATTACATAATCCACTCAGACCCACTGCCCGGACTCGACCCGACTCGAACCTGGACCTGACTCGACCCGGACTCAGACCTGACTCGAACCTGACCCGGACTCGACTCGACTCGGACTCAGACCCGGACTCGAACCTGACCTGACCTGACCCGGTCTCGACCTGACTCGACCTGACTCGAACCTGACCCGGACTCGACTCGACTCGACTCAGACCCGACTCGAACCTGACCTGACCCGACTCGACCTGACTCGAACCTGACCTGACCCGGTCTCGACCTGGACTCGACCTGACTCGAACCTGGACCTGGACTTGGACCCGGACTTGAACCTGGACCCGGACCCGGACTCGGACTCGGACCTGGACTTGAACCTGACCCGACCCGACTCGACTCGACCCGACTTGAACCTGACCCGGACCCGACTCGACTCGACCTGACTCGACCTGACCCGACCCGACTCGACTCGACCTGACTCGACCTGGACTCGGACCTGACTCGGACCTGACTCGACCTGACTCGACTCAGACTCTTGTCTGTAGCTGACGTTTGTTTGTGTCACGGATTCATTTACAGTAAGTTTCCATTGGACTGAGTTAAAGTGGGTTAGAGTCGAACGATTTACAGTGACATCCGTCAATAAAGAACTGTGTGATTCTAAAGGATTCTACTGAGACCACAACTTAGTCCTGGTTTAGTCCTGGTTTAGTCCTGGTTCAGTCCTGGTTCAGACCAGGTTCAGACCTGGTTCAGACCTGGTTCTTACCTGGTTTTGTTTGGTGGAAATGCTGCTGGCGTCCGTCAGAGCTGATACAGATTTTAAAACCTGAACAGAGCAGGTCGTGTTTTGTCCCGACACCATGTTGTTTTGCTCACTTTTATCCCAGAATGCACCTGAGTCCTCTCAGGCTAAACTAAAGATCCATGAACTCTTTAAGAAAACCCAGTTCCATTTCCGTGTTAGCGTTTTGGATTTACGTTTTGTCAAAAGCAATTTGGGAAGAGTTTGTCAAACATTTCCAAACAGTTTTTTTCACAGATGAAACTTGAAAACACAGTGAAAAATAAAAACGTTCTTCAAGTCAAAGTCCACAGCTTTGTAGAACGTGGCTCCAGCAGAAGTTCATAATGTTCCAAACCTGTCAAAGGTTCACTCAAAAAAACAGGACTAAACATCGACAAAGAGGATCCAAATGCTTTTGGTGAAAAAAATGGAACGTCGTCAGAAAAGAAAATTGAAGTTGTATTGAAGCTATTGTTTGGATTTGGTTTTTTAAATGTTCCAATCCAATTTAGTTCTGGTTTTTACAAGGTTTATGTTTCAGGAAAAATCCATAATATCTGTCATTTTAAAAGAGTTTGACTTTATAAATCAATCGATCAAAGTCCAAAAGGTTCCTCGAAAATCATAAAGTGAACAGACGTTTGACAAAAAATGTGAAGAGCCAAGAAGAATCTTTGGTGAAAATTTGTCAAATCACAAAAAAACTAAAGAAAATGGTGTTTCTACTGTAGGTCCTTAAGTAGTCTGTTCAAATCCAACTAAAACCTGTTCAAATCCAACTAAAAACTGTTCAAATCCAACTAAAACCTGTTCAAATCCAACTAAAACCTGTTCAAATCCAGTCCATTTGAGCCTGGGCTTTAGTCCTGGTTCAGTCCTGGTTCTGCTCAGCTCTGACTGAGCTCCGTCCTGACTCACCGCTGACCCCCCCAGCCCTGTCTCTCTCTGAGTCTGTCGTCATGTCCTTTTGACTCTGACTCAGCGGCTGCCATTGTTTACACTTCAACACCTTTTCATCTCAAAAAGCCCTTTATTAATCTAGTCTGAACACAGAACTGAGTGGATCATTGACAGAAACAAGACACTGCAGCGTTCACAGACACTAGAATAAACCTTTACATAATTAATAATGGAGCTGGACTGATGTGACACAAACTGAGCTGCTCTCTTTGAATCATTATTAATCAGAGCCTCATTAAAAGCACAGTGACAGAGGCCTGGGGCTGTGTCCTGGATTTACTCAGACCTCCCACTGTCTGACGTTTAATCACACTGAGCTGCTGGACTCATGTCTAATGAGTCTAAATGTCTAACTAATCTAATCTAAGTAAAGCTGATGTGTTTTTTATTCCTCACTTTGTTAAACTCCAAAAAGAAGAACTGTCAGTGACAGGCTGACATTAAAACATGTATTAAATTCTTCCAAGAGCTGCTGTTTGTTCTTTATATATTTAAATCCAACTAAAACCTGTTCAAATCCAACTAAAACCTGTTCAAATCCAACCAAAACCTGTTCAAATCCAACTAAAACCTGTTCAAATCCAACTAAAACCTGTTCAAATCCAACTAAAACCTGTTCAAATCCAACTAAAACCTATTCAAATCCATCTAAAACCTGTTCAAATCCAACTAAAACCTGTTCAAATCCAACTAAAACCTGTTCAAATCCATAAAAATATCACCTACCAAATGTATTGGAGCCACATAAAACACTGCAAAGGACCACATTTGGCCCCTGGGCCTTGTGTTTGACGTGCAGGCCTGAAGACCTGAAGGTTTTATGGATGTACTTTTGTTGTTTGTAAAAGTGATTCTGCCGTAAACGCCAGACAGATCTGAATTATTTCATAAACTGAACACATGTCACTTCCTGTCACCTCCTGTCACTTCCTGTCACTATTTTTACCTCCCTTTGTCTGGTCAGAGGCTGGAGCGAAGTCATCGGTGCTGACCTCTGACCCCTGACATCACAGACACTGACTCAGATCTGTTTGAGCAGAGACTCCTGACAATGGTTTATTCTCTAAAGAAATGACTCATCTTTAATCTAACACTGGACCAAAGCTACACTCGCTGTTATTCCTCCAAAACAACTTCTCCAATAATTCACAAATGTATCCTCCTGAATGTTCATAAAAAATAAATCACACTTTCTTGTTTTTTTGGGAAGAAGACATGTCTTCATTGTTGGAGTTAGAAATAATGATCACAAACATTACACGCTGTTATTTTTCAGATTCAGACACATGTTTAACACTTCAGAGGCTGATGGCTCTGTTCTCCCACCTCCAGGGGGCGCCAGCAGCTAGGACTATAACACATATCGATAATTAGGCCAGAGCCGGTGATGACAGGGAGTTATTATTATTATTATTTTATTATTCTTATAATTTTCCCCCGAAATGATCCTCAATTAGATTCAGTGAACATGCGCGAAAAATCATTTTTATTGGTCCCAAAATTCAAGGCCGGCGAAAAACCTATGTATTTGAAGTCCCCGAAAAAAAAATATGAATAATGACTCAGTGGCGACCCCTAGAAAAGTCCAAATCCATTTCTCTTCTTCACGAGGTCATGTATACAACAGAACAACAGAACTATAACCGTCTGCATTTGGTCTAAAGTCTGAACCAACGTCCTGGAGCTTTCACCTGAACATTTGGGTCGAACTAATCGAGAAAGTCAGGCCCAAACAGATGCCTGCCCCCTGGAGGAGTGGAGGAGTAACAGCCGGACAAAAGAAGTGTGAAGAGGGAGGAAGACTCACGTTGAGGTCCAGACTGCAGAGACTGAGAGAGTCCACATCTCTGTTCTCCTGCTTCCTCTTCTTCTGCAAAAACAAACAGAAACACTCACTTAACATTCATCTTTTCAATATAATCAGTGTTACTTTAGGAACGAGCTGAGGCCAGTCTTAAAGGTGCTTTAATAAAACTGTGCTTCTCAATGACAAGTCTGTTTTTTATTTTGTTTTTCAGAGTGAAACAATGGACCAATAAGTACTTCCTGTTGCCTCTGAGACAACAACAGGAAGTGACCCTCTTTCACCTGGAGCTGCTCTGAGGTCAGTCGGTTCAGCAGCTGCACCACAAAGACTTTTAAATCCATCCTTTTAAATAAACCCTGCTCCACGTCGGCTCCAGAGGAAAACCCTCAGTCCTGCTCTGAAAGCTTGACTTTAAACCTTACGCTGTTGATTCTTTGGTGACATTGAACAGTATTTGGCTCACTTCCATTAAAATAAAGGCAATAGTTCTACCTTTCTGAATCGTCGGCTCAAATATCTGAAGAGTGTGACCTTAACAACAGTTGATTTGTTCTTATTTCATTGTTTTGTGGATGATTGCATTATTTTGTTTTTAAATAATGACCTATAACTAATGGTTACTGAGATTACAACAGAGTTAAACAAAATGAAGGAATGGTTCAACATTAATAAGTTATTAAATATAAAAAACTAAAATAATGAGATTTAGAAAACGCAGAAAAGATGAACAAACAGAGATTCTGACAAAGTAAAAATAGAAAGATCCTCAGTCACAATGTTAACTGGAAACCATCTTTTACTCTTCACTCATACTTTATATTAATCACTGAAGTCCTTCAAAAACCGTTAGAGACTTTATACTCCAGACAGAAAACCTCAGACTTGTACATAATGTAGGATTTAGAAAATAAACAACAGACTGTTTCTAAAATCAAACTCCCGGAAACCTAACCCTTTGTTTGCTTATCATGAAGGAGATATCCTTTAAATGAGTGTGTAGCACTTTTAAAAAGACAGTGTGACTCTGTGGAACGAGACGTAAAAATAAAAGGTGTAGAAACATCTTTAAAAAAATGTACTGAAGGGTAATAATGAATTATAAATGTAATAAATAAAAGTAGTTAAAATATTCATTAAAATAATGAATATAATATGGTTAAATAATTCGATTTTGAAATATGCCAGATAAAGATAATGATAATAAAACTGGAACAGCAGGAGGATCTGTTTTTATTGTTTTTGTTTTATTGTATCACATAGTGTTTTATTTTGAAAGTTTAAAGGGAAGGCCATGATGGGTCCCAGAGCTTTTGTTTGTAATTATAAATATATATATATTTTTTTTATTTCTCACTTCACTGAATAAACTACTACTAATAAAAAAAAAAAAAAAAAAAAATCAAAGTTTTCTCAATCCCAGTTACCCAGTTCAGCGTCGGAGCCTCAGCAGCCAAAACAGAGCAAGTTTAAAATAAAGGATTAATAAGTATTTTTGTTTAAAGTCAGAAAACAGAGTGAGTTTAAAATAAAGGATTAATAAGTATTTTTGTTTAAAGTCAGAAAACAGAGTGAGTTTAAAATAAAGGATTAATAAGTATTTTTGTTTAAAGTCAGAAAACAGAGTGAGTTTAAAATAAAGGATTAATAAGTATTTTTGTATAAAGTCAGAAAACAGAGTTAGTTTAAAATAAAGGATTAATAAGTATTTTTGTATAAAGTCAGAAAACAGAGTGAGTTTAAAATAAAGGATTAATAAGTATTTTTGTTTAAAGTCAGAAAACAGAGTTAGTTTAAAATAAAGGATTAATAAGTATTTTTGTTTAAAGTCAGAAAACAGAGTTAGTTTAAAATAAAGGATTAATAAGTATTTTTGTTTAAAGTCAGAAAACAGAGTGAGTTTAAAATAAAGGATTAATAAGTATTTTTGTTTAAAGTCAGAAAACAGAGTGAGTTTAAAATAAAGGATTAATAAGTATTTTTGTTTAAAGTCAGAAAACAGAGCGAGTTTAAAATAAAGGATTAATAAGTATTTTTGTTTAAAGTCAGAAAACAGAGTGAGTTTAAAATAAAGGATTAATAAGTATTTTTGTTTAAAGTCAGAAAACAGAGTGAGTTTAAAATAAAGGATTAATAAGTATTTTTGTATAAAGTCAGAAAACAGATGAGTTTAAAATAAAGGATTAATAAGTATTTTTGTTAAAAGTCAGAAAACAGAGTGAGTTTAAAATAAAGGATTAATAAGTATTTTTGTTTAAAGTCAGAAAACAGAGTTAGTTTAAAATAAAGGATTAATAAGTATTTTTGTATAAAGTCAGAAAACAGAGCGAGTTTAAAATAAAGGATTAATAAGTATTTTTGTTTAAAGTCAGAAAACAGAGTTAGTTTAAAATAAAGGATTAATAAGTATTTTTGTTTAAAGTCAGAAAACAGAGTGAGTTTAAAATAAAGGATTAATAAGTATTTTTGTTAAAAGTCAGAAAACAGAGTGAGTTTAAAATAAAGGATTAATAAGTATTTTTGTTTAAAGTCAGAAAACAGAGGAGTTTAAAATAAAGGATTAATAAGTATTTTTGTTAAAGTCAGAAAACAGAGTGAGTTTAAAATAAAGGATTAATAAGTATTTTTGTTTAAAGTCAGAAAACAGAGTGAGTTTAAAATAAAGGATTAATAAGTATTTTTGTTTAAAGTCAGAAAACAGAGTGAGTTTAAAATAAAGGATTAATAAGTATTTTTGTTAAAAGTCAGAAAACAGAGTGAGTTTAAAATAAAGGATTAATAAGTATTTTTGTTAAAAGTCAGAAAACAGAGCGAGTTTAAAATAAAAACACATTAATGAGAGGAACATCGTGTGATGGACCGAGACCAAAGAGACAACAATGACAGGAAACCTCTGTCGCCACGGTAACCGCTGTTAGTGCTGTTTATGAGACTGGCTTAGACCGGGTCTAGACCGTGGTTAGAACTGTTTTTTACCTGATCTTATTTAGACCAGGTTCAGTTCCAACTTAATCCTGGTCTAGTCTTGGTTTAGTTCTTTGTTTAGTCCTAGTCTAGACCAAATGTTAGTCCTGGTTTAGACCAAGTTCAGTCTAGGTTTAGTCCTACTCAAGTCCTGGTTAAGGTCTGGTCTAGCCTTGACCTAGACCAAAGGTCAGTCCCGGTCTAGTCCTGATCTGATTATGTCCTGTTTTAGTCCTGATTTTGACATGGTTTAGTTCAGAGACTAAAGTAAACACAAACTAAACCATGTCAAAACCAGGACTAAACCAGGACTGAGTAAGACTAAACAAGACCAGACGAGGACTAGTTCTAACGTCTGAAATCAAGACTCACCCGTCGGTAGACAAACAGACAGCAGCCCATCATTACATCCCAGACTCCACCGGATCCTGAACCAGGTCTGAAGCAAGTCTGAACCAGGACTGAACCAGGACTGAACCAGGTCTGAACCAGGACTAAACCAGGTCTGAACCAGCTCTGAACCAGGACTAAACCAGGTCTGAACCAGCTCTGAACCAGGACTAAACCAGGTCTGAAGCAGTCCCAGCTCTGACTTGTGTGGTTCCTGCCGGTCTTGGATCTGAGTGGACTTGAGTGGATCTCAGAGCTAAAGTCTACCATTGTTCCTCAGTGGACAAACAGGAAGTGACGGTCGTCGGGGGAAACGGTGCGAGGCTAAACTTAGCTTCAACAGGAGACGCTCAAACTGGAGCCAGCTGTAGTTCCACTCATCACCACCAGGACCTGGTCTAAGACTGGACTAACTCTGCCTGGACTTGGTCTGGACCTGGTCTAAGACTGGACTAACTCTGCCTGGACCTGGTCTGGGCCTGGTCTGGACCTGGTCTGGGCCTGGTCTGGGCCTGGTCTGGACCTGGTCTGGGCCTGGTCTAGGCCTGGTCTGGACCTGGTCTGGACCTGGTCTGGACTTGGTCTGGACTTGGTCTGGACCTGGTCTGGGCCTGGTCTGGACCTGGTCTGGACCTGGTCTGGGCCTGGTCTGGACTTGGTCTGGACTTGGTCTGGGCCTGGTCTGGGCCTGGTCTGGACTTGGTCTGGACTTGGTCTGGACCTGGTCTGGACCTGGTCTGGGCCTGGTCTGGACCTGGTCTGGACTTGGTCTGGACCTGGTCTAGGCCTGGTCTGGGCCTGGTCTGGACCTGGTCTGGACTTGGTCTGGACCTGGTCTAGGCCTGGTCTGGGCCTGGTCTAGGCCTGGTCTGGGCCTGGTCTGGACCTGGTCTGGGCCTGGTCTGGAGCCACAGACCCGTTGGTACCAGAGGTGAGACAGTGATGAAGAGGACTTACTGCTCTGATGGTCCCGCCCTCAGACCGTTCAGACCCAAGAGACGAAGACGAGGGTCTCTTCTGCAGCTTCCACCTGAAACCACAGAAGTAGAACATGTCTAAACCAGGACTAGACCAGGACAGGTCCTTTCCTTTTTGTCCATAAGCCTTATCCAGCTGCCATTGTGTTTGTCCACAGCCCCACAGCGCCCTCTGCTGGAGGCTACAGTCACCAACAGGCTCTGCTTCAGTTTCATTGTAGCTTATATTAAATCTGAGCCTCTTTTCTCTTCAGTGTGAACAGAGCCTTATCTTTGAGCTCCTCAGGTGAGCTGTGACAGGTGGAGGCAGGTGGAGGCAGGTGGCAGGGCCGTGCAGAGACCTAAAGAGGGGCAGGGGCTCAAATTTCTAAAGAGGCACATAACCTACATAAAACAGCACTCTGTTGTTGCTGCTGAAACCTTTACTTTTATAAAGGTTTTGAGCTCTCCTCTTGTATTGCCTCCGGACCCTCCACATTGACCCCTGACCCTCCACATTGACCCCTGACCCTCCACATTGACCCTCTGTATTAAGACAGTACAAAAGTGCATCTCTCTGATTTTCCAGGTTTACCTTGTGTATTTTTTCTTGTATTGTTCAGTTTTAAGGCGGCTCATGAAAGGACTTGTTCTGGTCACTTTTGTTCCTGTAAAGTTTACCCCGGGGCAGCCTTTACCTCGTCCCTCCCCAGACTGAGAGGAGAAGATCCGAGCAGCTGGATAAAGCTATATAAGGACGTCTGGCACAAGACATAACTGTGTAGTCTGGTTTATTCTTCAGGACAAATAGACTCTAAGATGGTTTCAGCTGTTACAGATCCACCTGTAACTGTTTTGTTCAAAGGTTGCTGGTGCAAACAGAAGAATGTGCCTGAGCTCAGTCTCGCTCTGAGTCGACTTATTGTTTCTGGAAAATGTGGATCGGCAGGTTTTACACTGAACTCTGAGAACGGATCAGTCGAGCCTTTTCAAAATAAAAGAAGCTTGTTCTCGTGAGTCTCGGATTGTGGTAGAACTGAACAGACTTTGATTTTAAATGTTATTCTTCTTTTGATTTGTAAAGTACACTCTAGAGTAAAAACTGGAGCTGACCAGGACATCTTATCCAATCAGATCACCTGAACCCAGCACACACTGAACCCAGGACGAGAGAGCGTTGTTCTTGTTGTTCATTAAACAGAATTAAACCTGATAACATTAAAAAAACATTATTATAATGTATTATTACAGCATATATTTAAAGTAAATCTCTACTTCTCATATTTACTCGACAGCACAACGACAAAAATAAAAACTCAAACACATCCCGCTGCAAAAATCATGAAAATCATGGGGCGGCAGTAGCTCAGTGGGTAGAGTGGTCGTCTTTCAACCGGAAGGTAGGCGGTTCGATTCCCACTCTCCCCACAGTTCATACTGTCGTTGTGTCCTTGGGCAAGACACTTAACCCACCTTGCCTCCAGTGACTGTAACACTGGTAATTACATTAGAACAATGTAAGTCGCTTTGGATAAAAGCGTCAGCTAAATGAATAAATGAATAAAAACCAATGACTGTATAAACTATGGACGTCTTCCGCCCATTTCTCCCTTATTCACCGATATTGTCGTTACGACAGGGCAATAAAATGGCGGTTACTCCACAGTAAAACAATAGTTTTTAGATAGCATAAACCAACATGATAATCAAAAATCCAAAAACCCAACCTTGATCCTACTGTTCTGTCAAATTTTAGATTTGTGTCCCATTTACCTTTTCTATCCAAGGTTTTGGAAAAGATTGTTTTCTTA
Source organism: Perccottus glenii (assembly GCA_024416835.2). NCBI lineage: Eukaryota > Metazoa > Chordata > Actinopteri > Gobiiformes > Odontobutidae > Perccottus > Perccottus glenii. The sequence continues at coordinate 29,880,899 of CM044554.2, forward strand.
CAGTCTTTTCTGGAGAACAATCAGATCTTTGAAAAGTCTGGCTTTAGGACACGACACAGCACTGAGTCTTCTCAAAGTACAAAATGACATTCTCTTGTCCCTTGATGAGAAAAAGCCAGTGCTGCTCATAATGTTGGATCTTACTGCAGCATTTGACACCGTGGACCACTCAGTCCTTCTGACACGTCTGGAACAACAGGTTGGGCTTCAGGGACCTGTGCTGCAGTGGTTTAGGTCGTATTTAACAGAGAGGACTTTTCTGTTAGGATTGGTGACCTCTCCTCCTCCCTTGACCTCTGGTGTGCCACAAGGTTCCATTTTGGGCCCTGTTTTATTTTCCTTGTATATGTTGCCGTTAGGTGCAGTTATTTCAAAGCACAAAATGTCTTTTCATCTGTGCATGAGCGACCTACAGGTTTACCTTCCGGTTGTCCCTGCTTGTCCTAATAGTCTTCAGTCCATCAACAGATGCTTAGAGGACATCAGATTGTGGCTGTCCCAGAGTTTCCTCTGTTTGAATGAGGATAAAAGTGAATGTATTGTGTTCGGCTCATCCAACCTGCCCAGTGTCTCAGCTCCTGGTCCTTTTGCTTTGGCCCCCATCTCAACCATGTTGTCAAAAACCTGGGGTAAAACTAGACAGCAGTCTAAGATTTGATAAACAAATAGATTCGGTGGTTAGGGCAAGCTTTTTTCAGCTTCGCCTCCTTTCAAATGTTAAACCCTTTTTAAGTCGCACTGACCTGGAGAAAGACATCCATGCTTTTATTAGCTCCTGCATAGACTACTGCAATGCACTCTGGGAGTTCACCAAACTGGACTTCACCGTTTGCAGCTTGTGCAAAACGCTGCTGCCCGACTGCTAACTAACAGTCGTAAACACGAGCACATCACACCTGTCCTGTCCCTGCACTGGCTCCTGTCCAGTTTAGAATTCATTTTAAAATCTTAATGTTTGATTTTAATGCAGAGGTTTACTGAAGAAAACAGGTTTTACTCTGAGTTTGGTTTGAATTATTATGGTTGACCTGGAACTTTTTAAACATACTTTGTGCTTTACTCATTACTGAGTAAATACTTTGGAGCTAATATTGTTATCGGCCGTTATGTGTGTTTACTTTATTCATCAGCATCGGGCTGATTGTGGAGCAGTTGTTATATTCTAGTTTGTGCCTGTGACACTGTCGTGCACCTGAGCAGAACAAAGGTGTTTGTTCAACGCTGGAGCCTCGACTGCCTCAGGACGTGTCAAAAGAAGACAGTCGGGTTGAAATATTCAATGCATTCAATGCAAAGTTCTATAGCAACATTTGAATAACTCGTTTAAAACAACATGCTCACGTGCTCACCATCTCTAAAACTACTTTGGACTCCACCCTTTTTTTACAAGTCTTTACTCTTTTCTAAATAATCATTCTGTTCTTTTACATGTGGTTGGATTTAAACAGGTTTCAGTTGGATTTGAACAGGTTTTAGTTGGATTTGAACAGGTTTTAGTTGGATTTGAACAGGTTTTAGTTGGATTTGAACAGGTTTCAGTTGGATTTGAACAGGTTTTAGTTGGATTTGAACAGGTTTCAGTTGGATTTGAACAGGTTTTAGTTGGATTTGAAAGGATTTTATTTGGATTTGAACATGTTTTAGATGGATTTAAACAGGTTTTAGTTGGATTTGAACAGGTTTTAGATGGATTTGAACAGATTTTAGTTGGATTTGAACAGGTTTTAGTTGGATTTTCTGGAGGACTGCAGATTTAGTCTAAATCTTACTTGAACAGTAGTTTTCTTGGAGTCCACACTTTGACTGTATTTAACCTGTTTCTGTTTCATTAAGTATTTTCTTCTGCTTTTTCTAAGACTTTATTAAAACCAGACTCAGCCTCTCCCAGACTCTGACTCACTTCTGCTTCTTTTCTCAGAAACTAACACCACTGGTTTTCTCTTAAACCTAAAGTCTGATAATCCTGTGAAGTCGGAGTTCTGACCTGGATCCAGACGCACGGCCCTCACGTTTCTGCATCGGACTCCGAGGAAAGTCCAGGAAACATCCACAGATCTGTCACGTCCAGACTTCAGCAGAGACTGAAACAGAGTCTGCTCCACGTCCTGGTCAAACCTGTCCCGCCTTCAAAATAAGAGCACGGCAATAAAACACAGCTGTGGAGCAGAACAGGTCTGAACAGTTTTTAAAAGAGAAAAAAAGCTCACACACTTTTTTTGTTTTAGTTAAAACCAAATACACAATATTTTGCTTTGGAATAAACTGTAGCTGCTTTAATTTTGTAATTTTTCTAATCTTCTCTGAGCTGTGATTGGCTGAGAGACAGAGGAAAGACTGAATATCAGGTTTTATTCTTTTGCTTTACAGGAAAACAACACAGAAAAAAAATGTTTTAAATTAAGACTGTGGGTTCCGTCGACTCCCAAAGGCCCTTTTATTTAGATTTGACCAAGAGTCAACACTGACACATTTTTCAACGTTATTTTTTGTGGCCTTTTATGTAAACATTTATTTAGGACTTCATTTTGTGGACTTTACTTTTTGTAAATCTGAATCGGAGGTTTATTTTACAGTAACAGTGCTTTTCCTTAAGCCCAAACCTAGACCCCCCTCGGGTCGTCTGCAGTCTGCATGTTCACCACCAGATGTCGCCAAACCCCTTCTGTCGACTGTGTGTTTGTATTAAATCTTTTATTTCTACAGGACAGTACTATAAAACAGTACCACTCTATAAAATGTACAAAATATGAAAATACACACTATACAACATTTAAAAACACAAATGTACAAACAGGAAGCGCAGTATTCCCTTCTAAATAAAAGTCCAACAACACTTCCACCTTTAAAAATGTGACAAAGGAAAACAGTTTGTAACAAAAATATTATATTAGAGGTTTTGTTAAATGCAACTATAATCCACCAGAAAACAGTCCAGAAACAATATCTTTCATTCATTTTGAGCATAAAATATATAAAATACACAGGTGTAACACAAACATATACCAGTTTTAGAAGAACAGAAAAGACCTGCTAAACCTGGATTTAAGGTTCAGGTCGTGGGACATTGTGAAGAAATCCACCCAAAACTGTGGTTATTACCAACATTTATTAGACTCTGGGCCTTCTTTGTCACTTTTATTTGTAACATTTTAATGAACTAAGACCAGAAAAAACAAGAAACCAGCTTGGATTTGAACAGGTTTTGGTTAGTTTGAACAGGTTTTAGTTGGTTGAACAGGTTTTTAGCTTGGATTTGAACAGGTTTTACTTGGATTTGAACAGGTTTTACTTGGATTTGAACAGGTTTTACTTGGATTTGAACAGGTTTTACTTGGATTTGAACAGGTTTTAGTTGGATCTCAGGTCCAGTTGAATAAATGTTTACCTCATTTTCGTCAAAGTGCCAGAGTCTTAGTTATTAAGGAGCTGGATTTAAAACTGGTCCAAAAGGAGCTAAAGTCTGACAAAGACCAGCTTCAGTCAAAGTGGTTTCCCTTTTGTTTCATTGATAAAAGTTTAAGTGTGAGCCCCGCTGACAATTGTCGTCTACAGTGACATCACGGCGGCGTCCTCTCGGTGCAGTTGGGCTTTACAAACTGTGGGGGCGCCACAGCGAAGGGACGAGACGGCGGGAGGCTCCTCGTCGCCTGAAACACAAGACGAGAAGAAATATCAGTTTTGTCTCCACAAAAAAAACTCCCCACAGCGGGACGACCGCTGGACGGGAGAAAAGAACAGATCGAATATCAGGTTTTTTGTTTTTTCATAGATAAATAAAGAAATGACTAAAGAAGTGGCTCTATTGACCACATCAGGGTCTAACTGATAACTCCTGATTTAAATTCACATTCTGCTTTTTTTTTCTTCACATTGAACCTGAAGCTGATCTTCTAAACTGTTTTCACTAAAGTAAACTCTCGTACCGAGTCCAGACGAGGAGGATTCACTGTCGGCCAGAGAGGACGAGTCCACCTGGTCATGTGACAGCCCGTCCTGGTCATGTGACAGCCCGTCCATGTGAGGAATGGACAGCTCCGAGGACGGCACCGAGGAGTCGTAGATCCCCGAGTCCCGAGGAGGAGGCAGTTCTGGAGGAGACGCGTCGTCCTGCTCCAGCTGAGGGACAGGAGGGGGGGGTCCGCAGTGGTCCGTCTGGTCCTGAGGAGGAGCCGAGGACTGGACTGACGGGACACAGGACGAAGAAGAGGAGGGCGACAGGACGGAGCTCGACCTGGAACACAACAGATACAGAGTCACCAAAGACTTTCCCTGAACTGTCGAACCGAGAGGGATTCATAAAGCAGCCTCTTATCTTCTTTAGTCCAAGTCTGAGTCAAGTCCAAGTCACAAGAGTTACAAATCTGAAAACTGTCTGTCTTTAAAATATTTAATAATTTTATTTATTTATTTAGGCTCAATGTCTGGGTCACATTTGTGGCTGGAGTTCAATGAGAGCAGCTCGTCCTGCTCTGAACACATGCTGCAGGGAAAGGCTGTGCTGTTGCAGAGTGGGACTTGTGAGTCCTCTATGCTCAAGTCCGAGTCTAAGTCCGAGTCTAAGTCCGAGTCTAAGTCCGAGTCTAAGTCCGAGTCTCGAGTCCTTGTGTCTGAGAATAAACAAGTCCAAGTTTGAGTCAGAGTGATAAAAAAGCATCTTTGCCTTGAGTTTGACTAAAATCTCCTGCACACGTCACTAATCGACTCCAGCAGCGACTCTTCAGAACGCTCTGTGAGGATTTTGTGTCTTTGTGAACACTTTACAAACACTCTTCTACAGATGAACAGACTTTAAAACATCTCATTAACAACTCTCAGCCAGCAGAGGGCGCCCTCTCTGTGGACAGCTGTTGTCATAAAGTAGAGACTATCCAAGCGGCAGGTTCCTCAGAAACTACCCGTCTCTGTCATTTTAGTGTCTTTAGTCCAAACAGGACTCTATAGGGTCCCTCGCTAATCTCTGGAGATATTTTTAAGGTAAAGTTCGTGGCTTTAATTCCTCCCGGTTGTCTTCAGACGTAACCTTGTGTCTCTTCATTTGCTGCAGTGATATTTATCCACAGCCTGTTAGAACTGTGCTCTAAAAGTCCACAGTGTCATTAACCCAGAGGACACACGTCCTGGCCCGGGACAGGGACAGCTCCAGTCACAGTCAGGACACGTGTTAATGTTCTTTCAGACAGAAGACAATAAGAGTTAAACAGAAGACAGACGTTTACCTGGAGGTGCTTCTGGGTAAAGACTGAGAGCCGTGTGGACCAGGACTGTAACCGGGACTCAGACCAGGACTGGGACAAAAACCTGGACTTGGACTTGTGGCTGACCCAGACCCTGGAGCCAACAAGACCACGTTCCTCTTCGGAGCCGAGTCTCGTGAGTCCAGCGTCTTCACCGCGACCTCGTTCAGGACCAAACCGGACTCGGGCCTCGCCTCTGGACCTGAGGAGGCGGGGCTAACGGGTCATGGGCGGGGCTTTCTGCTGCGGGCCGGAGCTGCCTCTCGAACCAGTCGGGACTCTGGGAGATGAACTGGTGCATGTTGCAGATGGAGACGTACAGAGAGCGGCGGATTTACTCCTGAAGTAGTTCCTGCGCGCGAGACGTTGGGGCGCCGTGTCCCGGTCCCAGAGACGCCTGGGACGAGTGCAGACGAGAGAAGAGCTGCGGCAGCTGGTCCATCAGCTTCAGCCTGAAACCAGACCAAAAAACATCATTCACAAAGAATTCAACACCGTCAGGAGCTCAGACTGAGGGCCCCGAGAGTCTGAGCTTTACCTGAGGGTCAGACTGAGGGCCCCGAGAGTCTGAGCTTTACCTGAGGGTCAGACTGAGGGCCCCGAGAGACTGAGCTTTACCTGAGGGTCAGACTGAGGGCCCCGAGTGTCTGAGCTTTACTTGAGGGTCAGACTGAGGGCCCCGAGTGTCTGAGCTTTACCTGAGGGTCAGACTGAGGGCCCCGAGTGTCTGAACTTTACCTGAGGGCCCCGAGTGTCTGAGGTTTACCTGAGGGTCAGACTGAGGGCCCCGAGTGTCTGAGCTTTACCTGAGGGCCCCGAGAGTCTGAGATTTACCTGAGGGCCCCGAGAGTCTGAGCTTTACCTGAGGGCCCCGAGAGTCTGAGCTTTACCTGAGGGTCAGACTGAGGGCCCCGAGTGTCTGAACTTTACCTGAGGGCCCTGAGTGTATGAGCTTTACCTGAGGGTCAGACTGAGGGCCCCGAGAGTCTGAGCTTTACCTGAGGGCCCTGAGTGTATGAGCTTTACCTGAGGGTCAGACTGAGGGCCCCGAGAGTCTGAGCTTTACCTGAGGGCCCTGAGTGTATGAGCTTTACCTGAGGGTCAGACTGAGGGCCCTGAGTGTATGAGCTTTACCTGAGGGTCAGACTGAGGGCCCTGAGTGTATGAGCTTTACCTGAGGGCCCTGAGTGTATGGGCTTTACCTGAGGGTCAGACTGAGGGCCCTGAGTGTATGAGCTTTACCTGAGGGCCCTGAGTGTATGAGCTTTACCTGAGGGTCAGACTGAGGGCCCTGAGTGTATGAGCTTTACCTGAGGGTCAGACTGAGGGCCCTGAGTGTATGAGCTTTACCTGAGGGCCCTGAGTGTATGAGCTTTACCTGAGGGCCCTGAGTGTATGAGCTTTACCTGAGGGCCCTGAGTGTATGAGCTTTACCTGAGGGCCCTGAGTGTATGAGCTTTACCTGAGGTCAGACTGAGGGCCCTGAGTGTATGGGCTTTACCTGAGGTCAGACTGAGGGCCCTGAGTGTATGAGCTTTACCTGAGGGCCCTGAGTGTATGGGCTTTACCTGAGGGTCAGACTGAGGGCCCTGAGTGTATGAGCTTTACCTGAGGGCCCTGAGTGTATGAGCTTTACCTGAGGGTCAGACTGAGGGCCCTGAGTGTATGAGCTTTACCTGAGGTCAGACTGAGGGCCCTGAGTGTATGAGCTTTACCTGAGGGCCCTGAGTGTATGAGCTTTACCTGAGGCCCTGAGTGTATGAGCTTTACCTGAGGGCCCCGAGTGTATGAACTTTACCTGAGGGCCCTGAGTGTATGAACTTTACCTGAGGGCCCTGAGTGTATGAACTTTACCTGGGGCCAGAGGGCCGTGGGGGCGTCGTTCTGCTCGAATAATCAAGTAAAGCGTCAGAAAGCGGCTCAGCTCTTTCTCGCTCTGTTTGGCCCGGCGCAGCTGCTCAGCGATCATCGCCACGGCAACAACAAACAGGTCCCGCCCCCACCGCTGCCGATTGGTCGCTGCGTCGTCGGGGAGGAGCTACTGCTGTTGGTGCTGTTACCGCGACCCAGAGGAGCCTTCCCTCGGCGACTCTTCTTCTCCACAAAGTAACTGTCGACAAACAAGCATTATTTTAAGAAAACTGTTTTTATAAAGTTTTTTATTTTTTTAATTATTTTAAATTATTCAGTTATTTTCAGCATAAAGTGAGAAATATTAGCAGTAAAGTAAAAACATCAGGTTTTAAAATGTTCTATTCATTATTTAATATAAAAGTGAATACAAATATAAACATACACGTCCTAAAACTGAAATTATTATTTTCAAATTTAGTGCAATGTGAATATGTTGGGCAATAATTGTTAGTAGTGTTAAATTTATTTATGTTTTTTAATACATTTTCCAAAATCTTGAAAAACTAAAAAATTTTATCTTAAAAACATTTTTTTTTCAATTTTGGAATTTTAATTTTCATGACGTTTTTCTTTATTTTGTATTTTTTTTAGGTTGTATTTTTTATTTGAAAAGGGAAAAAGAGGCATTGTTTTGGTACAAACATTTAATTTAAAAAAACACATGACACCATTTGGGAGAAAATATATAATAGAATATAATAAAAAAAACACACACATTAAACAAATGAACTACAACTATAAATTAAGATTGGCTTGTATTTTTTGTACTTTTTTTACTTTTGTCTAAATAAATCAAAATCTAAATAAAGGTGTGGTACCGAAGTCCTGTGGAGCAGACGATCAGGATGAAGTCAGCCTCGTCCAGCTGTCGACTCAGCCACGACATCTGTCCCTCTCGGCACATGTCCAGATGTTCCCACAAGTCCAGCACCACCTGAAGGGCACACGAGGCGTTTACTACCACTGATGGCCACTAGATGCTGCCATAAACTTAACTATGTTTTCACTGAAAGCAGTCAATATTAAGAGGTTGTCCAATAAATGTGGCTCAACAAAACCCACAATAACTGTCTTTATTCTTTACCTTCTTCTTTTGAAAAGGTTGTTTGTCCAAATGTTGAGCAAAAGAACTCGGGTCTGGTTTAAATATTATATACTTATTAATGTCCTTTGTTCCTTCCACTGATGGATTTTAGCTCTGGGTTAGTGTTTCAACAATGCCTTTAATCTGCTTTTGTGCCAAAAAAAACACAATATTATTATTAATATAACCCCAAGTTTCTTGAGACAAGTTTCTTGTGTTTTTAGACATGTTTTTGGTCTCATATCCGTTATTCGATTGTTAAACTATAGAGAAACAAAGAAAGAAGGCGAGATTGACCCAGGACTGAACTGAACTGGGACTTGAACCCAAACCCCTTCGTAAGCTTGTGTCCTGTCCGAGGGTCAGAGTCTGGTACCTCGCAGCCGCAGAAATCCTGCAGGAAGAAGGCGAAGGCCTGGACCACGCTGCTGTGTTTGGGACAGTCTCTGTTGGAGTAACACAGAAAGACTTTGGGACGAGGCCAGGGCCGGTCTGAGATCAGCGCTGCGCTCTGATTGGACGACTCGCTGCTCTCCTCGTCCAGGTGACTGTAGATGTTCTCTGAAGGACAAAAAACACAGAGAATTCTGTGTTATTCTCACTGATGCATTATGATTGGCCAAGACTACATGTGGCAGGAGTTTTTAAAACTGGAAAGATGTAATGTTTTAATAGAACATTCAATTCAGGCAGTTTAACTATGTTGAAAAAACAAGAAACTGAATTTAATTACAACTTTGACTTAAAGTTCCAACTCTCACTGAGTTACTTTGGTACAAAATGTGCTCTATAAATACTTCTTCTACAGCAGTAGAACATCCAATCACCTCCAGTTTTTTCTCTGAAGAACCTGCCTTTTGTAAATGTCCAGAAGCTTCTACAACATTAGTTAGGTTTTTTGCAGATCCAGGCTGAGGCTGAGGTTATTTAAGAGTTTTAAAGTCTACACGTGTCGAGGAGACCGTTTGAAGACGACACTGACCTTGTTGCTTCTTGCGACACATGACGGTGAAGAGCGTGGCGAAGGCAGAGAGTATGACCAGAGGAACAGTGATGGTCATGGCTCTGATGGGACCGGCCCACGGAGAATGCACTGAAACAAAAATAAGTCTACTTCGTTATCTTCTCCTTTGACGTGTATTTTTGTTCTTTGTTTTTTGATCGAACGTGGACAGATCACTTTCTACAGAACTGTTTTTGAAAGAAATGGCTCGATTGTGGATATATTTTACAGAACATGAGCTGTACCTTGACTGACGTGGAACTGGGTCTGTCTCCTCGTCGTGTTGGTGTCGTCCCTGAGCTGGAAACAAAAGGAACAACCCTCAGTAACATTGAGCTTGTCTAGAGCAGTCTGTGAGCTGCAGGTCGTACCTCGATGGTGTAGGTCCCCGTAGTTACGTCCTGAAGAACACAGCTGGTCCTGACCTGGTTCAAGTCCTGCACACGACACACACATTAAACACTTTCACATGTTTTCAGTTTACTCTTCTGTGTCTTTAAGCCCTTTGCTCTGTCTGCTCTGACTGGACCACGCTCAGGTGGAAACAGGACTAAAACAAGGTTAAAGTAGGTCTATATTTTAATTAAAAAAACAGGACTAACCCTAGAATTAAATCCAAGACTGAATCCTGAGTAAATGAGGACTATAAAAGACTAAACCAGGACCAAATTTAGAACTTAACTTAAACCAAGACAAAATCCAGGACTAAAGCTAGAACAAAACATTACTAGACAATATCAAAAGGAACACAAAAACATGACTAAACTTGGATTAAATTTACAAAAAATACGACTAAATACAGGAAAAAAATCCAGTTTAGAATTCTACACAAGAGCAAAAAAGAAAAAAGACAAAACCAGGTCAGAAGTAGGACAAAAGATAAATGTAAAGTGAGGCTAAACAAAACTAAAATCCAGAACTAAACACAGAAAATAGGACTTATCTAGAACTAAACCAGGACTAAAACAAGACTCCAGACTAGTTCTAAATGAGTAGAGTCTTACTCGGCAGCGCTGCAGTCTGAAGGGTCCGTCCTGCCTCAGTTTGTAGTAAACGTAGTAAAGACTGAACCCGAACGAGGGCGGGGCCTGATCGAACGTCACATGAAGGTTTGAGCCCAGCTGAGACACACTCAGGGACTTGGGCTTCCAGTCTGAGGAGGACAGATTACGTTAAACCAAACCACACGGATTCTTTACAGTGCATTAAACACGTTTGAGAGAACTGTGAGCTGTATTAATCAGAATGTAGACAGAAGAACTAGGTGTGAACAGGTGTCTGTGATGATGGCCTTGGCTCAGAGGAACTCACATGGTTTACAGACCAGGTTTTCAGAGCCCAGCAGCACTTCACAGGCTGAAACAGAGGAGCAGACGATTACACAATGAAGAACGAACAGCAACGTGAGTGCAGCGTCTGAACACCCTAACGGGGGATGGACCGAGCTAACACCGAGCTATACATGAAACTACAGTTATTCGAACAAGTGCTACTGAAGCCGACAGTAAAATGTGAAGAACAAACACCAGAAGGATGGGTTTGGTGTGAACACAGGGAGGAGTTTGTTCACACATTCAGGTCAAGTGTGTAATCATTGGATGTGTGGAAAGGGCTTTACAGGGTCCAGTAGTGTTTCTAATGAAGTGTGTTGTACCCTGACTCACAGTTTGTTCGTAGAAAAGACGGAGGAAGAAGCTCTGCTCATCAGAGAAGGAAAGGGCACCACTCGGATCATGAAGTCAGTGTCGAAGGAGAGACCGGTGAACGTCTGACTGCTCAACTTCTGCAGGAGGACACAAAGAGGGTCAGTGCTGTGTCGTAGTGTAAACAAGGTCTAAACTAAGTGTTCAACCAGGTCTAAAGCCAGGACAGAGATAATTCAACAAGAGGCTTCAGTCTGTGGTTGTTCTCTGTAGGTTTGTGACATTTATACCACAGTTTTATGAACAAGAACCAGAAAGATTGTCCCTACCGTGCTCCTGTAGGAGTATTTTGTCCCTACCGTGCTCCTGTAGCAGTATTTTGGCCCTACCGTGCTCCTGTAGCAGTATTTTGGCCCTACCGTGCTCCTGTAGGAGTGTTTTGTCCCTACCGTGTTCCTGTAGCAGTATTTTGGCCCTACCGTGTTCCTGTAGCAGTATTTTGGCCCTACCGTGTTCCTGTAGCAGTATTTTGTCCCTACCGTGCTCCTGTAGCAGTATTTTGTCCCTACCGGGCTCCTGTAGGAGTGTTTTGTCCCTACCGTGCTCCTGTAGGAGTGTTTTGTCCCTACCGTGCTCCTGTAGGAGTGTTTTGTCCCTACCGTGTTCCTGTAGCAGTATTTTGTCCCTACCGTGCTCCCGTAGGAGTGTTTTGTCCCTACCGTGCTCCCGTAGGAGTGTTTTGTCCCTACCGTGCTCCTGTAGCAGTATTTTGTCCCTACCGTGCTCCTGTAGGAGTATTTTGGCCCTACCGTGCTCCTGTAGGAGTATTTTGTCCCTACCGTGCTCCTGTAGGAGTATTTTGGCCCTACCGTGCTCCTGTAGGAGTATTTTGTCCCTACCGTGCTCCCGTAGCAGTATTTTGTCCCTACCGTGCTCCCGTAGCAGTATTTTGGCCCTACCGTGTTCCCGTAGCAGTATTTTGTCCCTACCGGGCTCCTGTAGGAGTGTTTTGTCCCTACCGGGCTCCTGTAGGAGTGTTTTGTCCCTACCGGGCTCCTGTAGGAGTGTTTTGTCCCTACCGTGCTCCTGTAGGAGTGTTTTGTCCCTACCGTGTTCCCGTAGCAGTATTTTGTCCCTACCGTGCTCCGTAGCAGTGTTTTGTCCCTACCGTGCTAGTGTTTTGTCCCTACCGTGCTCCCGTAGCAGTATTTTGTCCCTACCGTGCTCCCGTAGCAGTATTTTGGCCCTACCGTGTTCCCGTAGCAGTATTTTGGCCCTACCGTGTTCCCGTAGCAGTATTTTGTCCCTACCGGGCTCCTGTAGGAGTGTTTTGTCCCTACCGGGCTCCTGTAGGAGTGTTTTGTCCCTACCGTGCTCCTGTAGGAGTGTTTTGTCCCTACCGTGCTCCTGTAGGAGTGTTTTGTCCCTACCGTGTTCCCGTAGCAGTATTTTGTCCCTACCGTGCTCCCGTAGGAGTGTTTTGTCCCTACCGTGCTCCCGTAGGAGTGTTTTGTCCCTACCGTGCTCCCGTAGGAGTGTTTTGTCCCTACCGTGCTCCTGTAGCAGTATTTTGTCCCTACCGTGCTCCTGTAGGAGTATTTTGGCCTACCGTGCTCCGTAGGAGTGTTTTGTCCTACCGTGCTCCGTAGAGTGTTTTGTCCCTACCGTGCTCCGTAGCAGTATTTTGTCCCTACCGTGCTCTGTAGCAGTATTTTGTCCCTACCGTGTTCCTGTAGAGTGTTTTGGCCCTACCGTGCTCCCTGTAGGAGTATTTTGTCCCTACCGTGCTCCGTAGGAGTATTTTGTCCCTACCGTGCTCCGTAGCAGTATTTTGTCCCTACCGTGCTCCGTAGGAGTATTTTGTCCCTACCGTGTTCCGTAGGAGTGTTTTGTCCCTACCGTGCTCCGTAGGAGTATTTTGTCCCTACCGTGCTCCGTAGGAGTATTTTGTCCCTACCGTGTTCCTGTAGGAGTATTTTGTCCCTACCGTGTTCCCGTAGGAGTGTTTTGTCCCTACAGTGCTCCCGTAGGAGTATTTTGTCCCTACCGTGCTCCCGTAGCAGTATTTTGTCCCTACCGTGCTCCCGTAGCAGTATTTTGTCCCTACCGTGTTCCGTAGCAGTATAAATTTGTCCCTACCGTGCTCCGTAAGTGTTTTGTCTACCGTGCTCCGTAGCAGTATTTGTCCCTGCTCCGTAGCATTTATTTTGTCTCTACCGTGCTCCGTAGGAGTGTTTGTCCAAGAATCTGAGTGCTCCATAAAACTGGAGCACAGTATTTTGTCCCTACCGTGCTCCCGTAAGTGTTTTGTCCTACCGTGCTCCGTGAGAGTATTTTGTCCCTACCGTGCTCCGTAGGAGTGTTTGTCCTACGTGCTCCTGTAGCAGTATTTTGTCCCCACCGTGCTCCTGTATTGTCCCTACTGTGCTCCTGTAGGAGTATTTTGGCCCTACCGTGCTCCTGTAGGAGTGTTTTGTCCCTACCGTGCTCCTGTAGGAGTATTTTGGCCCTACCGTGCTCCTGTAGGAGTATTTTGGCCCTACCGTGCTCCTGTAGGAGTAGTTGAGTTGCCGAGGCTCCTTGAGGAGCAGATGCTGACACTGTTTTCCCTCTGGGTTCTTGTCTTCCAGATAAACTCGGAAACCTTTTATGTGTTCGATTCCTGCAGAGACAAAAATAAATAAATAAATAATAATTAGTACTTAAGCTTCAGATACAATTCCTTTTAAGACTTAAACAACAACAGACAAAGGGAAAGCCCTTTTTGAGAATCGAGCTGTGATTGGACAAAGCTCCCGTTCAGGACCTGTATCATTTATTTTATTTAATCCTGCACAATAGAGTCGGCCAAAAACACAACAGTTTCTCCAAGAATCTGAGGGCCATAAAACTGGAGCACAGAAATAAACAAAGCCTAAACCAGGTCTAGCCCTGTTCTTTGAAAGACTTTCCTGTGTGTGCCTCATGTTGATGTGATTATCTCAGTGTGAGAGCGACTCGACAGGTTTTGTGTCCAGAGGCAGATTCCTGAGCCTCGTCTGTGTTTCATGTTTACGACAGAAACAGGTTTAGGTTCAGGCCTGGATCTGAGACTCCAACACTTCAGTAATTAAAGGTTTTAGTTTGTGTGAGCGCAGCGTGAAGTCAACGTGTTACAGAGACCATTCTGAGGCAGTATTTCAAAAAGGCCTTACTTAGCCACGATAAGAACCATCAAATACACATCTATTAATGCCTGTCTGACATGATTAAGAATTAAAGACTAAAGGTTCGAGTAAATGTGGGACCTGCCAAAGCTCAAATCTACCCACATTCAGCAGGTTTTAATGTTTAATAAACTAAACCAGGACTTAGCCCAACGGAACCAGGGCCTAAACAAGACCATAGACCCAGGATTAAACAATAAGATGAACTAAACCCAGACTTATTCAGGATAAATAAAGACTAAATCAACTTAAAGGTTTAAAGTAGGATGTAACCAAGACCAGAGTTCTAAACCAGGTTTACACTTTGACCAAATCTGTTCTAAATCCTGACAAAGCAGGGACTCGGCTTTAGTCACAGGCAAATTAAATCTTTGTCCATTTCCTATAAACTCTTTTCTGTTTCATCAGTGTATTTCTCGTTAAAGTGTGACCCACTAAAGCTGGCTCTGGGGCAGAGAGCCCTGGTTCTAAAGTGTTGTTCTGTTTCTGTGTCACTCAGTGTTGTTTCAAACACGGAGCAGCAGCAGTGTTTCAGGTTTCACTCGGTCTGTCCCACATTCCTCTGGACTCAGGTTCAGATCCGGACTCTGTGAAGCTACCGTCTCACCAACAGGACTTTCAAAGACCACGCCTGCTTTTCACTCACAACAATAAAACTCCATTATGTTCCTTAAATACCTCACTCTGTAACGAGGAAAACTAAAATACATCCCACGTCCTTCGGAGCAAGAGCAGTGCAGTCTGTTCTGTTGGGGTTGATGCTCAGTAAACCCAACAGAACTGGGAAGGCGTTTGGACGAGAGGCACAAACACAGAAAGTTATGCACATTTTCTTTGTATAGTCCAGTATCCCAACAACAACTGCCTCAAAGAACAGCACAAAAACTAAAGTAAATATGCATCCCCTGTCCTTAGATCCTCAGGTTCAGAGGAAAAGGTCCTAAAACCTCCAGGAGCACTACAGAAGGAGGGATCCTCTCACAGGACGGACAGGCCGTGCTATAGATGTGTCCAGGACACATAAAAAACAGAAGTAGAGTGTACGTACCCAGTGGACTCAGAGACCAGTGCACCACCACCGCAGCCTGATCCTCACACGATAAATGACTGAAGGAGACGTCCAGCACCTCGTGGATCACATGCTTGCCCATCGGGGAGCTCATCGAGCAGTCTGAGAGCCACAGACGAGAGGGGGTTACTATCATCTGTGTTTTTTATCAGAAAGTAAAGGCAAAAATCTTAAACATGGAGGGAGTTCGCCTGGAACAACCTTTATACGTTTATTTTATCATCACACCAAATTAAAAAGTAAACAGTTAAAGATGTTGACCATTGTCATATCTTTTAAATGTCCAAACATTAGTTTAATTTCATTAAGACCTGATCTTTTATACCGCCAGGGTTTTTCAGATTGTACAATTTCTGTTGGTAATAAATACCTATTTTTAAAAGAAAAAAAAAACTATAACAAGGGAGAAAGTTTTCCAACAAAGGATCAATGGATAATGACAATCGAGGACTTTTTCTTGATGGAAAAACGAACAAACTGAAGTTACAGGAATCACAACTGGACAGAAAGTCAATAAGGTTTCCAGACAACTACTTCATCTGTTCTGTAGATCTGTATAATTTTGTTAATTGGAAAATTCTAATTAAAAAAAGGTGGAAAAAGAGGAGGTTGTTATCTCCTGGAGGTCCAGCCGTAAACTGCTGCAGTAAAAACAGTAGAAGAAGAGTCTCCTCCATGTTAAAGCCTCACTCTGTCACGTCTCTGTGCGGCTCCTGTTAAACGCACTGGAGACAGAGACGTGTCAGATCCATGAAAACGTGTCAAATATACACAGATTGTAATTAAGATCTGAATGTTGTTTTTGTCAGTAACTTGATAAATATTCTGTAAAAAGCTGAACTTATTTCACTAGAAGCAGTAGAACATTGCAGTCCTCAGGAAGAAAACAAAAAGACTCAATAATATACATCAGGTTTATATTAATTTACTCCTGTTACTTCTTGTTTGGAGATTTATTAGAAAACCCAGAGGAACTGAACGAGAGTGGATTTAAACCATCAGCAAGATTTTAGAGTTTTCTGCCAAATATATAAAACAATTAAATCTTCTTAAGTGTTTGATTAGTAAAAAATATTATCTACACACACTATTTAATTAAACAAACAAAATTCTTGTGTTTAAATACTTAATACAATTAAATATAAGTAATATATAACTTGAAAAGTAGTCATTTAATGTATATTTATTTCAGTAGAAACAGTAGAACATGGCAGTCCTCTGTAAACGGTCATTTAAACAATAATACTAGACATAATAATCAAAATAATTCATAAACTTTCCTTTATCAATATTTTGATTCTGTGATAAATAGTCTTTTGAATGTTTTTATATTTCAAATTAAAATAGTTTGGTTCATTGGTCCAGAACGGTCGGCCCTTTTTTTTCTCACAAATTTAACTTCGGACAATACTCTTTCTCAGCACCTTTTTCAGACTTCTCTTTGTTCACTTCGAACAAATGCTGCGCTGCTAAAAATATCCACAAAACCAGAACAAAAATGATTTAACTTTGAACAGAAAGGATTTATTTGTGACTTCTGGAGCTCTGAATGTCTGCAGTGGAGAAGAACGAGGGAGGAGCCGGGACAAAGGGAGAGAAAACCGGCAGGATAATGTGGGTTTAATGGAGGATGACGAGGAAAGAGGAAGAGGAGGCGTGGTGCAGGGCCGAGGACACGAGTGAGCGCTCCTGTCGCTGCGTAAAGAACGGTCAGGTTCAGGGTAAAAACAGAAGGTCACGGTTTGACAAAGAGCAAAGGTCACGGAGACGTTAGGAGCCACACAGGGATTTACTCACAAGGGTTCGGAGATTATTTATGGAAAAAGAAGAAAAACAGAAACAGAAAGTCACTTTTTAATGTGATTAAAGCAGAATAAGAAAAAATAACTTGATAAACTGTTGAAGGTGACTTTTTAATTTGAACTCATCTTGGTTTAGATTTGGTTTTGTCTTTGTTTAGCTTTTAGTTTAAAGTTGATTTATGGTTTAGTCCCGGTTTGGTGCCGAGCAGGAGAGCTTGATTTTAGTTACAAGCCAAATATCAGCTAAATATCAGGTGATATTATTTATTTGAAAACAGCATTCATGTGAAGAATTAGACCTAGACTAGTCCAGGTTTAGTCCCGGTTTAGTCCCGGTTTAGTTCCGGTTTAGTCTCGTCTCAATGCGTCTGAGGAGGACACGAGTGAGCGCTCCTCTGGTTCTGTAAAGACTCGTCACAGCTGGATGCTCTTCTTTCTCAGAGTTTAAAGATGAAAAGCCAAAGAGTGGTTTTGGTCCTTATCATCAGAAAAATATGAATCAAATATCAATAAAAGCACTTATATTTTCATCTGTGGTCAGGCCAATACTTTTTATCCTTGGTCTGGTCCTGGTCATGGTCTGGTCTGGTCCTGGTCCTGGTCTGGTCCCGGTCTAGTCATGGTCTGGTCTGGTCTGGTCCTGGTCTGGTCCTGGTCTGGTCATGGTCTGCTCCTGGTCCCGGTCCTGGTCCTTGTCTGGTCCCGGTCCTTGTCATGGTCTGGTCCAGGTCCCGGTCCTGGTCCTTGTCTGGTCCCGTCCTTGTCATGGTCTGGTCCAGGTCAGTCCTGGTCCTTGTCTGGTCCCGGTCCTTGTCATGGTCTGGTCCAGGTCCCGGTCCTGGTCCTTGTCTGGTCCCGGTCCTTGTCATGGTCTGGTCCAGGTCCCGGTCCTGGTCCTTGTCTGGTCTGGTCCTGGTCATGGTCTGGTCATTGTCTGGTCCCGGTCCTGATCCTGGTCTGATCCTGATCCTGGTCTGGTCCTGGTCTGGTCCTGGTCATGGTCTGGTCCTGGTCCCGGTCCTTGTCTGGTCTGGTCCTTGTCATGGTCTGGTCCAGGTCCCGGTCTGGTCTCACTGCGTCGGGGGAGGACTCCTGACACGAGTGAGCGCTCCTGTGGCTGTGTAAAGACGGGTCAGGTTCATGTTAAAAACCTGAAGGTCACGGATCACGACACAAGTTCTAAAAACCTGCTTTAGTCCCTGTTTCCTTCCTCGTTTCATTGTCTCCTCGTTTCCTTCTTCAGCCGCGGTCTCTTTGTGTCCTTTTGTCCCGCTTTGACCCGCTCCAGTCCAGGTTTAGTCCTGGTTTAGACCCGGTCTCCTCCTCCCTTTGTCCCTAACCATCTCTTTGAGTCTGAGGTCACTCTGATCTGACCTTTACTTCTTC
Organism: Perccottus glenii; assembly: GCA_024416835.2. Taxonomy (NCBI): domain Eukaryota; kingdom Metazoa; phylum Chordata; class Actinopteri; order Gobiiformes; family Odontobutidae; genus Perccottus; species Perccottus glenii. The sequence continues at coordinate 29,899,240 of CM044554.2, forward strand.
CTTTACCTCCTTCACATTTAAGAAAATCCTTTTATCCCTCTTTTTTAATTCAACATTTTAATTCTTTTTGCTTTTTATACTGTTTATTAAAATGAGCTGTAAATTAAATCAAAACATCAGGGAGCGAGTAGGACATTGGGGAGCGGGCGGGACATCGGGGAGCGGGTAGGACATCGGGGAGCGGGTAGGACATTGGGGAGCGGGTAGGACATCGGGGAGCGGGTAGGACATCGGGGAGCGGGTAGGACATTGGGGAGCGGGTAGGACATTGGGGAGCGGGTAGGACATTGGGGAGCAGGCAGGACATTGGGGAGCGGTAGGACATTGGGGAGCGGTAGGACATTGGGAGCGGGCAGGACATTGGGGAGCAGGCAGGACATCGGGGAGCGGGTAGGACATTGGGGAGCAGGCAGGACATTGGGGAGCGGGTAGGACATTGGGGAGCGGGTAGGACATTGGGGAGCGGGCAGGACATTGGGGAGCGGGTAGGACATTGGGGAGCAGGCAGGACATCGGGGAGCGGGTAGGACATTGGGGAGCAGGCAGGACATTGGGGAGCGAGTAGGACATTGGGGAGCGAGTAGGACATTGGGGAGCGGGTAGGACATTGGGGAGCGGGTAGGACATTGGGGAGCGGGTGGGACATTGGGGAGCGGGCGGGACATTGGGGAGCGGGCGGGACATTGGGGAGCGGGTAGGACATTGGGGAGCGGGTAGGACATTGGGGAGCAGGCAGGACATTGGGGAGCGAGTAGGACATTGGGGAGCGGGTGGGACATCGGGGAGCGGGCGGGACATCGGGGAGCGGGCGGGACATCGGGGAGTGGGTAGATAGTTTTTAGGCCACAGCAGCTAAAGGCTACAGGTGTCAGGACTGCTTTTATGTATGTATTTTTAATTTCGCAGTGGGGTGAGGTTTTCTTTGGTCAACGACAGCTCTGCTTTTAAAACATAAATAACATTTGTTCAATTTTAAAGGGAAGTAGAAAAAAGGAGGGACTCACTGTCAGTTCTGAAGGTAACGGGCAGAGTTCGACTTCCATCTGAAGCAGGTGACACCTGGAAAAGACACAAACACTTCATTAAGACCAACGTCAAAGATACCGACACCGGCGAGATTAAAAATGAGTGTTTAATTTGTTTTTTTTTCATTCATTTGTTTTGTGAAAGAAGACTTTAAAGAACAGCCCAAAGCAGAGACAGTAAAATGTGTGGATAATATTTAAAAAATTACAAAAAGAAGATTGAGTTGCTCAACTGTCCCCAAAACCTTTCACACATTGGTTTTTGAATGTCTTTCTGTCGTTGGTAACTTGAATTAGAGACAGATTTTGGTTGAAAACACGCCTCTAGACCTCCTTCTCTCTGAGACAGTAGTCTTTGGTGGAGCTGAGATTCACAGATAACACTTGGAGCATGTTTTGTCCCCAGAGACAGGACACATCCCTCACAGAGCTTTTATTTAACGAGACTTCACTGATGTCAGAGAAGAGAAAAACATAAACAGCCAAGGACAGTGAAGAAAACTCTGATAATGGTCCAATAGTTTTACTCTGACAGATGTTGGTTCAACACTTTAACACTTTTGCCTCTGTCCTGCATTTGTTCTGTAAAAGACCAATCAAGAGCGCACGGATGTGGTTGGAGTTTATGAATTAAGATGAATACAGAGTCTATTTCTTGACATTTTTAATTCAAGTCAAACGAGAGCAGAAATATTCAGATTTCCTTTGAGCTGCTGCATCTTCCACTGTTCCTCGTCAACTTTCTTTAGTTCAGTCAAGGATAATTATTACCGTCTACAGCCCTCACTTTGAACCTGAATATTTCCTCCAGACTCCGCCCCCAGCCGCAGACCCCGCCCCCAGCCTCAGACTCCGCCCACAGCCTCAGAGCACATAATAACACTAATAACAGAGTTGGACACAGACAGTTTCCAGGTGTGTCTCGTCAATAATCATCTCATCAAACCAAAACACAGACAGAGCAGCTCCAGACCTGCTCAAAACTCCAACAAAGTGTTTACTGAGTTTAGAAACAGGCTTTTAGACTTAAAACAATTCACTCTAGATCCATGAGGTGAAAGTGTGTTGAGTAGAATCAGACGTAGAAGCTGATTCTCCTGCACTGCACTGTTTTTGTTTTTACAATAACTGATGAGATCTTTATTTATTACTGGGGTCATAAAGCTTCAAAGAGTCTCACTAATGCACTAACATTAAAGCTGTGTGTTCGGTTTGTGAGCAGCCCCTGTCCTCTGTGTCGGAGAACAAATCCCTTTGTCCTTCTCCTTGTTCTATTGTACGTTACCTGCCGAGGGCCACAGTCTTTATTCAGTTCTATGAATAAATAAAGAGATGTCCGGAAATGTCTCTAGACTTGTTTCTTTGATAACCTTTTACTCCCGTCTCTGTCTCGAAACCATCTGGAAGTGTTCAGTCTGAGAGCCTTTGTAATCAGTGCTTCCTCTTCTCTTCCTCCTCACTTCCTGTCCCTCCTCCTCTTCCTCATTAATCCCACTCTCAGTGTCCTTATCTAAACCCCTTTAGACCTACTTTGTACATGTTTTTTGTTTAACACCTGTTGTTTACCTGCAAAAAAATAGAGTCTGGAAGATTTACAGTAAAAATCATTCTAAATAATCAAACTTTATTTTTTCAAATTCTTTAGAATCTTTATTACAGCACCTGCTAAAAATTATTTTTTTTATTTTGATCTATTTAGGCATTTATTTGTTTTTTATTTATTTAATAATTTATTCTATTTATTATTTAATATTTTTTTATTTGTTCAATAATTTTTCTGTATGCATTTATTTATTCTTATTTGATTTATGTAATCATTTATTGCATTTATTTTTTTATTCATCCAAGAGCTTTGTTAAATTGGTCTCGTATAAAACAGGGGATTTATTTTCCATGCAAGGAGTGAGGAAATAGTACAATAATCCATTTGGTCAGGGTTATTTTACGACAGCACACTTTTCCAGGTTGTTGTACTTTGTTTGTGGCTGAAACCCGGTCCGTCTGGTTTTTCAGAGACACAGGGGAGTCCTGTAACGTGAGCCGAGAGTAATTAGTGATGATTACAAAAGGAAGTCTTCAGAGAGTCCCTGGAGACGGGCTTTAACCCACTCCACAAACTGCTCCAAACATCAACCACAGACTGTTATTATTATTATTATTATTATTATTATTATTATTATTATTATTATTGACTGTTTCAGAAACAGTTCAGAGTTCAGCAGGTGTAATGATAAGTCTAGGTCTGACTTTAATCTCAAACTAATACAAGCCTGACCCGAGGTTTTCTGTATCAACACAGCTTTAAAGACTTCTTAGGTCGAGTGATGTCCAGCCCTGAGTTAGATAGAGCTCTAGTCCCCTACTTCAGTAAAAACTAAACTGTAGAGCTTCACAACTGTCCTATTAATGTGTTTGTTTGAGCTCGACACTGACGCTGGTTATATCTTACTCGATTTTTCTGCAATTATAGAACGCCTCGAGTCGTGACGGAGCTCTAGTGGTGTATGTTCCAATTTTCAAAGATAAACCTCCAGCTTCAGTCGAGAGGAACAGCACCAACTTTACCAATCTTTCCATGTGTGTAACTGTTCTCTCTGTGGACGTGTTATACTTTTAGAATTATTGTTTAAAATCAGGGTCCCCCCCGCCTCCCCCCGGGTGCGTTCTGTGGAAGCGTTCATTGTTGTCAAGTATTAAACTCAGAACAGAGGCTGATCTTTGGAGCAGGAAGCTGTAACGAGGAAACAGAGCCAGTGAGCAGCCAACCACAGCTTTCCCAGGACTTTCCCAGGACTTTCCCAGGACTCAACAAAACCCGCTGCTCGCCTCTGGATCAGTGAGTCTCAAAGACCCCCGACCGGCCCCTGGTCCCAGGCCCGGTTAGTCCTGCTTTATTTAATCCATCGAGCGGATCACAAACGGTTGGATCAGTTTTTAATCTGTTCAGAGTCAAAGGTTAAAGAGTGAGACGTCCACACAACCCTATCTTTGGAAAGAAACACACGTCTAACACCATCTAAAACCTGTTCAAGTCCATCTAAAACCTGTTCAAGTCCATCTAAAACCTGTTCAAGTCCATCTAAAACCAGTTCAAGTCCATCTAAAACCTGTTCAAGTCCATCTAAAACCTGTTCAAGTCCATCTAAAACCTGTTCAAGTCCATCTAAAACCAGTTCAAGTCCATCTAAAACCAGTTCAAGTCCATCTAAAACCAGTTCAAGTCCATCTAAAACCAGCTCAAGTCCATCTAAAACCAGTTCAAGTCCATCTAAAACCAGTTCAAGTCCATCTAAAACCAGTTCAAGTCCATCTAAAACCAGCTCAAGTCCATCTAAAACCAGTTCAAGTCCATCTAAAACCAGTTCAAGTCCATCTAAAACCAGTTCAAGTCCATCTAAAACCAGTTCAAGTCCATCTAAAACCTGTTCGAGTCCATCTAAAACTAGTTCGAGTCCATCTAAAACGAGTTCAAGTCCATCTAAAACCAGTTCAAGTCCATCTAAAACCAGTTCAAGTCCATCTAAAACCTGTTCAAGTCCATCTAAAACTAGTTCAAGTCCATCTAAAACCAGTTCAAGTCCATCTAAAACCAGTTCAAGTCCATCTAAAACCTGTTCAAGTCCATCTAAAACCAGTTCAAGTCCATCTAAAACCAGTTCAAGTCCATCTAAAACCAGTTCAAGTCCATCTAAAACCTGTTCGAGTCCATCTAAAACCTGTTCGAGTCCATCTAAAACCAGTTCGAGTCCATCTAAAACCAGTTCGAGTCCATCTAAAACCAGTTCAAGTCCATCTAAAACCAGTTCAAGTCCATCTAAAACCTGTTCGAGTCCATCTAAAACCTGTTCGAGTCCATCTAAAACCAGTTCGAGTCCATCTAAAACCAGTTCAAGTCCATCTAAAACCAGCTCAAGTCCATCTAAAACCAGTTCAAGTCCATCTAAAACCAGTTCAAGTCCATCTAAAACCAGTTCAAGTCCATCTAAAACTAGTTCGAGTCCATCTAAAACCAGCTCGAGTCCATCTAAAACCAGTTCAAGTCCATCTAAAACCAGTTCAAGTCCATCTAAAACCAGTTCGAGTCCATCTAAAACCGGCTCGAGTCCATCTAAAACCGGCTCGAGTCCATCTAAAACCAGTTCAAGTCCATCTAAAACCTGTTCAAGTCCATCTAAAACCAGCTCGAGTCCATCTAAAACCAGTTCAAGTCCATCTAAAACCAGCTCGAGTCCATCTAAAACCAGTTCAAGTCCATCTAAAACCAGCTCGAGTCCATCTAAAACCAGTTCAAGTCCATTTAAAACCAGTTGAAGTCTAATATTAAGCTCAGCTGCAGCGTGTGATGCTCTCATCTTTTCCTCTGTCTCTGTTCCTCACATTTAAACCAAACTCACGGAAAAAACACATTCATCTGGACGAACCATCGAGCCGCCATGCCCCAGAGGATCATGGGAGGCGTTTGAAGTCTGACCCAGAGACAGGTAGAGGAGCTTCCTGTGAGACTCTGATGACTTCTGCAGATGAGCCTTTAACCTTGAGCTGCTCCAGAACTGTTCCTCTGAGGCTCTTCCTCAAAAACAGAAAAGTCTTCTTTCTTTTCTCTGTTGTTTTGTTTTGTGACTAAAACTCAACCCAAAGTCGACAATGGACTCAAATCTTTGTACTATTTTCTCTGGAATGTATAGAAAGAGAAAAAGCACAAACAGCAAATGAGAAGAAATACTTCGACGTCATATTTTCTGTTTGAATGACTCTGAATGACTCTGAGCAGAGGCTGGAGACTCTGTAGTTCCATTCTGTCGGTGAACGTGAACTCAGAGTTTAATCCAGCTGCAGGTGAACGTTCTGAGTGAAAACCACTCAAAGGCCCAGACCCAGGAACAAACTGGAAACAGGAAACTCACATTGAAAACTCTTCTGATCAGGTTTTCTTTGTTGAACACATTTAAATCCAAACTGAACTATCGTTAGCATCGCTCTAAAAATACACCAGCATTAAACACAGATACTTTTCAACTCGCCACAGGCCAGAGTTGGTCTTTTATATTCAACTCTAAAAGGAACTTGTGAGGAGTTTTTGTCAGCAGAGCGTCCTCGGGCTGTAATCACCTCACACCTGGAGACTCCTCCTCCTCCTCCTCCTCCTCCTCCTCTTTATTCTCCTCTGATCCTTTTGAACTGAGAGGAAGTGAACTCAGCTCCTGTTCATGTTACAAACCGAGGACTGAGAGAGAAAACTGGGACAAAAACAAACACTTTCACAGCTCAGTCTTTGTCTTGTTTTTGGATCATTTCACTTTGATTTGATTTGTTTGAGTCGAGTGTTGAAGGTTTAAGTTTTTATCTGCCACGTCTTCAACAATATTATGGTCTTTGTTCTGAATCCTGTTTGATGTTTTTGATTTGCTCAGACGACTGACCACTTTAGATGATGACTGTAATATTTGTTTGGACTGAGACAGACTGTTAATGAAAAGTGTCCCGTCTGAGCCTCTGACGCAGCTCTGTGTGAGTTCGGGACAGACAGAGGAGGGGGGGGAACATGTCTGAGCAGCCTCGGCTCCTTCAGTCACAGGTACAACCCTCTCTCAGGCTCCAACTCCAGAAGGAGGCTCAAATCTTCATCAGAGCGGCTCAAACAAGTCTGTCCTCTGGAAGAACAAACAGTGGATTTAAAAGTCCACAGCAGAGACCACTGACAACTACAGCGTCTTTGATCTGGTCCAAATAAAAACCACTACAACTACTTGAAGCTAAAGTCTGCCTCAAACCATTTAGAACCAAACACCTCAAATGGATTTAAAACACCTCAGAGTGAACATAAATCAGTTTGGTCTCTGTCTCCATTAAAAGCCTCCGAACACATGAGTCCACTGTTCACTGCACAGACTTCTACTTCTGTGAACCAGTGCACGTCAGAGGAACTCACCTGAGCATCTTTTACTACAGGACGACAACATTACAGGAGTCTGCTTTTGATTTTCTAAAATAAATAAATGAATAAAAGAATTGGTCCCAGAAGACGAGAGGAGACAGTATTTAAAGCCCCTTCAAGGTTTCTCCAGGCCTGATGTGTGTGAGTGCTGGGATTCAAAACCCTGTGAGCGCTGGAGCGTGAGCTGTTTAACACTTCAAATGCCCCGGGACAAAGGACAGGAAGTGCTCCAGTACCTGCACAAACACAAAGAGAGCCACATAAAAGCCCCGCTCACAGCCTCCACAGAGTCTCCCAGAGTCTCCCAGAGTCTCTCAGAGTCTCTCAGAGTCTCTCAGAGTCTCACAGAGTCTCACAGAGTCTCACAGAGTCTCACAGAGTCTCACAGAGTCTCTCAGAGTCTCACAGAGTCTCAGAGAGTCTCACAGAGTCTCCCAGAGTCTCCCAGAGTCTCCCAGAGTCTCACAGAGTCTCTCAGAGTCTCTCAGAGTCTCCCAGAGTCTCCCAGAGTCTCTCAGAGTCTCTCAGAGTCTCTCAGAGTCTCCCAGAGTCTCCCAGAGTCTCAGAGAGTCTCAGAGAGTCTCAGAGAGTCTCTCAGAGTCTCTCAGAGTCTCACAGAGTCTCACAGAGTCTCACAGAGTCTCACAGAGTCTCTCAGAGTCTCTCAGAGTCTCTCAGAGTCTCCCAGAGTCTCCCAGAGTCTCTCAGAGTCTCTCAGAGTCTCCCAGAGTCTCCCAGAGTCTCCCAGAGTCTCACAGAGTCTCACAGAGTCTCAGAGAGTCTCAGAGAGTCTCAGAGAGTCTCACAGAGTCTCTCAGAGTCTCTCAGAGTCTCTCAGAGTCTCACAGAGTCTCACAGAGTCTCACAGAGTCTCTCAGAGTCTCTCAGAGTCTCCCAGAGTCTCCCAGAGTCTCCCAGAGTCTCCCAGAGTCTCCCAGAGTCTCACAGAGTCTCACAGAGTCTCTCAGAGTCTCTCAGAGTCTCTCAGAGTCTCTCAGAGTCTCCCAGAGTCTCCCAGAGTCTCACAGAGTCTCACAGAGTCTCAGAGAGTCTCAGAGAGTCTCACAGAGTCTCTGAGAGTCTCTCAGAGTCTCCCAGAGTCTCTCAGAGTCTCTCAGAGTCTCTCAGAGTCTCCCAGAGTCTCCCAGAGTCTCTCAGAGTCTCACAGAGTCTCTCAGAGTCTCTCAGAGTCTCACAGAGTCTCACAGAGTCTCACAGAGTCTCACAGAGTCTCACAGAGTCTCTCAGAGTCTCACAGAGTCTCACAGAATCTCTCAGAGTCTCACAGAGTCTCTCAGAGTCTCACAGAGTCTCACAGAATCTCTCAGAGTCTCACAGAGTCTCACAGAGTCTCTATTCAAATCCAACTAAACCTGTTTAAATCCAACTAAAACCTGAGATTGTAAAAGAAGTGGGAAAGAGAACCTTTGTGTTTTGAGACATTATGTAATAAAGTCAGTGCTTTAAGGGATTAGGCTTCCTATAGACTTCCTTAAGAGAGGACTCTTACTAAAAAACTTGTACAAAATGTTTGTTTCCCATCATCTGCACCGAGACAAAGCCTCGTATGAAGGTTATTTAGAGTCAAACAGTATTAAACATATAAATAATACACTGTGAATGTTTTCTGATGAAATGTCTGTGGTTTAAAATGAATAAATCTGGTCAAAAAGCATTAAAAAGTCAGAATTAAAAACCTTTAAATGCAACACAAAGGCTTAGATTTGACGAATAGACCAGTGTTTTATAAAACAGTGTAACTCAAGAAAAGGCACTGAAGGCTCTAAAACCAAACAGAACTGTACCAAAACATTAAACAAAGCAACACTAAAGACCAATGAAAGTCACTAAGAGTAGAAACAAACTAAGTATAGTTCAATGGCACAAACAAATTAACACATGATGGTTATTGAAAGACAAACAATAATGCAGTTAAATTTATATAAATAAAAGTTTAAAGACGGCTTTAGACGAAATATTACACAACACGATCAACAGAAGCATTAAAATGTAATATTTAAAGCTATATGTTTGAAAAATAGAGCTTACATTTTAAGTATTTGTTGATAATTTGAGGAAAATCGTCCAAATGTGAAGCAAACTAAATATAGGCTTGGATTTAATAAAGCCTTTGAAAACCTGCTGAAAACAAAACTAGAAAACAACAAAAGTAAATGAAAAAAAAGGTATTCAAGTGGAATAAAGTGAGTGTAGGATAACATATAATTAAAATAAAGTGTGGTATTTGATGATATTTAGCAGGTTTTATGCTAAATTTCGGTTCGTGTTGTGGCCGAGTGTCGTTACCTTTTGAGGCCAACAGGTCAAAGGTGAAATAAACACAAAAACTGAGTCAAAAAGTGGTTCAAAGTGGAACAAAGTGAGGTTTAGGAGGGATTTAAAGTGAAAATGTCTGAGAAGTGACAGAAAGAGGATTGGTTTGGTTTGTTGAGTTAAAACATAAATTCTACGACAGACTTCGATGTTTTGTTTTGAAAAAGTGTGCTTTAGCGGCTTTTTAGTGAGATTTAAAGTCGTTTTTTTACCTTGATTCCGCACTTTTCCGGGTTGTTCTTCTTGTTTCCCGATGTGGTATTTCCAAAAGCAGTGAGAAAAAGCAGGAATAAAGCGCAGAGAAGCGGAGAAAGACACGGAGACGCCGCCATTCCTCCCTCGTCCTTCTCCTTTAACTGTGTCCGCGGGATGTGCTTGATCTGCGGCTCGGAGTCAGACTGAGGTCCCGCTGAGTGGAGCTGCTCTGGAGGAGGAGCTGGAGGAGGAGATGGAGGAGGAGCTGGAGGAGGAGCTGGAGGAGGAGATGGAGGAGGAGGGTGTGTTTGAGGGAAATGTGGGAAAGACAGGCAGAAATAGGCGACAAAGTAAGGTCCTGCTGCGAGAAAAAGCCCGCTACATTCAGGTGTTGTTTTGAATGAAAACCTAGGATCTATGCGTTTTTTTTTTTATAAAACAATATAGATTAGTGTGAGCACATTTCCAGACCTCCTTTTCCTCAAACCCACCTCATGATGAAAAACTGATGAGTTACAGAATCTGTGCTCTTTATAAAACAAGGATCATTCCATTGTTCAACATTAAACACAAAACAAGGAGTGCATTGGTGAATATGAAGTTAATATTATTAATCTAAGTACACTGGGACCACATGTGTTCACTTGAATGTAACACTGTTTATGGGTCAAAACCAAACCAAATGAATGAAGTGACATAAGTCTATGGACTATGTTTATGGAATTTGGAAATGTAACCTTTAATGTAGCTCACATAAGCACTGTTCTGTGGGAAATGCTTTTAAAATGACTCAAGAGTTTTGTGACTGTCTGTGTTTTGCAGTTTTGTGCTGTTTTTTCTGTAAAAAGACGTGTTCAGAGCTGAATATCTGTTTTATCAGCAGCCATTACTTCCTTTTTAACTTCACTGTCGACCAATGGCAGCGCTCCTTTTTCAACCAAAGCTACATTTATTAAACTCCTTCATTATAAACTCTTGATGACGTCTTTTCCACAAAAATAACATATATATAGATTTCCAGATGAAGACTTTTAGACCTACTTTGCATCTTTCAGACAAAATAAACACAAGTATTAAATAAAATCTAAAATCCTGCTCATCCTGGTGACTCTGGAGAGTCTGTCCACACTAATATAGACCAGAAACAAGGCACATGGCTTTATTTAAAAAGAGACCTTCAGAATTGATGCCCCCTGCTGGATTTATATTGTAACTGACTGAACCTTTTCCTTTTCCTAAACCAACTGTAAAGACTGAGAAAAGGTCCTGCACTGGGAGCATGCACTGCACCTAATGATCTGTTTTTGTGTTTTTGGAAGAAACATTAGTCTCTGATCCTTTTCTTAAAACGATCATAAGGTGGGGTCATTATTTTGATGATGTTCTTCTATTTTGGTCAGGTTCAGAGAATTATTACAGTTTTATTCTTGTATCGATCGTACAAACACCTCGAGCTCAGCCTGGAGCTGTCTACATCAGAAATACAGTTTGTAGACATTAAACTCTACAAAGATCACAAGGATCAATTACACAGCACTGTTTTCAGAAAACCTGGTTGTTAAATAATATACCCTCTGATCAATTTCAGAGGCTCAGGTGAATGTGTGACACAGAAGCAGACTTTGAACAACAGGCCCAGGACATGAGCAACAGATTTAAAAAGAGAGGAAACAAACAGGACTCGATATCTGCAGCAACAACAAAACCAAAAGATTTATTGGTTACTTTAAAGTAAGAGCTGGTAACCTGTTCAAAGAATTCTTTGTCCATATTCTCCAGAGAGACCACAGAGACAGTGTACAATTTAAAATGAATGGTCAGGTTTAATTCTTACAAAAATGAAGCAAAGTACAAACATGTCACAATGGAACAGGCTGAGGTTTGATCGGAAAAGTAAACAATACATGAGATTTTATATCCTGCAGTAAAGTGTGTAGGAGGCGTATCTTTCACACACACTCCCCAGAACAAGCTCCAGGAGCAGGATTTAGTCTGTGGCAAGTTCTGTCTACGTCTCATTATGTTTACGTTCATGTTTGGATTAACATGAAGGACATGACATGATCAGATTTGACATGACCTGAAGAGAACTGTGAGCACCCAAATTATTATAACATAACCACAAATGTAATGATATTAAACAGACACTAGGGGGTAGTATCATCACATGAATCAGACACAATCACGTCATTCTGCCCCAAACAAACTCTAAAAAACAAAAAAGACAATTCTAAATAACTTCCTAAATGTTGTAAAAATAACAGGTTCACCTTTAACAAAGTATAATTTTTTTCTGATGTTCAATATGATAATAATTCATTCCAACAGTGTTATATTAACAAACGTTTTAAGCCACTGCCATAAATAAAGCTCATTTCTTTTCACCCAAATGTAATCCACTTTCAGACAGAGTTCTGTTTCCTCCAACACTTGGCTCATTTGAAATGTGTTCTTTAAATAATTGAACAAGTTGTATAAATCTGTGTGTGCAGGAGTGTTTTAGTGGACTACAGATCCAGAACCTGTGGGAGATGCCTGCTCCTTCCTCGTCACAGCGAGGGCAGCAGGAGGAGGTCTGATAGAACTGATGGAGCTGGGTGTATGTAAGAGTGCTTTAACAGGTTCAACTGGACAAGTCTGTGTCTGGGGTTTGTGAGGAGGCTTTCAGAGTCTTTGACAATTTGTCCATCTTTCTTTTGAACAGTTTTTGCACAGATTTTCTTCCCATTTGTCTTTGTTAAATAAATATTCATGATTGTGATGTTTTTTTATCATTGAATAGAATTTGGAAATATTTTTTTTGGGAGAAAACATCGCTTCAGTTTTAGTTCCTAAAGGACTATCAGTCAGTTTTAGAGAAGATCTTGTCTTTTACCCAACTTTTAAATGTAAATATTTATAAAAGTCACTAGGAATACGTTTATATTGTTCTTTGACACAAGCAAACTCTTTAAATAATCCATCCTTGGAAGTGTTTATCTGCTCGTGTCCATCTGTGAGACTCATCTAAAGAACCAGGAGGAATAGAAGGGTTCTGTCACAGACGAGTGTTGCTGTCTACTTTATTGTTTGCTCCAAACTCTTCTGACAGTTCTGCCAACCAGGACCAGACCAGACCACAGCATCTACAGACAGGAAGACCGGGTTAAACCAGGTCTAGACCGGGACTGAAACCCAGTACGGCTTTATGTTATGATATGTTAATATAATTTTTTATTAATATGTCAGTTTATGCTATCTGAAATCTATTGTTTTACTCTGGAGTAAAAGACGAAAAGCCCGGATACAACCAACATTTTATTGCCCTTTAATAACGACAATATCGGTGAATAGGGACCAATGGGCGGAAGACGTCCATAGTTTATACTGTGATTGGTTGAAACCCAGAGACTTAGAAAGTAACAGTGAACTCTACGGTTCTTCTGAGAGAGAAGGAGAAGAAGTGACAGGAAGAGCAGGAGATTTTCAGATTAATACATTAGCTTCAGAAATATTTGTTCCCTTTAGGATCATTTTATGCATTTAACATTTACTTTACAAAAACCTTCCGTTTCCAGTGTCTTTTGTAATGAACATTATTTTTGACGTTGAACGTTGAAGTGTTTAGTGAAAAGTATAAAGATAATATAATGGATAATTCTGAAACTGTTTGGAAGTGTTTGTGTAAAAGAGAAAGAGTTTGTTTGACATAATCCTTGTCGAGCTCTTGTTTGTTTGATAAAACATAACTTAATGTCTCAAATGTGATTGTATTTATTCATTCAAATATTACACCAGCCCCCACAGTTGATAAATAAAACTTTGTGTCATCGGCAAAAGGAAATGAATACCTCTGATTATATTCTCGAACCCCTCCAGAGACTGTCCTGGGCCCTACAGGAGGTGCTGTGGGGGACACACCTGAGTGGACAGTGTTCCAGCTTAAGTCAGGATAAAGTCTGGAGAACAGTGTGTAAAAGTGTTAGTCCTGCAGTTAACTGCTCATTGTCCCAGATGTACCTTCCTCAGGCCCAAAGCAGATGGTCTGGGCTCTTGTCCCAGGACCCTTAAAGGATAATCAACAGAAAAGAAACCAATAAACAGGTCAAACTGGAAACATGTGACCTACAAGAAACAGTAAGAGATCTAAGTTTAAAACAGGAGTGGGACCAAACAATGAACGTTGTTCATTCCTGAACCAACCTGTCGATCAATGATGTGCCACAACAGCCTGGACTACAACAGGGGCTGTTGACGCTCTTTAGTGCAGGCTGTCAGTGGGACGTGTCGAGCTCATTCAGACCCCTGATATGTGTTTGCTCACTTCCTTCTCTCCTCTAACTGAAGCAGATGTTTCCAAGGTCATTAGTTCTAACCACCCTACTACCTGCCCGCTGGATCCCATCCCCACACATCTCCTTCAGGCCATCTCTCCATCTGTCGTGCCTGCTCTCACCCACATCATCAACTCATCTCTTTCCACTGGGTCCTTCCCCACAGCTTTCAAAGAGGCCCGCATCACACCACTACTGAAGAAACCCACTCTTAACCCTTCACTGTTAGAGAACTACAGACCGGTTTCCCTCCTTCCCTTCATTGCCAAAGCTCTGGAGCGAGTTGTGTTTACTCAGCTCTCATCCTTTCTCACACGGCACAACCTCCTGGACCAGAACCAGTCTGGGTTCAAGAGCGGACATTCCACTGAAACTGCCCTGCTCTCAGTCATCGAAGCTCTGAGACTGGCAAAGGCAACATCCAAGTCATCTGTACTCATCTTACTGGATCTGTCTGCTGCTTTTGACACTGTTAATCATCACATCCTCCTGTCCTCTCTCAGGGCGATGGGTGTCTCTGGAATGGCGTTGCAATGGTTCAAGTCTTACCTCTCGGATAGGTCATTCAGAGTATCCTGGAGAAACGAGGTCTCTGAGTCCCAACATCTCAATACAGGGGTGCCACAGGGCTCAGTGCTTGGACCACTACTCTTTTCCATATACATGACATCCCTTGGCTCTGTCATCCAGAAGCATGGTTTTTCCTATCACTGCTGCAGATGACACTCAACTCCACCTGTCATTTCAACCTGACGATCCGACGGTCTCTGCTCGCGTCTCGGCATGTCTGAGTGACATCTCACTTTGGATGAAGGACCATCACCTGCAGCTGAACCTTGCAAAAACAGAACTGCTTGTGATTCCGGCCAATCCAAAGACCCACCACAACCTCTCCATTCAACTAGGCCCATCAACCATTACACCGTCCAGCACTGCCAGAAATCTGGGAGTGGTAATTGATGATCAGCTAAACTTCACAAGTCATGTCGCCAGCACCACTGAAAACACATATCTTCCGTCAACACCTGACTGACAAACACTGAGTTCTACTTTCTTTCTATCGATTCCTTTCTTTAAAAAAAAAAAATTCTCTTATCCTTAGCTTTGTAAATTGTGCTGGGTTTAAACTGACTAGTTTTTTGTGCACTTATGCTTTTTGTACCTTGTGTTGTTAAAATTGCTTCCATTGTTTTTCCTCACTTTGGGTGAGTGGGCAAGTCGCTTTGGATAAAAGCGTCTGCTAAATGACTAAATGCAAATGTAAATGGCTGTCAGTGGAATGTGTTGTGGCACATCATTGATCGACAGGTGGGACCAAACAATGAACGTTGTTCATTACTGAAACAACCTGTCGATCAATGATGTGCCACAACACGTCCCACTGACAGTCTGCACTAAAGAGCGTCAGCAGCTCCTGTTTCACTTTGGGACCGCAGTGTTCAGGGATCAACATTAGAGCCAAACATTCTTGAGCAAAGTGAGGCGTAACGAGACAAAAGACCAGAGTTCAAACTCCACAAACTCAAGACAAGTGTGGCAGCCTGAAGACCGAGCAGAGATGTTTTAGATGCTTAAGAGTTTTTTAATGATAATAAAAGCCAACAACGCCACTCTGGGAATTTCACCCAGAGAATACGATGGAGAACAAGGACACACAGGTTCGCTCACTGAGAAAGGAGACAAGATTCCAGTATTTACAACTAAGATTTATTTATGTTGAGTGGCAGAAAACAAATAAAACCTTTATACATTAAAAGAGCTGTTAGTTTTATCACAATAATAAAATAACAATTCTAAAAAGGATATAATAATCTTTAAAAGAGCTACATAAATTCAAGGACTGAGGCTTACCAGTGAGGGGAAGTGTGAGGAAGTGTGAGGTTACATCCAGTGAGAAGAGGGGCACCCAACACACACAACACACACAAAATGGGCAAACCAAAGAAAAATAGACAAACTGTAGCACCACCACCAGGGGTCACCACTGCCACCACATGGGACCTCAGCAACTTAAACAGAGGTAGTACAATTATTAACAGATCTTAACAAAAATAGTTCATGAAATAATGTTTTTTTCTCTAGCTTTTCGGTCGATGATCGGCCTGAAGTCAGCTCCCGCGGACTAATGATATCATATTCACAATATCGTCCATAACCTGCTCCACTAAGTCAGCTCTAGAATCTGACAGTTACAGGCGATAATGCATGCTTCAAATACTCTGATCAGAGGGAGAGAGACAAGAGGCAACACGCTGGTTTGTGGTTCAGTCAGTTCTCTCTCAAAGCTTTATTGTGGATCACAGTTATATACAGTTGGCAGTGTGACTAACATGGTTATGTTCTGCAGCTACCAATCACAGAATACAGTCAGAATGTTACCAAAAAAGGAAAAGGCACATGTTTCTTGTGCAACGTGTCCTTCTATGGGACATAGCAATGTACAGTGTTCTTAAATGGGTACGTCTAAATATGGCCCTTATGACCGAGAGGAGAGGCAAGAAGTGTATTCCAAATCATACATTTTTCAAGATGTAACCTTACAAACTAAACTAAAAGATTATCATTCCAAAATATGGTTAAAACAACATTATTCTTATAGCAGTTCAAACCACAAACAGAATTCTTACACACACTCCTTGTACAAGGCAGGGTTCAATCCACTTAATAACAACGGTCCACCGGTGACGCCTGGAGAGAACAAGGAGGACGAGAAACAGGTCTGGGGTCAGTTCGTTAAGTTACACAGTTGAGGAGTGGGACACTCGCCCCTGTCAGCAGTACTGACGGAGGAAACCCCTCAGAACAGTCCAAAAGTAATGAACAGTCACAAATCAAGGAACAATAAACAGCAGCGAGTCAAGAAAGGGGGAAGCAGTCGGCCAGTTAACTCACCAGAGCTGCAACAGAGTGTAGAGTGATTTCATGTGCAACAGAGTGTAGAGTGATTTCATGTGCAACAGAATGTAGAGTGATTTCATGTGTAACAGAGTGTAGAGTGATTTCATGTGCAACAGAATGTAGAGTGATTTCATGTGAAATGCAGTGCAGAGTGATTTCATGTGTAACGGAGTGTAGAGTGATTTCATGTGAAATGCAGTGTAGAGTGATTTCATGTGTAACGGAGTGTAGAGTGATTTCATGTGTAATGCAGTGTAGAGTGATTTTATGTGTAACGGAGTGTAGAGTGATTTCATGTGTAACGGAGTGTAGAGTGATTTCATGTGTAATGCAGTGTAGAGTGATTTTATGTGTAACAGAGTGTAGAGTGATTTTATGTGTAATACAGTGTAGAGTGATTTCAAGTGTAATGGAGTGTGTGAGATGTGCCGGTCATTTATCCTGTAAACACGGCGCTGTGTCCGCCCTGGAGAATGCAGACAGCAGGAGCCTAAACAGAAACGAAATAAAGATAAATCAGGTCGACTTTCAATATACTGGCTTTGGTGAACAACAGTCATGTCCTTACTTACATGCCCAGTTAAACCAAAACACTCCCAGCGGCACAATCCAAACAATGAAAACAACAGGAGGCCTACGTGGCTGTAAGGCAGTCATAGTAGGGTTAAATCCACAGAAAGAACACCGAAATAAAACGTAGCCGTGGCCTGCTCCTACCTGTTGACCTGACACCGGGAGCGTAGTAAAGGGGAGTGGCCTGACAAAGGCAGAGGACAAACTACCAATAAAATAAGGAAGCTTTTATAGGGGACATGAATAAGTGCCTCTTAAAGTAACAGTTCGACTGGTACTGCCACACAAAGTTATTCTAGGAGTTAGAGACAGATCCTGTTTCTTTAGGCTTCATCTGCTGCCTTTTACAGAACAACTACTCATCTCTCAGAAACTCTTTACAGCATTATTCACCATGAACACTTCTGTTGTTGTAATTCTCTTGGGAATACTTACAAACAGCGCCAAATCAAGTGAGTACAGTGTGTTTTAACTTCATTAGAAGCACTTTATATGAATAGACACAAGTTAAAGGTGATATCTGTTTGTGTTCAGAACTACCTTAAACAGTGTAAATGTCAAAATAAAGTGTTCAGTTTATCTCTAGAATGTCATGTTGTCAGTGTTGAGTTTTGTAAATCTTTCTTTTGTAACAGGAAAATTCAAAAACACTTCCTCTTTCTGTTGTGTTAGCCACAGTTCTGCTGGTCAGGGCGGGTCACATGTAGACTATAACTAATGTCCAGAGACTTTCATTTGGAAATGAACAGGGACACAATCACTTTTTACACATAACATAGAAACAGGTTTGAGTTTATTAATATTTATTTAGTTCTGTTTTCTCTTTTAGTCATTTTATCTTGTGTGTGTTGTATCTTCTAGAATTATCAAAATAAAAAGCTCACTTAACAATATCTTAGATATTTGTAATAAAACAGATCTCCAAATCTTCAGCTGTTAATATTTTATTCATTATGAGACTAAGATTAAGTTTTCAAACAGTCCTTTATAAAACTTTAGTGTCATTTTGTTTTTGGCTTTTACTTTTGTTCTTTTTTATTGTTCTTTTACTTTTGTTCTTTTTTATTGTTCTTTCACTTTCGTCCCTGGTTTTAAACCACATTAAATCCCACAGTCCTCTTCCTCTTCATCAAGAGTTGAGGACGAGCTGCAGCTGGTGCAGATGAACAGAGCTGAGCCCAAGTGGAAGCTGAAGTGTTGAGTTAAACAAAGATGTGAGCAGCTCCAGCCGAACGTCCAACAGTCCTTTCACATGTGAGCAGTGCTTTCTTTAGCTTCATGGAGAAGAAAAGAGCTGCTGGACCTCGTCTGGTTAACGAGTAGAAAGTCACCTCTGTCATGTTCAGTAGAAATAAAGCCCATAATGACAGAGCATCTTCAGAAATCCAACACATTTTCATTGAGAGTCTCTGGTAGATGTTTGTGCTCCCTCTTCATCAGGCGTCAGGCTCAGCTGTGTTCAGACACTGATAAAGACTGTAGACGTCTACTGCTGATGCTCTTTATAGACTTCTCTAAAGCACTAACACACTCTCATTTATCAAACACAGATCTGTGTAAGTCCCAGTGAGCCTCAGAGAGGGGCCTCTGCTTTAAACTGTCTCTTGAACTGCTCCAAGTCTCCTCTGTCTCTGACTTCCTCCTGAAGGACACCAGGCAATAATCAAATGTTCTGTGTCTTTAAATGAGCTCATAGTATTAGCCTCATGCACTGTTCCTATAGAAGCCACTGTCTGTGGACTTTTAGAGCAGTTTGTGAAGAAGTCATGACCAAAATATCTTCTCTTTACAAATCAGCAACATTTGTTGAAGAGCTTTATTTCCTGAAACACGACGGATTAAAACTCCACCTTAAACAGTTTTATCAAATATGATCTTAAAACAGTGACAATAAACTGAACATGTGACAGGATTATGATCAGGGAAGGATTTTATTTGTTTTGCCTGAAAGTTTACTGATGAGGTTTGTTGTAAATCTGATCTATTCTCTCTGCTTTGTCTTGGTTTTGTTGCAGAGCCTATAACAGAAGTATTTCTGCTCAGTCATGTTTGAACTGTTGACTGTGGCTTTGGATCATGGATTATATTTTGAACCATTAACAAGATTGTTTTAGGCAAGATTAGAGGAACTTTTAAATGTTATATTTGATTATTCCTGAAGCAACTGTCCATAAACCTTTTGTAAAGACTTAAAGAAGTTTGTTAAAATACTAGATTTTGTGTTTGTGGATACTCATAATTATTCTTTATGAAGCTTTTATACCTTTTATTGTTGACTGCTTTATTATGGAACAAAACTAATAAAAGACGTAAACAATAAACAAAAATAAAAAGTGATTTAGTTTAAGAAGTAAAAACAAACCCTGTACAATGGCCAGTTAGTCACAGGGCTCTTTGTTTATTTATAAAAATATATAAATACAAACCATAATTCCCATTATAAACACTATAAATATTTATACATTTTAGTTCATGTTGTTTGGTTGAATATATTTTAACTGATTACATAATGTTTTTTTCATTGAGCACTAAAAATATATATATTTTGTTTTCTACAGTGATCCACTCTCTGAAGTATTTTGACACTGGCTCGACTCAGATCCCAAACCTCCCAGAGTTTGTTGTTGTTGCTTTGTTTAATGACCTTCAGATAACACACTTTGACAGTGAGACCAAGCGATTAGTCCCAAAACAGGACTGGATGAACAAAGTGACAGAAGACCCTCAGTTCTGGAACAAGGGGACTCAGATGTGTTTGAATTTCATGGAGCGGTCTAAAATCGCAATTATAATCATAAAACATCACCTGAACCTGACCAGAGGTTTGTCATTATTAAACACTGATTCAGAACATTTGCTTTTGTTTGTGGAAAAGACAGTGTTCAAATGTTTTATGATGATTTTTATCAGAATAAATATAGTTTCTGATTTAAAATGACATTAAGACAAACTAAACTAATTAAAACTCCATCTTTGACCTGAGAATATACTGTTGAATTCATAATGACTCTGAAGGAAAAATAAAATAACACTGAGGTTTGACTCTGATGTTTCTGTCTCCTTCAGATGAACACATTGTCCAGAGGATGGGTGGCTGTGAGTGGGATGATGAGACTAATGAGATCAGTGGATATCTTAAGAGTGGTTTTGATGGAGAAGACTTCTTCTCATTTGACTTAAAGACAGAGACATGGGTCGCTCTAAATCCACAGGCTGTATTCTTCAAAGACGACTGGAACAGAGACAGAAGAGCAGCTGCTCAACTCAAAAACCTCATCAGCCACATCTGCCCTGAGCGGCTGAAGGAATATGTGCGTTATGAAAAGAGGACTCTGAAGAAAAAAGGTAAGTGTCAGGCTTTTCAAGATATTCTTTTCTTTCTTTGGGACCAACAGGTTTATGATGAAGACCAGCAGAAAAGACTCAAAGAAACACAGAGCTTCAACACAACAGAGAAAAAGAGGCTGACAAAGACTCCTCTTAGCTCCAGTAGCTCATAAGCTGCTGGTGGAACTATTCTCCTCATTATCAGTCGTTATTGAGAGTGACCTCTGTGGCCTTTAACACTTTTAAGAAGTGACACAGTGAGCTCCAGTTCAACTGAGATGAAGTGAATAATAATGAGCTTCTTTGATATAACACTTTGTTAAACACGTTTAAAACAAATGACAGAACAATCCACAGGAACATGGCACATGAAAACTGAAACTGATGAAGACACAAAGTGAAGCTGGGTCCTGTTTTGTCTCCAGAGCTCCCCCTAGTGTCCCTCCTGCAGAAGACCTCCTCGTCCCCAGTCACCTGCCACGCCACAGGCTTCTACTCCAGAGACAGAGCCATGCTGAACTGGACTAAAGACGGAGAGGAGCTCCATGAGAACGTGGATCCTGGAGAGATCCTGCCCAACAACGATGGGACCTTCCAGATGAGTGTGGACTTGGACGTGTCCTCGCTCCCGTCTGAAGACTGGGAGAGGTACGAGTGTGTGTTGAAGGTCTCCAGAGACAAGGACAGAGTCACCAAACTGGACAGAGCAGAGATCCGCACCAACGGTGAGACCAAGTCTTTCATTCTAAATCATGGTTTGGGAAAGAATGTGAGTGTTGTCTCTAAGTGTTAACTCTGCGACCAGTGTCAGCCTTATAAAGATCAAACTAAGTTCTTGTTACTGAAGTGTGTGTGAATGATAAATACATGTACAGCATGTTGTTAATCTGCTGTATTTGTGATATTTTCATTAATGTGTTTATCAGAGAAGAACTCTCACATCATTGCTGCAGTGTTGGTCGTTCTTGGTGTTGCCATCTTTGCTGTTGTTGGAGTCGTCTTGTACAGAAGATTCAGAAATAATAATGCAATATAAAAGTAAGTAATTTAATATAAAAAAATAACATTTAAACAAAAAAATCTCATTTGAGACAGACTCACAAAACCAAAGCAGCCCCTTTACTTCCAAAGACCCCAGACCTTGAGACTCTTTTGTTTCTCGATACATAGTCCTGGTAAAATGAACAATAACAAAGTTACTTTTATTATTAAGACTGATGTTGAGCTGAACTTAACTCTAAAACCTCAGTGACACATGGTGAGTTGCTCAAGTATAAGTTCTAACTGACTTTTGTCTTTTGTTTTCACAGATTACATTTATTTACGCCCTGCATCAGTGAGACACTTTAAAGCAAAACACATTCAAAAGAAGGACTACAAAAACCAGATGGAGAGGCAGCTGCTGGACAACAACATCAGAGAAATGTGGAAGGGAGTCTCAAACATCACAGTTACAAGAAAAAGAACTCTGTAATCATAGATGGAGCTGAGGAAGAACCAATGAGTTCAACAGGATCAACACAGCAGCTTTGACACCTCCTCCTCCGTTAACCTCTTCATCATCATCTTCATCATCATCATCAGCAGCAGCATCATCAGAGACTCCACTCCCCTCTTCAACCAGTACTCCTCCTCTTATTGTCTTTTAGTTTCTAGCGATTTGATTCAGAATAGATTTTCGATTAAAAACTGTTTTTGATTTAAGGTCTTTGTTTAAACTTTTGTTAAGAAAATTGTGGAAGATTATGTGATAAGATGAAAAGGTAATGTTAACCAAAGAGAACATTTATTTAAACATTTCTTGTAGTTTCTGCCTGTACGCCTACCAAATCTTTATATCAACTTTATATTCAAACATAAAAATAGAATTGTGTATGTATTAACTGGTGGAAATCAGCTGCCATCAAGTACATGTTACAAAAAATATTCTGTACTTTAATGTAAATTTATAATACAATTAAATCTAATAAATGTATTGTATAAATGAATGTATTCACACTTCACCACCAATGTCCAGAACCTGCAGCTGTGAAAAGAGAGTTGTCAGATGTGAGTCGTGCTGAGCTGCAGGAAAAAGGGTCATTCTTCTAAATAACATCATGAAGTAAACAGAGCCGGACACAAGATCAGGATGAACTCAGAGGCTCTGCAACAAAAGTTACTCAGTTTGGTTCTGAGCTAAAAATATTAACATATGAATAGTATCATAAATATTGTCTAGAAGAGTAACATTATCTCAGTGTCGCTCATCTCCGTCTGAGAGAGAGAAACAGGTGGTTATAGTTCACATCCACAGTGTCAGTAGAACTATCAAGTCCAAGTCTCAGTCTTGTCAGGACCAAGTCGTAGTTTAGTCCAGGTCGTGTGGTACATTTCAATATTTTCATATGTTTTGGATGACGACAGTGTATTCAGAGAAAACCCTTTCTGCGATCACAAACCCCAGAGTCTCAGCTTTTTCAATTCTGATCCGTTTTCACTGAATGTAGTCGAGCAGAGAGAATCTCAAAAACTTAGCGAGGCAGTTAGATTGGTTCATTCAGGTTTATTCCGGTCCGGGTTCAGAAACCGACAAACAGAGTCTGACCATGAGCACTAAAAGACAAGTCCTTAAAGACCTCCTTACATCATTGTCATCCCTATCCTGAGACAGAGAGGGCTCCTTGTTTCCATGAAACCTGAACTAACACATACAACAATAGAAGACCTATGTTCATATGTCTGGGGAGGAAAGAGGGGGCTCCAGAGTCCATTAAACATGAACTAACACCTAAAACCATATAAGTTTATATTTCTATCAGGACTATCACAAAGAGAAGAGCTCATGTACTAAGATCAAACATTAAACATTTACTAATGACAGTAATTACATTATATCACTGACCAACAAACAAAAATGTTTTCTGAATAACTGTTGGAAAGGCAGTAGGTTGGTAAAGAGCGCCCACTAGTGGCACTACATAGATGCACCCTTTAGTTAGAGCACGCTGCAGTCAATGATATTTTTGGTGATGTGTCTTGCCGTGTACCTTAATTATACTTTGATCATGTTCATTGCTTTACATCTGTAAGTCTGCATATATATTATTTAGTCACTCTGTTTATTCCATTTGTTTAGCCTTTATCACACTTCTCACGAAATGGTAATTAGGCCCGAGCCGGTGATGACCGGGAGGGCCTATTATTTTTTCGGATTTTTTTTTTTTTTTTCTTCCACCCAATGATCCTAAATTTGACCCAGTGAACATGCACGAAAGTCATTTTATTGGTCCCAGCCTTCAAGCTCGGAAAAATTTATGTATTTGAAGTCAAAAAAATACGGAAAATGACTCAGTGGCGACCCCTACAAAATCAAAATACATTGGGCCAATGGAAAGTGAAAGTAAGTTTTTTCCAACGTAGAAAAATGAAACTTGGTATATCCATAGGACACCTCAGGGCAAACAGAAAAGTCAATGACAGTCACACCCTAAACTTAACAGGAAGTCCGCCATGTGGGGTGAAACGCGCTGCCACTAAAATCGCACTTTGCGCAGAAAGATGCAAATCATTGTGTTTTAATTTAAATGGCCCCAAATTTGGTGAGTATCATCTAGACACATGTGCCAACCAAAGTTGTGACTTTGTTGTTGATATCTTATCGGGTATGGGTGTGGCAAGCCTGTAACGAGGTGGCCATTTTTGTGAAAATAAAACGCCTCTTAACTCTCAAACGCCTTCTCGGATCGAGTTGGACCCAAAAGGCGTTTGTGCACATTCATGACCTGAACACAAAAATATGTAAATAAAAGGGTTATCTTTAGAAATGGCTCTCCAGCGCCCCTACAAACTTATAATGGGACCCAAGAATTTAGTTTGTCATAGAGACATAAAATTTGGTACACACATCTCTTATGTCATGACGAGCATAAAAGCCAATGACAACCACCCCCTATCTATAAATATGTTGCCATAGCAACGTCCCAAAAATGTGGAAAAAGTCAATGGGAAGTGAAAATTTTAGTTTGTCGTAGGCAAATGAAACTTGGTACACACATCCACCATGGGCTTATGAACAAAAAGCCAATGGGGACCACACCCTATCACACACGGAAGGCGGCCATTTTGAATTGAAAATGTGAACCGACTTAAAATACACTCTTTTTAAAAACAACAGAAAATAGCTGCTTCATTCCACAGACACCAAACTTGGGCAAAATGAGCTAAACACATGTATGTAAAATAGACAAGCGTTTTTCTAGACTTTTTTGCTCGAGTTATATTTTTTTTTATTATAATTTGGTATATTTTTTTTTATCATATTTTTTCTGCAAAATGATCCTAAATTTGACCCAGTAAACGTACAACTAAAAGTCATTTTTATTGGTCCCAGACTTCAAGCCCAGCGAAAATTTATGTATTTGAAGTCCCCAAAAAAATACGAAAAATGACTCAGTGGCGACCCCTAGAAAAGTCAAAATACATTGGTTCTATGAAAAATGAAAGTAAATTTTTCCAATGTAGAAATACAAAACTTGGTACATCCATAGGACACCTCAGGGCAAACAGAAAAGTTTATTACAGCCATACCGTAAACTCAACAGAAAATCTACTATGTTGGGTGGAATGCGTGACCACCTAAATTGCACCCCTTCTGTCTAAAGGCTTTTCATCTAAACAGCTCCAAATTTGGTGAGTATCATCTAGACACGTGTGCAAAAAAAGTTATCAATTTCTTTTTGATACATTTGTGGCTGTGGTCGTAATGAGTCTGTGAAGAGGCAACCTTTGGGAAATAAATGCCATTTCCCAATTGCCAGGATCCTTCCTTTAGAGGAGGCCCTCCAGAGCCACGGCTAGAGTCTTAGAAAACTCCTCAGAATCCTTTGCCGTGAAGTTTACGCTTTAAAGCACGAAATGCAATCCTCCGAGTGCATGTGTCCCCATGTCTCAAGGGAGGCGAGGGCCTTAATCGCCGCTATGGCTTTAATTAGGCCCGAGCCGGTGATGACCGGGAGGGCCTATTGTTTTGCTCGGATTTTTTTTTTTTTTTTTTAAATTTTATTTTTTATTTTTCTTTTCCACCTATGATCCTAAATTTGACCCAGTGAACATGAACGAAAAGTCATTTTTATGGGTCCCAGCCTTCAAGCCCGGCTAAAAATTGATGTATTTGAAGGCGCCGAAAAAAATACGAAAAATGACTCAGTGGCGACCCTACAAAATCAAAATACATTGGGCCTATGGAAAGTGAAAGTAACTTTTTTCCAACGTAGAAAAATGAAACTTGGTACATCCATAGGACACCTCAGGGCAAACAGAAAAGTCAATGACAGTCACACCCTAAACTCAACAGGAAGTCCGCCATGTGGGGTGAAACGCTGCCACTAAAATCGCACTTTGCGCAGAAAGATGCAAATCATTGTGTTTTAATCTAAATGGCCCCAAATTTGGTGAGTATCATCTAGACACGTGTGCCAACCAAAGTTGTGACTTTGTTGTTGATATCTTATCGGGTATGGGTGTGGCAAGCCTGTAACGAGGTGGCCATTTTTGTGAAAATAAAACGTCTTTATCTCTCAAACGCCTTCTCGGATCGAGTTGGACCCAAAAAGGCGTTTGTGCACATTCATGACCTGAACACAAAAATATGTAAATAAAAGGGTTATCTTTAGAAATGGCTCTCCAGCGCCCCTACAAACTTATAATGGGACCCAAGAATTTAGTTTGTCATAGAGACATGAAATTTGGTACACACATCTCTTATGTCATGACGAGCATAAAAGCCAATGACAACCACCCCCTATCTATAAATGTGTTGCCATAGCAACGTTCCAAATATTTGGAAAAAGTCAATGGGAAGTGAAAATTTTAGTTTTGTCGTAGGCAAATGAAACTTGGTACACACATCCAGCATGGGCTTATGAACAAAAAAGCCAATGGGGACCACACCCTATCACACACGGGAAGGCGGCCATTTTGAATTGAAAATGTGAACCGACTTAAAATACACCTCTTTTTTAAAAGTACACAGACAATAGCTGCTTCATTCCACAGACACCAAACTTGGGCGAAATGAGCTAAACACATGTATGTAAAATAGACAAGTGTTTTTCTAGACTTTTTCCCTCGAGTTATATTTTTTTTTATTATAATTCGGTATATATTTTTTATTATAATTTTTCTGCAAAATTATCCTCAATTTGACCCAGTAAACGTGCAACTCAAAGTCATTTTTATTAGTCCCAGACTTCAAGCTCGGCGAAAAATTTATGTATTTGAAGTCCCCGAAAAAAAATTCCAAAAAATGACTCAGTGGCGACCCCTAGAAAAGTCAAAATACATTGGGCCTATGGAAATTGAAAGTAACTTTTTTGCTACGTAGAGAAATGAAACTTGGTACATCCATAGGACACCCCAGGTCAAACAGAAAAGTCTATGACAGCCACACCCTAAACTCAACAGGAAGTCCGCCATGTGGGGTGAAATGCGCGGCCACTAAAATCACACCCCTTGCGCAGAAAGATGCAAATCATTGTGTTTTAATCTAAATGGCCCCAAATTTGGTGAGTATCATTTAGAAACATGTGCCAACCAAAGTTGTGACTTTGTTTATGATATCTTATCGGGTATGGGTGTGGCAAGCCTGTAACGAGGTGGCCATTTTTGTGAAAATAAAATGTCTCTTAACTCTCAAACGGCTTCTCGGATCGAGTTGGACCCAAAAAGGCGTTTGTGCACATTCATGACCTGAACACAAAGATATGTAAATAAAAGGGTTATCTTTAGAAATGGCTCTCCAGCGCCCCCTACAAACTTATAATGGGACCGTGGTCGTAATGAGTCTGTGAAGAGGCAGCCATTTCTTTTGAAATAAATGCCATTTCCCAATTGCCAGGATCCTTCCTTTAGAGGAGGCTCTTCCAGAGCCAAGGCTAGAGTCTTAGAAAACTCCTCAGAATCCTTTGGAACTTGTAAACTTGTACTTTTAGACAAGTAATATTTACATTTAGCTTTTTTAAACAGGGGGGTGCAGCGATTCCTGAGTCATCTCAAATCTCCAGCCAGTACTTTGTTTTTCGCCTTAGCCCAAGCATAATCTATTATTTTCAAAAGTTCAGACAGCTCCCAGGAAAACAAGGGATTGTGGAGACCTTTAACTCTAAATTACAAGGTGGTGTAGCAGGCCCCAGCAGTAGCACAGGCCCTGTTATTTGACATTACCGTGAAGTTTATGCTTTAAGGCACGAAATGCAATCCTCCGAGTGCATGTATCCCGCGGTATGAAGGAGGCGAGGGCCTTTATCGCCTCTTTCTTTCTTTCTTTCTTTCTTTCTTTCTTTCTTTCTTTCTTTCTTTCTTTCTTTCTTTCTTTCTTTCTTTCTTTCTTTCTAGAAACACACACCTGTTGTTATAGATTGAAGCTATACCTGAACTTCATTAAACCAACTAAAAATATTATCTGCAGCCTGTTACTGTTTCTGTGTCTCACAGAGTCTCACAGAGTCTCACAGTTTAAAACGGCAAACTCCTGCTGTGTCACGTGCGGCTTACTTGGTTCGCTGGTACTGGCCCAGTTCGATTTCCATCACAGATCCAAAGTTTTGCTCCAGGTTCTGGAGCAAATGGGGCGTCTGGGTTGAAGAGATACCGCTCTCACAAGGTGTCTGTCACATGACTGGCCGTTGGCTGGTTTAGCTGGGAGGCCGGGAAATGGAGTTGTGGAAAGGTGTCAACTGTATAAAGCCGTATTAGTCTATTTCTTTGCCGTTGGCATTAGGCAAGAACAGATTAGAGTCTTAGACCACTGAAAAAAGGGTCTCTTGGGAGTCGTTACTCTGGCTTAAAACGGCTTTGCGGGATTTGGTTCAGTCCAGTATCTCGTACAGAACTACAAATTCCCTTCCGTCTCCTGGAGATGACGTCAAACAGAGAGTCTTGCAAACATAGGCAACGTGTGGCGTTAAAAAGAAAAATCACCTTGTATGGAGGGTACAACGGGTCTAGAAAAATTTAAAGATAAGTTAATAAGAGTCCGAGGCGGACCATGGCGAAAGCTTAAGAAAAATTTAAGGGGAGCCTGAGGGCGTAAAAGAAGAAAGATCAGAGAAGAGCGTCTAAGAGAGAGATTTCCGGTGTGCGCAAGGTTTTTGTCTGCGCTTGCGGCCTGGGCATGTCTGGGGTTACGGCCTGGTTTGGGTGGAGCTTATCCCACCTAAATTTTTAATTCAAACAATCCCTTTATCTTCCACAAAATAACATTGAATATTTAAACACATATAAATCCACATTGCTTTGTGTACCGTAGGATCCATACCTAGAAAATACATTTTTAAGCATATCATGGATACATGTATTCATTTCACTTTATTAACAATGCACGCTGGGAACCTTTAAGGAAAGATAAGAGTCTTCTTGTTCTTTGTCCGGGAGCGATCCTGTAAGGGACACGTTAATCCAATCATTTAAACATTTTCCTTTTGATTAAACCAGAAGGTTTGTTTATGTGAAGTCCAAATCCTTTGGAAACCTTTCCGTCTACAGGGAGGTTTAAGTCATTGGTTTGATGAGAGAGTATTTGATGAAGTGTATTTGGCGGCGTTCATCCATACTGTCGCTAGAGGGCAGTATGGTATCATCCAGAAAGTCTCAGATTCCTTGACCTCAAAGGTCGTTAGTGTCTTTGTTTTGAGGCCAATACACAAAAATCGTATTTCAAAGAGCCGTAACTGTCACGTTCTGGGCCCAGCCAGTCTAAAGGCTCAGAGATAACACCTTTGATCTGCTCTGGAATGGAGAAGGGTAAAGTCGTTAATTAGGGTTATTCCTGAGTTTTTCCTCTTGGAAAAACAACCGACCATCTGTTTTGCATTAACGGGGGTTGTTAAAAGTCCTTTTCTGTTGGTAAAGCAAACACTTTCTGAGTCTGAAGAAGGGGTTTTACAGCATAAATTGTCAGTCCGTGACATTTAGTGCAGTCACCCTGAGTGTGATACAGTCCATGACCCGAATCTGGTGTTCTGGTCGCTAAACACCTGTTTAAATCCAACTAAAACCTGTTTAAATCCAACTAAAACCTGTTTAAATCCAACTAAAACATGTTCAAATCCAACTAAAACCTGTTTAAATCCAACTAAAACATGTTCAAATCCAACTAAAACCTGTTCAAATCCATCTAAAACCTGTTTAAATCCAACTAAAACATGTTCAAATCCAACTAAAACCTGTTCAAATCCAACTAAAACCTGTCAGACCTGGTTCAGACCTTGTTTTTGGTTCAGTGTTGTGTCTAAAATGCAGTTTAAAAAGTCAAACATAAAAAGTATTCAAGTCAAATTGAAAAAAGCTAGTTTTAAAGCTGTGCAAAAGAATCTTGCCCAAGGACACAGTGGCAGTATGAACTGTGTGGAGAGCGGGATTTGAACCGCCAACCTTTCAGTTGAAGGACGACCGCTCTACCACTGAGCCACTGCGCCTCCATTTGAAGTTTATTTAGAGTCAAACAGTATTAAACATATAAATAATACACTGTGAATGATTCCTGATGAATTAAAATGAATAAATCTGGTCAAAATGCATTAAAAAGTCAGAATTAAAAACCTTTAAATGACCACCAATGGTTATTGAAAGACAAACAATAATGAAGTTAAATTCAAATAAATTACAGTTTAAAGTTTAAAGAATTTGAGGTTAATTTGAGAAAATTTGTCCAAATGTGAAGCAAACTAAATATAGGCTTCGATTTAATAAAGCCGTTGAAAACCAGCTGAAAACAAGGCTATTTTTTTTTTAAAAGTCAATAAAAAAGCACAAAAAAAGGAATTAAAGTGTAATAAAATAAACATAAGATTAAATTTAAGGATGATATTTAGCAGGTTTTATGCTAAATACGGAGACGTCCTTCTCCTTTAACTGTGTCCGCGGGATGTGCTCGATCTGCGGCTCGGAGTCAGACTGAGGTCCCGCTGAGTGGAGCTGCTCTGGAGGAGGAGCTGGAGGAGGAGATGGAGGAGGAGCTGGAGGAGGAGATGGAGGAGGAGGGTGTGTTTGAGGGAAATGTGGGAAAGACAGGCAGGAATAGGCGACAAAGTAAGGTCCTGCCAGGGGTGCAACCACACAGTGCCAGCGAGGTATGCAGTATGTAAGTGAGCCGGACATCATTATGTATGGGCTGTAATTAATAAAGGTTTATTTTAAACTATATCAGCCACTGTAGGCCTACCATAACTATACAGTATGTACTTATTATTAACAATGTTAACAAATAAAAAAAACAGTCACAAATTGACAAGCATTATCGTTATGATCAAGAATAAGATAAGATAAAGAAACAAAAAGAAAGAAAATAATCTAAATTTTTATAACAATAAAAAAAGTAGAAACCAGTTCTCAATTCCTAAAACTAGTAACATTGTTGCTACGGAACGTTCTAGAGCGCTCTTTAGTTCCTACTAAACTGTAACATGAGCCATGTGTATATTATATATATATAATGTAATATAATCTAGCACAGACCTTTATAGAGAGAGAAAGAGATGTGAGCCTGTAATTAGACCCAACAGATGTAACTATAGACTGTATGTCTGACAGCACAGCTAACATCTACAGCTAATGCTTTAACTAAATCTACTAATGGTTCCATGTTAAACCAGATTTATTGCATAAGTTATGTTTTCCAGCTTCTAGTCATTTATTTTGCATGCTACTTTATATTTACCAGTTGTTATTTTATCTTAATAAAATTGAGATATGTCATGCACAGGATTGGTACCATAGGGTTTAACCAAAATCTAAATGTAGCTATCAGCAACATTAATTAATAAAGTTAGCAAACACTAACCAGTCTGTAACATTAAGCCTCTAAGTTTTGGAGCAAATCTTTGCATGATTCCAAGGTAAACCAGAGATATTGCATTAGTTGTTTATTATTATTAAATTATTGTAATTTATTGTACATGGCATGCTGCCTTATATTTTCCAGTTTTCAGCTCAGTAACCTGAGTTTTGCAGATTAAACTAGCCCTAATTTAAACCTCCATTTTGCTGCTACATTCCCAGTGTTAGCAAAGGCTAGCTAGTCTGTTAACATAAATATTTTAAACCTCAAAGCACAGACGTCTCACTTTAAATCCTACCTGTTGCCTTTCACCATCCACTTGTTTAGCTGCTGTCCCAAACCTTAACACGCCATCTTCGTTTCACTCTTTCTTTTTCTATTTTTAGCCCCAACAGCTTTTTTGCTTTATCCATCTTTTGACATCAACCGTGTGCGTACTGAGACAACTAGTGATGAGTCGTTCATGAACGATTCGTTCTTTTTGAACGAGTCTTTAATATGACTCGGGAACGACTAGTCATCTCAGAGAGCGAGTCATTTTTGTGTAGACCCGCGCATGCGCATTGCACCACATCTCATACAGGAAACATAAAGGAGTCATTCATCTCCCGATTTGTTCGTTCGTTCGTTCACCAAGTCCCAGCCCCATAGAGAAAGAGTATGCAGTTACCGGAAACAGAAAGGACTCGTTCATCTCCCGAGTCTCTGAGTCGTTCATTCAAGTCCCCGTAGGCTGAACGCAGAAACAGAAGGACTCGTTCATTTCATGAGTCAGTCTTTGGGTCTGAGTCTCGTTCTTTTGTCACGTGACCGCTTCAGTCTCTCGCAACATCATTACACTCATATTATTGACTCTATTGTATTATGTTTAGGAATTATTATAAAGTTATCAAAATATATCTGCAATAAACATTATCTGAAAATTAAAAAAGTTCCATTTGTTTCTGTCAGTCTATTTTTAGTGTTAAATGTTAGTGCCAGTTTTTTTTTTTTAAATTATTATTTAAACTATTATAAACTATAAAATTATTACCTAAGATTAGAATCCACTGTAAAGTCTTAATCTTTGCTTTATCAGTGATTTCCACCGGATAAGAAAAATATAAAGATACAATTTGAGGCCAGAAACGCATCACATAACTGTAAAAGTAAAAAAATAAAAGAATTGCGTCTGTTTATACAGTTATGTGAAATATATGTATGTATTAACTTATTTCTGTATCCAATGCGTGACAAAAGAACGAGACTCAGACCTGAAGACTGACCTAAGAAATGAACGAATCCTTCTGTTTCTGCGTTCAGCCTACGGGGACTTGAACGAACGACTCAGAGACTCGGGAGATGAACAGTTCCTTTCTGTTTCCGGTAACTGCATACTCTTTCTCTATGGGGCTGGGACTTGGTGAACGAACGAACGAACAAACGAACGACTCAGGAGATGAATGAGTCCTTTCTGTTTCCGGACGGACGGATGTATTAGCTACAGCTACATGAGGCTGTCACGGCCCAGACCAGACATGTTGACGGAATTAATGCTAAGCTAAATATGAAGTGACAAAGGAAAAAAACTATTTGGATTAAGAGGTGAGTTGAACTCTCTGCCTGAAGTAAGCTGCATTGAATTTATAATTTATTTTTCAAAGTTTGGCCATGAATGCATTAGCTTATAGTTATTATAGTTTTTATTCCAAAAGTACTAAATGTATTAAAAATTGTAATATGCAACATTTTAATTAGATTCTGCTGAAATGAACGAAATGAACGAAATGACTTGAAAAAAGATTCGTTCATTTTGCTGAACGAGACTTAAAGAACTGAGTCAGTAAAATGATCCGAACTTCCCATCACTAGAGACAACTGTACGTTACCTGCTCGCTCAGCGCCCCGCCAGCCACGCCCACTCGGAATATTCCATTATTATCCAAAACTCTACTTATGGAATCTAATGAGGGCCCCTACTGTAGCCTATTAGTCCTCTAAAATGTTATATAATATTGAGGAAATACAGAAATGATTTACCCAGTATGGGGTTGTCGTTGAAAAAAAAATATATATATTATTGTGGAATAAGGTTGAGAGAAAACAACAGATGTCTTTTGGTGATTTATTTAAGGAAAAAGGAAAAAAGAGTTCAGAGTCATCTTTTGTACAAAAGGTGGAATGGACATGCAAGTCTGTCATGTCCAGAGTTACATGAGCAATCCCCTGATAAGTAGACAGGCTTAGAATTTATACTGAAATCACAGCAGATAAGAGAAATGAAACACTGGCTCACAGAGAATAAGTCGTCTAACATGAATCAGCATTTTACTGGTTTTCCCAGAAAACAGAGTTGTCTCTTTATAAGATTTGTATTGTATCAGTTTGAAAACATTACATACAGATGGTGCGCATATCATTCTGCTGCGGTCAAGGACAAATAAAAAAGAAACAAGTGTGTGAAAGAGGAAAAGATCATTTTCCCATTACAGGGTAAATCTGGGTCCTGCTGCGAGAAAAAGCCCGCTACATTCAGGTGTTGTTTTGTGAATGAAAACCTAGGATCTATGCGTTTTTTTTTTTAATAAAACAATATAGATTAGTGTGAGCACATTTCCAGACCTCCTTTTTCCTCAAACCCACCTCATAATGAAAAACTCATCAGTTACAGAATCTGTGCTCTTTATAAAACAAGGATCATTCCATTGTTCAACATTAAACACAAAACAAGGAGTGCATTGGTGAATATGAAGTTAATATCATTAATCTAAGTACACTGTGACCACATGTGTTCCTCCCCAGGCCTTTTACAGAAGAAGCAGGTTACATTACAACAACACATTTCAAACTGTGACTGGAGCCTATCCCAGCAGCTTTGGGCCTGTTTTTCTGTTTTGTTTCTCTGTAAAAAGACGAGTCCAGAGCTGAATATCTGTTTTATCAGCAGCCATTACTTCCTTTTTGATCCCTTTTCCAAACAAAGCTACATTTGTTCAAATCCTTTTTTACAACGTCTTGATGACGTCTTAAGCTCTGTTTTTTTTTTTTTCACAGATGATTCCTGTTACATTAGATTGAGTTAGTGCTTTAACTGTTTGTGTTTGTTTTTTTCCACAAACATAAAAAAGACTTAAGTTTAAGTCTAATATCAACAAATGAATAATTGTTACGTTTGCATCAGAAAGAAAGGTTCTTATCTGAAAGATCAAGCTGAAGGAGAAGGGCCCAGTCCCGGTTCTCTAACTTAGTCCTTGTTCCTCCAAAGGAAGGGCTCGGGCTGAGATTATAGAACTGCAGCTTTGGGCCTGAGGCGGGGTTCACCCTGGACACTGACAGTTTTGTGACTGAAGACTATATTTATCCCTGTTTCTTAACTTAACCCTTGTGTAGTCCTCCCGTCGACTCCCACTTTCTACAAGCTTCCTAAAGTCCACAAAAACCTGGAGAATCCAGCAGGAAGACCCATAATCATCAATAATGAGTCTCTAACTGAACCAACTCTAAATAAATGGATTTCCAGATTAAGACTTTTGGACCTACTTTGACATCTTTCAGACAAAATAAACAGTATTAAACAGTAAGTATTAAATAAAATCTAAAATACTGCTCACTCCTGGTGACTCTGGATGTAGAGTCTGTCCACACTAATATAGTGATTATGAATGTAATAGAAATATTAATTTATTAATTTGGGTAAATTATCAATTAATATTTTTATTATCAAAATTATTGTCTCGTTGAGGTCACCACCCAGATAAGTTCTGGGAAACTGATTATATTTACTAAGTCTCAATTAATCTGAAGGAATAGAATTCAACCTGTTTTGAATATGTCTTATTATAAACATCAAAACACCAAATCAAGATCTTTAACGTTTTATGGGGTTTTATTAAAGATTATACAAAGTTAACATATTAATGGAGAATGATGGGATAGGACACAAAGGAAAAGATTATTGACGGATAATGAGAATGATTGAAACAGAATAATAAACAATAACATTTTGTTATAAGAATTCTATATGTTAAAAGAATTCTATATCCTTATATTATCCAGAGAGACACGGAGACAGATTATATTATAAAAGCTAAAGCCAGGTTTTATTCCTTGCAAGGGAAGCAAAGTACACAGATATATACAAAAGGTACATAGTGCGTTTTGCTTAAAGAGGTAAACAAAACATGAGAATTTATATCACTGCAGTGGGGGCTGTCAGAGGGAGGTGTATCTTCCATACACTCCCCTCAAGGCCCCAGCTCCAGGTGCAAAAGTACCATGGCAACCCATGTCTATCTAGTTATGTCTACTCCATGCTTGGACTAACATGGAGGACATGACATGATTTGACATGACCTGTAGAGAACTATGAGCACCTACTAACTATAAACAATATACACAATTATAATAATACAATTCTCATAACATTCCCCCCTCTTTATGCTGATAACCATTAGCATAAACAACCTACTAGCTTGAGTGTGAGTTGAAGAACTATGACAGAAGCGAAAACCCAGCAGGGCGTTGACCTAGCCAGAAGAACATTTTGACCCATTGGTAAAATGACCTAAAGCTGGGAAAAACTCTTCTATCCACCCCTTGCCCCAAAGGCGGTGACAAAACACAAACATCAAGCATCAAACGTATGTAATCACTTCAAATGATTAACTTACAACACATGTCAAAACAAACACAACAAATGATTATAATGGATATGTTTCAAATCAAATGGGAACCCACAGAGTAATGCACTGATTCTTCAAAGTCAAATTCTTTAAAGTCCATAAATCATAAATGTCCATAAATCATAAATCAAAACACAGTGTCACTCCAAAATAAAGTAGAAAAATTTGCCAGAGGTTGAGCTGGTCAACCCATTGGACTCAAGATCTCTGGCCTGTCCCTGCCTGTCCATTTCTGTCCCTGTAACTAAAAAGAAACACATGGAGTGAGACATATGCACATTCATAATGATTAAAATCAATTCTCTTCAGCATAATCAATTCAATGAACCATACGGCCCTTAGGTCTGTAGTATGATCCGTCCTGGAGCTGTTGTCCCGTTGGTGTACATGCAAACAATAACGCCCTCAGATATCAAAGTGTTCATCTGAGGTCAAAGCCTTGACCTTAGTCGTTTGGCAGGTGCATGTCCAGGAATGTTGACCCAGCAATGGCCACATTCATCAATCTCACCAACAAGCTCCGGATACATGTAAAGCAACACAAACAAACGTTATTAGACATGGAAGTGCAACAACAAGTACATGTACTGTATCTCAATACAGATTCTAAAATCCCAGTCAGTTTTCCAAATATGTTTTAAAACCAGGTCAAAATTAATTTCTCTATACCAGAATATTCTAATTCCTCTGTTAGAGTTTGAAGTCCTTTCTTAAAGACCTTAGTTCTGCTGTAACTAGTCCTGTGTTACTTTGGAGGAAATCCTTTTGTAGATCCCCCCTTTTCAGCTAAAAGCATGCTCAGTGCTATTTTGTTCTGTCCAGTCCTTGGATCAGTTTTCTCTCATTTCCAGTTTTAATTAACAGTTACAGCATCTCTAATACAATTCATAAACCTTTGTTGTTTATAAATATACTTAATTTAATCCACATTTTCATAAATTGTCTCAAATGGTAAACATTCAAATCCTAATGCTAATTTAATTTTAGCCTTATATTCATTAAGGACACCTTCGAAGTACACCTCTGTCGTCGATGTAAATGGGGCTCTCAAATGAACCTGAGGGAGCTGCTGTTTGGCTCCTAAAGTGTGAGTTTCGACTCACGATGTTCTCCGTCACATTGTAAGTGAACACAAATAAAACGAGGATCCTTTAAGGACGCATGTTTCCGGTTAGCAGGCAACGCTGGTCTAATGGTCTTACTTTCACAAAACCTCCAGACTTCTGCTTTGCACTGCACCTGTCCCTGATCTCTACGTTTGTCAAGTTCAGAGTGATGTCACAGGAAGTCATGTGACCCCCGTCACTAGCCCTGCTCACAGGTGTGCTTCCCTTCACAGGTGTAAACCAAGATGATATAAGTTCAAAGAACTATGTTAATATTAGCTCTTACTGGTGGTGGCTATATTAATCTTCAAAACTCCTTTTCTGAACTGGTATACTTGTTGTAGTTGGCTTCCATCCAAATAAAGAACAAACAAACAAATCAGAACGTTATCTGACATTACAGACCCATAGAAAGTGCCTCCTAGGTTTTTGTCAAACGAAACCATAAAAGCCCTTAAAATGATCAAACCATAAAAATGAAACAGCAGATAAACCCTGTTTCCACAGATATGGTCTGCTGGAAATCTACTTTAATCTGAAAAGGTTTAATCAGACTAAACAGTGCTTCTCCAGAAAAGTCCTGTCAACTTTCTTTATTTCATTATTTGATTTAAACTTTTAACAGTATTAAACACTGTTGTTTCAGCCTCATGCTAACCATTAGGTTAACCAAGCATCCCTTCAGCACTTTAACACAGCTTTGTTTAAACCTTCATCTCCCCCCTTTTTGAGACGTGGGACAACCATGGCTCAAAATACCACAAAAAATGAACAAAATCAAATAAAAGTAAAAAAAAATCAAAATAAAATCAAAACAGAATGTTTTTTCCCAATTACCACCTTAAATTGTTATTTCATTAATTAGCATTTCTAATTATTCATCTTCTTTATGTTTTCCCAAATAGCATGACTTTTGTTTATGTTATATTTAAAACTTAACTTTGTTTAGTTCAGTTTTAATTTTAGTTACCATTAGTTGTAGGTCTTTACCTGTAACTGTAATTGGTATCATCCACAATTTGATAAATTTTAACTCAGTTGATGCAAACTGTAGCGTATGAGCTATAATATATGAGGTAATAAGAAATATTAATTTATTAATTTGGGTAAATTATTAATTAATATTTTTATCATCAAAATTGTCCCGTAAAGGGGCACCAAAAATAATACTGTAGCGTATATAGTGTAATATACAAGGGTATGTTTGTATAAACACATAGAAGATTAATTTTAATAACTTCAATAATTAATTTTGATATTAATATTAATTCATTAAAATTAATTTCTAATTAAAAGGGGCACCACCCTGGTTTTAACAGGTCCAGAGAAACTGTTTAGCCTAGTCTCATTAATCTTAAAGGAAGAGAATTCTATTGTTTTCGAACATTTCTTAATTATAAACAGAGAAACATTAATGTCTTTTATGGGGTTTTATTAAAAATCACACAGATCTAACACAGGTATAAAGATAACCTAACATTGGAACAGGGGAAAGGATAAACACAAAACACAGGAACGAACGAAGGGTTAAATACAGAGGTAAACATTTGCTTCCACAGGGTTTGTGAAACCAGAGGAATGTTTAGACATAATCTAACTGATGGCATTTAACTAAAGGGCCTTTAACGGAGGAGGGAGTGGCGATTTTGGGCAGAGGACATTTTAACGACGCCAAGGCTGTGGTGTCACGTCGGACTTACTGGGGTCAGCGGGCTGGCTCGGTCCGTGGGTCGCTATCAGCGGTCCGGGAGTCCGGAATGTTGGAGCGTTCTGGACGCTTCCTGGAGCGTTCCACACCGAAGATGCCGTCGCGTGACGTCTCCTCCCGAGGGTTTGCAGCCGGGACGTAGAAAGGGATGTCCGGTTGTTGCTCCGAGCGCCCGGGCCTCCGTTTACCGTTAAAAAGTCTTAGGTTGGGCAGGTCATTGCAGTGTCCATGAAAGAGTTCTCAGCTGTTTGCTGGTTAAAAGTTGCTTCTGTGCGCGCTCCTTTGGGAAGGGAGCGGGCGCTTTCAGCAGGCACAGTCTTAGGACAAAGAGTTTACTCGCGCTAACACGAGCCTCAAAAGCTTAGCCGTGGTGGCATTAGCGGTCCTGAGTGGACCGTAGACGCAGAGGTCAAGAGGCGAAAAGCAGAAGAGAGAGAGTTTTGGCTCGCAGCCAGTTTTATCAACTTCGAGCCGGGGGCGCTCTTCCGGCGGAAGAGGAAGTTGGCGGAAGAGGAAGTTGCTTGGGAAAATCTAAACTAAAGTTTTAACTAAAGTTTTTAAAACATTCCTTTTGTTTCAACCCATTCTCATAACACATAACCAACATTTATATCTGTAGGATTATACAAAGAAAAGTCGAGTATTATGAATATGCAGAATATTGTTGAAACATTAATTACATTTCATTTAAAACAAAACGGAAACCATAAAGGGAGTTGTTTGGGTCGCAACTCCGTGTCCTGGAAAAGAACAGTATAAACAACACAATATCAAAAATACATTTTCCTGTAATGTAAGAATTACGAAATTGTCTTTTGATGATTGGATAGAGTCATTTGTTCATTTGACCACCAGGGGCGGTCTTTGATCGTTCTTGGATGTTAGGATCAAAAGCATTCCAATTGTCACTCAGAATGGAGATGGAGCGCTCTCTGGTAAAGAGCACAGTTCTTGAATCCAGCTGAAATAACAATGTTATCTTCAGTTTTATGGTTAAAAAGACATGGCACCAGGGGGGGGTGGCACTGGTCCTGGGCCACCTTTGATCCTGGTGCCCTGTGACCCAGGTTCCACTGCTTGTAAAAGCAAGAGCAAAGTCATTAATAGCATTTCTTGTCCATAAAGCACTTTGGCCATGCTTTTATCTGAAAGAAAACAGTGTTAAGTTTGAGGCTTTCAGAGAAGGCCTCTGGCAGGGCAGTTAAGGCAGGACAGTTAATCCGTGGGGATTCCACTGGTGGTTCTGCTACAAAACATAAATAATTTATATAGATCAGAACTAGTTTCTCATGATCTATTGTCACAAACTTTTAAACATTCACCTTCAATTCACAATTTATTTCACATTTACATTTACATTTACATTTACATTTATTCATTTAGCAGACGCTTTTATCCAAAGCGACTTACATTACATTACCAGTGTTACAGTCACTGGAGGCAAGGTGGATTAAGTGTCTTGCCCAAGGACACAACGACAGTATGAACTGTGGGGCGAGCGGGAATCGATCCTACTACCTTCCGATTGAAGGACGGCCGCTCTACCCACTGAGCTACTGCCGCCCTCACATGTTCTTTTAAATTAGAATATTCTCAAAATATTGTTTAATTTACCTCAAATTACTTTCTTTAGAAGGAAAACACATTTTTCTCTTACTTCAAACTAAATTTCTTAATCACCCTTGGGTTCAGACCCCACCTCTGGGGTTAAACCAGTAACAGCAGCATGTCTTGAACACACCACAAAGCCTCTGCTCTGTTCACACTGCTTTCCTCCAAAACACCATCATCTTTGTGATTGTCGTTTAAAAGGAAAGACTAAACAAAAAATCAAAAAAGTTCTTCTCAAATTCTGCTTTATTTTTAAATTAAATTTCTTCAGGATTTTGTTCAGTATAGGTTTGTTCTATACTGTCTCTGTAAAACCACCAGGTGCTCAATAAATACAATAAACCAGTTTGTTTTTGTATTTTTCACATATTAATTTAAACGTAACATAAAAACATTTTATCAATTACTATTTTCAT
Organism: Perccottus glenii; assembly: GCA_024416835.2. Taxonomy (NCBI): domain Eukaryota; kingdom Metazoa; phylum Chordata; class Actinopteri; order Gobiiformes; family Odontobutidae; genus Perccottus; species Perccottus glenii. The sequence goes on from CM044554.2 coordinate 29,940,158, forward strand.
GTTTCCACTAATTTGGCATTCAGATGCCACATAAAGAATTCACCTCACTCAATGTTAAACAGAACCTTTAAACATCAAGTGTAAAATCAAAATTAACGTGTCTCTCTTTATTTATTCAAATTCACCAAAATTGTAATCAGTAATTATCATTACTGTTCATTTAATAAAATGTAACATCTCAACCTCTTTTTTTCTTTTTCTTTAGGTTACAAAGACCTAAAGTTTGGTCAAAACCAAAACAAAAACTTAACGTCTGTTCAAAAGGACCTTGTGTTAGTCCCTGTACTCAAAAAAAAATTCTTACATCACTTCAAACAGTGATTAAACCCAGCGAGCCATTGGCATATGCTCTTAAACTTTAATAATTCACCTTGTTAGTTTAACAAATATCTTTTTTATTCACTTATTTCTCATTAACTTTCAATTTTTCAAATAAAACCTTTAAGATCATTTTAACAGTTTGAACTGTTTTAACATAGATATGTTTTTAATCATCGAAAACAGATTACCAATTTACATTACAGTTTAAATCTTTATTGTATAGATAACACTATACCTTAATTATAAAGTACCAAAATAAATAATGATTATTATTTATTTTGAACTATCTTCATTTCAGTTTTCCAATTACTTAAACTTTAAGTTTTTCAAAAATCATATTTAATCTCATTAATTCAATCGTTTAGTTACCAAATCATGTTTCATAGATTCAATAAAACTCAAATGTGGACTTTATTCATATCAACAGACCTGTCAGAAGGTCAAACAGTTTTCATAATTAAGTATCATAAACTTTATTTAACACATTAGTTCAGTGCAGACTGTTTCTGTCACTGACATTTCTAACTCAGCATTTTTCTCAACATTAAAAGTTTGTTTAATGTAAAGGCTCCCGTCTGTGGAGCTAAAAAAACAAAAACCCAAACCAAAACATTTCCAACACATTCTCCTCTGTAGATGTGTATCTCATGTGTCCCTGTTTGTGAGTTTATGTGTCTGTATTTACATGTGTTTATGTGTGTGCAGTTACATGTCTTTGTGTGTTTATGTACCTGACCTGTTGAAGCGGTCAGTTCATGAGGTCATTCCCTCGTCTCTCGTCTGGACCCAGTTTCGACCTCCTCCTCCTCCTCTCAGTGCCCTCTCGTCTGTCACGCCCACCTCCACCTCGCTCTCGTCTCCATGGCAATTGTGCATTTTTCCTCAGAGAAATACATTACATTCATATTAATTTCAAGTTTCATCCAATTTACAAACACACTTTACAAATACCTTTTTGGTCAATCTCAATAGATCAAAATTTAAATAAACGTTTGTCTGAATTTGTTTACCTTACAGCTTCCGTGTTTGCTGCTGCTGGTCTGTCTGCAGCTTCTTCTTTTTTTCTCAGCCGAAAAGGAGCAGGTGGGAGGTGCAGAGAAAGGTTGGAGAGAGCACTGTTTTCCGGAGCGGAGGGAGGAAGCCGATACCTAGAGGCTCCCAGAAACATTTAACCAAAATACAAATGATTAGTGTTTTGAAGTACATGTGTGTACTTCTTTCAAAATCTCTTCTCTACTTCTCTGTTTTTTCTCAAACTAGAAAAATAGCTTATGGAAGCTACCTTTCTCTCTCATGTTGTTCAAACTTTCTTTAAACAAAAACATTACTTTTGTTCTGATTTACATCATTAGACTCATTCTTCATCCAACAATGGCCCATTCATAACACATTTATTCTCTCAAACACACCTTTATCTTTAACTCTTTAGGTCAACAGTTCTCAGTATAAGCCCCGAGACGCCGTGTGGGCTTTTTCTCTCACTGCTTCAATATGCAGTGAACATTTTTTTCAGCAAAAGCCTCTCACTGTCTAGTGGGCTTTATAATCTCATTTCTCATCTGCAGGAATCAATTCTACGTAGGCCTTTATAGTCACATTGACTTCGGACTCATTCAACTCACTTTTTGTTGTTAGTAAGTATCTTGATAATGGTCCATACTCGAGTTTTCCTGTGCGTCCAACGCACCAATAAAACCAACAATACTAGCTATGCAAGGCAGTTCGATTGTGGCGTATTACGATACGTGATTATTAATCTATTCTTGTGCTCTCTAGACAAGCTCTTTAGACCTCATACTTCTTCTTGTAATCAGGTGAACTATTTATTTTGTAGATTCCGCACTTGTCACGGCCAAATGAACTAATCGCGCGGGTCCATTTCAAGAAACACCATAAAGACTTACAGAGCATAAGGTATCTATGTAACCAGTTCATTTATTACTTTATTATAATTGCACAAAATTGTCGTTCTACTTATCATTGTGTTGTGTATATACCTGGTGTTTTGAAATGCTGTGCTGTCTTGGTCCTCCAGCCACTCCTTCTGCATATTGTTTCTTCTTCGTGTGTTACCTTCAGTGCATTGTTATAAATCCCATTGTCACGACTTCCTCTTCCCTTTTGAAAATCCCGTGTTGGGAAGAGGTCAGTCATCTTTTGTAATCCTTTGTTTTAAGTGTCCTCTTGTTATTATTTTGTCTTTATTTATCACTGTTGTGCTATTGTAGTTGTTTTAAAGTCTATAATGAGCACTTATGTCACGTCGATGTTTTGTTTTATTGATGGGAAAATGCGGTGGGTGCTAATTATATTCATTTCCTTTGTAGTTTGGGCTGGACCGGAGAATTGTGGCACATGTTGATTGTGTTATTTTCATGTTGATCAGGTATGTTTCCTCTTAAGCCCTTTTGAAAATCCCGTGTTGGGAAGAGTTTGGGCTGGACCGGAGAATTGTGGCACATGTTGATTGTGTTATTTTCATGTGGATCAGATTAAAGAGTCTTCGAACGATCACCTGTGTCCAGTGATTCCCGAGTGCACAATAACCAATTAGAATCTACACATCGCAGAGTTGCACCGGTCACATCTATCAAACTTAAATCCAGCAAGACAACAAGCTTTAACACAGATTAACATCAGAATATCCCGTTTAAAATCTCACCATTAGATTGACAGGCAGGGTCTCGATCAGAAACACATACATTTTCGGCTTTTAATCTCACCATAAACCATACAGGCAGGGTCTCGACAAAGCGGATCTCACCATTTAAGGAATCTCGATCTTTCAGTTTTTCAGAATCTCCTATGCTGGCCAACTTCATGGAAACACATCAACCATGGTGATAAGATTACATGCAGCTCACTCAACAAACGCCAGATTTCCAAAACTACTACTTCCGGAAGCTTTGGTATTCACAATCACACACACACACCAAAAAAATAAATTAAACAGCTGTTTACCTGAATTTTCAGTCCAATAGTCCAGTTGTTCCGCAGCCAGACTGTCTGTTCTGTCCTCTCGTCTTTCTGCTCTTCTCTTTTTTCAGTCCAGATCTCGTCATCGTGCTTCACACACACAGAGGGGAGGTCTGGCCCTTACTGCTGAACAGCACAGCTTGGGACTTACAAGAAATGCTTTCTTTGTGCATTTCTCCGTGCACGTCAGCTCACCTCTTTGTATGAGAAACAACGAATATTGAGATCCGGGTCACGGCACCAAATGTTATAAGAATTCTATATGTTAAAAAGAATTCTTTATCCTTATATTATCCAGAGAGACACGGAGACAGATTATATTATAAAAGCGAAAGGCCAGGTTTTATTCTTGCAAGAATGAAGCAAAGACACGGATATCAAAGGTACATAGTGCGTTTTGCTTAAAGAAGTAAACAAAACATGAGCTTTTATATCACTGCAGTGGGGGCTGTCAGAGGGAGGTGTATCTCTCATACACACTCCCCTCAAGGCCCCAGCTCCAGGTGCAGAAGTCCCATGGCAACCCATGTCTATCTAGTTATGTCTACTCCATGCTTGGACTAACATGGAGGACATGACCTGTAGAGGACTATGAGCACCCAGTAACTATAAACAATATACACAATATAATAATAAAAATTATTATAACACACTGTTTTTCGTTCAAAGAGGTGAGCTGACGTGCACGGAAGAAATGCACAAAAAAGCATTTCTTGTAAGTCCCAAGCTGCGCTGTTAAAGCAGTACGGACCAGACCTTACCTGAGAGTCAGGTAGACCTGTCCAGGAGAGGGGCCTTACCTGCTGGGAGAGTATAAAAGCTGACTGGGAGTAATTGAAGGGGAAGAGTGTAGCCTGGTACACGTGGGGGTGCTGCAGTTTTGTTAATTGCTGGTGAATTAGTTAAGCTTAGTTATGTTTTGTAAAGATGTATTATTGTTCCACGTCTACCACGGTGAGAAATACATTGTGTTTGATGGGAATGTTTGTTGAGTCTGCCACTTACTTTCGACCACTTTGGCCAGCTTCCCAACACAGTGAACTAATAAATGATTCAGTTTAAGAAGTAAAATGAAAAAAAAAACATAAAATATGAATTGTTTATTTATTGAAACATAAATAACCATTTTTCCTATTATCAACCCTATAAATATTAATCAATTTTAGTTCATGTTGTTTGGTTGAATATATATATATATCATAACTGATGCCATAATGTTGTTTTGTACAAGTTTAAAAAGGAAGTGGCATCAAACAATGACGGGTATAAAAGTTCCTCTATTTTGTCCAAAACTGAACCAACCTGTCGATCAATGATGTGACCCCCCCCCCCTCGTCCCACTGACAGCCTGCACTAAAGAGCATCAACAGCTCCTGTTCCACTTTGGGACCGCAGTGTTCAGGGGTCAACATTAGAGACAAACATCCTTCTGCTGCCTTTTACACAACAACTACTCATCTCTCAGAAACTCTTTACAGCATTATTCACCATGAACACTTCTGTTGTTGTAATTCTCTTGGGAATACTTACAAACAGCGCCAAATCAAGTGAGTACAGTGTGTTTTAACTTCATTAGAAGCACTTTATATGAATAGACACAAGTTTAAAGTGATATCTGTTTGTGTTCAGAACTACCTTAAACAGTGTAAATGTCAATATAAAGTGTTCAGTTTATCTGTTGTCAGTGTTGAGTTTTGTCAGTCTTTCTTTTGTAACAGGAAAATTCAAAAACACTTCCTCTTTCTGTTGTGTTAGCCACAGTTCTGCTGGTCAGGGCGGGTCACATGTAGACTATAACTAATGTCCAGAGACTTTCATTTGGAAATGAACAGGGACACAATCACTTTTTACACATAACATAGAAACAGTTGTGCTCATAACTTTACAAACCCTGGGCAAATTTGAAATTTTCTGGCCATTTTTCAGAGAATATGAATAACACAAAAACTTTTTTTCACTCATAGTTAGTGGTTGGGTGAAGGCATTTATTGTAACTGTGTTTACTCTTTTTAAATCATAATGACAACAGAAACCACACAAATGATCAGAAGTTTAAATACCCCAGTTCTTAATACATGCATTGCTACCTTTAACATCGATGACAGCTTAAAGTCTTTGTGGTAGTTTGTGGATGAGGTTCTTTATTTTCTCAGATGTAAAGCTGTCCATTTTTTTTGGCAAAAAGCCTCCAGTTCCTGTAAATTCTTGGGCTGTCTTGTGTGAACTGTACATTAGAGATCTCCCCAGAGTGGCTCATTGATACTGAGGCCAGTCCAGAACCTTCACTTTATGCAGCTGTAGCCAATGACAGGTCGACTTGGCCTTGTGCTACGAAGCTTCCGGGCTGAAATAAATGTAAATTTTCCTCCAGTATTTACTGACCCACCTCCATGTTTCACAGAAGGACTGTGTACCTTTGTGTGATTCAGTTTAAGATGTAAAAAAAAAAAACATAAAATTGTTTAATTATTGAAACATAATAAAAAAAAACATTATTCTTATTATCAACAGCATAATTATTTATAAAGTTTAGTTTATGTTGATTAGTTAAATATATTAAAACTGATGCCATGTTTTTTTTTTCATTGAGCACTAAACATATATCAATTTTGTTTTCTACAGTGATCCACTCTCTGAAGTATTTTGACACTGGCTCATCTCAGATCCCCAAAAATATCCCAGAGTTTGTTGTTGTTGGTTCGTTGAATAACCTTCAGGTAATGGGCTTTGACAGTGAGACCAAGCGAGTAGTGCTCAAACAGGACTGGATGAACAAAATCACAGAAGAAGATCCTAAGTTCTGGGACATGGAGACTCAGCTATGTTTGGGTGTCATGGTGTGGTCTAAAATCTGCATAGAAATGATAAAAAATCACCTGAACCTGACCAGAGGTTTGTCATTATTAAACACTGATTCAGAATATATGCTTTTTTTTGTAAAAAAGACAGTGTTCAAATGTTTAGGATTTATAAAGAGTCACACCGTTTATCAGAATAAATATAGTTTCTGATTTAAAATGACATTAAGACAAACTAAACTGTTGTCAAGCAGAGAAAGTCAGGCAGATTGGTTCATTCAGGTTTCTTCCAGATATCTGGGTTCAGACACCGACTCGCAGAGACTGACCCATCTGTTATACATCATTATCATCCTTTATGATGAGACAGAGGTTTCCCTGTTCTCAGGATTCATGAACCAACACAGATGACCATAAAAACTATTGTCTATATGTCAGGGAGAAAGGAGGGGCCCCAGAGTCCATTAACCTAAAGCCCATAACAACATAACACCTATGTCCATATGTCTTTCCCAAATGGGAGCTAGGAGATTTGCTTCCTGGGGTCACAATCCATGACCTTTCTACATACTCAAGACTATCACAAAATGTAATGAGATTAAACATGAATTTACTAATGACCTGAGAATATACTGTTGAATTCATAATGACTCTGAAGGAAAAATAAAATAACCCTGAGGTTTGACTCGAAAAGCACAAAGTGTCTCTGATGTTTCTGTCTCCTTCAGATGAACACATTCTCCAGAAGATGGGTGGATGTGAGTGGGATGATGAGACTAATGAGACCAGTGGATATCTTTGGTTTGGTTTTGATGGAGAAGACTTCCTCTCATTCGACTTAAAGACAGAGACATGGGTCGCTCTAAAACCACAGGCTGTATTCTTCAAAGACAAGTGGGACAGAGAAGGAGAAGCAGCTCACGTCAAAACCCTCATCAGCCACGTGTGTCCTGAGCGGCTGAAGGAATATGTGCGTTATGAAGAGAGGACTCTGAAAAAGAAAGGTAAGTGTCAGGCTTTTTAAGATTTTTTCTTTTCTTTCTTTGGGATCAACAGGTTTATGATGAAGACCAGCAGAAAAGACTCAAAGAAACACCAAGTTTCAACAGAACAGAGAAAAAGAGGCTGACAAAGACTCCTCTTAGCTCCAGTAGCTCATAAGCTGCTGGTGGAACTATTCTCCTCTTTATCAGTCGTTATTGAGAGTGACATCTGTGGCCTTTTACACTTTTAAGAAGTGACACAGTGAGCTCCAGTTCAACTGAGATGAAGTGAATAATAATGAGCTTCTTTGATATAACACTTTGTTAAACACGTTTAAAACAAATGACAGAACAATCCACAGGAACATGGCACATGAAAACTGAAACTGATGAAGACACAAAGTGAAGCTGGGTCCTGTTTTGTCTCCAGAGCTCCCCCTAGTGTCCCTCCTGCAGAAGACCTCCTCGTCCCCAGTCACCTGCCACGCCACAGGCTTCTACCCCAGAGACAGAGCCATGCTGTTCTGGACTAAAGACGGAGAGGAGCTCCATGAGAACGTGGATCCTGGAGAGATCCTGCCCAACAACGATGGGAGCTTCCAGATGAGTGTGGACTTGGGCGTGTCCTCGCTCCGTCTGAAGACTGGGAGAGAATGCGAGTGTGTGTTGAAGGTCTCCGGAGACAAGGACATAGTCACCAAACTGGACAGAGCAGTGATCCGCACCAACGGTGAGACCAAGACTTTCATTCTAAATCATGGTTTAGGAAAGAATGTGAGTGTTGTCTCTAAGTGTTAACTCTGCGACCAGTGTCAGCCTTATAAAGATCAAACTAAGTTCTTGTTACTGAAGTGTGTGTGAATGATAAATACATGTACAGCATGTTGTTAACCTGCTGTATTTGTGATATTTTCATTAATGTGTTTATCAGAGAAGAACTCTCCCATCATTGCTGCAGTGTTGGTCGTTCCTGGTTTTGCCATCTTTTCTGTTGTTGGAGGCTTCTTGTACAGAAGATTCAGAAATATTAATGCAATATAAAAGTAAGTAATTTAATATTAAAATATAACATTTAAAAAAGTATCTCATTTGAGACAGACTCACAAAACCAAAGCAGCCCCTTTACTTCCAAAGGCCCCAGACCTTGAGACTCTTTTGTTTCTCGATACATAGTCCTGGTAAAATGAACAATAACAAAGTGACTTTTATTATTAAGACTGATGTTGAGCTGAACTTAACTCTAAAACCTCAGTGACACATGGTGAGTTGCTCAAGTATAAGTTCTAACTGACTTTTATCTTTTGTTTTCACAGATTACATTTATTTACGCCCTGCATCAGTGAGACACTTTAAAGCAAAACATGTTCAAAAGAAAGACTACAAAAACAAGATGGAGAAGCAGCTGCTGGACAACAACATCAGAGAAATGTGGAAGGGAGTCTCAAACATCACAGTTACAAGAAAAAGAACTCTGTAATCATAGATGGAGCTGAGGAAGAACCAATGAGTTCAACAGGATCAACACAGCAGCTTTGACACCTCCTCCTCCATTAACCTCTTCCCCTTCATCATCATCATCATCATCATCAGAGACTCCATCTCATACAATGGCACCTGTATAACGTTTGACCCACCACCGCCACCAAGGGCCGAGCCAAATATAGTTCACCTGTGTCCAAAAACAAAACACCACTGACACAATAAACCCAAACCAAGCCATTAAACAAATAATGGCTCATTAAACAATAATGGCTCAATAAACAATAATGGCTCAATAAACAATAATGGCTCCTACAGAAACAACAATCTGTCGAACGCAGAGCTCAGGTTTTATGTCTAACATGTCATGTTACAAATTTATGAGAAGAAACTTGTGTGGGACTAAAAACCCTCCCACTGGTGCAGACTGACCTACTTTATTGTTGTTCCAGTTTGAGGGGTCTCCTTGTGCCTGGTACCTATGTCTTTGTATGAACTAGCTCTTCTCTGTGAGTGAGTTAATATAATTATATCTATGTATCCTGACATCATTGTTTTATATTTTCCATTAATAAATTGTCAACTGTATTGATATCATACCACACTTCTTTATAATAAACTACAGACATGGAGATGTAGGTTTTGTTTTGTGCAGATGATTTGTAAAATTAAAATGATCACACATAAAACCTGACCCAATTCAGCCAAAATAATGATCAAATATATTTTTATTTGAATGTAGGGGCGGCAGTAGCTCAGTGGGTAGAGCGGTTGTCCTTCAACCGGAAGGTAGGTGGTTCGATTACCGCTCTCCCCACAGTTCATACTTTCGTTGTGTCCTTGGGCAAGACACTTGCCTCCAGTGACTGTAACACTGGTAATTACATTAGAACAATGTAAGTCGCTTTGGATAAAAGCGTCAGATAAATGAATAAATGTGGATGTAAGTGACTTTGTTTAAAGTAAAGGCTTGTCTGTATGATTAGTATTTTTCTAATAGTCTGCTCATCCAATATTAAAAAGAAGGGCTTAACAATAAAACAAAAGAGAATATTTATGCATTATATCACCGTCCAATGACTCAAATTAAATAGAAAGGATAAAAGAAATATAATTTAATAATAATAATAATAATCAGCTCTGCACTGGAGGAAAGCCCTGTGATTGGTTAAAAACAAAACACCTGTGACACATAAATCTTAAAAGAGAGTTGTCAGATGTGAGTCGTGCTGAGCTGCAGGAAAAAGGGTCATTCTTCTAAATAACATCATGAAGTAAACAGAGCCGGACACAAGAAGTAGTCAGAGCAAGATCAGGATGAACTCAGAGGCTCTGCAACAAAAGTATCTCAGTTTAGTTCTGAGCTAAAAAATATTAACATATGAATAGTATCATAAATATTGTCTAGAAGAGTAACATTATCTCAGTGTCGCTCATCTCCGTCTGAGAGAGAAACAGGTGGTTATAGTTCACATCCACAGTGTCAGTAGAACTATCAAGTCCAAGTCTCAGTCTTGTCAGGACCAAGTCGTAGTTTAGTCCAGGTCGTGTGGTACATTTCAATATTTTCATATGTTTTGGATGACGACAGTGTATTCAGGAAAAACCCTTTCTGCGATCACAAACCCCAGAGTCTCAGCTTTTTCAATTCTGATCCATTTTCACTGAATGTAGTCGAGCAGAGAGAATCTCAAAAACTTAGCGAGGCAGTTAGATTGGTTCATTCAGGTTTATTCCGGTCCGGGTTCAGAAACCGACAAACAGAGTCTGACCATGAGCACTAAAAGACAAGTCCTTAAAGACCTCCTTACATCATTGTCATCCCTGTCCTGAGACAGAGAGGGCTCCTTGTTTCCATGAAACCTGAACTAACACATACAACAATAGAAGACCTATGTTCATATGTCTGGGGAGGAAAGAGGGGGCCCCAGAGTCCATTAAACATGAACTAACACCTAAAACCATATACGTTTATATTTCTATCAGGACTATCACAAAGAGAAGAGCTCATGTAGTAAGATCAAACATTAAACATTTACTAATGACAGTAATTACATAATATCACTGACCAACAAACAAAAATGTTTTCTGAATAACTGTTGGAAAGGCAGTAGGTTGGTAAAGAGCGCCCACTAGTGGCACTACATAGATGCACCCTTTAGTTAGAGCACGCTGCAGTCAATGATATTTTTGGTGATGTGTCTTGTCGTGTACCTTAATTATACTTTGATTATGTTCATTGCTTTACTTCTGTAAGTCTGCATATATATTATTTAGTAACTCTGTTTATTCCATTTGTTTAGCCTTTATCATACTTTTCACAAAATGGTAATTATTATAGCAAACCTAATTTGTTATTATTTCTTTCTTTATAGAAACACACACCTGTTGTTATAGATTGAAGCTGTACCTGAACTTCATTAAACCAACTAAAAGTATTATCTGCATCCTGTTTCTGTTTCTGTGTCTCTCAGAGTCTCTTAGAGTCTCTCAAAGTCTCTCAGAGTCTCTCAGAGTCTCTCAGAGTCTCTCAGAGTCTCACAGAGTCTCTCAGAGTCTCACAGAGTCTCACAGAGTCTCTCAGAGTCTCTCAGAGTCTCACAGAGTCTCACAGAGTCTCTCAGAGTCTCTCAGAGTCTCACAGAGTCTCTCAGAGTCTCACAGAGTCTCTCAGAGTCTCACAGCCTCCTCAGAGTCTCACAGAGTCTCACAGAGTCTCTCAGAGTATCTCAGAGTCTCTCAGAGTCTCACAGCCTCCTCAGAGTCTCACAGAGTCTCACAGAGTCTCTCAGAGTCTCACAGCCTCCTCAGAGTCTCACAGAGCCTCTCAGAGTCTCACAGAGTCTCTCAGAGTCTCTCAGAGTCTCTCAGAGTCTCTCGGAGTCTCTCAGAGTCTCTCAGAGTCTCTCAGAGTCTCTCAGAGTCTCTCAGAGTCTCCCAGAGTCTCTCAGAGTCTCACAGAGTCTCTCAGAGTCTCTCAGAGTCTCTCAGAGTCTCTCAGAGTCTCACAGAGTCTCTCAGAGTCTCTCAGAGTCTCTCAGAGACAGGGACAGGTTCAGAGAGAAACTACTGAGAAAATGTGTGTTGCTCCGAGAACAACACAAATCCACTGTTTTTGGTCGTTACTACAATCAGGACTTAAACATCCAACAATATCTACTGCTGACACCTGTTTAAATCCAACTAAAACCTGTTCAAATCCAACTAAAACCTGTTTAAATCCAACTAAAACCTGTTTAAATCCAACTAAAACCTGTTCAAATCCAACTAAAACCTGTTTAAATCCAACTAAAACCTGTTTAAATCCAACTAAAACCTGTTCAAATCCAACTAAAACCTGTTTAAATCCAACTAAAACTTGTTTAAATCCAACTAAAACCTGTTTAAATCCAACTAAAACCTGTTCAAATCCAACTAAAACCTGTTCAAATCCAACTAAAACCTGTTCAAATCCAACTAAAACCTATTTAAATCCAACTAAAACCTGTTTAAATCCAACTAAAACCTGTTCAAATCCAACTAAAACCTGTTCAAATCCAACTAAAACCTGTTCAAATCCAACTAAAACCTGTTTAAATCCAACTAAAACCTGTCAGACCTGGTTCAGACCTTGTTTTTGGTTCAGTGTTGTGTCTAAAATGCAGTTTAAAAAGTCAAACATAAAAAGTATTCAAGTCAAATAGAAAAACGCTAGTTTTAAAGCTGTGCAAAAAAATCTTGCCCAAGGACACAGTGGCAGTATGAACTGTGGGGAGAGCGGGATTTGAACCGCCAACCTTTCAGTTGAAGGACAACCGCTCCGCCGCTGAGCCACTGCGCCTCCATTTGAAGGTTATTTAGAGTCAAACAGTATTAAACATATAAATAATACACTGTGAATGATTCCTGATGAATTAAAATTAATAAATCTGGTCAAAATGCATTAAAAAGTCAGAAATAAAAACCTTTAAATGACCACCAATGGTTATTGAAAGATAAACAATAATGAAGTTAAATTCATATAAATTACAGTTTAAAGTTTAAAGAATTTGAGGTTAATTTGAGAAAATTTGTCCAAATGTGAAGCAAACTAAATATAGGCTTGGATTTAATAAAGCCGTTGAAAACCAGCTGAAAACAAGGCTATTTTTTTTTAAAGTCAATAAAAAAGCACAAAAAAGGAATTAAAGTGGAATAAAATAAACATAAGATTAAATTTAAGGATGATATTTAGCAGGTTTTATGCTAAATACGGAGACGTCCTTCTCCTTTAACTGTGTCCGCGGGATGTGCTCGATCTGCGGCTCGGAGTCAGACTGAGGTCCCGCTGAGTGGAGCTGCTCTGGAGGAGGAGCTGGAGGAGGAGATGGAGGAGGACATGGAGGAGGACATGGAGGAGGAGATGGAGGAGGAGCTGGAGGAGGAGCTGGAGGAGGAGATGGAGGAGGAGATGGAGGAGGAGGGTGTGTTTGAGGGAAATGTGGGAAAGACAGGCAGGAATAGGCGACAAAGTAAGGTCCTGCCAGGGGTGCAACCACACAGTGCCAGCGAGGTATGCAACAACAATTTTATAAGTGACATTATTATGTATGGGCTGTAATAAATAAAGGTTTATTTTAAACTATATCAGCCACTATAGTAGGCCTACCATAACTATACAGTCTGTACTTATTATTAACAATGTTAACAAATAAAAAAAACAGTCACAAATTGACAAGCATTATATGATCAAGAATAAGATAAGATAAAGAAACAAAAGAAAGAAAATAATCTAAATTTTTATAACAATAAAAAAAAGTAGAAACCAGTTCTCAATTCCTAAAACTAGTAACAATGTTGCTACGGAACGTTCTAGAGCGCTCTTTAGTTCCTACTAAACTGTAACATGAGCCATGTGTATATTATATATATATATATATATATATATAATGTAATATAATCTAGCACAGACCTTTATAGAGAGAGAAAGAGATGTGAGCCTGTAATTAGACCCAACAGATGTAACTATAGACTGTATGTCTGACAGCACAGCTAACATCTACAGCTAATGCTTAAACTAAATCTACTAATGGTTCCATGTTAAACCAGACTTATTGCATAAGTTATGTTTTCCAGCTTCTAGTCATTTATTTTGCATGTTACTTTATATTTACCAGTTGTTATTTTATCTTAATAAAATTGAGATATGTCATGCACAGGATTGGTACCATAGGGTTTAACCAAAATCTAAATGTAGCTATCAGCAACATTAATTAATAAAGTTAGCAAACACTAACCAGTTAACATTAAGCCTCTAAGTTTTGGAGCAAATCTTTACATGATTCCAAGGTAAACCAGAGATATTGCATTAGTTGTTTATTATTATTAAATTATTGTAATTTATTGTACATGGCATGCTGCCTTATATTTTCCAGTTTTCAGCTCAGTAACCTGAGTTTTGCAGATTAAACTAGCCCTAATTTAAACCTCCATTTTGCTGCTACATTCCCAGTGTTAGCAAAGGCTAGCTAGTCTGTTAACATAAATATTTTAAACCTCAAAGCACAGACGTCTCACTTTAAATCCAGCTGTTGCCTTTCATCATCCACTTGTTTAGCTGCTGTCCCAAACCTTAACACGCCATCTTCTTTTCACTCTTTCTTTTTCTATTTTTAGCCCCAACAGCTTTTTTGCTTTTTATCCATCTTTTGACATCAACCGTGTGCGTACTGAGACACCTGTACGTTACCTGCTCGCTCAGCGCCCCGCCAGCCACGCCCACTCGGAATATTCCATTATTATCCAAAACTCTACTTATGGAATCTAATGAGGGCCCCTACTGTAGCCTATTAGTCCTCTAAAATGTTATATAATATTGAGGAAACACAGAAATGATTTAGAAACGCAGCTGAGCTACATATAGAAAAAAAAAAAGGTAATTATGTTTTTTGTACCATCGCTTTGGCGCCCCCAAGGGCCGCACATAGCGCTTACTGGGTCCTGCTGCGAGAAAAAGCCCCCTACATTCAGGTGTTGTTTTGAATGAAAACCTAGGATCTATGCGTTTTTTCAATAAAACAATATAGATTAGTGTGAGCACATTTCCAGACCTCCTTTTTCCTCAAACCCACCTCATAATGAAAAACTGATGAGTTACAGAATCTGTGCTCTTTATAAAACCAGGATCATTCCATTGTTCAACATTAAACACAAAACAAGGAGTGCATTGGTGAATATGAAGTTAATATCATTAATCTAAGTACACTGTGACCACATGTGTTCCTCCCCAGGCCTTTTACAGAAGAAGCAGGTTACATTACAGCAACACATTTCAAACTGTGACTGGAGCCTATCCCAGCAGCTTTGGGCCTGTTTTTCTGTTTTGTTTCTCTGTAAAAAGACGAGTCCAGAGCTGAATATCTGTTTTATCAGCAGCCATTACTTCCTTTTTGATCCTTTTTCCAACCAAAGCTACATTTATTCAAATCCTTTTTTACAACGTCTTGATGACGTCTTCAGTTCTGTTTTTGTTTTTGTTTTTTTTACAGATGATTCTTGTTACATTAGATTGAGTTAGTGCTTTAACTGTTTGTGGGTTTTTTTTTTTCCATAAACATAAAAAAGACTTAAGTTTAAGTCTAATATCAACAAATGAATAATTGTTACGTTTGCATCAGAAAGAAAGGTTCTTATCTGAAAGATCAAGCTGAAGGAGAAGGGCCCAGTCCCGGTTCTCTGACTTAGCCCTTGTTCCTCCAAAGGAAGGGCTCGGGCTGAGATTATAGAACTGCAGCTTTGGGCCTGAGGCGGGGTTCACCCTGGACACTGACAGTTTTGTGACTGAAGACTATATTTATCCCTGTTTCTTAACTTAACCCTTGTGTAGTCCTCCCGTCGACTCTCACTTTCTACAAGCTTCCTAAAGTCCACAAAAACCTGGAGAATCCAGCAGGAAGACCCATAATCATCAATAATGAGTCTCTAACTGAACCAACTCTAAATAAATGGATTTCCAGATGAAGACTTTTAGACCTACTTTGCATCTTTCAGACAAAATAAACAGTATTAAACAGTAAGTATTAAATAAAATCTAAAATCCTGCTCATCCTGGTGACTCTGGAGAGTCTGTCCACACTAATATAGACCAGAAACAAGGCACATGGCTTTATTTAAAAAGAGACCTTCAGAACTGATGCCCCCTGCTGGATTTATATTGTAACTGACTGAACCTTTTCCTTTTCCTAAACCGACTGTAAAGACTGAGAAAAGGTCCTGCACTGGGAGCATGCACTGCACCTAATGATCTGTTTTTGTGTTTTTGGAAGAAACATTTGTCTCTGATCCTTTTCTTAAAAAGATCATAAGGTGGGGTCATTATTTTGATGATGTTCTTCTTTTTTGGTCAGGTTCAGAGAATTATTACAGTTTTATTCTTGTATCAATCATTACAAACACCTCGAGCTCAGCCTGGAGCTGTCTACATCAGAAATACAGTTTGTAGACATTAAACTCTACAAAGATCACAAGGATCAATTACACAGCACTGTTTTCAGAAAACCTGGTTGTTAAATAATATACCCTCTGATCAATTTCAGAGGCTCAGGTGAATGTGTGACACAGAAGCAGACTTTGAACAACAGGCCCAGGACATGAGCAACAGATTTAAAGAGAGAAACAAACAGGACTCGATATCTGCGGCAACAACAAAACCAAAAGATTTATTGGTTACTTTAAAGTAAGAGCTGGTGACCTGTTCAAAGAATTCTTTGTCCATATTCTCCAGAGAGACCACAGAGACAGTGTACAATTTAAAATGAATGGTCAGGTTTAATTCTTACAAAAATGAAGCAAAGTACAAACATGTCACAATGGAACAGGCTGAGGTTTGCTCGGAAAAGTAAACAATACATGAGATTTTATATCCTGCAGTAAAGTGTGTAGGAGGCGTATCTTTCACACACACTCCCCAGAACAAGCTCCAGGAGCAGGATTTAGTCTGTGGCAAGTTCTGTCTACGTCTCATTATGTTTACGTTCATGTTTGGATTAACATGAAGGACATGACATGATCAGATTTGACATGACCTGAAGAGAACTGTGAGCACTCAAATTATTATAACATAACCACAAATGTATTGATATTAAACAGACACTAGGGGGTAGTATCATCACATGAATCAGACACAATCACATCATTCTGCCCCAAACAAACTCTAAAAAACAAAAAAGACAATTCTAAATAACTCCCTAAATGTTGTAAAAATAACAGGTTTACCTTTAACAAAGTATATTTTTTTTCTGATGTGCAATATGATAATAATTCATTCCAACAGTGTTGTTTTCCAGGATATTAACAGACGATTTAAGCCACTGCCATAAATAAAGCTCATTTCTTTTCACACAAATGTAATCCACTTTCAGACAGAGTTCTGTTTCCTCCAATACTTGGCTCATTTGAAATGTGTTCTTTAAATAATTGAACAGGTTGTATAAATCTGTGTGTGCAGGAGTGTTTTAGTGGACTACAGATCCAGAACCTGTGGGAGATGCCTGCTCCTTCCTCGTCACAGCGAGGGCAGCAGGAGGAGGTCTGATAGAACTGATGGAGCTGGGTGTATGTAAGAGTGCTTTAACAGGTTCAACTGGACAAGTCTGTGTCTGGGGTTTGTGAGGATGCTTTCAGAGTCTTTGACAATTTGTCCAACTTTCTTTTAAACAGTTTTGGCTCAGATTTTCTTCCCATTTGTCTTTTTTAAATAAATATTCATGATTGTGATGTTTTTTTTATCATTGAATAGAATTTGGAGATATTTTTTTTGGGAGAAAACATCGCTTCAGTTTTAGTTCCTAAAGGACTATCAGTCAGTTTTAGAGAAGATCTTGTCTTTTACCCAACTTTTAAATGTAAATATTTATAAAAGTCACTAGGAATACGTTTATATTGTTCTTTGACACAAGCAAACTCTTTAAATAATCCATCCTTGAAAGTGTTTATCTGCTCGTGTCCATCTGTGAGACTCATCTAAAGAACCAGGAGGCGGCAGTGGCTCAGTGGTAGAGCGGTCGTCCTTCAACCGGAAGGTAGGCGGTTCGAATCCCGCTCTCCCCACAGTTCATACTGTCGTTGTGTCCTTGGGCAAGACACTTAACCCACCTTGCCTCCAGTGGTGTTCCAGCTGTGACACTGGTGAATGGAACCTTAATGTAAGTCGCTTTAAAAAAAATGAAAGCGTCATCTGTAAATGTAACACTGGTAAATGTAAGTCGCTTTGGATAAAAGCGTCTGCTAAATGACTAAATGTAAATGTGAATAGAAGGGTTATGTCACAGACGAGTATTCTTTGCTCCAAACTCTTCTGACAGTTCTGCCAACCAGGACCAGACCAGACCACAGCATCTACAGACAGGAAGACCGGGTTAAACCAGGTCTAGACCGGGACTGAACCAGGACTAGACCAGACCAAAGCATCTACAGACAGGAAGACCGGGTTAAACCAGGTCTAGACCGGGACTGAACCAGGACTAGACCAGACCAAAGCATCTACAGACAGGAAGACCGGGTTAAACCAGGTCTAGAACGGGAACTGAACCAGGACTAGACCAGACCAAAGCATCTACAGACAGGAAGACCGGGTTAAACCAGGTCTAGACCGGGACTGAAACCCAGCACGGCTTTCAGGAGAGAAGTTACTGTGGTTTTAGACATGTCCAAGTCTTTAAGACGGCACCGAGATCCCAAACTGGAGATTGACCAGTGCACAGGCCATGACCACCAGAGGGCGCTTTTTAGTCCTGCCATGGTTTCAGCCAAACACAGTCCGCCGTCCGGCCACTTTTGTTAAACCGGTCTGCCGGTGGCAGGTCACCTCCAGGTTGTGTCTGAAACTGTCTGCTTGGACTTTGGCCCAGTGTTGTTTTCAAAGGAAAGTAGCTAAAGCCTGGCCAAGAAGTCGCTAAATGTTGCTGGATGACGTCATGTGTAAAATAGCATATTTGTCATAATACTAAATTGCATACTTTCTTGCGTTCTGCCTGCAGAATGTGCTTTCTTGACAAATTTCAAATTTTATCATGATGTAGCCGACTGTCCCAATAAAGCTCTTCTCAATTCTCATCACAATTAAGTGATAAGCACACGAGAAGAATGGAAATCAAAACGGTCAAACTAAATTCTTTAAATTTAAACTTAGGAATAAAAAATATAAGGAGAAATCCAATGGCGATTTTACAAGAGTAAAACTCATGTTTACAGCCTGGTACAAAGGATGACTCTGGTCTCTAGAGCTAAGTTTTTACTACGTAACAACTCTGGGGGTAAAAGCTGAAAAGCCCGGATGTAACCAACATTTTATTGTCCTGTCGTAACGACAATATCGGTGAATAGGGACCAATGGGCGGAAGACGTCCATAGTTTATACTGTCATTGGTTCAGCTCTGAGACTTGGATTTGGTTGAAACCCAGAGACTTAGAAAGTAACAGTGAACCTATAGGATCCTATAGGATCATTTCATGCATTTAACTTTTACTTCACAAAAACCTTCTGTTTCCAGTGTCTCTTGTAATGAACATTATTTTTGCCTCAGTCTTTTGTCGAGTGATAAAACGTTGAAGTGTTTAGTGAAAAGTATAAAGATAATATAATGGATAATTCTGAAATTTATAAGTGTTTGTGTAAAAGAGAGAAAGTTTGTTTGACATAATCCTTGTCGAGCTCTTGTTTGTTTGATAAAACATAACTTAATGTCTCAAATGGGATTGTATTTATTCACTCAAATATTACACCAGCCCCCAACAGTTGATAAATAAAACTTTGTGTCGGCAAAACAAAGGGAATTAATACCTCTGATTATATTCTCGAACCCCTCCAGAGACTGCCCTGGGCCCTACAGGAGGTGCTGTGGGGGACACACCTGAGTGGACAGTGTTCCAGCTTAAGTCAGGATAAAGTCTGGAGAACAGTGTGTAAAAGTGTTAGTCCTGCAGTTAACTGCTCATTGTCCCAGATGTACCTTCCTCAGGCCCAAAGCAGATGGTCTGGGCTCTTGTCCCAGGACCCTTAAAGGATAATCAACAAAAAAGGAACCAATAAACAGATTGAATTGGAAACATGTGACTTACAAGAAACAGTAATAGATCTAAGTTTAAAACAGGAGTGATACCAAACATTGAACGTTGTTCATTCCTGAACCAACCTGTCGATCAATGATGTGCCACAACACGTCCCACTGACAGTCTGCACTAAAGAGCGTCAACAGCCCCTGTTTCACTTTGGGACCGCAGTGTTCAGGGATCAACATTAGAGACAAACATTCCTGAACAAAGTGAGGCGTAACGAGACAAAAGACCAGAGTTCAAACTCCACAAACTCTAGACAAGTGTGGCAGCCTGAAGCCCGAGCAGAGATGTTTTAGATGCTTAAGAGTTTTTTAATGATAAAAAAGCTGACAACGCCACTCTGGGAATTTCACCCAGAGAATACGATGGAGAACAAGGACACACAGGTTCGCTCACTGAGAAAGAAGAAAAGATTCCAGTATTTACAAAACAAGATTTATTTATGTTGAGTGGCAGAAAAACAAATAAAACCTTTATACATTAAAAGAGCTGTTAGTTTTATCACAATAATAAAATAACAACTGTAAAAAAGTGATTTTTTTACAATTGATATAATATATAATAATATTTAAAAGAGCTACATAAATTCAAGGACTGAGGCTTACCAGTGAGAGGAAGTGTGAGGAAGTGTGAGGTAGGGTTGATGGCTGACCAACATCACAATGGAGAAACACCATCGTGATGCCCCGCCCCCGCCCCGCTGCGAGTATGTGAGCGGAGCGGCGGCAATTTCCCCTCCGCTCTATGCATTCAAGAATCACTTCGCTCCAGCTCCAGCTCTGGGTTTACCATCTCCCGCTCCCCGCTCCACTCCTCGCTCACTGATATCAGAAACACTGCTCCATCTTCGCTCCAGTCTAGTGATCCATTTGTATCAAGCTGGTTGTTTACTGTGCTGTGTGAGTTCTGAACACTGCACTATGCTTATTTAAATCTTTTCGTCTCTACACATATTAGGCTACATATTTCTCATGTCTGTAAGGCAAACCTGCTGAGTTTCAGTTTATTTGAGACGTGCTCCAGTTCATGAGCAATGAAAGCGATCGCGTCCACGACCTCATAGTCTACTTATTTGCTTCTTATTTATTAAATAAATGCAATTGGCCGAAGAAACCTTTATTAAAATTAAGAGACAATTTGTACAAAACGAAAGAAAGTCTTTTTACAAAACAAAACTTAATATTAAACTAAATATAACCACCAAAATCATTTCTGACCCACTCGCATCTTTGCACTTATAGTCTATCATAATCAGATGAAATTTATTTTAAATGAAAATATTTAAACATAAATATGAAAGAAAAAAAACATTGTTTAATGGCTACAACAAGTATAGTAAGCTAGAGATTTATGTCATGTCTGAGCTGGATTTGAACGAACATAATTTTACAGGTGGGTTCATGAGCGCGCGCCTGTGGATTATTGAGCTGAGTCACACCGGCTTCGCTCATTAGTCATTACAGGCTCGTTCTCCTCAGAACGCCCACGTATTAAAAAATGGTCGGGTTTAAATCGGGCTCGGGCTCAAAATTAAAGTTAAGGTGTAGGGCAGGGCCGGTCTCTCGGGTGCACGGGCTCGGGTAGGGTCGGGCGTGATTTTTTTTGAGCCGACCTAAGCTCTAGTTCTGGCTAAAATGTAGTTATTATTTGCCGGCCCGTTGGCACTAATTGTACTCGTGATGGAGCGGCAGTGGAGCGCTTTCAGAGCGAGTGAAAACCACAACACTCCGACTTTTGACCCCCGACGATGTCATTGTCCATCGCAATGTTTTACTGTACACATCGTCAGCTGCCAATTTAGATGACATCGCCCAACCCTAGTGTGAGGTTACATCCAGTGAGAAGAGGGGCACCCAACACACACAAAATGGGCAAACCAAAGAAAAATAGACAAACTGTAACACCACCAGGGGTCACCACTGCCACCACATGGGACCTCAGCAACTTAAACAGAGGTAGTACAATTATTAACAGATCTTAACAAAAATAGTTCATGAAATATTTTTTTTTCTCTAGCTAGTCGGTCGATGATCGGCCTGAAGTCAGCTCCCGCCGACTAATGATATCATATTCACAATATCGTCCATAACCTGCTCCACTAAGTCAGCTCTAGAATCTGACAGTTACAGGCAATAATGCATGCTTCAAATACTCTGATCAGAGGGAGAGAGACCAGAGGAAACACGCTGGTTTGTGGTTCAGTCAGTTCTCTCTCAAAGCTTTATTGTGGATCACAGTTATATACAGTTGGCAGTGTGACTAACATGGTAATGTTCTGGAGTTAATGGTGCAGCTACTAATCACAGAATACAGTCAGAATGTTACCAAAAAAGGGAAAGACACATGTTTCTTGTGCAATGTGTCCTTCTATGGGACATAACAATGTACAGTTTTTAAATGGGTACGTCTAAATATAGCCCTTATGACTGAGAGGAGAGGCAAGAAGTGTATTCCAAATTATACATGTTTCAAGATTTAACCTTACAAACTAAACTAAAAGATTATTATTCCAAAATATGGTTAAAACAACATTATTCTTATAGCAGTTCAAACCACAAACAGAATTCATACACACTCCCCTTGTACAAGGCAGGGTTCAATCCACTTAATAACAACGGTCCACCGGTGACGCCTGGAGAGAACAAGGAGCACGAGAAACAGGTCTGGGGTCAGTTCGTTAAGTTACACAGATGAGGAGTGGGACACTCGCCCCGTCAGCAGTACTGACGGAGGAAACCCCTCAGAACAGTCCAAAAGTAACGGACAGTCACAAATCAAGGAACAATAAACAGCAGCGAGTCCAGAAAGAGGGAAGCAGTCGGCCAGTTAACTCGCCAGAGCTGCAACGGAGTGTAGAGTGATTTTATGTGCAACGGAGTGTAGAGTGATTTCATGTGTAACGGAGTGTAGAGTGATTTTATGTGCAACGGAGTGTAGAGTGATTTCATGTGTAAGCAGTGTAGAGTGATTTTATGTGCAAGAGTGTAGAGTGATTTCATGTGTAACGGAGTGTAGAGTGATTTCATGTGTAACGGAGTGTAGAATGATTTCATGTGTAACGGAGTGTAGAGTGATTTCATGTGTAACGGAGTGTAGAGTCATTTCATGTGTAATGGAGTGTAGAGTGATTTTATGTGCAACGGAGTGTAGAGTGATTTCATGTGTAAGGAGTGTAGAGTGATTTTATGTGCAACGGAGTGTAGAGTGATTTCATGTGTAATGGAGTGTAGAGTGATTTCATGTGTAACGGAGTGTAGAGTGATTTTATGTGCAGCAGTGTAGAGTGATTTCATGTGTAACGGAGTGTAGAGTGATTTCATGTGTAACGGAGTGTAGAGTGATTTCATGTGTAACGGAGTGTAGAGTGATTTCATGTGTAACGGAGTGTAGAGTGACTTCATGTATAACGGAGTGTAGAGTGATTTCATGTGTAACGGAGTGTAGAGTGATTTCATGTGTAACGGAGTGTAGAGTGACTTCATGTATAATGGAGTGTAGAGTGATTTCATGTGTAACGGAGTGTAGAGTGATTTCATGTGTAACGGAGTGTAGAGTGATTTCATGTGTAACGGAGTGTAGAGTGATTTTATGTGTAACGGAGTGTAGAGTGATTTCATGTGTAACGGAGTGTAGAGTGATTTCATGTGTAATGGAGAGTAGAGTGATTTCATGTGTAACGGAGAGTAGAGTGATTTCATGTGTAATGGAGTGTAGAGTGATTTCATGTGTAACGGAGTGTAGAGTGATTTCATGTGTAACGGAGAGTAGAGTGATTTCATGTGTAACGGAGAGTAGAGTGATTTCATGTGTAACGGAGTGTAGAGTGATTTCATGTGTAACGGAGAGTAGAGTGATTTCATGTGTAATGGAGTGCGTGAGATGTGCCGGTCATTTATCCTGTAAACACGGCGCTGTGTCCGCCCTGGAGAATGCAGACAGCGGGAGTCTAAACAGCTACGAAATAAAGATAAATCAGGGTCGACTTTAGATTTACTGGCTTTGGTGAACAACAGTAATGTTCTTACTTACATGCCCAGTTAAACCAAAACACTCCCAGCGGCACGATCCAAACAATGAAAACAACAGGAGGCCTACGTGGCTGTAAGAAAGTCATAGTAGGGTTAAATCCACAGAAAGAACACCGAAATAAAACATAGCCGTGGCCTGCTCCTGCCTGTTGACCTGACACCGGGAGCGTAGTAAAGGGGAGTGGCCTGACAAAGGCAGAGGATGATCTACCAATAAGGAAGCTTTTATAGGGGACATGAATAAGTGCCTCTTAAAGTAACAGTTCGACTGGTACTGCCACACAAAGTTATTCTAGGAGTTAGAGACAGATCCTGTTTCTTTAGGCTTCTTCTGCTGCCTTTTACAGAACAACTACTCATCTCTCAGAAACTCTTTACAGCATTATTCACCATGAACACTTCTGTTGTTGTAATTCTCTTGGGAATACTTACAAACAGCGCCAAATCAAGTGAGTACAGTGTGTTTTAACTTCATTAGAAGCTTTATATGAATAGACACAAGTTAAAGGTGATATCTGTTCATGTTCAGAACTACCTTAAACAGTGTAAATGTCAAAATAAAGTGTTCAGTTTATCTCTAGAATGTGATAATGTTAGTGTCGAGTTTTGCAAATTTTTCTTTTGTAACAAGAAATTTAAAAAACACTTCCTCTTTCTGTTGTGTTAGCCACAGTTCCGCTGGTCAGGGCGGGTCACATGTAGACTATGACTAATGTCCAGAGACTTTCATTTGGAAATGAACAGGGACACAACCACTTTTTACACATAACATAGAAACAGGTTTGAGTTTATTAATATTTATTTAGTTCTGTTTTCTCTTTTAGTCATTTTATCTTGTGTGTGTTGTATCTTCTAGAATTATCAAAATAAATAGCTCACTTAACAATATCTTAGATATTTGTGATAAAACAGTTCTCCAAATCTTCAGCTGTTAATATTTTATTCATTATGAGACTAAGATTAAGTTTTCAAACAGTCCTTTATAAAACTTTAGTGTCATTTTGTTTTTGGCTTTTACTTTTGTTCTTTTTTATTGTTCTTTTACTTTTGTTCTTTTTTATTCTTTTACTTTTGTTCTTTTTATATTGTTCTTTTACTTTTGTTCTTTTTTATTGTTCTTTTACTTTTGTTCTTTTTTATTGTTCTTTTACTTTCGTCCCTGGTTTTAAACCACATTAAATCCACAGTCCTCTTCCTCTTCATCAAGAGTTGAGGACGAGCTGCAGCTGGTGCAGATGAACAGAGCTGAGCCCAAGTGGAAGCTGAAGTGTTGAGTTAAACAAAGATGTGAGCAGCTCCAGCCGAACGTCCAGCAGTCCTTTCACATGTGAGCAGTGCTTTCTTTAGCTTCATGGAGAAGAAAAGAGCTGCTGGACCTCGTCTGGTTAACGAGTAGAAAGTCACCTCTGTCATGTTCAGTAGAAATAAAGCCCATAATGACAGAGCATCTTCAGAAATCCAACACATTTTCATTGAGAGTCTCTGGTAGATGTTTGTGCTCCCTCTTCATCAGGCGTCAGGCTCAGCTGTGTTCAGACACTGATAAAAACTGTAGACGTCTACTGCTGATGCTCTTTATAGACTTCTCTAAAGCACTAACACACTCTCATTTATCAAACACAGATCTGTGTAAGTCCCAGTGAGCCTCAGAGAGGGGCCTCTGCTTTAAACTGTCTCTTGAACTGCTCCAAGTCTCCTCTGTCTCTGACTTCCTCCTGAAGGACACCAGGCAATAATCAAATGTTCTGTGTCTTTAAATGAGCTCATAGTATTAGCCTCATGCACTGTTCCTATAGAAGCCACTGTCTGTGGACTTTTAGAGCAGTTTGTGAAGAAGTCATGACCAAAATATCTTCTCTTTACAAATCAGCAACATTTGTTGAAGAGCTTTATTTCCTGATACACGACGGATTAAAACTCCACCTTAAACAGTTTTATCAAATATGATCTTAAAACAGTGACAATAAACTGAACATGTGACAGGATTATGATCAGGGAAGGATTTTATTTGTTTTGCCTGAAAGTTTACTGATGAGGTTTGTTGTAAATCTGATCTATTCTCTCTGCTTTGTCTTGGTTTTGTTGCAGAGCCTATAACAGAAGTATTTCTGCTCAGTCATGTTTGAACTGTTGACTGTGGCTTTGGATCATGGATTATATTTTGAACCATTAACAAGATTGTTTTAGGCAAGATTAGAGGAACTTTTAAATGTTATATTTGATTATTCCTGAAGCAACTGTCCATAAACCTTTTGTTAAAGACTAAAAGAAGTTTGTTAAAATACTAGATTTTGTGTTTGTGGATAATCATAATTATTCTTTATGAAGCTTTTATACCATTTATTGTTGACTGCTTTATTATGGAACAAAACTAATAAAGAAAGCAGTGAACAGTGAACTAATAAAAAAACATGATTCAGTTTAAGATGTAAAAAAAACATAAAATTGTTTTATTATTGAAACATAAATAGAAACCATTATTCATAACTATTAATTATTTATAAATGTTATTTCATGTTGTTTGGTTAAATATATCAAAACTAATGCCATGTTCTTTTTTCAATGAGCACTAAAAATATATATTTTGTTTTCTACAGTGATCCACTCTCTGAAGTATTTTGACACTCGCTCGACTCAGATCCAAAACCTCCCAGAGTTTGTTGCTGTTGTTTTGTTTAATGACCTTCAGATAATACACTTTGACAGTGAGACCAAGCGATTAGTGCCAAAACAAGACTGGATGAACAAAGTGACAGAAGAAAACCCTCAGTTCTGGGACGACGAGACTCAGATACATTTGGATAACATGGAGCGGTCTAAAATCGAAATTGAAAACATAAAACAGCACCTGAACCTGATCAGAGGTTTGTCATTATTAAACACTGATTCAGAACATTTGCTTTTGTTTGTGAAAAAGACAGTGTTCAAATGTTTAGGATGATTTATAAACAGTCACACCATTTATCAGAATAAATATAGTTTCTGATTTAAAATGACATTAAGACAAACTAAACTTATTAAAACTCCATCTTTGACCTGAGAATATACTGTTGAATTCATAATGACTCTGAAGGAAAAATAAAATAACACTGAGGTTTGACTCAGACGTCGAACAGAAAGTGTGTCTCTGATGTTTCTGTCTCCTTCAGATGAACACATTCTCCAGAGGATGGGTGGATGCGAGTGGGATAATGAGACTAATGAGACCAGTGGATATTTTAAGAGTGGTTTTGATGGAGAAGACTTCCTCTCATTCGACTTAAAGACAGAGACATGGGTCGCTCTAAATCCAAAGGCTGTATTCTTAAAAGACAACTGGGACAGAGACAGAAGTGCAGCTGTTTATACCAAAATCCTCATCGACCACATCTGTCCTGAGCGGCTGAAGGAATTAGTGCGTTATGAAGAGAGGACTCTGAAGAAGAAAGGTAAGTGTCAGGCTTTTCAAGATATTCTTTTCTTTCTTTGGGACCAACAGGTTTATGATGAAGACCAGCAGAAAAGACTCAAAGAACACCAAGCTTCAACACAACAGAGAAAAAGAGGCTGACAAAGACTCCTCTTAGCTCCAGTAGCTCATAAGCTGCTGGTGGAACTATTCTCCTCATTATCAGTCGTTATTGAGAGTGACATCTGTGGCCTTTTACACTTTTAAGAAGTGACACAGTGAGCTCCAGTTCAACTGAGATGAAGTGAATAATAATGAGCTTCTTTGATATAACACTTTGTTAAACACATTTAAAACAATTGTCAGAACAATCCACAGGAACATGGCACATGAAAACTGAAACTGATGAAGACACAAAGTGAAGCTGGGTCCTGTTTTGTCTCCAGAGCTCCCCCTAGTGTCCCTCCTGCAGAAGACCTCCTCGTCCCCAGTCACCTGCCACGCCACAGGCTTCTACTCCAGAGACAGAGCCATGCTGAACTGGACTAAAGACGGAGAGGAGCTCCATGAGAACGTGGATCCTGGAGAGATCCTGCCCAACAACGATGGGACCTTCCAGATGAGTGTGGACTTGGACGTGTCCTCGCTCCCGTCTGAAGACTGGGAGAGGTACGAGTGTGTGTTGAAGGTCTCCAGAGACAAGGACATAGTCACCAAACTGGACAGAGCAGAGATCATCACCAACGGTGAGACCAAGACTTGTCTCTAAGTGTTAACTCTGCGACCAGTGTCAGCCTTATAAAGATCAAACTAAGTTCTTGTTACTGAAGTGTGTGTGAATGATAAATACATGTACAGCATGTTGTTAACCTGCTGTATTTGTGATATTTTCATTAATGTGTTTATCAGAGAAGAACTCTCACATCATTGCTGTAGTGTTGGTCGTTCTTGGTTTTGCCATCTTTTCTGTTGTTGGAGTCGTCTTGTACAGAAGATTCAGAAATATTAATGCAATATAAAAGTAAGTAATTTAATATTAAAATATAACATTTAAAAATGTATCTCATTTGAGACAGACTCACAAAACCAAGCAGCCCTTTACTTCAAGACCCCGACCTTGAGACTCTTTTGTTTCTCGATACATAGTCCTGGTAAAATGAACAATAACAAAGTGACTTTTATTATTAAGACTGATGTTGAGCTGAACTCTAAAGTGTCCCTAGTGAATGAATGTGAGAGTGAATGATTGTCTGTCACTGTCTATGTCTAAATGTTAGCCCTGCGACTAACTGGCCACTGTCCAGGGTGAACCCCGCCTCAGGCCCAAAGCTGCTGGGATAGGCTCCAGTCACCCGCGACCCCTAACGGGACAAAGCGGTAGAAAATGAATGAATGAATGTTGAGCTGAACTTAACTCTAAAACCTGAGTGACACAGAGTTGCTCAAGTTTAAGTTCTAACTGACTTTTATCTTTTGTTTTCACAGATTACATTTATTTACGCCCTGCATCAGTGAGACACTTTAAAGCAAAACACATTCAAAAGAAAGACTACAAAAACAAGATGGAGAGGCAGCTGCTGGACAACAACATCAGAGAAATGTGGAAGGGAGTCTCAAACATCACAGTTACAAGAAAAAGAACTCTGTAATCATAGATGGAGCTGAGGAAGAACCAATGAGTTCAACAGGATCAACACAACAGCTTTGACACCTCCTCCTCCTCCATTAACCTCTTCACCTTCATCATCATCATCATCATCATCAGAGACTCCACTCCCCTCTTCAACCAGTACTCCTCCTTTTATTGTCTTTTAGTTTCTAGCGATTTGATTCAGAATAGATTTTCGATTAAAAACTGTTTTTGATTTAGGTTCTTTGTTTAAACTTTTGTTAAGAAAATTGTGGAAGATTATGTGATAAGATGAAAAGGCAATGTTAACCAAAGAGAACATTTATTTAAACATTTCTTGTAGTTTCTGCCTGTAGGCCTACCAAATCTTTATATCAACTTTATATTCAAACATAAAAATAGAATTGTGTATGTATTAAAAGGTGGAAATCAGCTGCCATCAAGTACATGTTACAAAAAAATATTCTGTACATTAATGTAAATTTATAATACAATTAAATCTAATAAATGTATTGTATAAATGAATGTATTCACACTTCACCACCAATGTCCAGAACCTGCAGCTGTGAAAAGAGAGTTGTCAGATGTGAGTCGTGCTGAGCTGCAGGAAAAAGGGTAATTCTTCTAAATAACATCATGAAGTAAACAGAGCCGGACACAAGATCAGGATGAACTCAGAGCCTCTGCAACAAAAGTTACTCAGTTTGATTCTGAGCTAAAATATTAACATATGAATAGTATCATAAATATTGTCTAGAAGAGTAACATTATCTCAGTGTCGCTCATCTCCGTCTGAGAGAGAGAAACAGGTGGTTATAGTTCACATCCACAGTGTCAGTAGAACTGTCAAGTCCAAGTCTCAGTCTTGTCAGGACCAAGTCGTAGTTTAGTCCAGGTCGAGTGGTACAGCCTCCTCAGAGTCTCTCAGAGTCTCTCAGAGTCTCACAGAGTCGCACAGAGTCTCTCAGAGTCTCACAGAGTCTCACAGAGTCTCTCAGAGTCTCACAGAGTCTCACAGAGTCTCACAGAGTCTCTCAGAGTCTCACAGAGTCTCTCAGAGTCTCTCAGAGTCTCACAGAGCCTCTCAGAGTCTCTCAGAGTCTCACAGAGTCTCTCAGAGTCTCACAGAGCCTCTCAGAGTCTCACAGAGTCTCTCAGAGTCTCTCAGAGTCTCTCAGAGTCTCTCACAGTCTCTCAGAGTCTCTCAGAGTCTCTCAGAGTCTCACAGTCTCTCAGAGTCTCTCAGAGTCTCTCAGAGTCTCTCACAGTCTCTCAGAGTCTCTCAGAGTCTCTCACAGTCTCTCAGAGTCTCACAGAGTCTCACAGAGTCTCTCAGAGTCTCTCAGAGTCTCTCACAGTCTCTCAGAGTCTCACAGAGTCTCTCAGAGTCTCACAGAGTCTCTCAGAGTCTCTCAGAGTCTCTCAGAGTCTCTCACAGTCTCTCAGAGTCTCTCAGAGTCTCTCAGAGTCTCACAGAGTCTCACAGAGTCTCAGAGTCTCTCAGAGTCTCTCAGAGTCTCTCACAGTCTCTCAGAGTCTCTCAGAGTCTCTCAGAGTCTCTCAGAGACAGGGACAGGTTCAGAGAGAAACTACTGAGAAAATGTGTGTTGCTCCGGTTCAGTGTTGTGTCTAAAATGCAGTTTAAAAAGTCAAACATAAAAAGTATTCAAGTCAAATAGAAAAAAGCTAGTTTTAAAGCTGTGCAAAACAATCTTGCCCAAGGACACAGTGGCAGTATGAACTGTGGGGAGAGCGGGATTTGAACCGCCAACCTTTCAGTTGAAGGACAACCGCTCCACCACTGAGCCACTGCGCCTCCATTTGAAGGTTATTTAGAGTCAAACAGTATTAAACATATAAATAATACACTGTGAATGATTCCTGATGAATTAAAATGAATAAATCTGGTCAAAATGCATTAAAAAGTCAGAATTAAAAACCTTTAAATGACCACCAATGGTTATTGAAAGATAAACAATAATGAAGTTAAATTCATATAAATTACAGTTTAAAGTTTAAAGTATTTGTGGTTAATTTGAGAAAATTTGTCCAAATGTGAAGCAAACTAAATATAGGCTTGGATTTAATAAAGCCGTTGAAAACCAGCTGAAAACAAGGCTATTTTTTTTTTTTTTTTAAGTCAATAAAAATGCACAAAAAAAGGAATTAAAGTGGAATAAAATAAACATAAGATTAAATTTAAGGATGATATTTAGCAGGTTTTATGCTAAATACGGAGACGTCCTTCTCCTTTAACTGTGTCCGCGGGATGTGCTCGATCTGCGGCTCGGAGTCAGACTGAGGTCCCGCTGAGTGGAGCTGCTCTGGAGGAGGAGATGGAGGAGGAGATGGAGGAGGAGCTGGAGGAGGAGCTGGAGGAGGAGCTGGAGGAGGAGATGGAGGAGGAGCTGGAGGAGGAGATGGAGGAGGAGATGGAGGAGGAGATGGAGGAGGAGATGGAGGAGGAGCTGGAGGAGGAGATGGAGGAGGAGCTGGAGGAGGAGATGGAGGAGGAGATGGAGGAGGAGGGTGTGTTTGAGGGAAATGTGGGAAAGACAGGCAGGAATAGGCGACAAAGTGAGGTCCTGCCAGGGGTGCAACCACACAGTGCAGCAACAATTTTATAAGTGAGCCGGACATTATTATGTATGGGCTGTAATTAATAAAGGTTTATTTTAAACTATATCACCCACTGTAGGCCTACCATAACTATACAGTCTGTACTTATTATTAACAATGTTAACAAATAAAAAAAACAGTCACAAATTGACAAGCATTATCGTTATGATCAAGAATAAGATAAGATAAAGAAACAAAAAGAAAGAAAATAATCTAAATTTTTATAACAATAAAAAAAAGTAGAAACCAGTTCTCAATTCCTAAAACTAGTAACAATGTTGCTACGGAACGTTCTAGAGCGCTCTTTAGTTCCTACTAAACTGTAACATGAGCCATGTGTATATTATATATATATATATAATGTAATATAATATAGCACAGACCTTTATAGAGAGAGAAAGAGATGTGAGCCTGTAATTAGACCCAACAGATGTAACTATAGACTGTATGTCTGACAGCACAGCTAACATCTACAGCTAATGCTTAAACTAAATCTACTAATGGTTCCATGTTAAACCAGACTTATTGCATAAGTTATGTTTTCCAGCTTCTAGTCATTTATTTTGCATGTTACTTTATATTTACCAGTTGTTATTTTATCTTAATAAAATTGAGATATGTCATGCACAGGATTGGTACCATAGGGTTTAACCAAAATCTAAATGTAGCTATCAGCAACATTAATTAATAAAGTTAGCAAACACTAACCAGTTAACATTAAGCCTCTAAGTTTTGGAGCAAATCTTTGCATGATTCCAAGGTAAACCAGAGATATTGCATTAGTTGTTTATTATTATTAAATTATTGTAATTTATTGTACATGGCATGCTGCCTTATATTTTCCAGTTTTCAGCTCAGTAACCTGAGTTTTGCAGATTAAACTAGCCCTAATTTAAACCTCCATTTTGCTGCTACATTCCCAGTGTTAGCAAAGGCTAGCTAGTCTGTTAACATAAATATTTTAAACCTCAAAGCACAGACGTCTCACTTTAAATCCTACCTGTTGCCTTTCACCATCCACTTGTTTAGCTGCTGTCCCAAACCTTGAAGCGCCATCTTCTTTTCACTCTTTCTTTTTCTATTTTTAGCCCCAACAGCTTTTTTGCTTTATCCATCTTTTGACATCAACCGTGTGCGTACTGAGACACCTGTACGTTACCTGCTCGCTCAGCGCCCGCCAGCCACGCCCACTGAATATTCCATTATTATCCAAAACTCTACTTATGGAATCTAATGAGGGCCCCTACTGTAGCCTATTAGTCCTCTAAAATGTTATATAATATTGAGGAAATACAGAAATGATTTACCCAGTATGGGGTTGTCGTTGAAAAAAAAATATATATATTATTGTGGAATAAGGTTGAGAGAAAACAACAGATGTCTTTTGGTGATTTATTTAAGGAAAAAGGAAAAAAGAGTTCAGAGTCATCTTTTGTACAAAAGGTGGAATGGACATGCAAGTCTGTCTGTACAGAGTTACATGAACAATCCCAATAATATGTAGACAGGCTTAGAATTTATACTGAAATCACAGCAGATAAGAGAAATGAAACACTGGCTAACAGAGAGTGAGCCGTCTAACATGAATCAGCATTTTACTGGTTTTCCCAGAAAACAGAGTTGTCTCTTTATAAGATTTGTATTGTATCAGTTTGAAAACATTACATACAGATGGTGCGCATATCATTCTGCTGCGGTCAAGGACAAATAAAAAAGAAACAAGTGTGTGAAAGAAGAAAAGATCATTTTCCCATTACAGGGTAAATCTGGGTCCTGCTGAGAAAAAGCCCCTACATTCAGGTGTTGTTTTGTGAATGAAAACCTAGGATCTATTCGTTTTTTCAATAAAACAATATAGATTAGTGTGAGCACATTTCCAGACCTCCTTTTTCCTCAAACCCACCTCATAATGAAAAACTGATGAGTTACAGAATCTGTGCTCTTTATAAAACAAGGATCATTCCATTGTTCAACATTAAACACAAAACAAGGAGTGCATTGGTGAATATGAAGTTAATATCATTAATCTAAGTACACTGTGACCACATGTGTTCCTCCCCAGGCCTTTTACAGAAGAAGCAGGTTACATTACAACAACACATTTCAAACTGTGACTGGAGCCTATCCCAGCAGCTTTGGGCCTGTTTTTCTGTTTTGTTTCTCTGTAAAAGACGAGTCCAGAGCTGAATATCTGTTTTATCAGCAGCCATTACTTCCTTTTTTATCCCTTTTCCAAACAAAGCTACATTTATTTAAATCCTATTACAACGTCTTGATGACGTCTTAAGCTCTGTTTTTTTTTTTTACAGATGATTCCTGTTACATTAGATTGAGTTAGTGCTTTAACTGTTTGTGTTTGTTTTTTTCCACAAACATAAAAAAGACTTAAGTTTAAGTCTAATATCAACAAATGAATAATTGTTACGTTTGCATCAGAAAGAAAGGTTCTTATCTGAAAGATCAAGCTGAAGGAGAAGGGCCCAGTCCCGGTTCTCTGACTTAGCCCTTGTTCCTCCAAAGGAAGGGCTCGGGCTGAGATTATAGAACTGCAGCTTTGGGCCTGAGGCGGGGTTCACCCTGGACACTGACAGTTTTGTGACTGAAGACTATATTTATCCCTGTTTCTTAACTTAACCTTGTGTAGTCCTCCCGTCGACTCCCACTTTCTACAAGCTTCCTAAAGTCCACAAAAACCTGGAGAATCCAGCAGGAAGACCCATAATCATCAATAATGAGTCTCTAACTGAACCAACTCTAAATAAATGGATTTCCAGATTAAGACTTTTGGACCTACTTTGACATCTTTCAGACAAAATAAACACAAGTATTAAACAGTAAGTATTAAATAAAATCTAAAATACTGCTCACTCCTGGTGACTCTGGATGTAGAGTCTGTCCACACTAATATAGTGATTATGAATGTAATAGAAATATTAATTTATTAATTTGGGTAAATTATCAATTAATATTTTTATTATCAAAATTATTGTCTCGTTGAGGTCACCACCCAGATAAGTTCTGGGAAACTGATTATATTTACTAAGTCTCAATTAATCTGAAGGAATAGAATTCAACCTGTTTTGAATATGTCTTATTATAAACATCAAAACACCAAATCAAGATCTTTAACGTTTTATGGGGTTTTATTAAAGATTATACAAAGTTAACATATTAATGGAGAATGATGGGATAGGACACAAAGGAAAAGATTATTGACGGATAATGAGAATGATTGAAACAGAATAATAAACAATAACATTTTGTTATAAGAATTCTATATCCTTATATTATCCAGAGAGACACGGAGACAGATTATATTATAAAAGCGAAAGCCAGGTTTTATTCTTGCAAGAAGAAGCAAAGTACACAGATATATCAAAGGTACATAGTGCGTTTTGCTTAAAGAAGTAAACAAAACATGAGATTTTATATCACTGCAGTGGGGGCTGTCAGTGGGAGGTGTATCTCTCATACACACTCCCCTCAAGGCCCCAGCTCCAGGTGCAAAAGTACCATGGCAACCCATGTCTATCTAGTTATGTCTACTCCATGCTTGGACTAGAATGGAGGACATGACATGATTTGACATGACCTGTAGAGAACTATGAGCACCTACTAACTATAAACAATATAAACAATTATAAGAATAAAATTCTTATAACATTCCCCCCTCTTTATGCTGATAACAATTAGCATAAACAACCTACTAGCTTGATTTTGAGTTTTAAACTATGACAGAAGCGAAAACCCAGCAGGGCGTTGACCTAGCCAGAAGAACATTTTGACCCATTGGTAAAATGACCTAAAGCTGGGAAAAACTCTTCTATCCACCCCTTGCCCCAAAGGCGGTGACAAAACACAAACATCAAGCATCAAACGTATGTAATCACTTCAAATGATTAACTTACAACACATGTCAAAACAAACACAACAAAAGATTATAATGGAATATGTTTCAAATCAAATGGGAACCCACAGAGTAATGCACTGATTCTTCAAAGTCAAATTCTTTAAAGTCCATAAATCATAAATGTCCATAAATCATAAATCAAAACACAGTGTCACTCCAAAATAAAGTAGAAAAATTTGCCAGAGGTTGAGCTGGTCGACCCATTGGACTCAAGATCTCTGGCCTGTCCCTGCCTGTCCATTTCTGTCCCTGTAACGAAAAGAAAAACACATGGAGTGAGACATATGCACATTCATAATGATTAAAATCAATTCTCTTCAGCATAATCAATTCAATGAACCATACGGCCCTTAGGTCTGTAGTATGATCCGTCCTGGAGCTGTTGTCCCGTTGGTGTACATACAAACAATAACGTCCCTCAGATATCAAAGTGTTCATCTGAGGTCAAAGCCTAAAAGCCTAAAATCAAAATAACATGTCTCTCTTTATTTATTCAAATTCACCAAAATTGTAATCAGTAACTATCATTACTGTTCATTTAATAAAATGTAACATCTCAACCTCTTTTTTTCTTTTTCTTTAGGTTACAACGACCTAAAGTTTGATCAAAACCAAAACAAAAACTTAACGTCTGTTCAAAAGGACCTTGTGTTAGTCCCTGTACTCAAAAAAAAATCTAAAATCACTTCAAACAGTGATTAAACCCAGCGAGCCATTGGCATATGCTCTTAAACTTTAACAATTCACCTTGTTAGTTTAACAAATATCTTTTTTATTTACTTATTTCTCATTAACTTTCAATTTTCCAAATAAAACCTTTAAGATCGTTTTAACAGTTTGAACTGTTTTAACATAGATATGTTTTTAATCACCAAAACCAGATTACCCATTAGTTTAAATCTTTATTGTATAGATGACACTATACCTTAATTATAATGTACCAAAATAAATAATGATTATTATTTATTTTGAACTATCTTCATTTCAGTTTTCCAGTTACTTAAACTTTAAGGTTTTCTTTTCCAAAACCATATTCAATCTCATTAATTCAATCGTTTAGTTTACCAAATCATGTTTCATAGATTCAATAAAACTCAAATGTGGACTTTATTCATATCAACAGACCTGTCAGAAGGTCAAACAGGTTTCCTAATTAAGTATCATAAACTTTATTTAACACATTAGTTCAGTGCAGACTGTCTCTGTCACTGACATTTCTAACTCAGTCTTTTTTCTCAACATTAAAAGTTTGTTTAATGTAAAGGCTCCCGTCTGTGGAGCTAAAAAAACAAAAACCCAAACCAAAACATTTCCAACACATTCTCCTCTGTAGATGTGTATCTCATGTGTCCCTGTTTGTGAGTTTATGTGTGTGTATTTACATGTGTTTATGTACCTGACCTGTTAGTTGAAGCGGTCAGTTCATGAGGTCATCCCCTCGTCTCTCGTCTGGACCCAGTTTCGACCTCCTCCTCCTCCTCTCAGTGCCCTCTCGTCTGTCACGCCCACCTCCACCTCGCTCTCGTCTCAATGGCAATTGTGCATTTTTCCTCAGAGAAATACATTACATTCATATTAATTTCAAGTTTCATACAATTTGCAAACACACTTTACAAATACCTTTTTGGTCAATCTCAATAGATCAAAATTTAAAACAAATAAACGTTTGTCTGAATTTGTTTACCTTACAGCTTCCGTGTTTGCTGCTGCTGGTCTGTCTGCAGCTTCTTCTTTTTTTCTCAGCCGAAGAGGAGCAGGTGGGAGGTGGGGTGCAGAAGAAGGTTGGAGAGGGCACTGTTTTCCGGAGAGAGGGAGGAAGCCGGGACCTAGAGGCTCCCAGAAACATTTAACCAAAATACAAATGATTAGTGTTTTGAAGTACATGTATGTACTTCTTTCAAAATCTCTTCTCTGCTTCTCTGTTTTTTCTCAAACTAGAAAAATAGCTTATGGAATCTACCTTTCTCTCTCATGTTGTTCAAACTTTCTCTAAACAAAAACATTACTTTTGTTCTGATTCACATCATTAGACTCATTCTTCATCCAACAATGGCCCATTCATAACACATTTATTCTCTCAAACACACCTGTTATCTTTAACTTTTTAGGTCAACAATTCTCAG
Source organism: Perccottus glenii (assembly GCA_024416835.2). Taxonomy (NCBI): domain Eukaryota; kingdom Metazoa; phylum Chordata; class Actinopteri; order Gobiiformes; family Odontobutidae; genus Perccottus; species Perccottus glenii. Next base: position 29,977,486 of record CM044554.2, read on the forward strand.
TATAAGCCCCGAGACGTCGTGTGGGCTTTTTCTCTCACTGCTTCAATATGCAGTGAACATTTTTTTCAGCAAAAGCCTCTCACTGTCTAGTGGGCTTTATAATCTCACTTCTCATCTGCAGGATCACTTCTACGTAGGCAGGCCTTTATAGTCACATTGACTTCGGACTCATTCAACTCACTTTTTGTTGTTAGTAAGTATCTTGATAATAGTCCATACTCGAGTTTTCCTGTGCGTCCAACGCACCATTAAAACCAACAATAGTAGCTATGCAAGGCAGTTCGATTGTGGCGTATTACGATACGTGATTATTAATCTAAGATAAATACTTGTGCTCTCTAGACAAGCTCTTTAGACCTCATACTTCTTCTTGTAATCAGGTGAACTATTTATTTTGTAGATTCCGCACTTGTCACGGCCAAATGAACTAATCGCGCGGGTCCATTTCAAGAAACACCATAAAGACTTACAGAGCATAAGGTATCTATCAAACTTAAATCCAGCAAGACAACAAGCTTTAACACAGATTAACATCAGAATATCCCGTTTAAAACCTCACCATAAGATTGACAATTAGGTTCTCGATCAAAAACACATACTTTTTCGGCTTTAAATCTCACCATAAACCATATAGGCAGGGTCTCGACAAAGCGGATCTCACCATTTAAGGAATCTCGATCTTTCAGCGTTTAAGAATCTCCTATGTTGGCCAACTCCATGGAAAAACATCAACCATGGTGATAAGATTACATGCAGCTCACTCAACATACGCCAGATTTCCAAAACTACTACTTCCGGAAGCTTTGGTATTAAAACAAAATCTCACACACACACCAAAAAATAAATTAAACAGCTGTTTACCTGAATTTTCAGTCCAATAGTCCAGTTGTTCCGCAGCCAGACTGTCTGTTCTGTCCTCTCGCCTCTCTGCTCTTCTCTTTTTCAGTCCAGATCTCGTCATCGTGTTCACACACACACAGAGGGGAGGTCTGGCCCTTTACTGCTAAATAGCACAGCTTGGGACTTACAAGAAATGCTTTTTTGTGCATTTCTCCGTGCACGTCAGCTCACCTCTTTGTATGAGAAACAACGAATATTGAGATCCGGTCACGGCAAAATGTTATAAGAATTCTATATGTTAAAAGAATTCTTTATCCTTATATTATCCAGAGAGACACGGAGACAGATTATATTATAAAAGCGAAAGGCCAGGTTTTATTCTTGCAAGAAGAAGCAAAGACACGTATATCAAAGGTACATAGTGCGTTTTGCTTAAAGAAGTAAACAAAACATGAGATTTTATATCACTGCAGTGGGGGCTGTCAGTGGGAGGTGTATCTTGCATACACCCTCCCCTCAAGGCCCCAGCTCCAGGTGCAGAAGTACCATGGCAACCCATGTCTATCTAGTTATGTCTACACCATGCTTGGACTAACATGGAGGACATGACATGATTTGACATGACCTGTAGAGAACTATGAGCACCCACTAACTATAAACAATATACAGAATATAATAATAAAAATTATTATAATACACTGTTTTTCGTTCAAAGAGGTGAGCTGACGTGCACGGAAGAAATGCACAAAAAAGCATTTCTTGTAAGTCCCAAGCTGCGCTGTTAAAGCAGTACGGACCAGACCTTACCTGAGAGTCAGGTAGACCTGTCCAGGAGAGGGGCCTTACCTGCTGGGAGAGTATAAAAGCTGACTGGGAGTAATTGAAGGGGAAGAGTGTAGCCTGGTACATGTGGTGGTGCTGCAGTTTTGTTAATTGCTGGTGAATTAGTTAAGCTTAGTTATGTTTTGTAAAGATGTATTATTTTTCCACGTCTACCACGGTGAGAAATACATTGTGTTTGATGGGAATGTTTGTTGAGTCTGCCACTTACTTTCGACCACTTTGGCCAGCTTCCCAACACAGTGAACTAATAAATGATTCAGTTTAAGAAGTAAAATGAAAAAAAAAAAACATAAAATATGAATTGTTTATTTATTGAAACATAAATAACCATTTTTCCTATTATCAACCCTATAAATATTAATCAATTTTAGTTCATGTTGTTTGGTTGAATATATATATATATCATAACTGATGCCATAATGTTGTTTTGTACAAGTTTAAAAAGGAAGTGGCATCAAACAAAGACGGGTATAAAAGTTCCTCTATTTTGTCCAAAACTGAACCAACCTGTCGATCAATGATGTGACCCCCCCCCCGTCCCACTGGCAGCCTGCACTAAAGAGCGTCAACAGCTCCTGTTTCACTTTGGGACCACAGTGTTCAGGGGTCAACATTAGAGACAAACATCCTTCTGCTGCCTTTTACAGAACAACTACTCATCTCTCAGAAACTCTTTACAGCATTATTCACCATGAACACTTCTGTTGTTGTAATTCTCTTGGGAATACTTACAAACAGCGCCAAATCAAGTGAGTACAGTGTGTTTTAACTTCATTAGAAGCACTTTATATGAATAGACACAAGTTAAAGGTGATATCTGTTTGTGTTCAGAACTACCTTAAACAGTGTAAATGTCAATATAAAGTGTTCAGTTTATCTGTTGTCAGTGTTGAGTTTTGTCAGTCTTTCTTTTGTAACAGGAAAATTCAAAAACACTTCCTCTTTCTGTTGTGTTAGCCACAGTTCTGCTGGTCAGGGCGGGTCACATGTAGACTATGACTAATGTCCAGAGACTTTCATTTGGAAATGAACAGGGACACAATCACTTTTTACACATAACATAGAAACAGTTGTGCTCAGAACTTTACAAACCCTGGGCAAATTTGAAATTTTCTGGCCATTTTTCAGAGAATATGAATAACACAAAAACTTTTTTTCACTCATAGTTAGTGGTTGGGTGAAGGCATTTATTGTAACTGTGTTTACTCTTTTTAAATCATAATGACAACAGAAACTACCCAAATGATCAGAAGTTTAAATACCCCAGTTCTTAATACATGCATTGCTACCTTTAACATCGATGACAGCTTAAAGTCTTTGTGGTAGTTTGTGGATGAGGCTCTGTATTTTCTTAGATGTAAAGCTGTCCATTCTTTTTGGCAAAAAGCCTCCAGTTCCTGTAAATTCTTGGCTGTCTTGTGTGAACTGTACATTAGAGATCTCCCCAGAGTGGCTCATTGATACTGAGGCCAGTCCAGAACCTTCACTTTATGCAGCTGTAGCCAATGACAGGTCGACTTGGCCTTGTGCTACGAAGCTTCCGGGCTGAAATAAATGTACATTTTCCTCCAGTATTTACTGACCCACCTCCATGTTTCACAGAAGGACTGTGTACCTTTGTGTGATTCAGTTTAAGATGTAAAAAAAAAAACATAAAATTGTTTAATTATTGAAACATAATAAAAAAACATTATTCTTATTATCAGCATAATTATTTATAAAGTTTAGTTTATGTTGATTAGTTAAATATATTAAAACTGATGCCATGTTTTTTTTTTCATTGAGCACTAAACATATATCAATTTTGTTTTCTACAGTGATCCACTCTCTGAAGTATTTTGACACTGGCTCATCTCAGATCCCCAAAAATATCCCAGAGTTTGTTGTTGTTGGTTCGTTGAATAACCTTCAGGTAATGGGCTTTGACAGTGAGACCAAGCGAGTAGTGCTCAAACAGGACTGGATGAACAAAATCACAGAAGAAGATCCTAAGTTCTGGGACATGGAGACTCAGCTATGTTTGGGTGTCATGGTGTGGTCTAAAATCTGCATAGAAATGATAAAACAGCACCTGAACCTGACCAGAGGTTTGTCATTATTAAACACTGATTCAGAACATTTGCTTTTGTTTGTAAAAAAGACAGTGTTCAAATGTTTAGGATTTATAAACAGTCACACCATTTATCAGAATAAATATAGTTTCTGATTTAAAATGACATTAAGACAAACTAAACTGTTGTCAAGCAGAGAAAGTCAGGCAGATTGGTTCATTCAGGTTTCTTCCAGATATCTGGGTTCAGACACCGACTCGCAGAGACTGACCCATCTGTTATACATCATTATCATCCTTTATGATGAGACAGAGGTTTCCCTGTTCTCAGGATTCATGAACCAACACAGATGACCATAAAAACTATTGTCTATATGTCAGGGAGAAAGGAGGGGCCCCAGAGTCCATTAACCTAAAGCCCATAACAACATAACACCTATGTCCATATGTCTTTCCCAAATGGGAGCTAGGAGATTTGCTTCCTGGGGTCACAATCCATGACCTTTCTACATACTCAAGACTATCACAAAATGCAATGAGATTAAACATGAATTTACTAATGACCTGAGAATATACTGTTGAATTCATAATGACTCTGAAGGAAAAATAAAATAACACTAAAGTTTGACTCGAAAAGCACAAAGTGTCTCTGATGTTTCTGTCTCCTTCAGATGAACACATTCTCCAGAAGATGGGTGGATGTGAGTGGGATAATGAGACTAATGAGATCAGTGGATATCTTTGGTTTGGTTTTGATGGAGAAGACTTCCTCTCATTCGACTTAAAGACAGAGACATGGGTCGCTCTAAAACCACAGGCTGTATTCTTCAAAGACAAGTGGGACAGAGAAGGAGAAGCAGCTCACGTCAAAACCCTCATCAGCCACGTGTGTCCTGAGCGGCTGAAGGAATATGTGCATTATGAAGAGAGGACTCTGAAAAAGAAAGGTAAGTGTCAGGCTTTTTAAGATTTTTTCTTTTCTTTCTTTGGGACCAACAGGTTTATGATGAAGACCAGCAGAAAAGACTCAAAGAAACACAGAGCTTCAACACAACAGAGAAAAAGAGGCTGACAAAGACTCCTCTTAGCTCCAGTAGCTCATAAGCTGCTGGTGGAACTATTCTCCTCATTATCAGTCGTTAATGAGAGTGACATCTGTGGCCTTTTACACTTTTAAGAAGTGACACAGTGAGCTCCAGTTCAACTGAGATGAAGTGAATAATAATGAGCTTCTTTGATATAACACTTTGTTAAACACGTTTAAAACAAATGACAGAACAATCCACAGGAACATGGCACATGAAAACTGAAACTGATGAAGACACAAAGTGAAGCTGGGTCCTGTTTTGTCTCCAGAGCTCCCCCTAGTGTCCCTCCTGCAGAAGACCTCCTCGTCCCCAGTCACCTGCCACGCCACAGGCTTCTACCCCAGAGACAGAGCCATGCTGAACTGGACTAAAGACGGAGAGGAGCTCCATGAGAACGTGGATCCTGGAGAGATCCTGCCCAACAACGATGGGACCTTCCAGATGAGTGTGGACTTGGACGTGTCCTCGCTCCCGCCTGAAGACTGGGAGAGGTAATGCAGTGTGTGTTGAAGGTCTCCGGAGACAAGGACATAGTCACCAAACTGGACAGAGCAGAGATCCGCACCAACGGTGAGACCAAGACTTTCATTCTAAATCATGGTTTAGGAAAGAATGTGAGTGTTGTCTCTAAGTGTTAACTCTGCGACCAGTGTCAGCCTAAAGATCAAACTAAGTTCTTGTTACTGAAGTGTGTGTGAATGATAAATACATGTACAGCATGTTGTTAACCTGCTGTATTTGTGATATTTTCATTAATGTGTTTATCAGAGAAGAACTCTCCCATCATTGCTGCAGTGTTGGTCGTTCCTGGTTTTGCCATCTTTTCTGTTGTTGGAGGCTTCTTGTACAGAAGATTCAGAAATAATAATGCAATATAAAAGTAAGTAATTTAATATTAAAATATAACATTTAAAAATGTATCTCATTTGAGACAGACTCACAAAACCAAAGCAGCCCCTTTACTTCCAAAGGCCCCAGACCTTGAGACTCTTTTGTTTCTCGATACATAGTCCTGGTATAATGAACAATAACAAAGTGACTTTTATTATTAAGACTGATGTTGAGCTGAACTTAACTCTAAAACCTGAGTGACATATGGTGAGTTGCTCAAGTATAAGTTCTAACTGACTTTTATCTTTTGTTTTCACAGATTACATTTATTTACGCCCTGCATCAGTGAGACACTTTAAAGCAAAACACATTCAAAAGAAGAACTACAAAAACAAGATGGAGAGGCAGCTGCTGGACAACATCAGAGAAATGTGGAAGGGAGTCTCAAACATCACAGTTACAAGAAAAAGAACTGTGTAATCATAGATGGAGCTGAGGAAGAACCAATGAGTTCAACAGGATCAACACAACAGCTTTGACACCTCCTCCATTAACCTCTTCACCTCCATCATCATCATCATCATCATCATCATCATCAGAGACTCCATCTCATACAATGGCACCTGTATAACCTTTGACCCACCACCGCCACCAAGGGTCGAGCCAAATATAGTTCACCTGTGTCCAAAAACAAAACACCACTGCCACAATAAACCCAAACCAAGCCATTAAACAAATAATGGCTCAATAAACAATAATGGCTCCTACAGAAACAACAATCTGCCGAACGCAGAGCTCGGGTTTTATGTCTAACATGTCATGTTACAAATTTATGAGAAGAAACTTGTGTGGGACTTAAAACCCTCCCACTGGTGCAGACTGACCTACTTTATTGTTGTTCCAGTTTGAGGGGTCTCCTTGTGCCTGGTACCTATGTCTTTGTATGAACTAGCTCTTCTCTGTGAGTGAGTTAATATAATTATATCTATGTATCTGACATCATTGTTTTATCTTTTCCATTAATAAATTGTCAACTGTATTGATATCATAACACACTTCTTTATAATAAACTACAGACATGGAGCTGTAGGTTTTGTTTTGTGCAGATGATTTGTAAAATTAAAATGATCACACATAAAACCTGACCCAATTCTGCCAAAATAATGATCAAATATATTTTTATTTGAATGTAGGGGCGGCAGTAGCTCAGTGGTAGAGCGGTTGTCCTTCAACCGGAAGGTAGGTGGTTCGATTCCCGCTCTTCCCACAGTTCATACTGTCGTTGTGTCCTTGGGCAAGACACTTAACCCACCTTGCCTCCAGTGACTGTAACACTGGTAATTACATTAGAACAATGTAAGTCGCTTTGGATAAAAGCGTCAGATAAATGAATAAATGTGGATGTAAGTGACTTTGTTGATAATAAAGTAAAGGCTTGTCTGAATGATTAGTATTTTTCTAATAGTCTGCTCATCCAATATTAAAAAGAAGGGCTTAACAATAAAACAAGAGAATATTTATGCATTATATCACCGTCCAATGACTCAAATTAAATAGAAAGGATAAAATAAATATAATTTAATAATAATAATAATAATCAGCTCTGCACTGGAGGAAAGCCCTGTGATTGGTTAAAAACAAAACACCTGTGACACATAAATCTGAAAAGAGAGTTGTCAGATGTGAGTCGTGCTGAGCTGCAGGAAAAAGGGTCATTCTTCTAAATAACATCATGAAGTAAACAGAGCCGGACACAAGAAGTGGTCAGAGCAAGATCAGGATGAACTCAGAGGCTCTGCAACAAAAGTATCTCAGTTTAGTTCTGAGTTAAAAATATTAACATATGAATAGTATCATAAATATTGTCTAGAAGAGTAACATTATCTCAGTGTCGCTCATCTCCGTCTGAGAGAGAGAAACAGGTGGTTATAGTTCACATCCACAGTGTCAGTAGAACCGTCAAGTCCAAGTCTCAGTCTTGTCAGGACCAAGTCGTAGTTTAGTCCAGGTCGAGTGGTACATTTCAATATTTTCATATGTTTTGGATGACGACAGTGTATTCAGGGAAAACCCTTTCTGCGATCACAAACCCCAGAGTCTCAGCTTTTTCAATTCTGATCCATTTTCACTGAATGTAGTCGAGCAGAGAGAATCTCAAAAACTTAGCGAGGCAGTTAGATGGGTTCATTCAGGTTTATTCTGGTCCGGGTTCAGAAACCGACAAACAGAGTCTGACCATGAGCACTAAAAGACAAGTCCTTAAAGACCTCGTTACATCATTGTCATCCCTATCCTGAGACAGAGAGGGCTCCTTGTTTCCATGAAACCTGAACTAACACATACAACAATAGAAGACCTATGTTCATATGTCTGGGGAGGAAAGAGGGGCCCCAGAGTCCATTAAACATGAACTAACACCTAAAACCATATAAGTTTATATTTCTATCAGGACTATCACAAAGAGAAGAGCTCATGTAGTAAGATCAAACATTAAACATTTACTAATGACAGTAATTACATAATATCACTGACCAACAAACAAAAATGTTTTCTGAATAACTGTTGGAAAGGCAGTAGGTTGGTAAAGAGCGCCCACTAGTGGCACTACATAGATGCACCCTTTAGTTAGAGCACGCTGCAGTCAAAGATATTTTTGGTGATGTGTCTTGTCGTGTACCTTAATTATACTTTGATTATGTTCATTGCTTTACTTCTGTAAGTCTGCATATATATTATTTAGTAACTCTGTTTATTCCATTTGTTTAGCCTTTATCACACTTTTCACAAAATGGTAATTATTATAGCAAACCTAATCTGTTATTGTTTCTTTCTTTATAGAAACACACACACACACCTGTTGTTATAGATTGAAGCTGTACCTGAACTTCATTAAACCAACTAAAAGTATTATCTGCAGCCTGTTCCTGTTTCTGTGTCTCCCAGAGTCTCTCAGTGTCTCTCAGAGTCTCACAGAGTCTCTCAGAGTCTCTCAGAGTCTCACAGAGTCTCACAGAGTCTCTCAGAGTCTCACAGAGTCTCTCAGAGTCTCTCAGAGTCTCTCAGAGTCTCTCAGAGTCTCACAGAGTCTCTCAGAGTCTCACAGAGTCTCACAGAGTCTCTCAGAGTCTCTCAGAGTCTCTCAGAGTCTCACAGAGTCTCTCAGAGTCTCACAGAGTCTCACAGAGTCTCTCAGAGTCTCTCAGAGTCTCACAGAGTCTCTCAGAGTCTCTCAGAGTCTCACAGAGTCTCACAGAGTCTCTCAGAGTCTCACAGAGTCTCACAGAGTTTCTCAGAGTCTCTCAGAGTCTCTCAGAGTCTCACAGAGTCTCACAGAGTCTCTCAGAGTCTCTCAGAGTCTCTCAGAGTCTCACAGAGTCTCCCAGAGTCTCCCAGAGTCTCTCAGAGTCTCACAGAGTCTCCCAGAGTCTCTCAGAGTCTCTCAGAGTCTCACAGAGTCTCTCAGAGTCTCACAGAGTCTCACAGAGTCTCACAGAGTCTCTCAGAGTCTCCCAGAGTCTCTCAGAGTCTCCCAGAGTCTCTCAGAGTCTCCCAGAGTCTCTCAGAGTCTCACAGAGTCTCTCAGAGTCTCACAGAGTCTCTCAGAGTCTCTCAGAGTCTCTCAGAGTCTCTCAGAGTCTCTCAGAGTCTCTCAGAGACAGGGACAGGTTCAGAGAGAAACTACTGAGAAAATGTGTGTCGCTCCGAGAACAACACAAATCCACTGTTTTTGGTCGTTACTACAATCAGGACTTAAACATCCAACAATATCTACTGCTGACACCTGTTTAAATCCAACTAAAACCTGTTCAAATCCATCTAAAACCTGTTCAAATCCAACTAAAACCTGTTTAAATCCAACTAAAACCTGTTCATATCCAACTAAAACCTGTTTAAATCCAACTAAAACCTGTTTAAATCCAACTAAAACCTGTTCAAATCCAACTAAAACCTATTTAAATCAAACTAAAACCTGTTCAAATCCAACTAAAACCTGTTCAAATCCAACTAAAACCTGTTCAAATCCAACTAAAACCTGTTCAAATCCAACTAAAACCTGTTCAAATCCAACTAAAACCTATTTAAATCCAACTAAAACCTGTTTAAATCCAACTAAAACCTATTTAAATCAAACTAAAACCTGTTCAAATCCAACTAAAACCTGTTCAAATCCAACTAAAACCTGTTCAAATCCAACTAAAACCTGTTCAAATCCAACTAAAACCTATTTAAATCCAACTAAAACCTGTTTAAATCCAACTAAAACCTATTTAAATCAAACTAAAACCTGTTCAAATCCAACTAAAACCTGTTCAAATCCAACTAAAACCTGTTCAAATCCAACTAAAACCTGTTCAAATCCAACTAAAACCTGTCAGACCTGGTTCAGACCTTGTTTTTGGTTCAGTGTTGTGTCTAAAATGCAGTTTAAAAAGTCAAACATAAAAAGTATTCAAGTCAAATAGAAAAACGCTAGTTTTAAAGCGGTGCAAAAAAATCTTGCCCAAGGACACAGTGGCAGTATGAACTGTGGGGAGAGCAGGATTTGAACCGCCAACCTTTCAGTTGAAGGACGACCGCTCTACCACTGAGCCACTGCGCCTCCATTTGAAGGTTACTCAGAGTCAAACAGTATTAAACATATAAATAATACACTGTGAATGATTCCTGATGAATTGCATGTGGTTTAAAATGAATAAATCTGGTCAAAATGCATTAAAAAGTCAGAAATAAAAACCTTTAAATGACCACCAATGGTTATTAAAAGACAAACAAAAATGCAGTTAAATTCAAATAAATTACAGTTTAAAGTTTAAAGAATTTGAGGTTAATTTGAGAAAATTTGTCCAAATGTGAAGCAAACTAAATATAGACTTGGATTTAATAAAGCCGTTGAAAACCAGCTGAAAACAAGGCTATTTTTTTTTTTTAAGTCAATAAAAATGCACAAAAAAAGGAATTAAAGTGGAATAAAATAAACATAAGATTAAATTTAAGGATGATATTTAGCAGGTTTTATGCTAAATACGGAGACGTCCTTCTCCTTTAACTGTGTCCGCGGGATGTGCTCGATCTGCGGCTCGGAGTCAGACTGAGGTCCCGCTGAGTGGAGCTGCTCTGGAGGAGGAGATGGAGGAGGAGATGGAGGAGGAGATGGAGGAGGAGATGGAGGAGGAGATGGAGGAGGAGGGTGTGTTTGAGGGAAATGTGGAAAAGACAGGCAGGAATAGGCGACAAAGTAAGGTCCTGCCAGGGGTGCAACCACACAGTGCCAGAGTGGTATGCAGTATGTAAGTGAGCCGGACATCATTATGTATGGGCTGTAATTAATAAAGGTTTATTTTAAACTATTTCAGCCACTGTAGGCCTACCATAACTATACAGTCTGTACTTATTATTAACAATGTTAACAAATAAAAAAAACAAATTGACAAGCATTAACGTTATGATCAAGAATAAGATAAGATAAAGAAACAAAAAGAAAGAAAATAATCTAATTTTTATAACAATTCCAAGTAGAAACCAGTTCTCAATTCCTAAAACTAGTAACAATGTTGCTACCAAACATTCTAGAGCGCTCTTTAGTTCCTACTAAACTGTAACATGAGCCATGTGTATATTATATATATATATATAATGTAATATAATCTAGCACAGACCTTTATAGAGAGAGAAAGAGATGTGAGCCTGTAATTAGACCCAACAGATGTAACTATAGACTGTATGTCTGACAGCACAGCTAACATCTACAGCTAATGCTTAAACTAAATCTACTAATGGTTCCATGTTAAACCAGACTTATTGCATAAGTTATGTTTTCCAGCTTCTAGTCATTTATTTTGCATGTTACTTTATATTTACCAGTTATTATTTTATCTTAATAAAATTGAGATATGTCATGCACAGGATTGGTACTATAGGGTTTAACCAAAATCTAAATGTAGCTATCAGCAACATTAATTAATAAAGTTAGCAAACACTAACCAGTTAACATTAAGCCTCTAAGTTTTGGAGCAAATCTTTACATGATTCCAAGGTAAACCAGAGATATTGCATTAGTTGTTTATTATTATTAAATTATTGTAATTTATTGTACATGGCATGCTGCCTTATATTTTCCAGTTTTCAGCTCAGTAACCTCAGTTTTGCAGATTAAACTAGCCCCAATTTAACCTCCATTTTGCTGCTACATTCCCAGTGTTAGCAAAGGCTAGCTAGTCTGTTAACACTAATATTTTAAACCTCAAAGCACAGAGTCTCACTTTAAATCCTACCTGTTGCCTTTCATCATCCACTTGTTTAGCTGCTGTCCCAAACCTTGAAGCGCCATCTTCTTTTCACTCTTTCTTTTTCTATTTTTAGCCCCAACAGCTTTTTTGCTTTATCCATCTTTTGACATCAACCGTGTGCGTACTGAGACACCTGTACGTTACCTGCTCGCTCAGCGCCCCGCCAGCCACGCCCACTCGGAATATTCCATTATTATCCAAAACTCTACTTATGGAATCTAATGAGGGCCCCTACTGTAGCCTATTAGTCCTCTAAAATGTTATATAATATTGAGGAAATACAGAAATGATTTAGAAACTTAGCTGAGCTACATATAGAAAAAAAAAGGTAATTATGTTTTTTGTACCATCGCTTTGGCGCCTCCAAGGGCCGCACATAGAGCATACTGGGTCCTGCTGCGAGAAAAAGCCCGCTACATTCAGGTGTTTTGTGAATAAAAACCTAGGATCTATTCGTTTTTTCAATAAAACAATATAGATTAGTGTGAGCACATTTCCAGACCTCCTTTTTCCTCAAACCCACCTCATAATGAAAAACTGATGAGTTACAGAATCTGTGCTCTTTATAAAACCAGGATCATTCCATTGTTCAACATTAAACACAAAACAAGGAGTGCATTGGTGAATATGAAGTTAATATCATTAATCTAAGTACACTGTGACCACATGTGTTCCTCCCCAGGCCTTTTACAGAAGAAGCAGGTTACATTACAACAACACATTTCAAACTGTGACTGGAGCCTATCCCAGCAGCTTTGGGCCTGTTTTTCTGTTTTGTTTCTCTGTAAAAAGACGAGTCCAGAGCTGAATATCTGTTTTATCAGCAGCCATTACTTCCTTTTTGATCCCTTTTCCAACCAAAGATACATTTATTTAAATCCTATTACAATGTCTTGATGACGTCTTCAGTTCTGTTTTTGTTTTTGTTTTTTTTACAGATGATTCCTGTTACATTAGATTGAGTTAGTGCTTTAACTGTTTGTGTTTTTTTTTTTTTCCACAAACATAAAAAAGACTTCAGTTTAAGTCTAATATCAACAAATGAATAATTGTTACGTTTGCATCAGAAAGAAAGGTTCTTATCTGAAAGATCAAGCTGAAGGAGAAGGGCCCAGTCCCGGTTCTCTAACTTAGCCCTTGTTCCTCCAAAGGAAGGGCTCGGGCTGAGATTATAGAACTGCAGCTTTGGGCCTGAGGCGGGGTTCACCCTGGACACTGACAGTTTTGTCCTGCTCACTCCTGATGACTCTGGATGTAGAGTCTGTCCACACTAATATAGACCAGAAACAAGGCACATGGCTTTATTTAAAAAGAGACCTTCAGAACTGACGCCCCCTGCTGGATTTATATTGTAACTGACTGAACCTTTTCCTTTTCCTAAACCAACTGTAAAGACTGAGAAAAGGTCCTGCACTGGGAGCATGCACTGCACCTAATGATCTGTTTTTGTGTTTTTGGAAGAAACATTAGTCTCTGATCCTTTTCTTAAAAAGATCATAAGGTGGGGTCATTATTTTGATGATGTTCTTCTATTTTGGTCAGGTTCAGAGAATTATTACAGTTTTATTCTTGTATCAATCGTACAAACACCTCGAGCTCAGCCTGGAGCTGTCTACATCAGAAATACAGTTTGTAGACATTAAACTCTACAAAGATCACAAGGATCAATTACACAGCACTGTTTTCAGAAAACCTGGTTGTTAAATAATATACCCTCTGATCAATTTCAGAGGCTCAGGTGAATGTGTGACACAGAAGCAGACTTTGAACAACAGGCCCAGGACATGAGCAACAGATTTAAAAAGAGAGGAAACAAACAGGACTCGATATCTGCGGCAACAACAAAACCAAAAGATTTATTGGTTACTTTAAAGTAAGAGCTGGTGACCTGTTCAAAGAATTCTTTGTCCATATTCTCCAGAGAGACCACAGAGACAGTGTACAATTTAAAATGAATGGTCAGGTTTAATTCTTACAAAAATGAAGCAAAGTACAAACATGTCACAATGGAACAGGCTGAGGTTTGCTCGGAAAAGTAAACAATACATGAGATTTTATATCCTGCAGTAAAGTGTGTAGGAGGCGTATCTTTCACACACACTCCCCAGAACAAGCTCCAGGAGCAGGATTTAGTCTGTGGCAAGTTCTGTCTACGTCTCATTATGTTTACGTTCATGTTTGGATTAACATGAAGGACATGACATGATCAGATTCAACATGACCTGAAGAGAACTGTGAGCACCCAAATTATTATAACATAACCACAAATGTAATGATATTAAACAGACACTAGGGGGTAGTATCATCACATGAATCAGACACAATCACATCATTCTGCCCCAAACAAACTCTAAAAAACAAAAAAGACAATTCTAAATAACTCCCTAAATGTTGTAAAAATAACAGGTTTACCTTTAACAAAGTATATTTTTTTTCTGATGTGCAATATGATAATAATTCATTCCAACAGTGATGTTTTCCAGGATATTAACAGACGATTTAAGCCACTGCCATAAATAAAGCTCATTTCTTTTCACACAAATGTAATCCACTTTCAGACAGAGTTCTGTTTCCTCCAACACTTGGCTCATTTGAAATGTGTTCTTTAAATAATTGAACAGGTTGTATAAATCTGTGTGTGCAGGAGTGTTTTAGTGGACTACAGATCCAGAACCTGTGGGAGATGCCTGCTCCTTCCTCGTCACAGCGAGGGCAGCAGGAGGAGGTCTGATAGAACTGATGGAGCTGGGTGTATGTAAGAGTGCTTTAACAGGTTCAACTGGACAAGTCTGTGTCTGGGGTTTGTGAGGAGGCTTTCAGAGTCTTTGACAATTTGTCCATCTTTCTTTTAAACAGTTTTGGCTCAGATTTTCTTCCCATTTGTCTTTTTTAAATAAATATTCATGATTGTGATGTTTTTTTTATCATTGAATAGAATTTGGAGATATTTTTTTTGGGAGAAAACATCGCTTCAGTTTTAGTTCCTAAAGGACTATCAGTCAGTTTTGGAGAAGATCTTGTCTTTTACCCAACTTTAAAATGTAAATATTTATAAAAGTCACTAGGAATACGTTTATATTGTTCTTTGACACAAGCAAACTCTTTAAATAATCCATCCTTGAAAGTGTTTATCTGCTCGTGTCCATCTGTGAGACTCATCTAAAGAACCAGGAGGCGGCAGTGGCTCAGTGGTAGAGCGGACGTCCTTCAACCGGAAGGTAGGCGGTTCGAATCCCGCTCTCCCCACAGTTCATACTGTCGTTGTGTCCTTGGGCAAGACACTTAACCCACCTTGCCTCCAGTGGTGTTCCAGCTGTGACACTGGTGAATGGAACCTTAATGTAAGTCGCTTTAAAAAAAATGAAAGCGTCATCTGTAAATGTAACACTGGTAAATGTAAGTCGCTTTGGATAAAAGCGTCTGCTAAATGACTAAATGTAAATGTGAATAGAAGGGTTATGTCACAGACGAGTATTCTTTGCTCCAAACTCTTCTGACAGTTCTGCCAACCAGGACCAGACCAGACCACAGCATCTACAGACAGGAAGACCGGGTTAAACCAGGTCTAGACCGGGACTGAACCAGGACTAGACCAGACCACAGCATCTACAGACACGAAGACCGGGTTAAACCAGGTCTAGAACGGGAACTGAACCAGGACTAGACCAGACCAAAGCATCTACAGACAGGAAGACCGGGTTAAACCAGGTCTAGACCGGGACTGAAACCCAGCACGGCTTTCAGGAGAGAGGTTACTGTGGTTTTAAAGACATGTCCAAGTCTTTAAGACGGCACCGAGATCCCAAACTGGAGATTGACCAGTGCACAGGCCATGACCACCAGAGGGCGCTTTTTAGTCCTGCCATGGTTTCAGCCAAACACAGTCCGCCGTCCGGCCACTTTTGTTAAACCGGTCTGCCGGTGGCAGGTCACCTCCAGGTTGTGTCTGAAACTGTCTGCTTGGACTTTGGCCCAGTGTTGCCAACTATTTTCGAAGGAAAGTAGCTAAAGCCTGGCCAAAAAGTCGCTAAATGTCGCTGGATGACGTCATGCGTAAAATAGCATATTTGTCATACTACTAAATTGTGTACTTTCTTGCGTTCTATAATAATAATAATAATTGTTATATTTATATAGCGCCTTTCCAGAGCTCAAGGACGCTTTACATATCAATTATTCATTCACTCCACAGTCACACACTGGTGGTAGTAAGCTACATCTGTAGCCACAGCTGCCCTGGGGCAGACTGACAGAGACGTGGCAGCCATTCCGCGCCTACGGACTCTCTGACCAACACCTTCAACATTCTTACACATTCATACGAGGGAAGGTGGGTTAAGTGTCTTGCCCAAGGACACAACGACAGTATGAACTGTGGGGAGAGCGGGAATCGATCCTACTACCTTCCGGTTGAAGGACGGCCGCTCTACCACTGAGCTACTGCCGCCCAATGTGCTTTCTTGACAAATTTCAAATTTTATCATGATGTAGCCGACTGTCCCAATAAAGCTCTTCTCAATTCTCATCACAATTAAGTGATAAGCACACGAGAAGAATGGAAATCAAAACGGTCAAACTAAATTCTTTAAATTTAAACTTAGGAATAAAAAATATAAGGAGAAATCCAATGGCGATTTTACAAGTGTAAAAATCATGTTTACAGTCTGGTACAAAAGATGACTCTGGTCTCTAGAGCTAAGTTTTTACTACGTAACAACTCTGGGGATTTATGCTATCTGAAAACTATTGTTTTACTCTGGAGTAAAAGCCGAAAAGCCCGGATGTAACCAACATTTTATTGTCCTGTCGTAACGACAATATCGGCGAATAGGGACCAATGGGTGGAAGACGTCCATAGTTTATACTGTCATTTTTTTGCTCTGAGACTTGGATTTGGTTGAAACTCAGAGACTTACAAAGTAACAGTGAACTCTACTGTTCTTCTGAGAGAGAAGGAGAAGAAGTGACAGGAAGAGCAGGAGATTTTCAGATTAATACATTAGCTTCAGAAATATTTGTTCCCTTTAGGATCATTTCATGCATTTAACATTTACTTCACAAAAACCTTCCGTTTCCAGTGTCTCTTGTAATGAACATTATTTTTGCCTCAGTCTTTTGTCGAGTGATAAAACGTTAAAGTGTTTAGTTAAAAGTATAAAGATAATATAATGGATAATTCTGAAATTTATAAGTGTTTGTGTAAAAGAGAAAAAGTTTGTTTGACATAATCCTTGTCGAGCTCTTGTTTGTTTGATAAAACATAACTTAATGTCTCAAACGTGATTGTATTTATTCATTCAAATATTACACCAGCCCCCACTGTTAAAAAAATAAAACTTTGTGTCATCGGCAAAACAAAGGGAATTAATACCTCTGATTATATTCTCGAACCCCTCCAGAGACTGTCCTGGGCCCTACAGGAGGTGCTGTGGGGGACACACCTGAGTGGACAGTGTTCCAGCTTAAGTCAGGATAAAGTCTGGAGAACAGTGTGTAAAAGTGTTAGTCCTGCAGTTAACTGCTCATTGTCCCAGATGTACCTTCCTCAGGCCCAAAGCAGATGGTCTGGGCTCTTGTCCCAGGACCCTTAATCAACAGAAAAGAAACCAATACACAGGTTGAACTGGAAACATGTGACTTACAAGAAACAGTAAGAGATCTAAGTTTAAAACAGGAGTGGGACCAAACATTGAACGTTGTTCATTCCAAAACTGAACCAACCTGTCGATCAATGATGTGCCACAACACGTCCCACTGACAGCCTGCACTAAAGAGCGTCAACAGCCCCTGTTTCACTTTGGGACCGCAGTGTTCAGGGGTCAACGTTAGAGACAAACATTCCTGAGCAAAGTGAGGCGTAACGAGACAAAAGACCAAAGTTCAAACTCCACAAACTCAAGACAAGTGTGGCAGCCTGAAGCCCGAGCAGAGATGTTTTAGATGCTCAAGAGTTTTTTAATGATAAAAAAAAAGCTGACAACGCCACTCTGGGAATTTCACCCAGAGAATACGATGGAGAACAAGGACACACAAGTTCGCTCACTGAGAAAGAAGACAAGATTCCAGTATTTACAACTAAGATTTATTTATGTTGAGTGGCAGAAAAACAAATAAAACCTTTATACATTAAAAGAGCTGTTAGTTTTATCACAATAATAAAATAACAATTGTAAAAAAGTGATTTTTTTACAATTGATATAATATATAATAATATTTAAAAGAGCTACATAAATTCAAGGACTGAGGCTTACCAGTGAGAGGAAGTGTGAGGAAGTGTGAGGTAGGGTTGTGCCGATGGCCGATATCGTCCATCGGCGATGGCTGACCAACATCACGATGGAGAAACACCATCGTGATGCCCCGCCCCCGCCCCGCTGCGAGTATGTGAGCGGAGCGGCGGCAATTTCCCCTCCGCTCTATGCATTCAAGAATCACTCCGCTCCAGCTCCAGCTCTGGGTTTACCATCTCCCGCTCCCCGCTCCACTCCTCGCTCACTGATATCAGAAACACCGCTCCATCTTCGCTCCAGTTTAGTGATCCATCTGAATCAAGCTGGTTGTTTACTGTGCTGTGTGAGTTCTGAACACTGCACTATGCTTATTTAAATCTTTTCGTCTCTACACATATGAGGCTACATATTTCTCATGTCTGTAAGGCAAACCTGCTGAGTTTCAGTTTATTTGAGACGTGCTCCAGTTCATGAGCAATTAAAGCGATCGCGTCCCCGACCTCATAGTCTACTTATTTGCTTCTTATTTATTAAATAAATGCAATTGGCCGAAGAACCCTTTATTAAAATTAAGAGACAATTTTTACAAAACGAAAGAAAGGCTTTTTACAAAACAGAACTTAATATTAAACTAAATATAACCCCCAAAATCATTTCTGACCCACTCGCATCTTTGCACTTATAGTCTATCATAATCAGATGAAATTTATTTTAAATGAAAATATTTGAACATAAATATGAAAGAAAAAAAACATTGTTTAATGGCTACAACAAGTATAGTAAGCTAGAGATTTATGTCATGTCTGAGCTGGATTTGAACGAACATAATTTTACAGGTGGGTTCATGAGCGCGCGCCTGTGGATTATTCAGCTGAGTCACACCGGCTTCGCTCATTAGTCATTACAGGCTCGTTCTCCTTAGAACGCCCACGTATTAAAAAATGGTCGGGTTTAAATCGGGCTCGGGCTCATAATTAAAGTTAAGGTGTAGGGCAGGGCCGGTCTCTCGGGTGCACGGGCTCGGGTAGAGTCGGGCGGGATTTTTTTTGAGCCACGACCTAAGCTCTAGTTCTGGCTAAAATGTAGTTATTATTTGCCGGCCCGTTGGCACTAATTGTACTCGTGATGGAGCGGCAGTGGAGCGCTCTCAGAGCGAGTGAAAACCACAACACTTCGACTTTTGACCCCCGACGATGTCATTGTCCATCGCAATGTTTTACTGTACACATCGTCAGCTGCCAATTTAGATGACATCGCCCAACCCTAGTGTGAGGTTACATCCAGTGAGAAGAGGGGCACCCAACACACACAAAATGGGCAAACCAAAGAAAAATAGACAAACTGTAACACCACCAGGGGTCACCACTGCCTCCACATGGGACCTCAACAACTTAAACAGAGGTAGTACAATTATTAACAGATCTTAACAAAAATAGTTCATGAAATATTTTTTTTTTCTCTAGCTTTTCGGTCGATGATCGGCCTCAAGTCATCTCCCGCCGACTAATGATATCATATTCACAATATCGTCCATAACCTGCTCCACTAAGTCAGATCTAGAATCTGACAGTTACAGGCGATAATGCATGCTTCAAATACTCTGATCAGAGGGAGAGAGACCAGAGGAAACACGCTGGTTTGTGGTTCAGTCAGTTCTCTCTCAAAGCTTTATTGTGGATCACAGTTATATACAGTTGGCAGTGTGACTAACATGGTAATGTTCTGGAGTTAATGGTGCAGCTACTAATCACAGAATACAGTCAGAATGTTACCAAAATAGGGAAAGACACATGTTTCTTGTGCAACATGTCCTTCTATGGGACATAACAATGTACAGTTTTTAAATGGGTACGTCTAAATATAGCCCTTATGACTGAGAGGAGAGGCAAGAAGTGTATTCCAAATTATACATGTTTCAAGATTTACCTTACAAACTAAACTAAAAGATTATTATTCCAAAAAAATGGTTAAAACAACATTATTCTTATAGCAGTTCATACCACAAACAGAATTCATACACACTCCCCTTGTACAAGGCAGGGTTCAATCCACTTAATAACAACGGTCCACCGGTGATACCTGGAGAGAACAAGGAGGACGAGAAACAGGTCTGGGGTCAGTTCGTTAAGTTACACAGATGAGGAGTGGGACACTCGCCCCTGTCAGCAGTACTGACGGAGGAAACCCCTCAGAACAGTCCAAAAGTAATAGACAGTCACAAATCAAGGAACAATAAACAGCAGCGAGTCCAGAAAGGGGGAAGCAGTCGGCCAGTTAACTCACCAGAGCTGCAACGGAGTGTAGAGTGATTTTATGTGTAACAGAGTGTAGAGTGATTTCATGTGTAACGGAGTGTAGAGTGATTTCATGTGTAACAGAGTGTAGAGTGATTTCATGTGTAACGGAGTGTAGAGTGATTTTATGTGTAACAGAGTGTAGAGTGATTTCATGTGTAACGGAGTGTAGAGTGATTTCATGTGTAGCAGTGTAGAGTGATTTCATGTGTAACAGAGTGTAGAGTGATTTCATGTGTAACGGAGTGTAGAGTGATTTCATGTGTAATGGAGTGTAGAGTGATTTCATGTGTAATGGAGTGTAGAGTGATTTCATGTGTAACGGAGTGTAGAGTGATTTCATCTGCAATGGAGTGTAGAGTGATTTCATGTGTAACAGAGTGTAGAGTGATTTTATGTGTAATGGAGTGTAGAGTGATTTCATGTGTAATGGAGTGTAGAGTGATTTCATGTGTAACGGAGTGTAGAGTGATTTCATGTGTAACGGAGTGTAGAGTGATTTCATGTGTAGCAGTGTAGAGTGATTTCATGTGTAATGGAGTGTAGAGTGATTTCATGTGTAACGGAGTGTAGAGTGATTTCATGTGTAATGGAGTGTAGAGTGATTTCATGTGTAATGGAGTGTAGAGTGATTTCATGTGTAATGGAGTGCGTGAGATGCTCCGGTCATTTATCCTGTAAACACGGCGCTGTGTCCGCCCTGGAGAATGCAGACAGTGGGAGCCTAAACAGAAACGAAATAAAGATAAATCAGGGTCGACTTTAGATTTACTGGCTTTGGTGAACAACAGTAATGTTCTTACTTACATGCCCAGTTAAACCAAAACACTCCCAGCGGCACAATCCAAACAATGAAAACAACAGGAGGCCTACGTGGCTGTAAGGCAGTCATAGTAGGGTTAAATCCACAGAAAGAACACCGAAATAAAACGTAGCCGTGGCCTGCTCCTACCTGTTGACCTGACACCGGGAGCGTAGTAAAGGGGAGTGGCCTGACAAAGGCAGAGGATGATCTACCAATAAGGAAGCTTTTATAGGGGACATGAATAAGTGCCTCTTAAAGTAACAGTTCGACTGGTACTGCCACACAAAGTTATTCTAGGAGTTAGAGACAGATCCTGTTTCTTTAGGCTTCATCTGCTGCCTTTTACAGAACAACTACTCATCTCTCAGAAACTCTTTACAGCCTTATTCACCATGAACACTTCTGTTGTTGTAATTCTCTTGGGAATACTTACAAACAGCGCCAAATCAAGTGAGTACAGTGTGTTTTAACTTCATTAGAAGCACTTTATATGAATAGACACAAGTTTAAGGTGATATCTGTTCATGTTCAGAACTACTTTAAACAGTGTAAATGTCAAAATAAAGTGTTCAGTTTATCTCTAGAATGTGAAAATGTTAGTGTCGAGTTTTGCAAATTTTTCTTTTGTAACAAAAAAATTTTTTTTAAAACACTTCCTCTTTCTGTTGTGTTAGCCACAGTTCCGCTGGTCAGGGCGGGTCACATGTAGACTATGACTAATGTCCAGAGACTTTCATTTGGAAATGAACAGGGACACAATCACTTTTTACACATAACATAGAAACAGGTTTGAGTTTATTAATATTTATTTAGTTCTGTTTTCTCTTTTAGTCATTTTATCTTGTGTGTGTTGTATCTTCTAGAATTATCAAAATAAATAGCTCACTTAACAATATCTTAGATATTTGTGATAAAACAGTTCTCCAAATCTTCAACTGTTAATATTTTATTCATTATGAGACTAAGATTAAGTTTTCAAACAGTCATTTATAAAACTTCAGTGTCATTTTGTTTTTGGCTTTTACTTTTGTTCTTTTTTATTCTTTTACTTTTGTTCTTTTTTATTGTTCTTTTACTTTTGTTCTTTTTTATTGTTCTTTTACTTTCGTCCCTGGTTTTAAACCACATTAAATCCCACAGTCCTCTTCCTCTTCATCAAGAGTTGAGGACGAGCTGCAGCTGGTGCAGATGAACAGAGCTGAGCCCAAGTGGAAGCTGAAGTGTAGAGTTAAACAAAGATGTGAGCAGCTCCAGCCGAACGTCCAACAGTCCTTTCACATGTGAGCAGTGCTTTCTTTAGCTTCATGGAGAAGAAAAGAGCTGCTGGACCTCGTCTGGTTAACGAGTAGAAAGTCACCTCTGTCATGTTCAGTGGAAATAAAGCCCATAATGACAGAGCATCTTCAGAAATCCAACACATTTTCATTGAGAGTCTCTGGTAGATGTTTGTGCTCCCTCTTCATCAGGCGTCAGGCTCAGCTGTGTTCAGACACTGATAAAGACTGTAGACGTCTACTGCTGATGCTCTTTATAGACTTCTCTAAAGCACTAACACACTCTCATTTATCAAAAACAGATCTGTGTAAGTCCCAGTGAGCCTCAGAGAGGGGCCTCTGCTTTAAACTGTCTCTTGAACTGCTCCAAGTCTCCTCTGTCTCTGACTTCCTCCTGAAGGACACCAGGCAATAATCAAATGTTCTGTGTCTTTAAATGAGCTCATAGTATTAGCCTCATGCACTGTTCCTATAGAAGCCACTGTCTGTGGACTTTTAGAGCAGTTTGTGAAGAAGTCATGACCAAAATATCTTCTCTTTACAAATCAGCAACATTTGTTGAAGAGCTTTATTTCCTGAAACACGACGGATTAAAACTCCACCTTAAACAGTTTTATCAAATATGATCTTAAAACAGTGACAATAAACTGAACATGTGACAGGATTATGATCAGGAAGGATTTTATTTGTTTTGCCTGAAAGTTTACTGATGAGGTTTGTTGTAAATCTGATCTATTCTCTCTGCTTTGTCTTGGTTTTGTTGCAGAGCCTATAACAGAAGTATTTCTGCTCAGTCATGTTTAAACTGTTGACTGTGGCTTTGGATCATGGATTATATTTTGAACCATTAACAAGATTTTTTTAGGCAAGATTAGAGGAACTTTTAAATGTTATATTTGATTATTCCTGAAGCAACTGTCCATAAACCTTTTGTAAAGACTTAAAGAAGTTTGTTAAAATACTAGATTTTGTGTTTGTGGATAATCATAATTATTCTTTATGAAGCTTTTATACCATTTATTGTTGACTGCTTTATTATGGAACAAAACTAATAAAGAAGTAAACAATAAACAAAAAATAAAAAGTGATTTAGTTTAAGAAGTAAAAACAAACCCTGTACAATGGCCAGATAGTCACAGGGCTCTTTGTTTATTTATTAAAATATATAAATACAAACCATAATTCCCATTATAAACACTATAAATATTTATAAATTTTATTTCATGTTGTTTGGTTAAATATATTAAAACTGATGCCATAATGTTTTTTTTCATTGAGCACTAAAAATATATATTTTGTTTTCTACAGTGATCCACTCTCTGAAGTATTTTGACACTGGCTCGACTCAGATCCCAAACCTCCCAGAGTTTGTTGCTGTTTTTTTGTTTAATGACCTTCAGGTAACACACTTTGACAGTGAGACCAAGCGATTAGTGCCAAAACAAGACTGGATGAACAAAGTAAAAGAAGAAAACCCTCAGATCTGGGACGAGGGGACTCGGATGTGTTTGGATCTGATGGACTCGTCTAAAATCGACATTGAAAACATAAAACAGCACCTGAACCTGACCAGAGGTTTGTCATTATTAAACACTGACTCAGAACATTTGCTTTTGTTTGTGAAAAAGACAGTGTTCAAATAATTAGGATGATTTTTATAAGAATAAATATAGTTTCTGATTTAAAATGACATTAAGACAAACTAAACTAATTAAAACTCCATCTTTGACCTGAGAATATACTGTTGAATTCATAATGACTCTGAAGGAAAAATAAAATAACACTGAGGTTTGTCTCAGACGTCGAAAAGCACAAAGTGTCTCTGATGTTTCTGTCTCCTTCAGATGAACACATTCTCCAGAGGATGGGTGGATGTGAGTGGGATGATGAGACTAATGAGACCAGAGGATATCTTTGGTTTGGTTTTGATGGAGAAGACTTCATCTCATTCGACTTAAAGACAGCGACATGGGTCGCTCTAAATCCACAGGCTGTATTCTTCAAAGACAAGGGGAACAGAGACAGAAGAGGAGCTGTTAAACTCAAAACCCTCATCGACGACTTCTTCCCAGAACGCCTGAAGGAATTAGTGCGTTATAAAGAGAGGACTCTGAAGAGGAAAGGTAAGTATCAGGCTTTTCAAGATATTCTTTTCTTTCTTTGAGACCAACAGGTTTATGATGAAGACCAGCAGAAAAGACTCAAAGAACACCAAGCTTCAACACAACAGAGAAAAAGAGGCTGACAAAGACTCCTCTTAGCTCCAGTAGCTCATAAGCTGCTGGTGGAACTATTCTCCTCATTATCAGTCGTTATTGAGAGTGACATCTGTGGCCTTTTACACTTTTAAGAAGTGACACAGTGAGCTCCAGTTCAACTGAGATGAAGTGAATAATAATGAGCTTCTTTGATATAACACTTTGTTAAACACGTTTAAAACAAATGACAGAACAATCCACAGGAACATGGCACATGAAAACTGAAACTGATGAAGACACAAAGTGAAGCTGGGTCCTGTTTTGTCTCCAGAGCTCCCCCTAGTGTCCCTCCTGCAGAAGACCTCCTCGTCCCCAGTCACCTGCCACGCCACAGGCTTCTACCCCAGAGACAGAGCCATGCTGAACTGGACTAAAGACGGAGAGGAGCTCCATGAGAACGTGGATCCTGGAGAGATCCTGCCCAACAACGATGGGACCTTCCAGATGAGTGTGGACTTGGACGTGTCCTCGCTCCCGTCTGAAGACTGGGAGAGGTACGAGTGTGTGTTGAAGGTCTCCGGAGACAAGGACATAGTCACCAAACTGGACAGAGCAGAGATCCGCACCAACGGTGAGACCAAGACTTTCATTCTAAATCATGGTTTAGGAAAGAATGTGAGTGTTGTCTCTAAGTGTTAACTCTGCGACCAGTGTCAGCCTTATAAAGATCAAACTAAGTTCTTGTTACTGAAGTGTGTGTGAATGATAAATACATGTACAGCATGTTGTTAACCTGCTGTATTTGTGATATTTTCATTAATGTGTTTATCAGAGAAGAACTCCACTCACATCATTGCTGTAGTGTTGGTCGTTCTTGGTGTTGCCATCTTTGCTGTTGCTGGAGTCGTCTTGTACAGAAGATTCAGAAATAATAATGTGATATAAAAGTAAGTAATTTAATAATAAAACATTACATTTAAAAAAGTATCTCATTTGAGACAGACTCAGAAAACCAAAAGCAACCCCTTTACTTCCAAAGACCCCCGACCTTGAGACTCTTTTGTTTCTCGATACATAGTTATTATTAAGACTGATGTTGAGCTGAACGTAACTCTAAAACCTGAGTGACACAGAGTTGCTCAAGTTTAGGTTCTAACTGACTTTTATCTTTTGTTTTCACAGATTACATTTATTTACGCCCTGCATCAGTGAGACACTTTAAGGCAAAACATGTTCAAAAGAAGGACTACAAAAACAAGATGGAGAGGCAGCTGCTGGACAACAACATCAGAGAAATGTGGAAGAGAGTCTCAAACATCACAGTTACAAGAAAAAGAACTCTGTAATCATAGATGGAGCTGAGGAAGAACCAATGAGTTCAACAGGATCAACACAACAGCTTTGACACCTCCTCCTCCATTAACCTCTTCCCCTTCATCATCATCTTCATCTTCATCATCATCATCATCATCATCATCATCATCATCATCATCAGAGACTCCACTCCCTTCATCGACCAGTACTCCTCGTCCTCCGTTTCTCCACTAACGCTCTGAGCAGCCCACAGAGTTTTTAGTTTTCGCATGTCTTCCACTTTCTCTTTGTGCCTGAACGCATCATTGCCGTTAGTGACGTCTGCAGCGAATGCATCGAAGGACACTTGTTTATGCTTGTGTTAGACATTTATGTTGTTCAAAGTTAAAAATTAGAGTTTTTCAAAGTCTAGCAATTTGATTCAAGATAAAAAGATTTTTGATTCAGGGTCTCGTTTAAATTCAAGCAAATGCATTCTTCAATGAATCGCCTCTACTGGCTTCTCCAAACACCAAAGGCAAAAACTCTATTTGGCATTGAAACAAGAGTTTTAATACCAAATAGAGTCTTTATTGTAACTGTAGCAACTATCAAGTCCTACCATTTTAGTCGCTTCAGGGTCCAGACTGAAAAGTACGTTTGGTTGGTTTATTAAATGCAAAACAAGATTAAACTTCACGTAATGAATGATGATGTAATGTAATGTAATGGCAGCAGGATGGATGAATACACCAGATGTAGTGGAGTTCAAGGCCTGTAAGGATTTTAAAGCAGTAAAAACCATGTGACCTCCCGTCACCTTAGCACCTCATACAATGGCACCTGTATAACCTTTGACCCACCACCGCCACCAAGGGCCGAGCCAAATATAGTTCACCTGTGTCCAAAAACAAAACACCACTGACACAATAAACCCAAACCAAGCCATTAAACAATAATGGTTCAATAAACATTAATGGCTCCTACAGAAACAACAATCTGCCGAACGCAGAGCTCGGGTTTTATGTCTAACATGTCATGTTACAAATTTATGAGAAGAAACTTGTGTGGGACTTAAAACCCTCCCACTGGTGCAGACTGACCTACTTTATTGTTGTTCCAGTTTGAGGGGTCTCCTTGTGCCTGGTACCTATGTCTTTGTATGAACTAGCTCTTCTCTGTGAGTGAGTTAATATAATTATATCTATGTATCCTGACATCATTGTTTTATATTTTCCATTAATAAATTGTCAACTGTATTGATATCATACCACACTTCTTTATAATAAACTACAGACATGGAGCGGTAGGTTTTGTTTTGTGCAGATGATTTGTAAAATTAAAATGATCACACATAAAACCTGACCCAATTCTGCCAAAATAATGATCAAATATATTTTTATTTGGATGTGGACTTTGTTTATAATAAAGTAAAGACTTGTCTGAATGATTAGTATTTTTCTAATAGTCTGCTCATCCAATATTAAAAAGAAGGGCTTAACAATAAAACAAGAGAATATTTATGCATTATATCACAGATAACAGAGTCTCTCAGAGTCTCTCAGAGTCTCACAGAGTCTCTCAGAGTCTCTCAGAGTCTCACAGAGTCTCACAGAGTCTCTCAGAGTCTCACAGAGTCTCTCAGAGTCTCTCAGAGTCTCACAGAGTCTCCCAGAGTCTCCCAGAGTCTCACAGAGTCTCTCAGAGTCTCTCAGAGACAGGGACAGGTTCAGAGAGAAACTACTGAGAAAATGTGTGTCGCTCCGAGAACAACACAAATCCACTGTTTTTGGTCGTTACTACAATCAGGACTTAAACATCCAACAATATCTACTGTTGACACCTGTTTAAATCCAACTAAAACCTGTTCAAATCCAACTAAAACCTGTTCAAATCCAACTAAAACCTGTTTAAATCCAACTAAACCCTGTTTAAATCCAACTAAAACCTGTTTAAATCCAACTAAAACCTGTTCAAATCCAACTAAAACCTGTTTAAATCCAACTAAAACCTGTTTAAATCCAACTAAAACCTGTTCAAATCCAACTAAAACCTGTTTAAATCCAACTAAAACCTCTTTAAATCCAGCTAAAACCTGTTCAAATCCAACTAAAACCTCTTTAAATCCAGCTAAAACCTGTTTAAATCCAACTAAAACCTGTTTAAATCCAACTAAAATTTATTTATTTAATATTTTATTGTGTTCAGGACTACCTTAAAAAGTGTAAATGTCAATATAAAGTGTTCAGTTTATCTCTAAAATGTGTGTTTTGTCTTTCTTTTGTAACAGGAAAACACTTCCTCTTTCTGTTGTGTTAGCCACAGTTCTGCTGGTCAGGGCGGGTCACATGTAGACTATAACTAATGTCCAGAGACTTTCATTTGGAAATGAACAGGGACACAATCACTTTTTACACATAACATAGAAACAGGTTTGAGTTTATTAATACATATACTGTTTTCTCTTTTATTTTGGGATTTTGAGGTGTGTTTAGGATCATTATCCATTTGTAGAAGCCATCCTCTCTTTAACTTCAGCTTTTTCACAGATGGCATTGATTTAGCATCCAAAATCTGCTGAAATTTTATTGAATCCATTTTTCCTTCTACTCGTGAAATGTTCCCTGTGCCACTGGCTGCAATACAACCCCAAAACATGATCGATCCACCCCCATACTTAACAGTTGGACAGAGGTTCTTTTCATTAAATTCTGTGCCCTTTCTTCTCCAAACATACCTTTGCTCATTCCGGCCAAAAACCTCATCGGTCCACAGAACTTGTTTCCAAAATGCATCAGGCTTGTCTATATGTTCATTTGCAAACTTCAAACGCTGATTTTTGTGTTGAGGACGTAGAAGAGGTTTTCTTCTGATGACTCTTCCATGAAGTCCATATTTGTACAAGTATCTCTTTATAGTGGAATAGTGTACCACAACTCCAGTGTCTGTCAGATCTTTCTGGAGGGATCGTGCAGTCAAACGTGGGTTTTGACTTACTTTTCTCACATTTTCAGTTTCAGTTTTCTAGACAACTGCTTAGAAGAACCCATGGTGCTGATTGTTGGGGCAAGGTCAGATGAGTCTGGGCATTTAAAACCTTTGAGATTGACATCACCTGGTCTATCCAGACGATGATTGAGAACAATCCATGACACTGTCAGGTCCTAGCTTGCCAAAGAGGGCAGTACAAGGTATTAACTCTGCAGGGTGCCCAAACTTTTGCAGACCCCATTTTTTTGTTTTCTGTTATTTTGAAAGTGTAAATGATGGAAATAAAATCTAACTTTTTTTACTTATTATAAGGATGTCTAATCTGTCATTTGATGCCTTTTGGAGATTTTTCCATCTTTTCTTGGTGTCTTTATGCACATTATTAAAATTTTTTACCTGGGGTGCCCAAACTTTCGATCCCCACTGTAATTCCCTGGGAGAAGCTCTACCTCTCTCATGCGGTCACTCACGGGAGTTGCACCTCTACCCTGAAATAATCATCATTGACACTGAAATGCCTCAGTGATTAACCTTATAAGTAAATTAACATTTTGTTAAGCGCCTTCTCGCGTCTGAAACGTAGAATAAGCAGTGCATTTTCCCAGAGGTGTAAAGTACTTGAGTAAATGTACTTCGTTACTGTACTTAAGTATTTTTTTGGCTACTTTGTACTCATTCATTCATTCATTTTCTACCGCTTAGTCCCGTTAGGGGTCGCGGGTGACTGGAGCCTATCCCAGCAGCTTTGGGCCTGAGGCGGGGTTCACCCTGGACAGTGGCCAGTTAGTCGCAGGGCTGACATTTAGAGACAGACAGTGACAGACAACCATTCACTCTCACATTCATTCACTAGGGACACTTTAGATTTGCCAATTAACCTGTACATGCATGTGTTTGGACGGTGGGAGGAAGCCGGAGTACCCGGAGAGAACCCACAGTAACACGTGGAGGACATGCAGACTCCTCACATAAAGACCAGAGTCGGCAGAGAATGTATGAGTCGGCCGGGTTTTGAACTCACAACCTTCTTGCTGTGAGGCAGGAGTGCTAACAACTCTGCCACGTGTACTTTGTACTGAGTATCAAAAATATAAGCAACTTTTACTCTCTACTCAACTACATTTTTGATTGAATACTTGTACTCTTTACTCCACTACATTTGAACTGACACTTAGCGTTACTCGCTACATTGTGTTTGTGCACGTCAAGTCAACTTTGTCTCCCGTGGCTTATTTCTTGGGTGCAAGAGGCGATATCGCCATCTGCAGGCTGTTGAAGGTACTGGATGCTATTTGCCTTTATGCGTTACTTCGTTGTGAATGTGAATTAGCAGCCTGTCGAACGCCAGGTGTTTCACATAAATTAGCGAAATTAGCACTTCATGCAGTGCCAGCACTGATTTAGCTTTTTTTGTTTTGTTTTTGTTTGTCCATTTTACTGAAAAGACCTTTGTTGAAAATGTTTTACCTATGCCTTTTTTGAGCACTTGAGTTTGACTTGGACAGACTTGTTTAATCTGTGTTTTTGTTCTGTCGAAATATTGAGGTGTTCTTTTCTATATTAGGAAGTAATACCTCATAAATAAACTTTCTTCTTTTTAACTGACCTACAATACCTCTTTGTGTTGAGGTCTAGTGCATCTTTGAGCCAATATTCAGTACGAGTAAAATACTTAAGTACTTTTAAATTGGGATACTTTAAGACTTTTACTCAAGTCGTATTTAAATTGGTGACTTGTAACTTGTAATTTTTACATTAAAGGTATCTGTACTTTTACTCAAGTATGGCTTTCAGGTACTCTTAACACCTCTGCAGTTTTCAGAGTCTACTCTCCGTCTGCGTTGTCCCCCCGCGACCCCGGCTGTCCTCCCCCCGGTCACTCGGTTGCAGGAACAAGCTCGGGTCTGCAGCGGCACAGCGTGGCAGGGCATCCCTCTACTGGTCTCGACTCGGCCCGCTCTTCTCCCGTAGTGGCGAGGCTGAACTTTCTCCATTCCGCCTCGTCTCTGTTCCCCTTTTTTTCCATTCCTTCTTCCCCGTTCCCTTTCTTTATCTCCTTCTCGTGCGCAGCTGTTCCTCCTTCTTTAAATGGAGTTTAAGTTCTTCTTATTGGCTCGTGTAGTCAGAGGCGGGACGGGGTGTCACCCAATTTAAAACCTACAAGTCATCTGGCCTTAAAGTGGCCTCACATACAATTTATAAAAAACTGATAAGGAACCCGGTGACATTTACATCGAGTTATAATCCACAAGCTACTCTTGAATCAAAGCTGTCTACGTTTGTTCTTTCTCATTGACACCAAAAGAGACGTCATTATAGACAGGTATATAAGCGTAAAAAGAATCACATCGATGTCATTTAAAACTAAATAATACCGATGGGTGCGTTCGAGATGAACCAGTCCTGCGCAGATACGATCGCTGCAATCGGTGCACAGTGCATTCAGGAT
The DNA here is from genome assembly GCA_024416835.2 of Perccottus glenii. Lineage (NCBI taxonomy): Eukaryota > Metazoa > Chordata > Actinopteri > Gobiiformes > Odontobutidae > Perccottus > Perccottus glenii. Next base: position 30,008,959 of record CM044554.2, read on the forward strand.
AGTTTAGTGTCTGAGCTGCCGCTGACTTGCTCTGACGTAACCGCGGGTAACGGTAGCCTACTCTTGTGAGACCAAGACGGGCGCCTGCATGGACTACAAGGTCTGAGTGCATGATGGGAAATGATGTCCTGAGTACAGGGTTTCAACAGGACTAGAACAGGATTATACAGGACTAAAACTGGGTTATACAGGGTTTCAACAGGACTAGAACAGGATTATACAGGACTAAAACTGGGTTATACAGGGTTTCAACAGGACTAGAACAGGATTATACAGGACTAAGACTGGTTTATACAGGGTTTCAACAGGACTAGAACAGGATTATACAGGATTAAGGAGGTCTAGGACAGGTTTAAACAGAACTAGACCAAGATTAAATACATCATAAAAGCTGGATTTGGACAGGTCTTCCTCCAGGACAGGTGCTCTGGTTCCCCCTCACACTAAAAACACGGACCAGGACTGTAACAAAACTCAGTGGGACATATTTCTGATTCAACAAGGGTCAAGTAAACCTCTTCAGTCTCAAGGCCAGGACCTGTGCTACACCACTAAATATAAATGATTCCCCAAACACCTCCAGAGTAGTGTCAAAACACTGACCCCTGTCCACTGTCCTCCTTCTGTCTCCCTCAGGACCCTCTCCAGTCTAACCCTGTCCCTCTGTCTCCCTCAGGACCCTCTCCAGTCTAACCCTGTCCTTCTGTCTCCCTCAGGACCCTCTTGACCGGAGCCTGGTCTTCTCCTCAGAAGCAGCTCTATGACATTCCTGGAGTGACCCCTGAGATGACGGAGGTGGTGGTGTCCTTCTGCTACACCCACTCGGCCGCTTTGACCGAGGCTAACGTGCTGGACGTGCTGGACGTGCTGGACGTGTTGGCAGCCGCAGATCAGCTCCTGGTCCCGGGTCTGGTCCGGTTCTGCTACAACTTCCTGGAGAACAGACTATGTTTTATGAACTGTGTGGGAATGTGGCGCCTGCTGGACTACTACTACTGCCCCGACGTGGAGAGGAAGGTCTGGAAAGTCCTGCTTCAGATTGGGGTTAAACTGGTCAAGGTTTAGTCAGTTTGATTTAGGCTTGATTTAGCTTTGGTTCGATCATGGTTTAGTCCAGTTAGACTTGGTTTATTAATCAATATCTGTGTTTGTGGCTCTTAAATCTCGTGCCTTATATGTAATATATACCACAGTTTCTAGAAACAATTGTTGTTAAATCTAGTTTATTACAATTCAGACAAGGTTAAGTCTTGATTTATTTTTTCTAGTCCTAGATTAGACCTGATTAGGTTCTGGTTAGATTTATTACTGTTCCATTTATGTCTTCCTGAATATCCTTTGTCATTTAAAGAACAACTAGTTTTGGTTTACTGGTTTGATCCTGGTTTAAACTTGAATTCTATGTTTTTCTTTTTAGATCTTCCTGTTTATCCTGCAACACTTCGAGGATGTTCGCTCTGCGTCTCAGGAGCTGCTGGACCTCTCTCTTCAGCAGCTGGTCTCCATCGCCGAGGAAGACCGCCTGAACGCCACAAAGGAGGAGATGGTTTTCGAGACCATCCTTCAGTGGGTCAGCCACCGACTCAGCCAGAGACAGACCAACCTGCCCTACTTACTCACAAAGGTACTCACCTGGTCTAAGTCTGGACTAACTCTGTCTCCTTCAAACACTGACCTCCGTGAGTCTGGACCTGGTCTAAGACCGGACTAACTCTGTCTCCTTCAAACACTGACCTCCGTGAGTCTGGACCTGGTCTAAGACCGGACTAACTCTGTCTCCTTCAAACACTGACCTCCGTGAGTCTGGACCTGGTCTAAGACCGGACTAACTCTGTCTCCTTCAAACACTGACCTCCGTGAGTCTGGACCTGGTCTAAGTCTGGACTAACTCTGTCTCCTTCAAACACTGACCTCCGTGAGTCTGGACCTGGTCTAAGTCTGGATTAACTCTGTCTCCTTCAAACACTGACCTCCGTGAGCCTGGACCTGGTCTAAGTCTGGACTAACTCTGTCTCCTTCAAACACTGACCTCCGTGAGTCTGGACCTGGTCTAAGTCTGGACTAACTCTGTCTCCTTCAAACACTGACCTCCGTGAGTCTGGACCTGGTCTAAGTCTGGACTAACTCTGTCTCCTTCAAACACTGACCTCATGAGTCTGGACCTGGTCTAAGTCTGGACTAACTCTGTCTCCTTCAAACACTGACCTCATGAGTCTGGTCCTGGTCTAAGTCTGGACTAACTCTGTCTCCTTCAAACACTGACCTCCGTGAGTCTGGACCTGGTCTAAGTCTGGACTAACTCTGTCTCCTTCACAAACGCTGACCTCCGTGAGTCTGGACCTGGTCTAAGACCGGACTAACTCTGTCTCCTTCACAAACACTGACCTCCGTGAGTCTGGACCTGGTCTAAGTCTGGACTAACTCTGTCTCCTTCAAACACTGACCTCCGTGAGTCTGGACCTGGTCTAAGTCTGGACCTGGTCTAAGTCTGGAACAAAACACTGAGATCTTTGTAGTCTTACAATGTTTGTATTGAGGACATTTGATGCAGTTCTTGCCAGTTTTGAAAAGGTCCCTAAGCAACCCATGGACATTTATAATGTATATAATAATTCCTAGATTTTTAATCAATTTTAGAGCAGTGCATTGTGGGTAAAGGGAGGCCTTGAAGGATCCAAAATGCATCCTGGATATTTAAGCCAAACACAGACCACAGACAAACTGGTTTCTTTCAAAGGAGTCAACAAGAAGGATCCTGAGAAACCTTTTTTTCTGCCTCACTAAATTAACCTGACTATGTCTCAACCCCACAGCGCTCCTTTAAAAGCATACAATTGTTGTTCTTCTCTCAGGTGCGTCTAGGTCTAGTCCCTCACATCTTGCTCCAGACTGAAGTGGTCGAGAACGAGCTGGTGAAGTCCTGTCCTGAGTGTGAACCGATCCTGGAGGCTGGGACCTTGGCGGCCTGGGAGTGGAGAACCAACCGGTCACAGCTGGACTACAGTAACCCCTTGACCCGGCCCCGACTACCCTACAGAGTTTTATTTGTGACCGGAGGGAAACAAGAGGGAGTGTCCATGTCCTCAGTGTTGGCCTACGACATCCACGCCAACATCTGGAAGGAGTTCAACACTGGGGTACGGTGGCTCTGAAGGATACACACAAAATAAAAAGTTATAGAGAGAGGAAAATGGATAATGTTCTCAGTGGCCTTTCTTTTCTGGCAGTTGTTTGCATTCAGTTTAACATTTTGTGTTTTCTGTTGCATTTATTGATTCAGGGCCAGCACATCCAGCGAGCGTACCACGGCTGTGTGGAGCTGAATGGCTCCGTTTACCTGATCGGAGGCTGTAACCTGGAGCAGAAGCTCAGCTCGGTGCTACGCTTCGACGTAGTAAATGACACGTGGCAGCAGGTGGCGCCCATGAACTCAAGTCGCTGTAACTTGAGCGTGGCCACTCTTTGCGGCTGCATCTATGCAATGGGAGGCTACGACGGACACGAGTACCTCTGCACGGCCGAGCGATACAACCCTGATGTCAACCGATGGAGCGCGATCGCTCCGATGAGAACCAGGAGGTGTGGAGCCAGCGCCGCCGCCTTTAACGGAAAGGTCTGTAGTTTAGAGGAGTTTTATTCCCACAACTTTGCGATTGAGGCATTAAGTCTCACTTAAATATATTTGGACAGGTTTTAGTTGGACTTTAATATGTTTTAGATGGATTTAAACAAAATTTAGTTAGACTGTAATGGGTTTTAGTTGGACTTTAGTGGAACCCATTTTTTGTTAAAATTAAAGAAATGTGACACAAAAAGGAGAATCTTTTTGGTTATTTTTTTAAGTGTTTTTTCTTAGTTTCTCTATTTAATTTCTTTATAACACTACTTTAGACTATTGATTTTGCATAGTGTCATTTTGTTTCTACTTTTTAATTCTACTGCCCATTCCAACTTTTCAGTAAATGTCCAACAACTTTCTAAATTTCTACTCTATATGTTTGGGAAATAAGTTAAATTAAATCTCCCACTACCCACATTTAGATCCTGACCTAATGTTTGGGAACCACTTATGTGTAGAGCACATTGGTCTTGAGGAAAGGGGTTAAAGGCACAGACACTCGGAGACGGACGGCTTTGGTCCAGAGGGATTTTAGTTAGACTTTAATGAGTCTTGGTTTAATACCCACCATTAATGAGGTTATACTGTGTTTGTAGGTGTACATCTGCGGCGGATACAACGGCCGTCACTGTCAGTCCACAGCTGAGAGCTACAGCCCTGACTCAAACCAGTGGACGTCCATCGCTCGAATGAGGAGCCCCCGCAGCGGACTGGGGCTGGTGGCCTACCGGGGGCGCCTCTACGCTGTGAGTGAAGCTACTCACTTAAACACAGTTTGAATGTTATAGGCTTTGTTTTTTTGTCTAACCTCCATCAGTCTGGACCTGGTCTAAGTCTGGACTAACTCTGTCTCCTTCAAACACTGACCTCCGTGAGTCTGGACCTGGTCTAAGTCTGGACTAACTGTCTCCTTCAAACACTGACCTCCATGAGTCTGGACCTGGTCTAAGTCTGGACTTGACTGTATTTTGTAACCATTTTTTATTGAGATCTATTCTAATGCATCATGCACTCGTCTTGATACTCTCTGGTCTCGGTCAATGCGGTCTACAACTCTAATACCTATGTTTCTTCTGTAGAATATGTAAGTAACCAGACCTCCTTTTGTTTCAGATTGGAGGCATGTATATTAACGGAGAACACAGTACGAGAAATGCTGAGGCCTACAATCCCGACACCAATCGTTGGACCATGGTCCCGCCCATGATCAGCCCCCAGAGCCACTTCGGGGTGGCTGTTTTGGAGGACCAGATCTTTGTGGTCGGAGGTCTGAACAGGTCTGAGGTTCTGACGGAGGTGGAGCAATACGACGAGGAGTTTGGGATTTGGTTCAGTGCTGCAGGTCTGGACCCGGTTCTAAACGGACTGAGCTGCTGCGTCGTGACTGGACTTCTCAACGTGACCGGTCGACTGTTCCCCCGAGGGCCTCTCAACACTGAGAGTCCATCCTCGATGTAAACCATCAATAAAGACTATTATTATAATACAGAACAAATATCTACAGCTTTAAGTGGTTTATGATGGACTTTAACCCTTGGGGCACCTTTGGACCAAAACCTGTACATTCTGTAAATTTTATGTTTTTGATTCTAAATATCCCGGTCAGTTTAGAGACTAGTTGTATGAAACTTGGCCAGGATTAGTTTTATATCAGTTTTTTATTTTTTATTTCATGGTCCCCTCTGTTACAAGATGTTTAGAATAGGAAATTTACTAACACTCTTTCCTCAGGACGATTTGGTCCCATTGACTCCAATTATAAACACATATTTTTGATATACTGTAATCCTGACATATTATAATGCTTTTCTCATAAATACCAAATAAATCTAAGCCTCTACCTTCAAAATACTGGGAAAACTGGTGTTAGGTGTGGGGACACTCCCCTAACCTACATAAACTTTCTATAGAGTCCTGTTTCGCTTATCTTTGCACACTGCATGACAATAAAAAAGTTAAGATTGTGTGTTGACATTAATCTAAAAAAGTGGTGTGAATATGGTTGAAATTATATTTTTGTGTGAGTATGCAAGTGAAGCCAAAATACACTGAAATCTGTGTTGAAATAAATGGTTAACAAATGTATTGATAAAAACTAAGAAAAACTGTATTTTTGTATCACCCTATACTTTTCCAACGCCTCCTAGACTTTCTTAAAGGCCTTCACATTTGTAGTTTCTAGTTTGTAGTTTTTTTGTGTTTTTCATCTGATTCACTCATTTCCTATTGATCTGCAGCGATATCACATAGTATTTCAAATAGGCTACATGTGGCACAAAATGCTATTTTTAGGGTTTTACACATGTCCAGGCCATTGAAGCAAGGTTATCCATTTGAAAATGGTGTCTTTAGATTCCTGTGTATGTGTAAGGTATAAGGATGATGTGTGGGGGGTGGGAATGTGGGTCATCATAGGCCAAATGAGCCAAATGAAGTGACTGTGGTTGAGAATATATTTTGTGTGTGACGGTTGGGAGGAGTGTCATCAAAGGCTAAGTGGGCACCGTTTGTCTTTAACAAAAGAGAGACTCCTCTTTCCTTTTTAATAGGGCTTTGGGTCAGGACATATAGATGAGATAGGCTACGCTGCTTTAAGCCTAGACGCTGGGGGAAGTATAAAACTGAGCTTTTATCCTTTGGCTCTGTCTGACTTCAGTTTATTTTTAAATAATAAACTTGATCATATTTTCATCAAAAAAATTAAAATATTTTACGTATTCTTTTAGACGTTTTTCCAATGATTGCAACTAATACAGAGCAGTCGCCATTTTGGGGCGTTACCATAGGGTTTTACTTTAAAAGGGCGATCCTGATCAGAGCCAATATGGCGCCTCTTCTCTTTAAACCAACAAGCAATCACATCGCGAGGAAAGTATTTTTGTCCAATCAGCTTAGAGTTTGTGGGCGGGACGTTTGGAGCGGGCGGATCTGTTTTGGGTGTTGTGATTCCGTGGGAGTTGTCAGTCGGGTTGATTTGTGCAAGGATTTCTCCGTCAAATAGTACCTTGTAGCGAGCCTCCAGCAGCTGCCATGCCCGGAATAGAGAAGCTGCCGATAGAGGAGACCCTGGAGGACAGCCCGCAGGTGTGTGAACCGGCTCAGAGCTGCAGCTAACCCGCTAAAGCTAGCCACTTCTACCATTATGCTAACTGTCAGCTAAATGTCTTTGTAGCCGTAGCTAACAGCTAACGCGTGATAACAAACTGTCAGTATAGTTTTTGCTTCCTAACCAAAACCATTACCCGGATAATCCATTAATTTAGTGAAAAGAATGTAGAGCAGAGTTATTAAATGCCACACAGTATCTCAAACACCGCTGCAATGGTTCTTTAGCGTCTGGTTAGCACCCTCCCCTCTGAAGCTAACTGAACTGTTTTTGGCAAGAATTTTGATTTAACTCTGTGACATTCTGGGCTAAAGATGTCAGCTGCTCGAATAAACACAAACACCTGCTGTGACGTCATTGAGGAGGCGTGGCTATGGTTTTAAAACGTTTCAACAGGTGAAGACACAATGATGTGGTCAAGTGTCAGTTTTTAGTATTTAACTTTTTCTCTCACAGACCATATCTTTGCTCTTAACCCTCCAAATCCCTGCTGCTCATTTAATAGACTGAAAGCACAGGCATAGTTTTACCTTCCTGTCCACGTAATGCACTTCACAATAGTTCTTTCACAAGTTTTATATTACAGTTTTATATTACAGTGAAGACGGTGGTTCATTTAAAGTTTAAAACCCTAATGTTAGAACATAGATTTTACTGGTGAACATTTTGTGCTTTTCATCAACTATGGATTTTAGTTGGACTTTGATGGGTTTTAGTTGTATTTAAATGGGTTTTTAATTGATTTAGCTGGGTTTTAAGTGGTTTTAGTTGGATTTAAATGGGTTTTATTTGGACTTTGATGGGTTTTAGTTTGAAATAAATGGGTTTAGAAAAGTCTGGGATGTGGTTCAGCGACACATGTGGGGACTCGGTTATGATCCGACTTATCTGCTGCATTGTTACTAGCCACCATGTGTTTTTACTACTCCGTATTTCATAGTATGTTGAATCAGTTGTTATGTGATAAAAGATGCCTTTATGGAGGTGCTAGAGCCTCTACATTCCTCTGCCCTGAGAGGTTTACAGTGCTCTCTGTTCTCAGACCCGTTCTCTGTTGGGAGTGTTCGAGGAGGACACCGCTGCCATCTCCAACTATTGCACTCAACTCTACCAGGCCATGCAGAGGATCTACGATGCACAGGTTTAAAACACATCCTGTCAGCCTGACACCTGCTCACCTGCTGCAAAGGGCTCATAGTGGTTGAAATTTATAGTGGCAGAAAATCACACAATATAAAAGCAAACATGCATTATATAAGGAGCTGATATAAAAACTCATTACTGAGAATGTATGAGTGTTTTTTGTGGAAAATGTAGTTAAGACCTTGAAAGTGCTTAAATTTCCCTCTTCATCTTTTAATTTTTTTAATCTTTATTTCTTATTCTAAATTGTAAATGTATTTTAAATTTTACTTTTTTTCTGTGAAGCACTTTGAATGACCCAGTGTATAACTTGTGCTATTAAAATAAATCGCCTTGTCTTACAGCAAAACATAATCATAATTTTCTAATGGCAAAATCCTGCTTTTGATTTTATTCATGTTGATTTAGTATCATTACCTTTGTTACCTTATTACAAAGCTCTAATATGATTTGTGTCTTTTCAGAACGAGCTGAGTGCAGCGACTCACCTGACGTCCCGACTGCTCAAAGAGTACGACAAACAGGTGACAGTCTGACTCTTTTAAACGCTGACTAACCTGAGTTTAAACCTGCTAATTCAACTCTGTGTCTTGTGTGCAGCGTTTTCCTCTGGGGGGCGACGATGAGGTGATGAGCTCCACGCTGCAGCAGTTCGCCAAAGTTATAGACGAGGTGAGGCCGACCACATTCAGATTTACAGACCTTATTTTTTCCTGTCTGGCAAAAACCTTAATCAAGCAAGTAAAAAAACGTTTGAAAGGATTGTAACTATTGCCGTAACTATGTCAAAGGCATGCATCTTTGTAAAAGGCAAAGCATTATCCATCAATAACGTTCATCATCACGCAAGTGCTCTTAAATGTTCAGGTTTTAAAGCTTTTGAAAGGTTAAATAAAACAGTTAATATTAGGATTAAAACATTAAAAAGTGTTCACGTGATAGCATTTTGTATCCTCTAATTTTTGCAAACAAAGTAAAATGATTATAAAGTAGAGATGTAATTAAAATCATACTGTATTCACCAGAAATATTTTATTTTCAAAGGATTTCTGTTTATTTCCGGTTGAGTGGAAGTATTCCCACAGTGGCGAGCTGTCCACACCAGTGTTAATTTTTTTGACGAATAATTTTTGTACAACATATTTTTGGGGCAAAAACTCAGATTATTGACAATTTGGTCAATGAATAAAAACCAAAGGAAAATGAACAGACAGAGACTGAAGCTTCAGAAGTCATGTCAGATTTGTTAGCCAGGAACACAACAAAAGAACGGCCTTTAAATATCAAGCGTGTAAATGCTTAGGAGAAAAAGAAGGGAGGACGTATAGACACATTTCACATTTGACGGCAAACGACTGTGAAGCTATCATTACCAGGAAGAACACAACAAACCTGAAGCTGTCCTTCAGGTAGAAATGATTACTACATTACCCTTTATATTTTAGTTGACTAGATCTGATATTTAGTCGACTAAAACTAGACTAAAAGTAAAAATGATGAGATTATGAATAATTATAAATGGCATTTTAGTCAGAAGACCAAGACTAAATTAAAATTGCGGTCTAAATTAACACTAGTCCACACTGAGGCATTTTTAATTTAAAATCGTACTCTAGAATGAAACAACATTACAACCAGGTGTTTTCAAAAGGTAACAATGTTCACAACAATTGCATTAGTCGTATTTGAGTTTTGGACCCTGAACTAATGTGACTTTTTAAATCTGATCTCTTGGTGCAGCTGAGTTCGTGTCACGCTGTGTTGTCAACTCAACTCGCAGACGCCATGATGTTCCCCATAACGCAGTTCAAAGAGAGGGACTTAAAAGGTAGGACAGATTATATACAAATTCTAGAACTAATGACTAACAGAGCACAATAACTCATATTTTTATTTTTTTATTTTTTGCAGAAATCCTGACTCTTAAGGAGGTTTTTCAGATCTCCAGTGATGGTGAGTCTGTCAAGTCCGAAAGAGTTTAATTCTCTTTAGGACTAGACTAGAGGCTTATAATTTAGTCATGAGCTCCTAAATAAATCAAAAAGAATTCCAGCTGTATTTTGACTTGAGTTTGTCAAGACATTTTCTTTTGAGTAAAATGGATGTATTCAAAAAGTCTCTGACATTGAACATTATGCAACGGTTTGCAAAACAAAACCAAAAACACATAAACAAATATAAACTATTAGAGATAAATTTACATTTAACAAGACAGAAAAAAAATGCTAGAATTTCATCTTTTTTACTAATTGAAAATGTAATGAGTATACAAATAGAATCTTCATTTTATTCATCTAGGGCAGGGTTTTTCAAACTTGTGCGGAATTAATCCGCACCTCTAAATAGGCTTACTAGCACTACTATAACTAGTCATCACAGTGTGCAACAGGCTTGTTAAAAGAAAGTTTACTGCACACAACGGCTGCCTCTTTTCTCTTCAGAGAACCTGTTGCTATCCACCGATCCATAACGACACTGAACTTGAACGTCATGGCCGAACACCACTGGCCTATTTTAGTAATCGCACAATAACTTGACAATTTAATGCAAATGTTATATCAATATAGGCCTACATATTCTTTTAATTTTTTTTTTATGGGAATTTCCTGGTAAAATGAAGGTAAAATATTATTTTATTTTGCATTTCCACGGACCACCCGCAGTACCCTCACGGACCACTAGTGGTCCGCGGACCACAGTTTGGGAATTACTGATCTAGGGAACATGTATGATTCTGAATGAACTTAAGTTAAATATACTTGGTTTATTTCTGGTTTAAGTGTATGATTCAGAGGATTTATGAGCAAAATGAGTTATCTTAACAAATATATTTTTTTTAATTTTTACTCCCAGGTGTTTTCCAAAGCTGTATTTTGTTGAAAGGAGGAATATCATTTTGTAACTTCTATCCCTAAAATGTAGCGTTATCTGTTCTTATTTCCTCTCATGTGTTTTCCAGATCATGACATGGCCATAAACAGATACAGTCGTTTGTCCAAAAGAAGAGACAATGACAAGGTAAAGGTACTTTTCAGATTATACATTTGTCCTCTCTGTAGTTTCCTTCTTATCTGTTGCTTATTTTAAAATGTGTCTGTGATGCGTTCAGGCGCGTGCGGAGGCTGTGGAGGACGTGTACACGGCTCGTAAAAAGCAGCACCAGACCATGATGCACTACTTCTGCTCCCTCAACACGCTGCAGTACAAGAAGAAGACAGCAATGCTCGAACCGCTGCTGGGATACATGCAGGCGCAGGTAAAGAGTAGAGCTGCTGGGACACATGCAGGTAAAGAGTAGAGCTGCTGGGACACATGCAGGTAAAGAGTAGTGCTGCTGGGACACATGCAGGTAAAGAGTAGAGCTGCTGGGACACATGCAGGTAAAGAGTAGAGCTACTGAGATACATGCAGGTAAAGAGTAGAGCTGCTGGGACACATGCAGGTAAAGAGTAGTGCTGCTGGGACACATGCAGGTAAAGAGTAGAGCTACTGGGATACATGCAGGTGCAGGTAAAGAGTAGTGCTGCTGAGACACATGCAGGTAAAGAGTAGAGCTGCTGGGATACATGCAGGTAAAGAGTAGAGCTGCTGAGACACATGCAGGTAAAGAGTAGAGCTGCTGGGATACATGCAGGCGCAGGTAAAGAGTAGTGCTGCTGGGACACATGCAGGTAAAGAGTAGAGCTGCTGGGACACATGCAGGTAAAGAGTAGAGCTGTTGGGACACAAGCAGATAAAGAGTAGTGCTGCTGGGACACATGCAGGTAAAGAGTAGAGCTGTTGGGACACATGCAGGTAAAGAGTAGAGCTGCTGGGACACATGCAGGTAAAGAGTAGAGCTGCTGGGACACATGCAGGTAAAGAGTAGTGCTGCTGGGACACATGCAGGTAAAGAGTAGAGCTGTTGGGACACATGCAGGTAAAGAGAGCTGCTGGGATACATGCAGGTAAAGAGTAGTGCTGCTGGGACACATGCAGGTAAAGAGTAGAGCTGTTGGGACACATGCAGGTAAAGAGTAGAGCTGTTGGGACACATGCAGGTAAAGAGTAGTGCTGCTGGGACACATGCAGGTAAAGAGTAGAGCTGTTGGGACACATGCAGGTAAAGAGTAGAGCTGCTGGGACACATGCAGGTAAAGAGTAGAGCTGCTGGGACACATGCAGGTAAAGAGTAGAGCTACTGGGACACATGCAGGTAAAGAGTAGTGCTGCTGGGACACATGCAGGTAAAGAGTAGAGCTGCTGGGACACATGCAGGTAAAGAGTAGAGCTGCTGGGATACATGCAGGTAAAGAGTAGTGCTGCTGGGACACATGCAGGTAAAGAGTAGTGCTGCTGGGACACATGCAGGTAAAGAGTAGAGCTGCTGGGACACATGCAGGTAAAGAGTAGAGCTACTGGGACACATGCAGGTAAAGAGTAGAGCTACTCTGACACATGCAGGTAAAGAGTAGAGCTGTTGGGACACATGCAGGTAAAGAGTAGAGCTGCTGGGACACATGCAGGTAAAGAGTAGAGCTGCTGGGACACATGCAGGTAAAGAGTAGAGCTACTGGGACACATGCAGGTAAAGAGTAGAGCTACTGGGACACATGCAGGTAAAGAGTAGAGCTACTCTGACACATGCAGGTAAAGAGTAGAGCTGCTGGGACACATGCAGGTAAAGAGTAGAGCTACTGGGACACATGCAGGTAAAGAGTAGAGCTACTGGGACACATGCAGGTAAAGAGTAGAGCTGCTGGGACACATGCAGGTAAAGAGTAGAGCTACTGGGACACATGCAGGTAAAGAGTAGAGCTGCTGGGACACATGCAGGTAAAGAGTAGAGCTGCTGGGACACATGCAGGTGCAGGTAAAGAGTAGAGCTGCTGGGACACATGCAGGTGCAGGTAAAGAGTAGAGCTACTGGGACACATGCAGGTAAAGAGTAGAGCTGCTGGGACACATGCAGGTAAAGAGTAGCTGCTGGGACACATGCAGGTAAAGAGTAGAGCTACTGGGACACATGCAGGTAAAGAGAGAGCTACTGGGACACATGCAGGTAAAGAGTAGAGCTACTGGGACACATGCAGGTAAAGAGTAGAGCTACTGGGACACATGCAGGTAAAGAGTAGAGCTACTGGGACACATGCAGGTAAAGAGTAGAGCTGCTGGGACACATGCAGGTAAAGAGTAGAGCTGCTGGGACACATGCAGGTAAAACATACTGTGAACTGGCCTGGTCTAGGTCTGGTCTAGTCCATGTAGTTTTTATGATTTGCTGAAAACGTGGCCTAGGATTTAAGCCTAAACCAGGATCAAATCAGGATTAAATCTGGGACTAAACCAGGATTAAACCTAGAATAAATACGTCACTAAATGTCTGAGTGAAACATGATAAACTTGGACAAAGTTAAAATCATAGAACCCCTTCTTTTTATTTTGTTGCAGATCAGTTTCTTTAAACTGGGCTCAGAGAACCTCACACAGCAGTGGGAGGACTTTCTGGGAACCATCGGAGCCAGCGTCCAGAAGTAAGGACCGAACCTGGACTAAAATGAGACCCTAACCAGGACTAAAGTAGTACTAACCTCAGTTAGGTTTTTAGGACTAAACCCAGAGTAAAATTTCTTCAATAGGGAAATCTAGGATCCTGATGGAAAAACTGGACTAAAACAAGGCCTAAACTGTGAATTTACCAGTAAGAAACTTAAAAAAACATGACTAAAATAGGAATAAAACCAGGTCTTAAACCAGGTCTAAACCGGGTCTAAACCAGGTCTAAACCAGGTCTATCCAGGTCTAACCTTGTCTCTCTCTGTACAGTGTGCGTCGGGAGATGGAGGAGGAGGTCGGGCAGATGCAGCAGACCATTCAGGAGATGGAGAGGTCATGTGACCCTCTGTACGCACCGTCTGACCCTGACCCCGCCCACTCTCCCGTCTGTCGCAACCTGACAAGAAAACAGGGCTACCTCTACATCCGCAAGTAACACTCCTGACACTAGGGGGCGCTACATTCCTCATGCATATGGAGAAGGTGGCACTGTGGTGTTGTTAAACCTCCTGTATGTGCTCGTCTGTGTCCCTCAGTAAAACGGGGCTGGTGTCCTCGTCCTGGGAGCGGCAGTACTTCTTCACTCAGGGGGGGAACCTGATGCAGCAGGGCCGAGGGGAGGTGGCAGGAGGTCTGGTCATGGACCTGGACAACTCCTCCGTCATGGCTGTGGACTCTGATGACAGACGCTTCTGCTTCCAGGTCACATCCTTTGACGGAAAGAGGTCAGTCTGCGGGGTTTAGACCTGTTTAAGACCTTGTTTAGACCTGGTTTAGACCTGGTTTAGACCTGATTTAGACCTGTTTATGACCTTGTTTAGACCTGGTTTAGACCTGGTTTAGACCTGTTTAAGACCTTGTTTAGACCTGGTTTAGACCTGGTTTAGACCTGTTTAAGACCTGGTTTAGACCTGGTTTAGACCTGGTTTAGACCTGTTTAGACCTGTTTAGACCTGGTTTAGACCTGTTTATGACCTTGTTTAGACCTGGTTTAGACCTGTTTATGACCTTGTTTAGACCTGTTTAGACCTGGTTTAGACCTGTTTATGACCTTGTTTAGACCTTGTTTAGACCTGGTTTAGACCTGTTTATGACCTTGTTTAGACCTGTTTAAGACCTTGTTTAGACCTGTTTAAGACCTGGTTTAGACCTGGTTTAGACCTGGTTTAGAGTTTTGTGTTTCCTGATCCTTTCCTCTTGTTGTCTTAGAGTGGTGACGCTGCAGGCCGAGAGCAGGAAGGACTGTGAAGAGGTGAAGCTGTTCAGTTCCTGCCGTGTTCTAACATTTAAACGGTATCATCTCACGTTGTCTAATGCTGTTTCTGTGTCTCATTTCAGTGGATCTCCTCCATCAACAACATCTCCAGGAGGATTTACCTGAGTGAGAACGCAGAGGTCAGTGCCTCAGTCACAGAGCTGTGTCCTCGGACTGAGCTCTGTGTGAGTTACATGTGTTGTGTTTAAGGAGCTGGCGGCTCGAGTGAACCAGACGGCTCTGGAGGCTGTGACCCCGTCTCCATCTTTTCAGCAGAGACACGAGAGCATGAGGCCCAGGTGAAAATCCAGTTAATGTTTTATTTAGTGATATCTATTATATGTATGTTATGAGGAATATCAGATTTACATTTAAAGTCTTTGTTGGTGTGACCTCTGCTGTTGCAGTAAGGGCCGTTCAGCTCGGGCCAGCAGCATCAGCTCCGTGGGCTCCGAATCGTCGTCCGCGCTCTCCGTGCTCTCACTGGACGCCCTCGTCGCCTCAGAAACACCCATCCAGTTCGACATCATCTCCCCGGTGACAGAGGACAACGGTGGGACGAGCCGGATGGCAGCGCAGGCCGGGCGCAGGAGCAACCCGTTCGGAGAGTCTGGAGACGGAGCCTCGGACGAGAGTGAAGGTAATGAGACTTTAATGAACTGGAACATGGAGGCTGGAGGGATTTCCTGCTGGATCGGCTTCAAGTCTGTTTTTCAACTAATGACACACTTTCTTGTGCTGTCAGTGAAGTGTACTTTACATGTTTCATTCAGAAAGGGTCATGGTTTAGGTTATACAGGACTGTGGGAAACCCTCTCTGAAACACTCGGCTTTGGGCGCTGGCCCTTTAACTAAACAGAGCACTTCATGTCCCGCCCCCGTTTTCGTGGATATACGTCTGATCCAGAGTCTAACCAACATTAAGAGTCCCAGAAAGAGAGGGTGAGAACAGCTCTCAATGATAAGTTATCAATGGGCAAACTATGTCTGTTAAAAACATCCTTAAAGCATTTTATCTTTAAGTCCGTGTATGTAGAGGTCAATGTATTTTCGACTTGATATTGTGATATGAAGCTTCCATCAGCTCTTTTTCTCGGGGCTGGGGCGTTTAGAACGGGGCAGGAGCTGTATCCAGAGCTGAGAGCAGCAGGGGTTTTGTGCATCAGATTCAGGACTTCTAAAGTCTTGAAGCCTACTGGTGCATTCAAGTGGTCCTCGGGAACTCTGAGTATCCAAGTTAGAAAGTCATTCTTCCAACTCGGGAAAGTCGGAACATTCAAAACCATAACAACAAAGAACATGGACGCTAAGACAAAAATGTGCTAATATTATTTTCAAATGAGTTATTATTGTCAAAGTAACAATTGTTAGTGATTCAAGAAAAAGTAACCAATTAATAACATAACAGAACCACAAAGTAACGAACGTAAATGAAAAACCTAACCCGAGTTTCCGAGCTGTTGTTCCGACTTTAGCAGCTGTTTATGTGCATTTTTCAACAAAAAACAAAAAAAATGTTTTCTCGAGTTGACAAGGACCATCCCTGGAGTGTGTTGACTCCTCAGTTTCTGATGCATGAGACTCCTCTGCACCGATCCTTCTCAGGAGCTCACAGAGGCACATTTACAGCTAATCCACCCCAAACCCAGACCCCACAGTGTCCTCACAACCACAGCCCCCCTCGCTGCAGCCACATCTCATAACATATGGAGCGGCACATGTCAGTTTATAACCTCATGTACCCGTCTCCTCAGATTGTGTCGTAACACCAGGTGCTTTTGCTCAGGTGTAGAGACTCTGGCTGATCACAGAGACCCCTGCTTTGTTTGGGTTGTGGGGCTTTCAAAACCTTTTATGTGAAAAGGTATCTGACTTATTAAAGTTGAATAATCTCTCTGTTGTGTCCAGACTCGATCCTGCACCAGCTCTTCATCGTCCGGTTCCTGGGCTCGATGGAGGTCAAGGCGGCCGACTCTGTGGATATTATCTTTGAGACGATGAGACAGATCCTCGCTGCTCGAGCCATTCACAACATCTTCAGGATGACTGAGTCTCACCTGCTGGTCACCTGCGACTGCCTCCACGGACCCCTCCTGGGTTTATGTCTGCTCCTGTCTGTTATAAACCCCTCCAGTCTGTTTAACTGGGTTTATGTCTGCTCCTGTCTGTTATAAACCCCTCTCCAGTCTGTTTAACTGGGTTTATGTCTGCTCCTGTCTGTTATAAACCCCTCTCCAGTCTGTTTAACTGGGTTTATGTCTGCTCCTGTCTGTTATAAACCCCTCTCCAGTCTGTTTAACTGGGTTTATGTCTGCTCCTGTCTGTTATAAACCCCTCTCCAGTCTGTTTAACTGGGTTTATGTCTGCTCCTGTCTGTTATAAACCTCTCTCCAGTCTGTTTAACTGGGTTTATGTCTGCTCCTGTCTGTTATAAACCCCTCTCTCGTCTGTTTAACTGGGTTTATGTCTGCTCCTGTCTGTTATAAACCCCTCTCCAGTCTGTTTAACTGGGTTTATGTCTGCTCCTGTCTGTTATAAACCCCTCTCCAGTCTGTTTAACTGGGTTTATGTCTGCTCCTGTCTGTTATAAACCCCTCTCCAGTCTGTTTTAACTGGGTTTATGTCTGCTCCTGTCTGTTATAAACCCCTCTCCAGTCTGTTTAACTGGGTTTATGTCTGCTCCTGTCTGTTATAAACCCCTCTCTTCTTTTGTTTTTTGCAGACTCATAGATCCTCAGACACAGGTCACTCGTCTCAGGGTGAGTGCATCTCTATTTCTCATGAAAGCCTTTTCTGTTCCTGTCTTTCCTCTGACTCCTTTCTCTTCTCTTAGTTTCCTCTGGGCCGTCTGCTCCAGAGTCAGTCTCATCAGGACAACAAGCGTCTGTTTGGCTTTGTGCTGCAGTCGGGAAAAGGAGACTCTCGAGCCATTTGTTACATCTTTGAGTCCAACAACGACGGAGAAAAGGTTCAAACCTGCTCAAATCCATCTAAAACCTGTTTGAATCCCACTAAAACCTGTTTGAATCCCACTAAAACCTGTTTGAATCCCACTAAAACCTGTTTGAATCCATCTAAAACCTGTTTGAATCCCACTAAAACCTGTTTGAATCCATCTAAAACCTGTTTGAATCCCACTAAAACCTGTTTGAATCCATCTAAAACCTGTTTGAATGCACATAATACCCGCTCTAATCTCATGTTTTCTCTCAGATCTGTGACAGTATCGGTTTGGCCAAACAGATTGCCTTCCACTCAGAGATGGTAAGAGTCAAAGCTGAACCATGTTTAAAATGTCCCAGCCCATCTGATGAATCTGATGACCTTTGATTGTTTTGTTTTTTTCTGTGCAGGATCGACAGGTGGTGGAGAAGAAGAAGGAGGAGGACAAGGCCAAAGAGAAGCAGCAGGAGGAGCTCAGTAAACAGAAACAGATCGAGAAGGTGAACTTTAACACTTAAGCCTCGTTGAGCAGGTATTTATCAGTAATTAAACCTGTTCCAGAGTTCTTTTCTCGACTTGAGCATTATTAACCGAGGACCACCTGAACGCAGCATTAACACGGTCCCAGGCCCTGAGTTTCTGTGTCCTGAGTGTGTCCCGTGTCTCCTGCAGGACCTGGAGGAGCAGAGCCGTCTTATCGCCGCCTCCACCCGTCCTTCCACCACCCCCTCCTCGTCTGACGGACAGGTCCTGCTGCTCTCCAACAGCCAATCAGAGGACGACACGGACGACGCCAAGAAACAAGAGTCCGACGCTTGACGAACCTGAACCTGCCCCCCGCTCGTCTGGGCTGCACCTGAAAACAAACGAATGCTCCCTCTGCGACCGCGAGGAAGCAGCGACGAGGAGCTTATTTTATGTAAAAGACAGTACTTTTTATATGACACATAAAGGTTTAAATAGGTTTCAGTTTGTCTAGGAGGAAGTCTGATTGGCCTAGAGCCACTAAGCCCCGCCCACAGTGCCTAAATAAGGACACGCAAACAGGAAGTGAAGAGGGTTTTTGTAGAGAGCTGAAGAAAAGACAGACGTAACTGTTTAATCAGGACCTGTGTGAGCAGCGAGCCGTGCTGAGACAGAGGATTTATGAAAGAAAAGTCAACTTGTCTCTGATCCAGCTCCAGATGAACCCAGTGCCTCGTTTATGAGCCGACCTCGTTCTGTGGGGTTTATGGAACCAGAAGTGCCGACCATATTTAGATTCACAAAGTGCAAAATATGACGAGCTGCTGTCTTTGTCGCTCGTGACGTATCGTTCAGTAAAACAAAAACCAGGAGTCATTGGAAGAAAACAACATTGAATCATGAAACTTTAAATTAAAAATTATTTTTTTAACATAAAAGCTATAATGCTGTCTTCATAACATGTTACTTTACCTTTTTTCATCGTAATGCTCTGTTCCCTCACCTCCAGCTTTACAAAACAAAAACTGCATAAAAGGATAAAGCATTGACTGTTGTTTCCTTTGAAACAAGTTGAAAAGCCAAATCCTGAAACTTCATGAATAAAAGGTTTAGTCTTCAGCTCTCTACACAAACCTGTTTCCTGTTGAGGATGAAATGATCGCGTTGTGAGACATTAACAGGTTTTCAATGACGTCCAGTGCCAACAACAACCACCTACCTTTTATTTTTCCAACTCAACATTTCAAAGTCACGGTTTTAAAGGGACACATTCTGCTCACAGTTATAATATATATATAATTATATATATAAACTTCAGTTTTCTACCATAAAATGAGACAGACCCAGACGTCAGACAGAATTAACAAAGAGTATAAACGGTTATTCTTCAGGTTCGTGGTAAAAGACCAAAAGAATAAGAAAAGAACTGTTTACAAAGCCATTAATGTCTGTTGCTAGGCAGTCTTTGTAGAAAACAGCCAATCAGAAGCACCTTTACCAATCTAAAGAAACAATGCAAATGTAAGTCATGCAAAGTTTTATTTTTTTTACTGAACGTGAGCAGAATGTGTCGTTTTTATTCAACCACTCACAGATGTATTTGTTTGAACTTTTATCCACTGTTTGTGTTTCTTCAGAAAAAACATGATTTATTTGTGGTTTTCTGTTACTCTTGTTTTAAAATCATGGAATGTTTAAAAAAAAAAGTGTACGTAGTGACTGGAGATCTGTTTAATATGAGTTTTTGTTTTAGAATTATATTTCTACAGGGATTAAACCAGGACTAGATCCGGTCCAGAATAAGGTTTTACGAGGACTAAACCAGGACCAACTCAAAAACAAAACCAAGTAAACCGCAACTAAACAAAACCAGGTTTAAATCTAGGGTTAAACCAAACCAGAACTCGGACTGAATGAGGTCTTACCCAGGACTAAAATCAGGTCTAAATCAGGTCTAAAGCAGGTCTACACTGAGACGATAAAACCTGACTAACCTACAACTTCAGTGGAAAAACACCTGGGATTAAACCAGCACTGGACTAAAACCAGAGCTAAACCAAACCTAAACCAGGACTAAGTTTGAACTAAATCTACTCCTCTGATGGACCTGGTCGGTATTACACCTTTAGTCACTACATGTCTTTTCCAAACGGGACTTTGTTTTTCCACTAAACTCATGTTCTTCTGTCTCTGAGAAAGTGGAACGACCCGTTACTAATGCATTTAGGGGCTGCTCCGGGGAAGGATTATAGTGTTTTTGAGCACTTTATAAACGAGATAAACGCCATGATCGAAGCTGTACATAACTCTAGTGATTTATGTCTGGTGTATTATTAATAATAAAGATAAGCTTTTGGGTGAATAAAGGACTAACTCCACTCGGCTGCATCTATCTGGGTTCATAAATTGAAAAAAGATGTTTAAATCAGTTCAATTTTTAAATAAACAAAAGGTGATTAGTCGATGCAGCTGTCAATCATCGACTAAACCTGGACTAACTCAGATCTAAACCAGGACTGAACTAGGATTCAATTAAACCAACTTCAACTTGGAGTAAAAACAGATCCAAGCCAGGACTTAACCAAAAGTTAAAAAAAAAAAAGGATTTTACTTTTTACTACTTTTAAAATTTACGAAGATTACTTGATTCTTTTGGATTAAAAAACAAAAACACTCTTAAATTTATTAAACAGTTTTATTTACAGGAATAAAGTGCAGACATTTGGAAAAAACATTCAATATAATAAATATATAGTACAATAAGTTTTTGTACAGCAGAACATTCAGAGTCTAATTAAAAATGTTCAGTGCAAACAATAAAATATAATCCCTGATATAATCATTCATGATAAAGTTTCCTATGATTCAGAAACAGTATATAATAAGTTATTATAGAAATACATGTGTTCAAAGGCTGCTGTGAAAATGAGAAATGAGGGCGCTGGTTTTATTTGTGGATGTGGAGGGAGAGCCAGTCCAGACCCTCGACTAAACCTGCTCCAGAGACGGCACAGGACGCCTGCACCAGCCACTGTCAACGAGAGACAAGACCGGGTTAAACCAGGTCTAAACAAGGTCTGAACAAGGTCTAAACAAGGTCTGAACAAGGTCTAAACAAGGTCTGAACAAGGTCTAAACCAGGTCTAAACCAGGTCTGAACCAGGTCTAAACAAGGTCTAAACAAGGTCTAAACAAGGTCTAAACCAGGACTAAACCAGGTCTTAACTAGGGCTAAACAAGGTCTGAACCAGGTCTAAACCAGGTCTAAACAAGGTCTGAACAAGGTCTAAACCAGGTCTAAACCAGGTCTTAACTAGGGCTAAACAAGGTCTGAACCAGGTCTAAACCAGGTCTGAACAAGGTCTAAACAAGGTCTAAACCAGGTCTAAACCAGGTCTGAACCAGGTCTAAACAAGGTCTGAACAAGGTCTAAACAAGGTCTGAACAAGGTCTGAACAAGGTCTAAACAAGGTCTGAACCAGGTCTAAACAAGGTCTGAACAAGGTCTAAACAAGGTCTGAACAAGGTCTAAACAAGGTCTGAACAAGGTCTGAACAAGGTCTAAACAAGGTCTGAACCAGGTCTAAACAAGGTCTGAACAAGGTCTAAACAAGGTCTGAACCAGGTCTAAACAAGGTCTGAACAAGGTCTGAACAAGGTCTAAACAAGGTCTGAACAAGGTCTGAACAAGGTCTAAACCAGGTCTAAACCAGGTCTAAACAAGGTCTGAACAAGGTCTGAACAAGGTCTAAACCAGGTCTGAACCGGGTCTGAACCAGGTCTAAACCGGGTCTTAACAAGGTCTGAACCAGGTCTGAACCAGGTCTGAACCAGGTCTAAACAAGGTCTGAACCAGGTCTAAACCAGGACTAAACAAGGTCTGAACAAGGTCTTAACAAGGTCTAAACCAGGTCTGAACAAGGTCTAAACAAGGTCTGAACAAGGTCTGAACCAGGTCTAAACCAGGTCTGAACCGGGTCTGAACCAGGTCTAAACCAGGTCTGAACAAGGTCTGAACCAGGTCTGAACCAGGTCTGAACCAGGTCTAAACAAGGTCTGAACCAGGTCTAAACCAGGACTAAACCAGGTCTGAACCAGGTCTGAACAAGGTCTAAACAAGGTCTAAACCGGGTCTAAACCGGACTAAACCAGGTCTAAACCAGGTCTGAACAAGGTCTAAACAAGGTCTGAACCGGGTCTAAACCGGACTAAACCAGGTCTAAACCAGGTCTAAACCAGGTCTGAACAAGGTCTGAACAAGGTCTAAACCGGGTCTAAACCGGGTCTGAACCAGGTCTAAACCGGGTCTGAACCGGTCTGAACCAGGTCTAAACCGGGTCT
This sequence comes from Perccottus glenii, assembly GCA_024416835.2. Classification (NCBI taxonomy): domain Eukaryota; kingdom Metazoa; phylum Chordata; class Actinopteri; order Gobiiformes; family Odontobutidae; genus Perccottus; species Perccottus glenii. The sequence goes on from CM044554.2 coordinate 30,031,366, forward strand.
TAACAAGGTCTGAACCAGGTCTGAACCAGGTCTGAACCAGGTCTAAACAAGGTCTGAACCAGGTCTAAACCAGGACTAAACCAGGTCTGAACCAGGTCTAAACCAGGTCTGAACAAGGTCTGAACAAGGTCTTAACAAGGTCTAAACCGGGTCTAAACGGGTCTGAACCAGGTCTAAACAAGGTCTGAACCAGGTCTAAACCAGGACTAAACCAGGTCTGAACCAGGTCTAAACCAGGTCTGAACAAGGTCTGAACCAGGTCTGAACCAGGTCTAAACCAGGTCTGAACCAGGTCTAAACCGGGTCTGAACCAGGTCTGAACCAGGTCTAAACCGGGTCTGAACCAGGTCTGAACCAGGACTTACGGGGTTGGAGACTGCTGATAGGCCTAGAGCCTCTGTGATGTCAGCTGTCGTCATGGCTCGAGGCAGATCCTGTTTGTTCGCAAAGACGAGTAAAGCCACGTCTCTGAGCTGCTCCTCCTGCAACTGAGACACAGACAGAGAGACTGAGTCAGGCCCCTACAGGAGGCCCCTACAGGAGTCCCCAACAGGAGGCCCCTACAGGAGACTCCCACAGGAGACTCCCACAGGAGGCCCCCACAGGAGACCCCCACAGGAGGCCCCCACAGGAGACCACTACAGGAGACTCCCACAGGAGACTCCCACAGGAGGCCCCTACAGGAGACCCCCACAGGAGACTCCCACAGGAGGCCCCCACAGGAGACCCCCACAGGAGACTCCCACAGGAGACCCCCACAGGAGGCCCTACAGGAGGCCCCCACAGGAGACTCCCACAGGAGGCCCCCACAGGAGACCCCCACAGGAGACTCCCACAGGAGACCCCCACAGGAGGCCCCTACAGGAGACCCCCACAGGAGACTCCCACAAGAGGCCCCCACAGGAGGCCCCTACAGGAGGCCCCCACAGGAGGCCCCTACAGGAGGCCCCCACAGGAGACTCCCACAAGAGGCCCCCACAGGAGGCCCCTACAGGAGGCCCCCACAGGAGACTCCCACAGGAGGCCCCTACAGGAGGCCCCTACAGGAGGCCCCCACAGGAGACTCCCACAGGAGACCCCCACAGGAGACTCCCACAGGAGGCCCCTACAGGAGGCCCCTACAGGAGGCCCCCACAGGAGACTCCCACAGGAGACTCCCACAAGAGGCCCCCACAGGAGGCCCCTACAGGAGGCCCCTACAGGAGGCCCCCACAGGAGACCCCCACAGGAGACCCCCACAGGAGACTCCCACAAGAGGCCCCCACAGGAGGCCCCTACAGGAGGCCCCTACAGGAGGCCCCCACAGGAGACTCCCACAGGAGGCCCCCACAGGAGACCCCCACAGGAGGCCCCCACAAGAGGCCCCCACAGGAGGCCCCCACAGGAGGCCCCCACAGGAGACCCCTACAGGAGGCTCCCACAGGAGACCCCCACAGGAGACTCCCACAAGAGGCCCCCACAGGAGGCCCCTACAGGAGACCCCCACAGGAGGCCCCCACAGGAGACCCCCACAGGAGACTCCCACAAGAGGCCCCCACAGGAGGCCCCTACAGGAGGCCCCCACAGGAGACCCCCACAGGAGGCCCCCACAGGAGACCCCCACAGGAGGCCCCTGTAGGAGGCCCCTGTGAGAGACAGAAGGTGTGTACCATGATGTGGAGCTCCTCAGCAGCGTCTTTAATCCTCTCAGGGTCGTTACTGTCCACCACAAAGATCAGACCCTGAGGAAACAAACATCAGGACTGCTTTTAGATTCAGCTCTATTCAGTTACAGCTCCAGTTAAACCAGGGGCCATCACGGGTCCCTTTTCTGTATTTTTTTTTCATCTGAATTGAATAAATGTATTGTTCTTGTATTGATTTTGTTCATATAATTCACTGAAGTGGCTTAGAAAAACTAATTTGTTCTGACTTTCTGACCTTTTGTCGTCTCTTACAAACATGTAACCTATTTACATTTGTGCATTTTTAATCCTTAGCTAAAGCTATATTTGAGGATTTATAAGCTATATTTCAGTCAGTCCAGAAGGTTGTCCTAAAGTTACTGACTGAGCCATCCAAGGAGCACCTGAACGCAGCATACGTACCTGTGTGTTGGTGAAGTAGTGCCTCCAGAGCGGTCTGATGATGGTCTGTCCTCCCACGTCCCACACAGTGAAACTGATGTTCTTATACTCCACCGTCTCCACGTTAAAACCTGGACAGTCACACTTGGTCAATATTTCAGACGGGTTTAAATCCTCAGGCTGCAGCACTTTCCTACATTTTAGGCCCTCACTCGTTCCTGTCTCTGCCCTGTCTCCTGTTTAACGCAGTGGGGACACTCTGAAACTCTAGCTGCAGCTGAAGCCTGAGAAAAACCAGACACAGAAGTAGTTTATGTAGAACAGACTGACCGATGGTGGGGATGGTAGTGACCACTTCATTCAGCTTCATTTGGTACAAGATGGTGGTCTTCCCGGCTGCGTCCAGTCCAACTAAATCAAAACAGATTCATTCAGAAAAAACATTCAACATAAAACACACACGTTCAATATATTGTTTGTCTTTCTGCTGCTGAACGGCTCTAATCTGTGTTTAACCCTGTATTTTCTTCACTTTATTATGTAACACTGATAAAAACTAGTCTATTTCAGATATTTTTTTATCAGTTCTGTTTAAAATTATTTTAAAATGTCTCTGAACAAAAACAAGAGCAGGTCCAGAATTTATTACAAAACTTTCAGGATTTGAGCGGAATCCAATTAAACGTATTAACTCAGAAAGTTATGTTCAGCAAACACTCACCCATGAGGATCCGGACTGGAGTTTTAGAGATGAATTTGTTGAAAATCTGAGAAAGGATGGTCCCCATGGCGCTGATGCTTCAGAATGTCTCCAAAAGGTCTCTGAAAACTCTGAGAGAACTCTGAAAACTCTGAGAAAACTCTGAGAACTCTGAGAGAACTCTGAAAACACTCTGAGTGAAGTGTTTCCACAGTGCCTGGGCTGGGGCTTTTATCCTGGGCAGAAGCATGAGCTGGATCCTCGCTGTCATTTCTCTCCACGCTGGAACAAACCGTAAACACCTGTAATCGGAAGTCAGTTGCTAAACCCTGTCACTTCACAATAAAAGCCCGTAAATCCTTAAAAAAATAACATGTCTGTATTAGAGCTGTAATTACGGTAACTCGGGTATTACGGTAAACACAAAAGAGATTTCCAGCTCATAAAACGTGGGATTAGTTACGATTATTAATTATTATTAATTAGGAACACATTTCCAAAAACACACTTTAATTTAATGTTATTTTAAATCTGTAAATGTAGGCATTTGTTCAAAAAAACAAACTCATTTGTAATAAACTACTTTGGTTTATTTGAATAAATGTTCGTCTTCTTGGGGTTTGAACAGTGTTTAGTTCAGGGACAACATTCAGCCTAGTTTTTAACTTCTTTATTTTCCTCAGTGTGTGTTTGTAGTTTGTAACTGAGCTACTGTGACTAAGAAATATTCCCTCGTGGATTAATAAAGTGGGTGGGGCCAGTAAAATAATAATAATAACAAATGATTTGTTTTAGTAAATTTTAGATAATAATTATAATAATTATTATAATAAATAAATAATCTAAATAAATGATCTAATCTAATAATCTAATTCTAGAAAAAAGCTAATGCAGACAAACTTAAAAATGTTTATCTTTTCTGATCTGGTTCAAGTCATTTATACTCTTCAGAATAACTCACCTGTGTTTAATCACCTGATCATTTACTTCTCTCGTGTTAGTAATAATTATTCTTGTTCATAAAAATCCCATATATTCACTTCATTCTTTAAATTTATGTCTTCATTTTCTTTGTTTCCTGAGTGTGTGTGACCTTTAGATCCTGTCACATACACGACTCTTGTGTCTCATTTCTGTCCACGCTGGAACCGACTGTGAACGCACCAGGAACAGGAAGTCATCGGTGTCGATCTGAAACAATAAAAGCCGGCTCCTTCTTTTTATTAATGTTTTTACAGCTTTTTAAAACCAGCCAGTGACAAAAGTTCACAAAGGGACGGAAAAACACAAATTCATCCTGAAAAATAAGAAACGGACAAAACTATAAGAATCAGTGACAAACCAGGTCTAAACCAGGTCTAAACCAGGTCTAAACCAGGTCTAAACCAGGAGTAAACCAGGACTAAACCAGGACTAAACCAGGACTAAACCAGGTCTAAACCAGGACTAAACCAGGTCTAAACCAGGACTAAACCAGGACTAAACCAGGACTAAACCAGGTCTAAACCAGGACTAAACCAGGACTAAACCAGGACTAAACCAGGAGTAAACCAGGACTAAACCAGGACTAAACCAGGTCTAAACCAGGACTAAACCAGGTCTAAACCAGGAGTAAACCAGGACTAAACCAGGACTAAACCAGGACTAAACCAGGTCTAAACCAGGACTAAACCAGGTCTAAACCAGGACTAAACCAGGACTAAACCAGGACTAAACCAGGTCTAAACCAGGAGTAAACCAGGACTAAACCAGGACTAAACCAGGACTAAACCAGGACTAAACCAGGTCTAAACCAGGTCTAAACCAGGACTAAACCAGGTCTAAACCAGGACTAAACCAGGACTAAACCAGGACTAAACCAGGTCTAAACCAGGACTAAACCAGGTCTAAACCAGGACTAAACCAGGTCTAAACCAGGACTAAACCAGGACTAAAGCAGGTCTAAACCAGGTCTAAACCAGGACTAAACCAGGACTAAACCAGGACTAAACCAGGACTAAACCAGGTCTAAACCAGGACTAAACCAGGACTAAACCAGGTCTAAACCAGGTCTAAACCAGGTCTAAACCAGGACTAAACCAGGTCTAAACCAGGTCTAAACCAGGACTAAACCAGGTCTAAACCAGGACTAAACCAGGACTAAACCAGGACTAAACCATGACTAAACCAGGTCTAAACCAGGACTAAACCAGGTCTAAACCAGGTCTAAACCAGGTCTAAACCAGGTCTAAACCAGGACTAAACCACCCCTATCTCCCAATCCTCCCCTTTCCCCTACCCTAACCAGGGTTTGAATCCCTACCCTCCAGTCTCTGTAGACACGCAGATACAGAACTTGCGTATTCTTCCGTTGATCACCACATTCTCCCACACAATCTTAAACCTACACAAAACAATTAAACAGTCCTTCACACACCTACAACAAGACTACCAGCCATTCTGTCAATACCGCATTGTCTCCGCCTTCAGGCGCAACAAAAACCTTCAAGATTATCTGGTCAAATCATGTTACAAAGAACACAGGCACAATCCCAACCCCATCAACCAGTTTTACAAAAAGCGCAAATTCATTCATAACCCTCATAGCAACACTGGTTTGCCAGTCCCCGTTATACTCTCACTACAAACATCCAACACAGTTTATGTCATCACCTGCACCTTCTGCAATAAGCACTACATAGGAGAAACCAAACATACAATTCAAACCCGGCTAAAACAACACCTGTACAATATTAGGGAAGGTCGACAGAACACGTCCCTGGTCACACACTTCCTCATCCATCCCACAACTAACCTGATCATCACCGGAGTCGAGCACAACGACCACTGGACCATAGGCCAGAGGAAGAGAGCAGAACGAATCTGGATACAAAACCTGGCCACACTAGCCCCTAGAGGCCTAAATGACAAGTAATCAATAACACAAAACCCCAACCACCCCCCCTCCCTTTACTTTATTTTGTTATTTATTTTTTTTTTCTCCCATAACCCTCAATATTTCCCTTACCTTAACCATTACCCATCCCTAACCTTAACCATCACCCATCCCTAACCTTAACCATCACCCATCCTTAACCATCACCCATCCTTAACCATCACCGTTACCCATCCCTAACCTTAACCGTTACCCATCCCTAACCTTAACCATCACCCATCCTTAACCATCACCGTTACCCATCCCTAACCTTAACCGTTACCCATCCCTAACCTTAACCGTTACCCATCCCTAACCTTAACCTTACCCATCCCTAACCTTAACCGTTACCCATCCCTAACCTTAACCATTACCCATCCCTAACCTTTGCCCATAAAACACTTTCTCCACCAGGTCCACACCTGTCTCTGATTTGAGTAGAACCTGAACCACTCTCCAGTATTGCCACCTTTTCATTGACACGATTTCTGACTATACCTCCCTCAGTAAAACCATTGTGTATATTGTAAATAACTTGTGTTTTGGTGTGTTTTAATAATTATTGCTCATGTTATTTAATATTTTTAATGTTTATTTATTGTATGAAGCAATCTTCCTTATAGCACTTATTACTGAGTCTAAAAAACTAGACGCACTTACCTGAGGCATGTTATAGTAATGTCAGTGGGACCTGGCTCTATGGAGAGGGATCTAATCGTTCTACTCATATGTACAACAGCATACACCCAGACACAGACCTACAGGGACAGCACATTAGCGGGAATCCATGGATCAAGTCTCGGACAATGGTTTGACTAACTGTGTGATTACTAACAAGGTTTTATTTTTACTAACTTTTATTTTATTAATTGATCTGATATTTCCTATTAAGCACTTGACTGATAGCACTTAAACAGCACCAAGACTGCACTATGGATGACCTGCTTTATGCCCCCCCCAATAGGCCTGTGCTAAACAAAAAAACACACACCAGTAAAAAATGCCTCTCCTCTGGCCTCTGGTGGTAAAATTCAGGCAGGATTTGACTGGACCCCCAGGTGACCTACAGGTTTTCTTCCTATATTCATCAGGTCAGTAGGCCCGTGCACTATATCCTTAACTAGGATTTTTTTTCAAATAGAGCCCTAATCCCCAACAGAACTAAACCAGGTCTAAACCAGGTCTAAACCAGGTCTAAACCACGTCTAAACCAGGACTAAACCAGGACTAAACCAGGTCTAAACCAGGACTAAACCAGGACTAAACCAGGACTAAACCAGGTCTAAACCAGGACTAAACCGGGTCTAAACCGGGTCTAAACCGGGTCTAAACCAGGACTAAACCAGGACTAAACCAGGACTAAACCAGGTCTAAACCAGGTCTAAACCAGGACTAAACCGGGTCTAAACCAGGTCTAAACCAGGACTAAACCAGGACTAAACCAGGACTAAACCAGGTCTAAACCAGGACTAAACCGGGTCTAAACCGGGTCTAAACCGGGTCTAAACCAGGACTAAAGCAGGACTAAACCAGGTCTAAACCAGGACTAAACCAGGACTAAACCAGGTCTAAACCAGGTCTAAACCAGGACTAAACCAGGACTAAACCAGGACTAAACCAGGACTAAACCAGGTCTAAACCAGGTCTAAACCAGGACTAAACCAGGTCTAAACCAGGTCTAAACCAGGACTAAACCAGGACTAAACCAGGACTAAACCAGGACTAAACCGGGTCTAAACCAGGTCTAAACCAGGACTAAACCAGGACTAAACCAGGTCTAAACCAGGACTAAACCGGGTCTAAACCGGGTCTAAACCAGGTCTAAACCAGGACTAAACCAGGTCTAAACCAGGACTAAACCAGGACTAAACCGGGTCTAAACCGGGTCTAAACCAGGACTAAACCAGGACTAAACCAGGACTAAACCAGGTCTAAACCAGGTCTAAACCAGGTCTAAACCAGGACTAAACCAGGTCTAAACCAGGTCTAAACCAGGACTAAACCAGGACTAAACCAGGACTAAACCAGGACTAAACCAGGACTAAACCAGGTCTAAACCAGGACTAAACCGGGTCTAAACCGGGTCTAAACCGGGTCTAAACCAGGACTAAAGCAGGACTAAACCAGGTCTAAACCAGGACTAAACCAGGACTAAACCAGGTCTAAACCAGGTCTAAACCAGGACTAAACCAGGACTAAACCAGGACTAAACCAGGTCTAAACCAGGTCTAAACCAGGACTAAACCAGGTCTAAACCAGGTCTAAACCAGGACTAAACCAGGACTAAACCAGGACTAAACCAGGACTAAACCAGGACTAAACCAGGTCTAAACCAGGACTAAACCGGGTCTAAACCGGGTCTAAACCGGGTCTAAACCAGGACTAAAGCAGGACTAAACCAGGTCTAAACCAGGACTAAACCAGGACTAAACCAGGTCTAAACCGGGTCTAAACCAGGTCTAAACCAGGACTAAACCAGGACTAAACCAGGACTAAACCAGGACTAAACCAGGTCTAAACCAGGACTAAACCAGGACTAAACCAGGACTAAACCAGGACTAAACCAGGTCTAAACCAGGACTAAACCGGGTCTAAACCAGGACTAAACCAGGACTAAACCAGGACTAAACCAGGACTAAACCAGGTCTAAACCAGGGATAAACCAGGTCTAAACCAGGTCTAAACCAGGACTAAACCAGGTCTAAACCAGGACTAAACCAGGACTAAACCAGGTCTAAACCGGGTCTAAACCGGGTCTAAACCAGGACTAAACCAGGTCTAAACCAGGTCTAAACCAGGTCTAAACCAGGACTAAACCAGGACTAAACCAGGACTAAACCAGGACTAAACCAGGTCTAAACCAGGACTAAACCAGGACTAAACCAGGACTAAACCAGGTCTAAACCAGGACTAAACCGGGTCTAAACCGGGTCTAAACCGGGTCTAAACCAGGACTAAAGCAGGTCTAAACCAGGACTAAACCAGGACTAAACCAGGTCTAAACCAGGACTAAACCAGGTCTAAACCAGGGATAAACCAGGTCTAAACCAGGTCTAAACCAGGACTAAACCAGGTCTAAACCAGGACTAAACCAGGACTAAACCAGGTCTAAACCAGGACTAAACCAGGTCTAAACCAGGACTAAACCAGGACTAAACCAGGTCTAAACCAGGTCTAAACCGGGTCAAAACCGGGTCTAAACCAGGTCTAAACCAGGTCTAAACCAGGTCTAAAGCAGGACTAAAGCAGGACTAAACCAGGTCTAAACCAGGTCTAAACCAGGACTAAACCAGGTCTAAAGCAGGTCTAAACCAGGTCTAAACCAGGTCTAAAGCCAGTCTAAACCAGGACTAAACCAGGACTAAAGCAGGACTAAAGCCAGTCTAAACCAGGACTAAACCAGGTCTAAAGCAGGACTAAAGCAGGACTAAAGCCAGTCTAAACCAGGACTAAACCAGGTCTAAAGCAGGGCTAAAGCAGGACTAAAGCAGGACTAAAGCCAGTCTAAACCAGGACTAAACCAGGTCTAAAGCAGGGCTAAAGCAGGACTAAAGCAGGACTAAACCAGATCTAAAGCCAGTCTAAACCAGGACTAAACCAGGTCTAAAGCAGGGCTAAAGCAGGACTAAAGCAGGACTAAAGCAGGTCCCTGGTGTAGACTCAGAGCTGTAGGTTTCGTTTCAGAGTAAATCTCAGAGGGTCATGTGACCAGTGAAGGAGGAAGTGAGTGAGAGTTAAACAGTTACAGTTCCGTCTCTGAACAGACTCCAACATGAAGCTGCTCCTGTTCGTCTCCTGCTGCGTCCTCCTGCTGAGAGAGGGCTCCCTGTGGCCCTACACCACCACAGGTGAGTCCAGGGCAGGACCAGGGCAGGACCAGGGCAAGACCAGGGCAAGTCCAGGGCAGGACCAGGGCAGGACCAGGGCAGGACCAGGGCAAGACCAGGGCAAGACCAGGGCAAGACCAGGGCAAGACCAGGGCAAGACCAGGGTAGGACCAGGGCAAGACCAGGGCAGGACCAGGGCAAGACCAGGGCAAGACCAGGGCAAGACCAGGGCAAGACCAGGGCAAGACCAGGGCAAGACCAGGGCAGGACCAGGGCAAGACCAGGGCAAGACCAGGGCAAGACCAGGGTAGGACCAGGGCAAGACCAGGGCAAGACCAGGGCAAGACCAGGGTAGGACCAGGGCAAGACCAGGGCAAGACCAGGGCAAGACCAGGGCAAGACCAGGGCAAGACCAGGGCAAGACCAGGGCAGGACCAGGGCAAGACCAGGGCAAGACCAGGGCAAGACCAGGGTAGGACCAGGGCAAGACCAGGGCAGGACCAGGGCAGGACCAGGGCAGGACCAGGGCAAGACCAGGGCAAGACCAGGGCAAGACCAGGGCAGGACCAGGGCAGGACCAGGGCAGGACCAGGGCAAGACCAGGGCAGGACCAGGGCAGGACCAGGGCAGGACCAGGGAAAGACCAGGGCAGGACCAGGGCAAGACCAGGGCAGGACCAGGGCAGGACCAGGGAAAGACCAGGGCAGGACCAGGGCAAGACCAGGGCAGGACCAGGGCAAGACCAGGGCAAGACCAGGGCAAGACCAGGGTAGGACCAGGGCAAGACCAGGGCAGGACCAGGGCAGGACCAGGGCAAGACCAGGGCAAGACCAGGGCAAGACCAGGGTAGGACCAGGGCAAGACCAGGGCAGGACCAGGGCAGGACCAGGGCAAGACCAGGGCAAGACCAGGGCAGGACCAGGGCAGGACCAGGGCAAGACCAGGGCAGGACCAGGGCAGGACCAGGGCAGGACCAGGGAAAGACCAGGGCAGGACCAGGGCAGGACCAGGGCAGGACCAGGGAAAGACCAGGGCAGGACCAGGGCAAGACCAGGGCAGGACCAGGGCAGGACCAGGGAAAGACCAGGGCAGGACCAGGGCAAGACCAGGGCAGGACCAGGGCAGGACCAGGGCAAGACCAGGACAGGACCAGGGCAGGACCAGGGCAGGACCAGGGCAAGACCAGGACAGGACCAGGGCAGGACCAGGGCAGGACCAGGGCAAGACCAGGGCAGGACCAGGGCAGGACCAGGGCAAGACCAGGGCAAGACCAGGGCAGGACCAGGGCAGGACCAGGGCAAGACCAGGGCAGGACCAGGGCAAGACCAGGGCAGGACCAGGGCAAGACCAGGGCAAGACCAGGGCAGGACCAGGGCAAGACCAGGACAGGACCAGGGCAGGACCAGGGCAAGACCGAGGCTAGACCTGCTTTTTTCCAGTGATACTGGTTCTGTCTGCTCTTTTTGCACCTGATGAAATCCGACTAAAATTCATTTAAATTTATCTAAAACCTGTTTTTATTGTTTTATTATTGTGAAACACAACTGCATTGCATTAGTTCTTTTTAAAACTGTCATATGGATCTACTCTTGGTCATAATCCTTTTTAGAACCTGATGGAGAAAGTGAAAGTCTAATCCCAGATCTGACCATGTTTTTTTTGGAAGAAAACGGAACCCACCTGATTTTATTCACACACAAAAAAAAATGTAAAGATTGCCTGGTTGGATTTGAGCAGGATTTAGTGTGACTTTGAACTAAAACCTGATTTAGACCTGCTTTAGTCCTGGTTTAGTCCTGCTTTAGTCCTGGTTTAGACCTGCTTTAGTCCTGGTTTAGACCTGCTTTAGTCCTGGTTTAGACCTGCTTTAGTCCTGGTTTAGACCTGCTTTAGTCCTGGTCTAGACCTGCTTTAGTCCTGGTTTAGTCCTGCTTTAGACCTGCTTTAGTCCTGGTTTAGACCTGCTTTCGTCCTGGTTTAGACCTGCTTTAGTCCTGGTTTAGACCTGCTTTAGTCCTGGTTTAGACCTGCTTTAGACCTGCTTTAGTCCTGGTTTAGACCTGCTTTCGTCCCTGGTTTAGACCTGCTTTCGTCCCCGGTTTAGACCTGCTTTAGTCCTGGTTTAGACCTGCCTTAGTCCTGGTTTAGTCCTGCTTTAGTCCTGGTTTAGACCTGCTTTAGTCCTGGTTTAGACCTGCCTTAGTCCTGGTTTAGTCCTGCTTTAGTCCTGGTTTAGTCCTGCTTTAGTCCTGGTTTAGACCTGCTTTAGTCCTGATTTAGTCCTGTACAGTCCTGTAAAACTGGTTTGACCACAGTTTTTAATCATGTGACACCAATGTGACACCAAAATCCAACCAAAATCCAACTTCCTCCTGAAACACGGTAAAGTCACACTAAATCCTGCTCAAATCCAACTAAAACAGAGGCAGAAACTTTACCAACTGTGGTCAAACCAGTTTTAACCTGCTGCATACCATTATACAACTGTACAGGACTAAACCAGGACTAAAGCAGGTCTAAAGCAGGTCTAAACCAGGACTTAACCAGGACTAAAGCAGGACCTAAATAAAAGCTGTTCAAAGCTCACTAGATGAATTGAGTTGAAGATGAACTCTGTGTTTCTTTAGGTCCTGGAGTCAGTCTGAAAGGGAAGATGGTTACTCTGACGCAGTATTCAGGAATAACCTTCTACCCACCGCAGTACGACCCCTCGGGACACGACACCACCTCCTGGGACTACAGCGCCACTGCAACTACACCTAAAACCACAACCACAACTACAACTACACCTAAAACCACAACCACAACTACAACTACACCTAAAACCACAACTACACCTAAAACCACAACTACATCTACAACTACGACTCCACCGCCCACCAGGGGTTAGTGTTATATTCATTCTACAGTATCTCTACATTTATTCACAATACATGAAGAAGTTAGATCTGGTCTAGACCTGGTGTAGTCCTGGTTTAGAATTGGTTTAGACCTGGTGTAGACCTGGTTTAGACCTGGTGTAGACCTGGTTTAGACCTGGTCTGTTTGTAAAATTTTACTTGTGTGACATTTTACTTTGGACGGCAAAGTAAGAATTTCATTGTACAGGGAAACATGCTTTCTGTCTGTACACATGACGATAAACACTTTGAATCTTGAATCTTTGAATCTTGTTGACTCTCTCTAACCTGTGGTGCGCCCCCTACAGGTGTGACCGTGTGCCTGCGCTTCATGACCGACTCTGACTCTCTGACACTGTTCAGATTCGGTCCTGGATCTCCACTGGTCTTGACCTGGTCTCCATCAGGCTTTTACAATTTTCGCCAAAGTTACCCCGGAGTCTACCTAAGAACACACGTGTTACTCTGGTCCTCGCTCAGCCCAGTCCAGTCCTGGACCAGCGTCTGTCTGACTCTGGACTCTGACAAGAACGTGGTCCAAGTCTTCGAAGGAGGATTCATGAGCATCAGGAAAATACTACCAACACCGGTAAGACCAGGACTACAGGACTAGAACAGGACTACAGGACTAGAACAGGACTAGACCAGGACTAGAACAGGACTAGACCAGGACTACAGGACTAGAACAGGACTAGACCAGGACTAGAACAGGACTACAGGACTAGACCAGGACTAGACCAGGACTAGAACAGGACTAGACCAGGACTACAGGACTAGAACAGGACTAGACCAGGACTAGAACAGGACTACAGGACTAGAACAGGACTAGAACAGGACTACAGGACTAGAACAGGACTACAGGACTAGACCAGGACTAGAACAGGACTACAGGACTAGACCAGGACTAGACCAGGTCTAGACCAGGACTACAGGACTAGACCAGGACTACAGGACTAGAACAGGACTACAGGACTAGAACAGGACTACAGGACTAGAACAGGACTAGACCAGGTCTAGACCAGGACTACAGGACTAGAACAGGACTACAGGACTAGACCAGGACTACAGGACTAGAACAGGACTACAGGACTAGAACAGGACTACAGGACTAGAACAGGACTAGACCAGGTCTAGACCAGGACTACAGGACTAGAACAGGACTACAGGACTAGACCAGGACTACAGGACTAGACCAGGACTACAGGACTAGAACAGGACTACAGGACTAGAACAGGACTAGAACAGGACTACAGGACTAGAACAGGACTACAGGACTAGACCAGGACTACAGGACTAGAACAGGACTACAGGACTAGAACAGGACTAGAACAGGACTACAGGACTAGAACAGGACTAGAACAGGACTAGATCAGGACTACAGGACTAGAACAGGACTAGAACAGGACTACAGGACTAGAACAGGACTAGAACAGGACTAGATCAGGACTACAGGACTAGAACAGGACTACAGGACTAGAACAGGACTAGAACAGGACTACAGGACTAGAACAGGACTACAGGACTAGACCAGGACTACAGGACTAGAACAGGACTAGAACAGGACTACAGGACTAGAACAGGACTACAGGACTAGAACAGGACTAGAACAGGACTAGATCAGGACTACAGGACTAGAACAGGACTACAGGACTAGAACAGGACTAGAACAGGACTACAGGACTAGACCAGGACTACAGGACTAGAACAGGACTAGAACAGGACTACAGGACTAGAACAGGACTACAGGACTAGAACAGGACTAGAACAGGACTAGATCAGGACTACAGGACTAGAACAGGACTACAGGACTAGAACAGGACTAGAACAGGACTACAGGACTAGACCAGGACTACAGGACTAGAACAGGACTAGAACAGGACTACAGGACTAGAACAGGACTAGAACAGGACTAGAACAGGACTACAGGACTAGAACAGGACTACAGGACTAGAACAGGACTAGAACAGGACTACAGGACTAGAACAGGACTAGAACAGGACTAGACCAGGACACAGGACTACACCACCTTCGCAGACCGCACTAAAGACCCTACCACATGGGACTACTCTGCCACGGGGGGACCACTGGAGACTCCACCACTACAACTAGAACAGGACTAGAACAGGACTAGACCAAGACTGAAGCAAGACCTGGTTTAACCCGGTCTTCCTGTCTGTAGGTGCTGTGGTCTGGAGAGCCGGTCTTGGATGTGTCAGGTTTTGATGGTCATGTGACGGACCTCGAGGTCTGGGACTATCCTCTAGAATACAGACAGATCTACAGCTACATGCAGGACTACGGGTAAGACCAACCAGAACCTGTTCAAATCCAACTGAAACCTGTTCAAATCCAACTGAAACCTTTTTTTAGATCCAACTAATACCTGTTCAAGTTTAAATAAAACTCAGGTCTAGTGGCGGATCGACCCAAATATCGTTAATATCGATACTAAGGAAATCGATACATGTTTCAGTTTCTTTTTTGTTCGACTGCAGCGGTTTCATTTAAGACGCGTGTGTTTGTTGTACTGTCACGTGACTCAGCGGCGCTATGCAACCAAGCTCCGCCCACGCCACCAGCCACGCCCCAGCAGCAGCGCATCACACACAGCACAGAGACGAGCAGGAGAATGGCAGAGACATTTTTATGAAGTGATAACTTAAAAAAAAACAGAAAGACGTCCAATGAAGGGAGAGCTTTAATTTTATCATTTTATTGTAGTTTCTGAACACTCTGCCTCAAAAAGAATTTTTAATTTGTTCTCAAGTGATCATTTTGTGTTGTTTCTTGACATATGATAATAATGTATTTTCTATTTACTTAAATTTACTTTTTATTTACTAAACTAAACTCCAGATTTCTGAACTCTGGATTTTAACTGATTAATTTTCATAAAAAATACATTCAGATTAAATTGATTCAGATTTATGATGCGTCCATCTTTATTATTAAAACCACTATCCCTATACGACACCTCTTTAAGTCCAACTTAAACCTGTTCAAATCCACCCTCTACCATTATAACTAAGTTTTTTCCCCCTGAGTTTAAACTGGTTCTAACTGGATGTGGACAGGTTTTAAGTGCTTTACTTGGACTTTAACTGGTTTTAATCAGATTTAATTGTGTTAGAACCGGATGGAGACACTTATAAGAACTGTTTTTTTTGTTTTAGTCCCAGCGGCTCGGTCCTGACCTGGTCCAGACTCAGGTACCAGTTCAACGGGAGAGTCTTATTGGAGGACAGCTTCGACAGGAGACAGAGGCAGCCAATCAGAGGCGAGGGGCGTGTCCATAGATTCAAACACAAGAAGTACTTTAATGAGAGGAAACCAAGAACCGAGGACAGGCTCTGAAACCTGTCCATGTTCGATAATAACAGGCTCGTTTTAAAATACATCTGTTACACTTTTATAAACACAAGAGTTTTTAATCAGGTATAATCTTTAATAAACAGAATTTTAAGTTTGGGGCAAAATTATGTGATTGTGTCTGATTTATGTGATGATACTGCCCCCTAGCGTGTGTGTGTGTAATTAATATAACTACATTTGTGATAAATACTGTTTTAAATTCTCTAAATAAAACTCAAAACTTGGTTTAATTGTTATTTTCTGTGATGGAAATGGTGGGACATAAACAGTTTACTATTTTAATCAAATGGAGGAGACACTACATTACCCATAATTCACTTTTACATCAACTAAACCTGATCAAGACCAACTAAAACCTGTTCAAATCCAACTAAAACCTGTTCAAGTCCAGTTAAAACCTCTGAAGCACTCTGACCACATTGTGAGGGTCTTTATTTCAGTGCTTCTTCAGTCTCCCTCTGCTCCGGGCGGCTAGGCTCGGCTGGAACAGGAACTCTTTCTCACAGTAAATGTTTCCACTGAGCTGTGTCCAGAGAGAGACACTAATGTCCTGTCTCTGTCTCAGGAATTAAAGGGATTTGAAGAGGACGTTTAATCCTTTGGGCGCTCAAACCAAGGAGAGGTTAAAAATGAAAAGAAAAATCTTACTCGACATCAACCTTCATCGGCTCGTCCTCAGCTCTGCAAAAAGAAAACACAAATACGGAGAAGGTGAAGAAAAAGGGATTAATGCTGAGTAGGTTATGTTGATTATGCAAACATTTTATTATTTTTATCACACTTTTTCTTGACCATTTTAACAGATTTATTCAGCTTTTTCATGAACGAAACACTCAATAACCTACAGTTTACGATCAGTCGGTGCTTTGTGTTCATGCTGGACCTGGGTCATGTCACTAATGTCTGTAACAGAGCAGTGCCAGCTCTGGGCCTGTCTGAGCACCTCTCTGCTCTTACTCCCAGCATCAACTCCACTGAAAAAGAGAACAATAAGAAGCTGAACAGCAGACGCTCTCACTCAGCTTCAGGACCCGGGACGAGGCCCAGTACAGTCCAGCGAGGGCTGATCTGAGGAGAGGACTGGGACTGCTGGTGCTGACTCCGAGTGTGATGAGGGCGGGGAACCCAAACAAGATGAAGTGTCGTTTGTGCAGACCAACTCTCAGGGGAAGATCCCATCCACAGAGGCTCCGCACTGGGGACCTATAATCCCTGCACTCTGGTGGATGTTCCTGCTCTACCTGCGCCTGGATCCTGGACTTCCTCACAAACTCCTCCTCCATCGGCTCCCCACAGTGTGTTGAGTCCCCTCCTCTCCTCCCTCTACACCACAAACCTTCATTTACCCTGCAACACACGTGATGTATTTAAACACCTTTTCTGCTTCTGAAGCTATGGGCCGTTTGTTTGAAGAGGCACAAATAATGAAGGCCATGTATGTACATGCATGTACATGTATGTACATACATGTACATGCATGTACATGTATGTACATACATGTATGTACATACATGTATGTACATGCATGTACATACATGTATGTACATGCATGTACATACATGTACATACATACATGTATGTACATGTATGTACTGCATGATATAAAATCTCATGTATTGTTCACAACATTCTCCTGTTCCATTGTTACATGTGTGTGCTTTGTTCCATTCTTATAACAATTAAACCTGATCATTAGGCCCGAGCCGGTGATGACCGGGAGGGCATATTGTTTTTGCTCGGATTTTTTTTTTTTTTTTTTTTTTATCTTTATTGTGACCAAATGATCCTAAATTTGACCCAGTGAACATGCACAAAAAGTCATTTTTATTGGTCCCAGACTTCAAGCTCGGCGAAAATGTTATGTTTTTGAAGTCGCCGAAAAAAAAAAACGAAAAATGACTCAGTGGCGACCCCTACAAAATCAAAATACATTGGGCCTATGGAAAGTGAAAGTACGTTTTTTCAACGCAGAAAATGAAACTTGGTATATCCATAGGACACCTCAGGGCAAACAGAAAAGTCAATGACAGTCACACCTAAACTCAACAGGAAGTCCGCCATGTGCGGTGAAACGTGACCACTAAAATCGCACCCTTGCGCAGAAAGATGCAAATCCTTGTGTTTTAATCTAAATGGCCCCAAATTTGGTGAGTATCATCTAGACACGTGTGCCAACCAAAGTTGTGACTTTGTTGTTGATATCTTATCGGGTATGGGTGTGGCAAGCCTGTAACGAGGTGGCCATTTTTGTGAAAATAAAACGTCTCTTAACTCTCAAACGCCTTCTCAGATCGAGTTAGACCCAAAAAGGCGTTTGTGCACATTCATGACCTGAACACAAAGATATGTAAATAAAAGGGTTATCTTTAGAAATGGCTCTCCAGCGCCCCCTACAAACTTATAATGGGACCCAAGAATTTAGTTTGTCATAGAGACATAAAATTTGGTACACACATCTCTTATGTCATGACGAGCATAAAAGCCAATGACAACCACCCCCTATCTATAAATGTGTTGCCATAGCAACGTCCCAAAAATGTAAAAAAAAGTCAATGGGAAGTGAAATTTTTAGTTTGTTGTAGGCAACTGAAACTTGGTACACACATCCAGCATGGGCTTATTAACAAAAAAGCCAATGGGGACCACACCATATCACACACGGGAAGGCGGCCATTTTGAATTAAAAATTTGGTCCGACTTAAAATACACCTCTTTTTTAAAAAACAACAAAAAATAGCTGCTTCATTCCACAGACACCAAACTTGGGCAAAATGAGCTAAACACATGTATGTAAAATAGACAAGTGTTTTCTAGACTTTTTGCTCGAGTTATATTTTTTTATTATAATTCGTATATATATTTTTTATTATAATTTTTCTGCAAAATGATTCTCAATTTAACCCAGTAAACCAACAACTAAAAGTCATTTTTATTGGTCCCAGACTTCAAGCTCGGCGAAAAATTTATGTATTTGAAGTCCCCGAAAAAAAAAAAACGAAAAATGAC
Source organism: Perccottus glenii (assembly GCA_024416835.2). Taxonomy (NCBI): domain Eukaryota; kingdom Metazoa; phylum Chordata; class Actinopteri; order Gobiiformes; family Odontobutidae; genus Perccottus; species Perccottus glenii. Next base: position 30,050,151 of record CM044554.2, read on the forward strand.
TCAGTGGCGGCCCCTAGAAAAGTCAAAATACATTGGGCCTATGGAAAGTGAAAGTAACTTTTTCCAACGTAGAAAAATGAAACTTGGTATATCCATAGGACACCTCAGGGCAAACAGAAAAGTCAATGACAGCCACACCCTAAACTCAACAGGAAGTGAAATGTCACTAAAATCGCACACCTTGCGCAGAAAGATGCAAATCATTGTGTTTTAATTTAAATGGCCCCAAATTTGGTGAGTATCATCTAGACACGTGTGCCAACCAAAGTTGTGACTTTGTTGTTGATATCTTATCGGGTATGGGTGTGGCAAGCCTGTAACGAGGTGGCCATTTTGTGAAAATAAACGTCTCTTAACTCTCAAACGCCTTCTCGGATCGAGTTGGACCCAAAAGGCGTTTGTGCACATTTATGACCTGAACACAAAAATATGTAAATAAAAGGGTTATCTTTAGAAATGGCTCTCCAGCGCCCCATACAAACTTATAATGGGACCCAAGAATTTAGTTTGTCATAGAGACATGAAATTTGGTACACACATCTCCTATGTCATGAGGAGCATAAAAGCCAATGACAACCACCCCCTATCTATAAATGTGTTGCCATAGCAACGTCCCAAATATGTGGAAAAAGTCAATGGGAAGTGAAATTTTTAGTTTGTCGTAGGCAAATGAAACTTGGAACACACATCCAGTATGGGCTTATGAACAAAAAAGCCAATGGGGACCACACCCTATCACACACGGGAAGGCGGCCATTTTAAATTGAAGATGTGAACCGACTTAGAATACAACCTCTTTTTTAAAAAACAACAGAAAATAGCTGCTTCATTCCACAGACACCAAACTTGGGCAAAATGAGCTAAACACATGTGTGTAAAATAGACAGGCGTTTTACTTGTCGTTTTTGCTCGAGTTATATTTTTTTTATTATAATTTGGTATATATTTTTTTTATTATAATTTTTCTGAAAAATGATCCTCAATTTAACCCAGTAAACGTGTAACTAAAAGTCATTTTTATTGGTCCCAGACTTCAGGCCCGGCAAAAATTTATTTATTTGAAGTCCCCGAAAAAAAAATATGAAAAATGACTCAGTGGCGACCCCTAGAAAAGTCAAAATAATTGGTTCTATAGAAAATGAAAGTAAATTTTTCCAATGTAGAAATACAAAACTTGGTACATCCATAGGACACCTTAGGGCAAACAGAAAAGTTTATTACAGCCATACCGTAAACTCAACAGAAAATCTACTATGTAGGGTGGAATACATGACCACCTAAATCGTACACTTTGTGCTAAAGGGTTTTCATCTAAACAGCTCCAAATTTGCTTTAAAGCACGACATGCAATCCTCCGAATATATGTGTCCCCGCGGTCTCAAGGGAGGCGAGGGCCTTTATCGCCGCTTGCGGCTTTAATTCATTTTAAAATTATACACAGTCTCTGTCTCTCTCTCATTGATCTAAAAATGATTTTAACACAGAGACAATGTATTTCAAATATAATAATTAAGTATAAAATAAAATAGATATAATTATTAAACCCTTTAGTAACACTTCAGGACAGTTGTGTCTGAAGTGGCTACATTGAACCAAGAATCACAAGAGAAGTTCTCCATCAGCTGCCAGCCGTAGATTTAAATAAATCAGAGCACATGATGCAAAAGGTAAGCCTTTGATTTATTTACTATTTATTTGTGTGTCCTAATAAACTGCTCCAAACTAGGCTCCAAACTTTCAACTGAGAGTGGAGTTCATTTACCAGAACATTACTTTAACTCCTCCGGGCCTGGTTAAAGACAGGTTAAAGAAAATGTCTTGATAATTTACGTTTAAGCATCGCTCATTTGATTTAATCATGAACAACATGGAAACAAACTTCCACAGATAAACTGTGACCAATGAGAACTGTGGCTTTTGAAATCCATTAGCCCCAGTGGCTGTTGAATAAAAAGGTTAATGTCAAGCCCTGAATAAAGCTCTTCTTAAAAATGAACCTGAACTGAGCTGCTCAGGATCAGGTCCAACAGTTCATTCATAAATCCAGCTCCGATTCATCAGGATCAGCCCTGCTTCACGTTACTGTCATCTGAAGCTAACACCTGTTTAAGAACGCGGCTGCTCGGGTTCTAAACAAAACCACATTACGCCAGTTTTTAAATCTCTGCACTGGCTTCCTGTTGCTCAGACAATAGACTTTAAAACAGCACTTCTGGTTTACAAGTCTCTAAATGGTTTAGCGCCAGAATATATTTCTGACATGCTAGTTACTTATGAACCTCCTCGGACTCTGAGAACATCTGGGACAGGCCTTCTGCTCGTGCCCAGAGTTAGAACTAAACATGGTGAAGCAGCTCCGCCTAAATTACAAATTAAAGTGTTTTTTATTTGCACTCTCCATTTAATGTTTGAACTTTTGTGTTTCTTAATCTAAATCTTGTAAATTGTCTTTTATTTCTGTAAAGCACTTTGAGTTACCCAGTGTATGAATTGTGCTAAATAAATAAAATTCCCTTGCCTTAAATTTTATCGTTTGGTTCAAAGAATGGCATTTAGTGTTTTATTAATTGTGAAAAACAAACACACTGCTGTCTCCACTAACACACAACCCCTCAAAACCTCAAGAAACATATCGATCTGTGTCTGATCTGTCGGACACACAGCTGTGGATGTGTCTCACCAAAAAGACATGCTGCTGAGGATTTACTGCAGAGATTATTGTAAATGCTCCTGGTTTGAGAGTTTATTTATGTAAGATTTAAGATGTGCTATGTAATCAGTTTGTTCCAGAGAGTTGGACTCAGTTTAGTTTTTTTAGTTTCTGATGATAAACGGTGCTTTGTGTTAGTTTCGACAGAATGTTAAATATGACAGCTTTTGTCTGAAACGTCAACGGTTTTGTTCATTTTAAAATCAGCTATAAAACTTGAGTTAGAGGTTTCGTTTCAGAGTAAATCTCAGAGGGTCATGTGACCAGTGAAGGAGGAAGTGAGTGAGAGTTAAACAGTTACAGTTCCGTCTCTGAACAGACTCCAACATGAAGCTGCTCCTGTTCGTCTCCTGCTGCGTCCTCCTGCTGAGAGAGGGCTCCCTGTGGCCCTACACCACCACAGGTGAGTCCAGGGCAGGACCAGGGCAAGACCAGGGCAGGACCAGGGCAAGACCAGGGCAGGACCAGGGCAGGACCAGGGCAAGACCAGGGCAAGACCAGGGCAGGACCAGGGCAAGACCAGGGCAGGACCAGGGCAGGACCAGGGCAGGACCAGGGCAAGACCAGGACAGGACCAGGGCAGGACCAGGGCAGGACCAGGGCAGGACCAGGGCAAGACCAGGGCAGGACCAGGGCAAGACCAGGGCAAGACCAGGGCAAGACCAGGGCAGGACCAGGGCAAGACCAGGGCAGGACCAGGGAAAGACCAGGGCAGGACCAGGGAAAGACCAGGGCAGGACCAGGGCAAGACCAGGACAGGACCAGGGCAGGACCAGGGCAGGACCAGGGCAGGACCAGGGCAGGACCAGGACAGGACCAGGGCAAGACCAGGACAGGACCAGGGCAGGACCAGGGCAGGACCAGGGCAGGACCAGGGCAGGACCAGGGCAAGACCAGGGCAGGACCAGGGCAAGACCAGGGCAGGACCAGGGCAGGACCAGGGCAAGACCAGGGCAAGACCAGGGCAGGACCAGGGCAGGACCAGGGCAAGACCAGGGCAAGACCAGGGAAAGACCAGGGCAAGACCAGGGCAAGACCAGGGCAGGACCAGGGCAAGACCAGGGCAAGACCAGGGAAAGACCAGGGCAAGACCAGGGCAAGACCAGGGCAGGACCAGGGCAAGACCAGGGCAGGACCAGGGCAGGACCAGGGCAAGACCAGGGCAGGACCAGGGCAGGACCAGGGCAAGACCAGGGCAGGACCAGGGCAAGACCAGGGCAGGACCAGGGCAGGACCAGGACAGGACCAGGGCAAGACCAGGACAGGACCAGGGCAGGACCAGGGCAGGACCAGGGCAGGACCAGGGCAGGACCAGGGCAAGACCAGGGCAGGACCAGGGCAAGACCAGGGCAGGACCAGGGCAGGACCAGGGCAAGACCAGGGCAAGACCAGGGCAGGACCAGGGCAGGACCAGGGCAAGACCAGGGCAAGACCAGGGAAAGACCAGGGCAAGACCAGGGCAAGACCAGGGCAGGACCAGGGCAAGACCAGGGCAAGACCAGGGAAAGACCAGGGCAAGACCAGGGCAAGACCAGGGCAGGACCAGGGCAAGACCAGGGCAGGACCAGGGCAGGACCAGGGCAAGACCAGGGCAGGACCAGGGCAAGACCAGGGCAAGACCAGGGCAAGACCAGGGCAAGACCAGGGCAGGACCAGGGCAGGACCAGGGCAGGACCAGGGCAGGACCAGGGCAAGACCAGGGCAGGACCAGGGCAAGACCAGGGCAGGACCAGGGCAGGACCAGGACAGGACCAGGGCAAGACCAGGACAGGACCAGGGCAGGACCAGGGCAGGACCAGGGCAAGACCAGGGCAGGACCAGGGCAAGACCAGGGCAGGACCAGGGCAGGACCAGGGCAAGACCAGGGCAGGACCAGGGCAGGACCAGGGCAAGACCAGGGCAGGACCAGGGCAAGACCAGGGCAGGACCAGGGCAGGACCAGGGCAAGACCAGGGCAAGACCAGGGCAGGACCAGGGCAGGACCAGGGCAAGACCAGGGCAAGACCAGGGAAAGACCAGGGCAAGACCAGGGCAAGACCAGGGCAGGACCAGGGCAAGACCAGGGCAAGACCAGGGAAAGACCAGGGCAAGACCAGGGCAAGACCAGGGCAGGACCAGGGCAAGACCAGGGCAGGACCAGGGCAGGACCAGGGCAGGACCAGGGCAAGACCAGGGCAGGACCAGGGCAGGACCAGGGCAAGACCAGGGCAAGACCAGGGCAAGACCAGGGCAAGACCAGGGCAGGACCAGGGCAGGACCAGGGCAAGACCAGGGAAAGACCAGGGCAGGACCAGGGAAAGACAGAGGCAAAACCAAGTTTAGACCTGCTTTATTTCAGTGACACTTCTGTCCAAATATCTTTAATTGTACTGTCTGCTCTATTTTCACGAGTTCAAATCAAACGATAACCTGTTTTTATTCATGTTTTATGATGTTAATGTGAAACTTAAAGAACTAATGCAGAAACTGATGGAGGAAGTGAAAGTCTAGTCCTGTTGTTCTGTGTAAGTGTGGTTAAGCTCTGCTGTCTTCCACAAACTTTTCAGAGAGACCATAGAATAAACTGTTAGAGGTTTATACAGGTTTATAAAACAAGACAGTGATAAAAGTTCACAAAATGAGAGACTGAAAAACACAAATTCATCCTGAAAAATAAGAAACGGGCCAAACAATAAGACTCTGTGATGTAAACATGGGTTTTGTGGAAAAAATATGTAATAAACTTATATCCAGATGCATTTATTGAAAACCTTTACTTTAAAAAAACATTAAGGGCGCCAAAGAGCGTAGCGGAACAAGAACAAGACGGAGATGGGCGAGATGCGATAACAAGGCTCTGTTGGAATGCTATTACTTCAGTAACCCTAGTCAAAGGGGTTACATGAAGAATGGTTCAAAACCCACAATCCAGGTTTACACCGAAGCAACTAGTAGCTCAGTGTTCCAACATCGACAATCGGCAGCTGCCATCACAACTTGAGATTGACGAGATACAACACAAAAAATGCTACGGCAAGAGGTATCCAGGACGAGAGGTCAGAGGGGAGCCAACGGTACGAAGCCCCAACAAGTGCAATAACGCTGAACTTAGGACACTGGATAGTTCATAGCCTGGGTCGCCCGTGTGAAAAGTCCTGTCCTTACCAGCTGAGCTATCCAGCAGACGCTTTTATCCAGAGCGCCTTACAAGTGAGGAAAACAATGGAAGCAATTTTAACAACACAAGGTAGCAAAAAATACATGTATATATATGAATATGTATATGTATGTATGTTGCGACTATCAAGTCCTACAATTTTAGTCACTTCAGGGTGTGGGGATCATGGTATAACACATTAACAGAACCAATGTCCAGACAGAAGTACGTTTGGTGGGCTTCCGTTTATTGAATATAAAAATACATACAGTAATGAATGGATGTAATAGTCCACTGTCGAAGTGGTCTGGATAGGGGCTCAGTGGTAGAGCGGTCGTCCTTCAACCGAAAGGCAGGTGGTTCGATTCCCGCTCTCCCCACAGTTCATACTGTCGTTGTGTCCTTGGGCAAGACACTTAACCCACCTTGCCTCCAGTGTTGTTGTAACACTGGTAAATTGAAGCTCAATGTAAGTCGCTTTGGATAAAAGCGTCGCCTAAATGACTAAAAGCAATGTAAATGTCTCTGGCAGCAGGATGGTGGATATTGCAGATGTCCTGGAGTCGGAGGCTTGTAAGGATTTTAAAGTGGTAAAAACTATAGTGACCTCTCGTCACCCCAGGACCCCGTACAAAGGCCCCTGTGCTCCCATATAGCCTTTGACCCGCCCCCGCCACCTATGTATATATTGAGTTTATTATTTATATTGTTGGGACACCACTTTGTTTCTTGTGAACGTGCAAAACGAGGGCTAAGGGGTAGAACTGGGCCTTAATGCCTCTGTGTGTTTCTTCAGGTCCTGGAGTCAGTCTGAAAGGGAAGATGGTTACTCTGACGCGGTATTCAGGAATAACCTTCTACCCACCGCAGTACGACCCCTCGGGACACGACACCACCACCTGGGACTACCCCACCTCCGCAGACCCCACTAAAGTCCCCACCACACGGGACTACTCCACCACAGGCGGGACCCCTGGAGACTCCACCACACGGGACTACTCCACCACAGGCGGGACCCCTGGAGACTCCACCACACGGGACTACTCCACCACACGGGACTACTCCACCACACGGGACTACTCCACCACAGGCGGGACCCCTGGAGACTCCACCACACGGGATTACTCCACCACAGGCGGGACCCCTGGAGACTCCACCACACGGGATTACTCCACCACACGGGACTACTCCACCACACGGGACTACTCCACCACAGGCGGGACCCTGGAGACTCCACCACACGGGACTACTCCACCACAGGCGGGACCCTGGAGACTCCACCACACGGGACTACTCCACCACAGGCGGGACCCCTGGAGACTCCACCACACGGGATTACTCCACCACAGGCGGGACCCCTGGAGACTCCACCACACGGGATTACTCCACCACACGGGACTACTCCACCACACGGGACTACTCCACCACAGGCGGGACCCTGGAGACTCCACCACACGGGATTACTCCACCACAGGCGGGACCCCTGGAGACTCCACCACACGGGATTACTCCACCACACGGGACTACTCCACCACACGGGACTACTCCACCACAGGCGGGACCCCTGGAGACTCCACCACACGGGACTACTCCACCACAGGCGGGACCCCTGGAGACTCCACCACACGGGATTACTCCACCACAGGCGGGACCCCTGGAGACTCCACCACACGGGATTACTCCACCACACGGGACTACTCCACCACACGGGACTACTCCACCACAGGCGGGACCCTGGAGACTCCACCACACGGGACTACTCCACCACAGGCGGGACCCCTGGAGACTCCACCACACGGGACTACTCCACCACAGGCGGGACCCTGGAGACTCCACCACTACAACTACACTCAAAACTACGCCTAGAACTCCCAGGACAACTCCTCCGTCCACCAGGGGTCAGTGTTGTATTTATTCTACAGTATATATCACAATACATGAAGAAGAACGAAGCAAACTCTTATAATCAGTGGTGGGCAAACAAAGGCCTGGGGGCCACATGTGGCCTTGGGGTGTTTTAATCCGGCCCATCAAGCATTTACTAATATTTTGTTTTGATAATTGCAAATATTTTCCTTTTCCTTCAATATTCTGCAGTGATCAGTTGAATCCACTACAACATGTTCCAAACGTAACAACCTTTTTCAAAGCTAGCATCTCTCAGAGAGTCAGTTTTCACTGGTTTTAGAGCAAACTGTAAAGAGTGGATCTAAACCTGAGGAGATGCAGCTGTGACTGTGGTGTTACAGATACAGTGTTTATTGCACATTTTATTTCACCTATAGTTCGAACTTTAAACTATAAGTAAAAGAAATGTGTTTTTATTGAATAAAAGTGTTCACTGTGTTGGCCCGGCCCTCCACAAGAGTACCAGGTTCTAATGTGGCCCTTGGACAAAAATAATAGCCCACTCCTACTCTACACTATCCACCTGGTTTTGACCTGGTGTAGACCTGGTGTAGACCTGATTTAGACCTGGTCTAGTCCCTGTTGTCTGTTGACTCTCTCTAACCTGTGGTGCGCCCCCTACAGGTGTGACCGTGTGCCTGCGCTTCATGACCGACTCTGACTCTCTGACACTGTTCAGATTCGGTCCTGGATCTCCACTGGTCTTGACCCGGTCTTCGCCAGGCTTTTACACTTTTACCCAAACTTACTCTGTAGTCTACCTAAGAACCAACGTGTTACTCTGGTACTCGTTCAAACCCCAGTCCTGGACCAGCGTCTGTCTGACTCTGGACTCCGACAAAAAAGTGGTCCAAGTCTTCGAAGGAAGATTCATGAGCATCAGGAAAATACTACCAACACCGGTAAGACCAGGACTACAGGACTAGAACAGGACTACAGGACTACAGGACTAGAACAGGACTACAGGACTAGAACAGGACTAGACCAGGACTACAGGACTAGAACAGGACTAGACCAGGACACAGGACTACACCACCTTCGCAGACCGCACTAAAGACCCTACCACATGGGACTACTCTGCCACGGGGGGACCACTGGAGACTCCACCACTACAACTAGAACAGGACTAGAACAGGACTAGACAGAACTAGACCAAGACTGAAGCAAGACCTGGTTTAACCCGGTCTTCCTGTCTCTAGGTGCTGTGGTCTGTCTAGACCTGGTTTAACCCGGTCTTCCTGTCTGTAGATGCTGTGGTCTGGAGAGCCGGTCTTGGATGTGTCAGGTTTTGATGGTCATGTGACGGACCTCGAGGTCTGGGACTATCCTCTGGAATACAGACAGATCTACAGCTACATGCAGGACTACGGGTAAGACCAACCAGAACCTGTTCAAATCCAACTGAAACCTGTTCAAATCCAACTGAAACCTGTTCAAATCCAACTGAAACCTGTTCAAATCCAACTGAAACCTGTTCAAATCCAACTGAAACCTGTTCAAATCCAACTGAAACCTGTTCAAATCCAAATATGCCTCTGTTCCACTCTGACCAAATTGAACTAAAACTAGTTTAATCAGTTCTAACAAGAACTGGTTCTAACTGGATGTGGACAGGTTTTAAGTGCTTTACTTGGACTTTAACTGGTTTTAATCAGATTTAATTGTGTTAGAACCGGATGGAGACACTTATAAGAACTGTTTTTTTTTGTTTTAGTCCCAGCGGCTCGGTCCTGACCTGGTCCAGACTCAGGTACCAGTTCAACGGGAGAGTCTTATTGGAGGACAGCTTCGACAGGAGACAGAGGCAGCCAATCAGAGGCGAGGGGCGTGTCCATAGATTCAAACACAAGAAGTACTTTAATGAGAGGAAACCAAGAACCGAGGACAGGCTCTGAAACCTGTCCATGTTCGATAATAACAGGCTCGTTTTAAAATACATCTGTTACACTTTTATAAACACAAGAGTTTTTAATCAGGTATAATCTTTAATAAACAGAATTTTAAGTTTGGGGCAAAATGATGTGATTGTGTCTGATTTATGTGATTATACTGCCCCCTAGCGTGTGTGTGTGTGTAATTAATATAACTACATTTGTGATTAATGCTGTTTTAAATATTCAGAATAAAATACTCTAAAAACACAAAAAACGCTATAAAAGTTATTTTCTGTGATGGAAATGGTGGGACATGAGCAGTTTACTATTTAAAGGGGACATATTATGCAAAAGTCACTTTTCTTGACCTTTGGTACCTTCATTTGATCACTTGTAGCCTCTACAAGCGCTCAGAAATTTAAATCTAACCATCCAGGAACTGCTGAGAAATCTTTTAGTTGTGTATGGCAGATATTGAACGGATTCTGGCAAGGACACATAAATCTACGTACAAGGTCATGAATTTCTGGCATAGCTCTCGCTGAGCCCACCATGTTGTTTTTTACGAAAGTGTTTGTAGTCCAAACCCACAACCATAGAAGGTAAACGGAAAGAAGAACAACACATCCGTAAAGCCCTGAGAGACTGTGGATCCCCCAGATGGACTTTCAACAAAACCAAGAGGACACAGAAACCAAACAGAGAGGAACCAGAGACAAAAGGGAAGGGTCTAGTTATCCCTGTGTGTCTGGTTTATCGGAAAAACTTAAAAGGATCTTCTACAAACACAAAGTTCCAGTCCACTTTAAACCAGGGAACACTCTGCGTCAAAATCTGGTCCATCCTAAAGACAAGAGCCCCACAAACAGAGTAATGTAGTTTATGCAGTTCAGTGAAGAGTGCAGTGACAGTTATGTTGGAGAAACAAAACAACAGCTTCACAAGAGGATGTATCAGCACAGAAGAGCCAATCCTGGAGGACCTGAGTCTGCAGTCCACCTCCACCTCAAAGAGAAAGGACAGTCCTTTGAGGACAGCAATGTACACATCTTGTCCAGAGAGGACAGATGGAGAGAGGGGTGAAGGAAGAGGAGGTGGCCTCAGATTCAGTTTGTCTAGTAAACCTTTTTTGTTGTTCTCGGGTCTCAGCAGTTTCTCTCAAGGCTGTGGTTTAATGTGGGTTACAGGTGACTTGTTATTCAGAAGGTCTTCCTTTCTAAATAACACCAACACGACGGGACAGTATTCAGACAGTTTTTATTCAGCCATAAACTCTACGCTGTTCGACCACTAACAGAGCTGTACAGTGAACTACAACTAATAGGAACTAAAAAGGTAGGAACTGAAGTTATGAATTAACCACATACTATAACACATTGTTGATACAAAATAATAAGTGCTGTGGCAAATAAGTACAACCCAACATAGATAAGAGAAATCTTAAATTATGTTTCAAAATAACATTAATGCCAAAGCAAATATTACATTTTGAAACCTAAACCCAAACAGTTTGACTCTAGAACAACAAAAACATCTGAACGGAACAGTGTCACTAACGACTCTCCTGAGCCTTAACAACTCTCACATCAGGAGTCACACTGTCCTTTCAGAGCTAACGACTATGAGACCAGAACAGCCTGGTATAAACTCAGCTCCCTTACACTTGATCTCAGAATTGATAAAGTCTCTTTGAATTAGAGATAAAACGTCTTCACCTTGAAAACTGAGGTTTTTTTTTTGGCTTTAACCTTTTCTTTGTGGTAGTCCAAAAGCATCAATGTAAAAATTGACTGTTTAAAATGCTCTGTTGTTGGCTGCATTAACCAACACAATTTACTTCATCAACCTCCAGCCTCAAAGGAATTGAGAAATGCCTGGTTAGACTTTATATTTCATGTGCGAACCACTTTGAAAATGACTGTTGCTACAGCCTCGGTCAGTGTCAGTAAAGAAGACAAAGACAAATGGACAAAGATAAAGAAATGGTGAGTAACAAATGACAAGCAAATGACGTTAATTAAGAGATTTTTGTTGTTTGTGGGCTTGAGTCTTTAGCTTGTTTCTTTGTCTTGACATTTGTTCAGTCATGTTGTTTTTTGGGACAGTGTTTAGTGCAGCTAATTAAAACCACACACTCTTTACCTTTTGCTTTGTTTCGTTATTTTTTCTGACTGAACTGCTTCAGCTGCTGCTCTTTTCTGTTACTGAGCTAGCGTTAGCTGTTAGCGTTTATAAGACATGGCTGCAGAGAAAACAAAATTTGTTAAAAGGAATCTATGTGCAGCAGAATGTTTACACACGGACATGTATTGGTGTTACATATTCTGGATCTGGATGTTCTAATAATACAGCCAAGGTCGAGTCCCTCCCTTTCACTGGAGGGTTGAGGTTCAAGAACAAACCAAGTCTATTGTTCTTTAAACAACGAGAATCGAGTCACAGTCGCGAGCTGTTCTATCACTTCTGAAATATTATTTTCTCACTTTATTATTTTGGAGTATAATTCATTGTACATTTTATTATCAACATTTGAGTAGCCTTGGCCTTGTGAAATCTTGCATTGGTCGCTGACGCTATGTAAACAATATTCAGGGCATTTAGTAAAATATTGAAGCTACCGTTTGAACTGCTGTTGTTTCACATAAAGCCCGTAAATGAAACACTCCTCACCCTGTAGTAACACAGCATGCTTCTATCTCTGTGCCGTAAGCTAAATAAATGTTACATAAGGACATAAAATATAATCAGATCTATTGGAAATGGGAAGAATATAAAGTTGTTAGGAAAAGTATTTGAGTTCAACAACATAAAAGCCACGTCGGAATCGGTTTTGAGTCCTTCATTTTGTTTGAGCTGATGCCGTTCCATAAAAGCTTGGCCAGTGGGTAGAGCGGTCGCCCTTCAACCGGAAGGTAGGCGGTTCGATTCCCACTCTCCCCACAGTCCATACTGTCGTTGTGTCCTTGGGCAAGACACTTAACCCACCTTGCCTCCAGTGGCTGTAACACTGGTAATTACATTAGAACAATGTAAGTCGCTTTGGATAAAAGCGTCAGCTAAATGAATAAATGTAAATGTAAAATAACAGAAAACAAAAAAATGGGGTCTGCAAAAGTTTGGGCACCCTGCAGAGTTAATACCTTGTACTGCCCCCTTTGGAAAGCTAGGACCTGACAGTGTCATGGATTGTTCTCACTCATCGTCTGGATAGACCAGGTGATGTCAATCTCAAAGGTTTTAAATGTCCAGACTCATCTGACCTTGCCCCAACAATCAGCACCATGGGTTCTTCTAAGCAGTTGTCTAGAAAACTGAAACTGAAAATAGTTGACGCTCACAAAGCAGGAGAAGGCTATAAAAAGATAGCAAAGCGTTTTCAGATGCCAATATCCTCTGTTCAGAATGTAATTAAGAAATGGCAGTCATCAGGAACAGTGGAAGTTAAAGCAAGATCTGGAAGACCAAGAAAAATATCAGACAGAACGGCTCGCAGGATTGTGAGAAAAGTAAGTCAAAACCCACGTTTGACTGCACGATCCCTCCAGAAAGATCTGAGACACTGGAGTTGTGGTACACTATTCCACTCTAAAGAGATACTTGTACAAATATGGACTTCATGGAAGAGTCATCAGAAGAAAACCTCAACACAAAAATCAGCGTTTGAAGTTTGCAAATTAACATAAGACAAGCCTGATGCATTTTGGAAACAAGTTCTGTGGACCGATGAGGTTAAAATAGAACTTTTTGGCCGGAATGAGCAAAGGTATGTTTGGAGAAGAAAGGGCACAGAATTTAATGAAAAGAACCTCTGTCCAACTGTTAAGCATGGGGGTGGATCGATCATGTTTTGGGGTTGTATTGCAACCAGTGGCACAGGGAACATTTCACGAGTAGAAGGAAAAATGGATTCAATAAAATTTCAGCAGATTTTGGATGCTAAATCGATGCCATCTGTAAAAAAGCTGAAGTTAAAGAGAGGATGGCTTCTACAAATGGATAATGATCCTAAACACACCTCAAAATCCACGGTGGATTACATCAAGAGACATAAACTAAAGGTTTTGCCATGGCCTTCACAATCTCCTGACCTCAACATAATTGAAAATCTATGGATAGACCTTAAAAGAGCAGTGCGTGACAGACAGCCCAGAAATCTGAAAGAACTGGAAGACTTTTGTAAGGAAGAATGGGCAAAGATACCTCAAACAAGAATTGAAAGACTCTTGGCTAGTTACAAAAAGTGTTTACAAGCTGTGATACTTATCAAAGGGGGCAGTACAAGGTATTAACTCTGCAGGGTGCCCAAACTTTTGCAGACGCCATTTTTTGTTTTCTGTTATTTTGAAAGTGTAAATGATGGAAATAAAATCTAACTTTTTTGACTTATTATAAGGATGTCTAATCTGTCGTTTGATGCCTTTTGGAGATTTTTTCATCTTTTTTCATTGGCGTCTTTATGCACATTAATAAAAGAACTTTCGATCCCCACTGTATATCTATTAAACACTGTTCTTGGTGTTTTTCTGTTTACGTGTGTGATGGTGTCTGGCTCAGGGGCTGCTCAGTGCTGTGTTGACCTTGATCGGAGTAAGTTGTAAACATGCAGCAGTAAGTTAAGTTAAATACCCTACACCCTTTAAGTCTGTGTTTTTTTTAGTTCCAGATCCAAAAATAAAAAATTGGTTCAAATCCACTCTCGTTGAAATTCATATATTTATTTTGTCACTAACCATTTAATTTCAAATAAAGCAGAGGGAAAGTGAGAGAACTGACCTCAGAGTCTCCAGTCGACAGTTTGGACTCTGTAGTCCATCACACAACACTCTCATTCCTGAGTCCACCTCTGAGTTCAGGCTCAGGTTTAAGAGTCTCAGGTGAGAGGGACTGGACTTCAGAGCCGACGCCACAACTTCAAGGTGAACGTTTGAGAGTCCACAATCAGAAAGTCTGTAAAAATAGAATAATTGTAGTGAATAATACCCAATGTGTTAAAACGTTTGTAGACATTTCAAATATAAATAATATGAAACAGATTTACAACATATAATATTCCCATCAGGACTTACACAGCCTTTCTGCAGTTCCTCACGGCCAGGATCAGTCTCAGTCGTCCTTCGTCTGATGTGTTGTACTTGTTTAGGTCCAGCTCATCCAGGACCTCCTCTGACATCTGCAGTATGTAGGCCAGAGCTGAACACTGGATCTCAGAGAGCCTCTTCTCTGATCTGTTCTTTGACTTCAGGAAGTCCTTGATCTGCTGATGGAGCGAGCAGTCGTTAAACTCTGTCAGACAGTGGAAGATGTTGATGCTTCTTTCAGGAAAGATATCTTATGTGTTTATCTTCTTCAGGTTGTTGATGACTCTTAGTCTCGTCTCTGAGTCGATCTGTGTTGGACCCAGCAGAGCTCCCAGAAGCCTCTGGTTGGACTCCAGAGAGAGGCCGTGAAGGAAGCGCACAAACAGGTCCAGGTGACCATTTGGACTTTGGAGGGGCTCGTTCATGGCGTTTCTGAGGAAGATGTCTAGTGTTGAGTTATGTTCCCAGTCTCTCAGAAACCTCTTCAGTTCCTCTGTGTTGTTGTTGTTGAAGCAGTGGTGAAGGTAAAGTGCAGCCAGAAACTCCTGGACGCTCAGATGAATGAAGCAGTAGACTGATTTGTGGAAGATGACAGTCTCTCATTTACAGATCTCTGTACAAAGTCCTGAGTAGACCGAGGCCTTGGTCAAGTTCAAACCCACCCACCACGTTATGCTTTATAAAAAAAAACTAGAGCTCGACAAGGATTATGTCAAACAAACTTTTTCTCTTTTACACAAACACTTTCAGAATTATCCATTATATTTTTATAGCTTTCAGCTTACTAAACACTAACGTTTTATCACTGGACTAAAGACTGAGGCAAAAATAATGTTCTCCCCAAAAAAAAAAACAAGCACTCAGTTAATGTCTTACCTAATATTTTATTTTTTCTACTTTTAATCCACTTCAATCCCCATGAACTTTTAAAAGAACTGTTTAACTTTCATTTTTTACTTCAATACATTTTGAAAAGTGCTCAAAACATAAAAATCCTTCTGAACCTAAGTTAGCTTGACCGTTAGCCTCTTTAGAAGATATTTCATAAACATTTTCCACGTCCGTCACTGTTTGGGTTCATTTGGAAAATACAAAGTGCTTTTTCTTAAAACAATGATCAACAACAATTTATCTTTTTCACACTTAATGTGTTTCATTTCCATCATCAGCAGGACTTTTAAGACTCTCCTAAATGTTTGATGTACTTTTTGTTTTTTAAACTTCAATTCCACACGTTTTATCTGAAACTTTATAGTTTTGTCAAGAACCTACAAAAGAAAAAGGCCCGTCATATTTCTATCATTATTCCTGGTTTTATCTTTGCGTTTGTATAAAAATATCAAAAATGTGAGAATAAGCCTCTGTTAAAAACTGTACATTTAAAAAAGGTTGTGCAACAAACATCGACAGGTTTTTTTAATCAACCGTGTGTTCATGTTAAATGTTAAATAAAAATAAACAGAAGCAGAGAACAAGACCATTCCTATGTTTGATCTCATTTTAGTAGTGAATGCTTTCAAATTGTGGTTTACTGTTTTAAACTTGTCTTGGTTCTTGAATCTGAAATAGTCTGAACGTGAAATATGTCCATGTTCTCTGCTTCTGTTCAAAACACATCCAATAATATTCAGTGAAATGACAGTTGAGCCTGAACAGAGTTAGTTAAACATCCTCTAATTACACTCAAAGAAGACATCGGTAAATTATAAAAACCTTATTTCTGATTAAATGGTTTGTGCAGGAAAAACACAAATGAGTCTACCGTAATTCCTCAAATAGAAGAGTTACAGATATTCAAACAGGACCAATAGTCACATTATCCAAGTCCATATTAAAGCTTTTCTAGCAGAAAATAGACTTTAGAACAGCACTGCTGGTTTACAAGTCTCTTAATGGTTTAGCACCAGAATATATTTCTGACAGTTCCTCCTGAACCTCGGACTCTGAGAACATCTGGGAGTTAGAATTAAACCTGGTGAAGTTAAAAACCTTCCTCTTTAGCTCCGCCTACATTCAGTAAAGACAACTGAAGGTGTATGGATTGTGTTGTATAAATAAAATTGCCTTAAACAAAAACACTTAATAACCAGATAAGGAGCCTCATAAATGAAGAACAATAATATTTTAAAGCTATTTCATTTCCAAGAATTTTCAAACAATGTTTTCAATATTTTTCCATCAAGTGTCAATGACTTTAGGCTTGTCTTTAAGCCCCTCCCTTTTTCTGCCCTGATTGGTCAGTTGGAGGATCCACTTTATTGATTCCTTTGGGATTCAGATAATTATAGTTTCACTTGAGGATCTATTTGAGGAAATAAGGTACATTATTGATTTTAACTGAAATAAAAATAAATGAAGTGGTTTTGTTTGGCGTCAGTTAAAATTCAAATTCTTGTCAGTTAGGGTTTAGAATTCTCAGGTCATGTGACAGAAAAGCAGGAACGTGATTGGCTCCTGAGGCTTCTGTTTAAAACACTGGTGTTTTATTAATGCTGTGAATTAAAAGGCTCTGTCCACATTAATACTAAAATAAAAAGTAACACTGTCTGTTCACATTAGTGTTTAATGGACTGAACCCTGTTGTTTAGAGTCACAGAGTCACATGTTGTTGTTGTTACGGTGCATTTAACCGAGAGATCCTCAGATCAGTGTTTACTCAACAACTTAACCAAACGACTGAATTTACTCTTGAGGACTTGTAAAGTTAAACTGAAAGAAAAACAAACAAACAAAAAAAAAGTGATTGGCTCCTGCGTCTCTTTTATTAAACACATTACGTGGACTGGGCCTCGTTTAAACCTGTTTTTTGACGCTTGGCTCTGATGGATTTAATCTGTTGCATAAATGTGTTTGTGATGAAGTGCACTTGGTACAAAAACACTTTAGTTAAAAATCTAGCTGCGTTAGTCTCTAAAAGACCAGACATTATTGTCCTCCTGTGACATAATCCTACGAGTCTTAAAAAAGTATATTCCTTCTGAAACAATTCTCAACTGTTTCTTCGTAGTCTCTCGTTTGAATCCGTCAGGTTCAATAGAAAATCCTGTTTTTAGTGAGAAGTCCAAAGGCTTCTTGGCGTAGCTCTCGTCTCCTGGTCCTGGTCAGGAGCGTCTCTGAAGAGGTCAGAGGGGTCAGGGCGTGGGGGGCTTGTGGAGGATGCCCTGAAGGTCTTCGGGTAAAGCCAGGATCACTGCCTCGATGTGGGCTCGGAGTTTGGAGAGGGTCCCGGGTCGAACGGGCAGCTGCTCTCTCTCGGCCTGAGTCTGAGACAAAAGGATTCATGAGGCTCACCTTAAAACGTCTCAAGAAACAGAACAGCGTAAAACCAGCGTTCAAACCTTTTCACACAAGGCCATACTAAAATATATGATACATTAAAAAGGTTTCTGTTGGATTTGAACAGGTTTTAGATGGATTTGAACATGTTTTAGGTGGATTTGAACAGGTTTTAAGTGGATTTGAACATGTTTTAGGTGGATTTGAACATGTTTTAGTTGGATTTGAACAGCTTTTAGGTGGATTTGAACAGGTTTTAGGTGGATTTGAACATGTTTTAGATGGATTTGAACAGGTTTTAGGTGGATTTGAACATGTTTTAGGTGGATTTGAACACGTTTTAGATGGATTTGAACAGGTTTTAGGTGGATTTGAACAGGTTTTAGGTGGATTTGAACAGGTTTTAGATGGATTTGAACAGGTTTTAGGTGGATTTGAACAGGTTTTAGGTGGATTTGAACAGGTTTTAGATGGATTTGAACAGGTTTTAGGTGGATTTGAACATGTTTTAGGTGGATTTGAACATGTTTTAGGTGGATTTGACCATGTTTTAGGTGGATTTGACCATGTTTTAGATGGATTTGACCATGTTTTAGATGGATTTGACCATGTTTTAAGTGGATTTGACCATGTTTTAAGTGGATTTGAACATGTTTTAGTTGGATTTGAACATGTTTTAGTTGGATTTGAACATGTTTTAGTTGGATTTGAACATGTTTTAGTTGGATTTGAACATGTTTTAGTTGGATTTGAACATGTTTTAGTTGGATTTGAAGATGTTTTAAGTGGATTTGAAGATGTTTTAAGTGGATTTGAACATGTTTTAGTTGGATTTGAACATGTTTTAGTTGGATTTGAACATGTTTTAGTTGGATTTGAACATGTTTTAGTTGGATTTGAACATGTTTTAGTTGGATTTGAACATGTTTTAGTTGGATTTGAACATGTTTTAGTTGGATTTGAACAGGTTTTAGTTGGATTTGAACAGGTTTTAGTTGGATTTGAACAGGTTTTAGATGGATTTGAACAGGTTTTAGATGGATTTGAACAGGTTTTAGATGGATTTGAACAGGTTTTAGTTGGATTTGAACAGGTTTTAGATGGATTTGAACATGTTTTAGATGGATTTGAACATGTTTTAGATGGATTTGAACATGTTTTAGTTGGATTTGAACATGTTTTAGTTGGATTTGAACAGGTTTTAGTTGGATTTGAACATGTTTTAGTTGGATTTGAACAGGTTTTAGTTGGATTTGAACAGGTTTTAGTTGGATTTGAACATGTTTTAGTTGGATTTGAACATGTTTTAGTTGGATTTGAACATGTTTTAGTTGGATTTGAACAGGTTTTAGATGGATTTGAACAGGTTTTAGATGGATTTGAACAGGTTTTAGTTGGATTTGAACAGGTTTTAGTTGGATTTGAACAGGTTTTAGATGGATTTGAACATGTTTTAGATGGATTTGAACATGTTTTAGATGGATTTGAACATGTTTTAGTTGGATTTGAACATGTTTTAGTTGGATTTGAACATGTTTTAGTTGGATTTGAACAGGTTTTAGTTGGATTTGAACAGGTTTTAGATGGATTTGAACAGGTTTTAGATGGATTTGAACAGGTTTTAGATGGATTTGAACAGGTTTTAGATGGATTTGAACAGGTTTTAGTTGGATTTGAACAGGTTTTATTTGGATTTGAACAGGTTTTATTTGGATTTGAACAGGTTTTATTTGGATTTGAACAGGTTTTATTTGGATTTGAACAGGTTTTATTTGGATTTGAACAGGTTTTATTTGGATTTGAACAGGTTTTAGTTGGATTTGAACATGTTTTAGTTGGATTTGAACAGGTTTTAGTTGGATTTGAACAGGTTTTAGTTGGATTTGAACAGGTTTTAGATGGATTTGAACATGTTTTAGATGGATTTAAACAGGATTTAGATGGATTTAAACAGGTTTTAGATGGATTTGAACATGTTTTAGATGGATTTGAACATGTTTTAGGTGGATTTGAACAGGTTTTAAGTGGATTTGAACATGTTTTAGTTGGATTTGAACATGTTTTAGTTGGATTTGAACATGTTTTAGTTGGATTTGAACATGTTTTAGTTGGATTTGAACAGGTTTTAGATGGATTTGAACATGTTTTAGTTGGATTGGAACATGTTTTAGTTGGATTTGAACAGGTTTTAGTTGGATTTGAACAGGTTTTAGTTGGATTGGAACATGTTTTAGTTGGATTGGAACATGTTTTAGTTGGATTGGAACATGTTTTAGTTGGATTGGAACATGTTTTAGTTGGATTTGAACATGTTTTAGTTGGATTTGAACATGTTTTAGTTGGATTGGAACATGTTTTAGTTGGATTGGAACATGTTTTAGTTGGATTGGAACATGTTTTAGTTGGATTTGAACATGTTTTAGTTGGATTGGAACATGTTTTAGTTGGATTGGAACATGTTTTAGTTGGATTTGAACAGGTTTTAGTTGGATTTGAACAGGTTTTAGATGGATTTGAACAGGTTTTAGATGGATTTGAACAGTTTTTAGATGGATTTGAACAGATTTTAGATGGATTTGAACAGGTTTTAGTTGGATTTGAACAGGTTTTAGATGGATTTGAACAGGTTTTAGTTGGATTTGAACAGGTTTTAGTTGGATTTGAACAGGTTTTAGATGGATTTGAACAGGTTTTATTTGGATTTGAACAGGTTTTATTTGGATTTGAACAGGTTTTATTTGGATTTGAACAGGTTTTAGTTGGATTTGAACAGGTTTTAGTTGGATTTGAACAGGTTTTAGTTGGATTTGAACATGTTTTAGTTGGATTTGAACAGGTTTTAGATGGATTTGAACAGGTTTTAGATGGATTTGAACAGGTTTTAGATGGATTTGAACATGTTTTAGATGGATTTGAACAGGTTTTAGATGGATTTGAACATGTTTTAGATGGATTTGAACATGTTTTAGTTGGATTTGAACAGGTTTTAGTTGGATTTAAACAGGTTTTAGATGGATTTGAACAGATTTTAGATGGATTTGAACAAGTTGGATTTGAACAGGTTTTAGTTGGATTTGAACATGTTTTAGATGGATTTGAACAGGTTTTAGTTGGATTTGAACAGGTTTTAGATGGATTTAAACAGGTTTTAGATGGATTTGAACAGGTTTTAGATGGATTTGAACAGGTTTTAGATGGATTTAAACAGGTTTTAGATGGATTTAAACAGGTTTTAGATGGATTTAAACAGGTTTTAGATGGATTTAAACAGGTTTTAGATGGATTTAAACAGGTTTTAGATGGATTTAAACAGGTTTTAGATGGATTTGAAACAGGTTTTAGATGGATTTGAACAGGTTTACTTGAGGAGGAGGCTGTACTGACCAGTTTATCTTTGAGCTTTAGCACCAGGTCCACTGCCTCCACTTCTGTGTGTTTCTGGATCCTCTGCTGTAAATCCTGAAAGAGACATAAATAACTGAGAGGTTCCAAAGAGCTGCTCCAGTGTGAGTTTAATCAAGGCTCTGACCTCCTCACACAGCGCCTCCAGGTGAAGAGCCTCCAGCTTCTGAGTCATCTCCCTCCTTCTGCTCCGGAACCAGCCGTCGAAGTTCAGACACTTCAGGAAATGTCTGAAAGAAATCACACAGAGGTTCAAATCCAACTAAAACCTGTTCAAATCCAACAGAAACCTGTCCAAATCCAACTAAAACCTGTCCAAATCCAACAGAAACCTATTCAAATCCATTTAAACCCTGTTCAAATCCAACAGAAACCTGTTCAAATCCAACTAAACCCTGTTCAAATCCAACTAAACCCTGTTCAAATCCAACAGAAACCTGTTCAAATCCAACAGAAACCTGTTCAAATCCAACAGAAACCTGTTCAAATCCAACTAAACCCTGTTCAAATCCAACTAAACCCTGTTCAAATCCAACTAAACCCTGTTCAAATCCAACTAAACTCTGTTCAAATCCATCTAAAACCTGTTCAAATCCAACAGAAACCTGTTCAAATCCAACTAAAACCTGTTCAAATCCAACTAAAACCTGTTCAAATCCAACAGAAACCTGTTCAAATCCAACTAAAACCTGTTCAAATCCAACAGAAACCTGTTCAAATCCAACAGAAACCTGTTCAAATCCAACAGAAACCTGTTCAAATCCATCTAAATCCTGTTCAAATCCAACAGAAACCTGTTCAAATCCAACAGAAACCTGTTCAAATCCAACAGAAACCTGTTCAAATCCAACAGAAACCTGTTCAAATCCAACAGAAACCTGTTCAGATCCAACTAAACCCTGTTCAAATCCAATAGAAACCAGTTCAAATCCAACAGAAACCTGTTCAAATCCAACTAAACCCTGTTCAAATCCAACAGAAACCTGTTCAAATCCAACAGAAACCTGTTCCAATCCAACTAAACCCTGTTCAAATCCAACAGAAACCTGTTCAGAGCCACCTAAAACCACGGTGGGTTTGTTCTGGTCTGTACCTGTAGAGTCCGATCCAGTCGCCCTTGAGTCTGGACGTGAGCTGAGGCCCGGCCTTCTCCAGTGTTTTCATGAAGTCCTGCTGGACGAAGGGCCGCAGCTGAGGAGGGCTCTTCCAGGGACTGATGGACTTCTGCAGCGGCATCAGAGACGCCACGTAGCGCTCCTGCAGCACACAGAGGGTCAGAGGTACTACTGAACACACATGTCCCAGGACAGACACAGACAGTATATGAGCGTGTCGTTACCAGAGGGATGATGAAGCTCTGAGTCAGCTCCAGAAAGTACCGTCTGAGGATGGCGTTCTGAGCAGCAGACGGTCTCTTCTGATGAACGCCCTACCAACAAATACAAAGACTTAAAGCTCCACTGTTTGGTCTGAACCAAACCTTCAGGTTAAAGCTCCAGGACGAGGTTCAGACCAAACAGCTGCTCTTTGGTCTTGGTCCAGAACCAAACTGAACCAAGGTCCGGTTCATTTGTGAAAGACAGTTTAGAGATGAATCTTTGTTTTAAACAAGACCCATTCTGTTGAAATTAACCTGAGCTAAAGTTATTTTGTCTCGTTTAGTTTGTCTGCTTTTTGAATAAATTATTTTACCACTGGAAACAAAGAAACACTGAACATTTCTGATATAACTGAGCATTTATTTGTGACAGAAACCATCAGAACATTTTTGAAAAAGGTTTACCTTCTGAAGCTGTTTGATGATCTCCTCGTCTTTGTTCAGGTACGGCTTATACGCAGTGTACACTCCTGAAAAAACAGATTCTCATTGTTTAAACAGAGGCCCAGCAGCTCCCTCTAGTGGAGAGTCATCGACATTACCCTCTGCCGTGAATTTAAAGTGAATGTAGTGGATATTTACCAGGTTTAGAGTCAAGAGTTTTAAGGTTTTTCAGCTTCTTCACTTTCATCTGTTTGGCCATTTCTCCTAAAACCACAAACACAGACCGTTTTAAACAAACATATCTTTATAAAAGTCTACATTTATGACAGATAAAGGGGTTTAAAGGAGTAAACACTGTAGGGCTCAGTACCTGCTTGCTTCATGTCTCCAATGCGGATGATGTGAGGCCAGTGCTGCAGGGTTTTGGCGAAGAACGGGTTAGTGACTCCCAGAATCACAGACGGACTGGAAACACACAGCACCAACAGGAGTCTGTTTTATTAATGCAATTCATTTTGGTTTGTTTTGTTGTAATGAAATTGACAAGAGTTCACAGTTCTTAAAATCTCTAGAGTTAATTATTACTAAAAGAGTTGGAGCTACAGAGAACCTTTCTATTTTTGCTATTGAACAAAAGCACAGTGCTGTATTTCTGGTTTGACTTTTTTAAATCACTATTTTATTGTACGTCCTGTAACACTGGAGCTGGATTCTTGTAGAGTTTTAGTTGCTTTAGGCACATGGCTCGCTGCACGTTCAGTGTCTGAGTGCATGTGCAGATGGTCAGTACAAAGAATTAAAAAAGGCCTGGATGACAAAGATCTGTTTATTGTAAGGAAGGTCTTTATGTTAAATATCTATTTATTTGTGTAATTCTCACATTGATTGAAATTAATCCTGTAAAAAATAATTTATATGTATTTTTTCAAATTAGAATTTTTTTGAGTAAAAAATTACATTCTGCAAACAAGAAGTTTTTTGCTTTTTTTTTTTTTTTTAAGTGAGTTATTTGCTCTTACTTTTACTAAATGAGTTTTTCCAGATTCTTACATTAAAAAACACAACATATGATCTTACAACAGAATCGGGATATATCGCATCGTGGCAGGTGTATCATGATACGTATCGTATGTTGACTAATGCATCGCTACAACAAAACAAAACCAAATTCTGCCTCTTATTTTACAAGGCTTTTATTTTGTAAGGGCCACGGGAAAGTGCTCTGGTTGTACTCACGGAGCCTGCGTCCTGGTGGTGTACTCCTTAAACTCGCTGTCGTGGATGGTGAAGTAGGGCCTGAAGTCGCTGCAGTATCTGAGAGGAGACACACAGCTGCACACAGACAGTTCTCAGTTACAGTCGGAGAGAGACAACCACCAACTAATGTTCTCATGTTGAAACACTGACCTGACCAGAGCCAGGACCGTGTCTGACGACTCGGCCGGAGACGGAGCCATCACCACCAGAGCCTCACCGAGCAACACCAGCTCCCACAGCATCTGGATGTGGAAGAACACTGGGTAGAAGCACCTGCAAAGAACAAAGATCAGGAATTTGTCTAATTCGTTCATGAAGGCTCAGTGTAAACTCCAGAAAAACTAACTCTGTCTCCTTCAGACACTGACCTCCGTGAGTCTGGACCTGGTCTAAGACCGGACTAACTCTGTCTCCTTCAAACACTGACCTCCGTGAGTCTGGACCTGGTCTAAGTCTGGACCTGGTCTAAGTCTGGACTAACTCTGTCTTCTTCACCAAATATAACTGCAGTTCCTGGTCTGGGCAGCAGGGGGACACTCACCTGAACAGATCCACTTCATGAATCGTCGGGAGAACGATGGACACCAGACTGTCGCTCTGAAAAACACAATAATACAATTAATAAAAAGGAAGTTTTAAGTTGTAGTTAAGTCCTGGTACAGTGCTGTATTTAATTCTGATCCAGTCCTGGTTTAGACCTGGTTCAGTTCAGTTTACCCTAAATTAATCTTGCTTTGTTTTGACTGAATTCTGGTTGAATCTAACCAGCTGCAGCTCTGATTCTTGTAACAGTTCAGTTTAATTTAAGTTGTACATTTACAAAAAGCTTTAACACATAATAAAGTTTCACTAGTTGTAGTTAAGTCCTGGTACAGTGCTGTATTTAATTCTGATCCAGTCCTGGTTTAGACCTGGTTCAGTTCAGTTTACCCTAAATTAATCTTGCTTTGTTTTGACTGAATTCTGGTTGAATCTAACCTTGTGCTGCAGCTGGATTCTTGTAACAGTTCAGTTTAATTTAAGTTGTACATTTACAAAAAGCTTTAACACATAATAAATTTTCACTACTTGTGTTTTTTTCAGACCTGAGTGGACTGGACGAGTTGGGAGGTGCCTGGTTTATCGTAACACTCATTGAACCTGCAGCAGAAACCCTTTAGATCAATATTTAAATAAAACTTAATGACGACGCCCATGATGGGCAGAGTCAGGACTCGCCCGGGCTGCGGCGTGGGCCAGCGGTCGATGTCGTTACAGGCTGAAGACAAGAACCAGAGAAATGTGGAAATATGCTTTTTCAACATTTAAATACATGCCTTTACCGTCCTATACTTATGAACCATGCATAATACTTTCTTCACTAGTGTTGTTCTTGTTGGCTCTGATACATGGGATACATTTTTAAGTTCACAGGATGCACCCAATAAAACTTTAAAATAATCACAGTAAAATTAAAGTGAATAGCTTTTTTTCGTTTTCTTATCTGTTATTGTCTGTGTATAAATGTGTTTACACCGGTCCACTCACCTTTTGGAAGTACCCTCTCTTCAAAGACTTGTCCCGAACCCTTTAGAGTCTGCAGTGATTTAAACTAAACGTATCCGTAATAATGGCCCTGCTCCCTCTGGAACGAACACAACCAGAACCATTCATGAAACAGCAACACAACAAAACCTGTCCAAACTATGGAAAAGTCCAGCTAAAACCTGTTCAAATCCACCTAAAACCTGTTCAAATCCATCTAAAACATGTTTAAATCCATCTAAAACCTGTTCAAATTGTTCTTGTTGGCTCTGATACATGGGATACATTTTTAAGTTCACAGGATGCACCCAATAAAACTTTAAAATAATCACAGTAAAATTAAAGTGAATAGCTTTTTTTCGTTTTCTTATCTGTTATTGTCTGTGTATAAATGTGTTTACACCTGTTCAAATCCACTCAAAACCTTTTAAGTACCCTCTCTTCAAAGACTTGTCAAATCCTAAAACCTGTTTAAAGTAAACGTATCCGTAATAATGGCCCTGCTCCCTCTGGAACGAACACAACCAGAACCATTCATGAAACAGCAACACAACAAAACCTGTTCAAACTAAAACCTGGAAAAGTCCATAAAACCTGTTCAAATCTACCTAAAACCTGTTTAAATCCATCTAAAACCTGTTTAAATCCATCTAAAACCTGTTTAAATCTACCTAAAACCTGTTCAAATCCATCTAAAACCTGTTCAAATCCATCTAAAACCTGTTTAAATCCATCTAAAACATGTTCAAATCCATCTAAAACCTGTTTAAATCCAACTAAAACCTGTTTAAATCCATCTGTTTAAATCTACCTAAAACCTGTTTAAATCCATCTAAAACCTGTTTAAATCTACCTAAAACCTGTTCAAATCCATCTAAAACCTGTTTAAATCCATCTAAAACCTGTTCAAATCCACCTAAAACCTGTTCAAATCCACCTAAAACCTGTTCAAATCCACCTAAAACCTGTTCAAATCCACCTAAAACCTGTTCAAATCCATCTAAAACCTGTTCAAATCCAACTAAGACCTGTTCAAACTTGTTAAAATGGTCTCAGTCCAAACCTTGAGACACTGCGGCGCGTCCCGGTCGGAGTTTTCCAGGAAACACTCGAGAGACGACATCCTGTTGGAGCCTTGACGGAACCGGAAACAGAACTGCGTGTCGCCGAGGCAACCTGCGGACAGTGATGTAATGAGTGATACAGTTACCACGGCAACTTCAACCAACCTCTGACAAGAAACGTAACTGTACGAGACCCAAACGTTTATAAAAATAGGTTTTATTTTATCCAGATTTTCAGTGTAAACTGAAATAGTGTCTGGTCCTGGTTTAGACTTGGTTTAATCCTGGTTTTATCTAGATTTACTCTAGGTTTATTCCTGGACTAGGATCGAGTCCAACCAGGACCAAACCTGGTTTAAAAAAAATGATTTAGTCTCAGTTTAGTCAAGATTGTGTCCTAGAGTTTGTCCTGCTTTAGTCCCAGTCTAGACCTGATTCAGTCCTAGTTTAGACCAGGTTAAGAACTGATTTAGAACAAGGTCAACTCTGGTTTAGTCCTGGTCCATTCGGTTTTAGACCTGGCCAAAACATGGTTCAGACCTGATTTCAGACAAATACTGTTAATATAAAGAGCCTCCAGTCGTTCCAGTTTCCTCCACAACTTTCCAACAAACAGGAACCGAGCGGAGGAAGTACCTGATAAAGTCCTCAGCCTCGACTTGAAGAGTCATGGTGCGTTCAAACACTCACGAACTGATAGGGAAAAACAGTTTATATTTAACAGAGTCTGACCTGAGTTGGAGTCTGGGAACGATAAGTAACAGATGCTGGTTTTCTGAAAAAGACAAGAGTAAATACATCCGTAAACGTCTGATTTAATAAAGTGCAAAGATATTATACACTTCGATCCCTCACCTCTTTCTCCGACAGTTTGGAGTGATGAGGGTAGATCACCTGGAAAATAGGAGTCAAATATGAGCATAAATTGTTGACACTGGCCCAGTTTCCTGCAGCTTAAATCTGAATCAGGGTGTTCTTCTCAGATCAGAACAACTCAGAGTGGACCGTTTCAGAAACAGGTTTAGAGTCAGTTCAGTAAAATGAGCTCTAGAGACAAGAGAGATTATTCCTGTTTTTGTTAGAATTATAGCTGGATATTCTATTGTACTGCTTTATTGAAATATTATAAAAACCCAACGATCATCAGACTATTTCAAATTTCAAGCATTTCAAGTTATATAAATACAGAGATATTGTTCTAGAAGATTATCATACAATCCCACGTCCTGCCACTGAAGCCTGAGCTGAGGGTTTACAGTCAGCTCTAAACTTCAGTTTGGTGTCATGTATTAGTATTTTGGAGGAAAATTTGGTCTGGTTTAATTTTTTTTAATAAAATAAAAGCAAGCTGTCGGAGGAGAACAGGAGGAAACAAATAATCGCATTTTCAATTAAATTGCAATATTTAAAAAAACATATTTCCACGTTGCATTTCTGAACATGAGAGTCCTGCAGGATCGGCTCCAGGAAGGTTTCTGGGGAGGTCTGCGGGGGCTTCTTTAAGACTCAAAATGTCTGCTTCATACTTTTTTCTCTCTGGACTAGAAAGAGGCAGCTTTCTCTCAACGACTGGAGCGAAAGCAGAACAAAACTAAGAAACTGTCCCGGGACCAAAAGGTTTTTAAATAGACCGTTTGAAGATAATCACTGACAGAGAAAAATAAAAGTACTCCACGAGAGACGGATCAAAGACGGGAAAGTTTAACTTCTTAAATGGTTAAATAATCATATCATTTCTTAAGAACATATGACCCGAAGATGAGTGTTAATATTTACTATAATATAGTGATTATTTGTTGTAATAATTTGTTCAGCCCTAGGGATAAAAACTAAAAACTAAAATCAGGAAGTGTAGTTTTGTAAAGATTATTTGTTTGTTTTTATTTGACAGAGACAGTTAACAGGGAACACGGTTTTACAAAGAGGAGAATGAAAGTGAGCACATAATCCAAGCCGGAATGAAACCCAGGTCTCTTGAGTGAGTGTGCGCTCTACCAGCTGAACCCCCGAGGCGCCTGGGTAGTGGAGTTTTAAGAACAAGCACCAAGTGTGTGATGGATGATACAGAGACAGTAGACTGAGGCTTTATTTTTATATTACTTTGTGAATCAAACCCCGTCCAGTCTCTGTCTCCACTGCATTAAACAGGAGCAGGACAGAAACATGGAAGAGTGAGGCCATAAAATGTAGCCTCTGGATTTAAACTTAGAAATATGGAAATAAAGCTGACCATTCTCATTTGTTTACACTAGAGATTAGAGCAAAAAGGCAAATATAGCTGAGCTTGTTCTGGGCTTAACTTTGTAAAATGTACTTTTTCTGAACCTTACAGCTGTTCAAACACCTGTTTCAACCTTTAGTCGTGACATTTTAACAGAAAAAGGAGGAGCTACACCTGAGTTTCTTCTCTCATTGGAGGAAAAAACAAACAAACAATAAAGCTGTACTTACTTTATCTCACTCTACTTATGAGCCTTTAAGTATAATAACTACTAATTTAACTGGCCTCAAACTTTCCACACATATATTTTCAACCTTTTTGTTGTTTCTGAATTATGTAAAATGTTATTGCTATTCTAGAGTTTAAACGGGAAATAGTTATCCCTAAACATGAGATAATAACATCCTTTAAGTTCCCCTTCCTTCCCTGTTGTTTATTAAAGTTATGTTTTTTGTACAGCTTTAGTTTTGTAAAGAAAGCACTTGTCGTAATCTGTAATAGTTTTAAGTTTTTAAGTTTCAGTCTTTAAATTTGGTCCAAACATGAGCACAAGTTGGTTTGTCGACGCTGTAAAAGTGAAGACTAGCAGCCATGTTGCTATTAATTTAAAAGAAAAGGTTTTAGCAGGAATGTCATAAAGTGTTGATAGAATTAATCTTTTATCTGGAAAACCAAGTGGGAGTAGAATTCTGGATAATATTAGCCCCAAACAAAGCTACAGGTCGACGCAGGAATTAGCCCTAGCCTTTAGCCCGTTACCCGCCGCTCGTCCCCGGCTCCGGCCTCACCTCCACGGCCTGCCCGAGCTCCAGGTCGAAGCCCACCACGCAGATGCAGTGAAGCCAGGCGGAGAAGCGGTCCCACGGCAGCAGCACGGCCTCCTCCCGCGGATCGTCGTCATCGGCTCCGGGCCCAGAGGGCAGCGTTATCTCCTCGGCCGGAGAGATGCTGCTGGCGTCCTGCTCGTCCAAGTCCTCCGGCTCCTCCAGCAGCTCCTCCGGGCCTTGGAGAGCCATGAGGACGGGCCCCGAGGGGAAACTCAGACCGGGGTGAAGTCTCCTGAAGCCCGGGACAGGTTAACGGAGGAGCTTATGGAGTTATTTTGGCCAAGTTTGCGGTGTTTTCTCGGTAACAACAAGAACAGAGCCACCGAGCTAACACTGACCGTGCAAGCTACGTCTGACGTGACGTCCAGGGCGCCTACGTCATCACGCAGGAGCCTTAAGTTTTTCATGCGTTTTGTTGTTAATTTTTTTAAACTGGTAATTTTATACAATAATTTTGTATAAATACAAATACAAATATTGTTGTTGATTGTGTTAAATATTCATATTTTTATAAACAAATGTATTTTATAATTACAATAATATCGAAAATACTAACTGATGGGTACCCCCTATGCTCCCCTTCACCCATATATTTATCTAGAGCCTAATTTTATGTATGAACATCCCTATTAAGATAAGATAAGACTTTATTGATGCCACAGAGGGGAAACTCACTTGTACAGCAGCTTAGAATCAGGTAAAGTGCAAAAAGTAAAAAAAAGACAATCTCAGCTAAATAGACTAAAATATCAAGGTTAAATTCAACAAAAACAAAAGCTATCTATAAACATGTAGATAGCATGTTACACATGTACGTTATAAAGTCTAACTGCAGCCGGTAAGAAAGACGTGTGGTAGCACTCCTTCCTGCTCTGAGGTCTCAGTGTCTCAGTCTGCCGCTGAAGAAGCTACTCAGGAGCCATTTCCAATTATTACAGTTTTTGAGATGGATTGATTGGTGATTGTAGTCTTCGTATGTACAATTAGTATTGTGTCTCAGAAGATATCCATCAACAAATGTGGCCACAGCCTGAGTTAATCAGCTTTATGTAAATCCACAAACAGCCCCAACATTGAGTGAACACAGATAGAAGACCCCCCACCCTCCAGACACAATGAACCCAAGAAATGTAAGAAATAGGAGTTCATAAAGACAAGCTATTCCCTTCTTTTTTTTTTTATTACTATATTTTTTTTACAGATAAGATTTAAATGACACTAAATCAGATAAAAGTGGTGTTTAAAGCCTGACAGACAGACAGTCACAGGATAAACCTCTGAACTCAGTGGGACACAGTTAATCTTTTATATTAGTGCCATCAGACTGAGGTGGCAGCTCGGACTTCACTAAATGACCACTTAACTCAAACCTTGCTTACAATCTCAGATCCAACATGTTTCTGCTCTTGTCCTTCTTTTACATATTTCAGCTTTGGTCCCTGTGTGAAAAGACTGACTTAATTATAAAGAATGACTTTATAATTGATTATCTACATTATCTTTATTATCCAGACTTATCTGTTTCAGACTGTTGCCTCAGTTCAGTCCTCTTCTCCACGCTCTGCTCCTTCTTCTGTTCAAGAGTCTTCATATGGACTGATAGGTATCTTTTAAATAGTAATATCACAATACAGTCAATGAGACCAGAATAATAAATATGTGGTTTAGTATTTGGTCAGTCAGTGCGGTTATTTGGGCACTATGGAAAATCTTTTGATAACAGCTCACGGAGGAATCACTTTAGAATCAGGACAAAGAAAGCATTCAAATTTTTTATAATACAGACTTTTATTTGAATATTTGGGTGAATGGCTGAATGGTGTAGTTGTAGATGTCACCATGTTGTCTTCACAGTCTCTGGACTTAAGGAGCTCGCTGTGGGGTCTTTGGAAACATTTGACAGATTCTCAAAACAACATGTGACATAAGCTGCCATAACTCATTGTTTATTTATTTTTAGTTAAAGGTATACAGTATATAGCGCTCTAACTTCCAAGGGGCTCAAAGTGCTTTACAGGTAGTGGAGACGTGGCAGCCATTTTTGTGACCACAGCTTCTCCAAGCACCTCCAAACACGCACCCGCATTCATACACCTGTGTCGCACACATGTATACACTTGTGTCGCACGCATTCATACACCTGTGTCGCACACATTCATACACCTGTGTCGCACACATTCATACACCTGTGTCGCACGCATTCATACACCTGTGTCGCACACATGTATACACTTGTGTCGCACACATGTATACACCTGTGTCGCACGCATTCATACACCTGTGTCGCACACATGTATACACTTGTGTCGCACACATGTATACACCTGTGTCGCACGCATTCATACACCTGTGTCGCACGCATTCATACACCTGTGTCGCACGCATTCATACACCTGTGTCGCACGCATTCATACACCTGTGTCGCACACATGT
The DNA here is from genome assembly GCA_024416835.2 of Perccottus glenii. Taxonomy (NCBI): domain Eukaryota; kingdom Metazoa; phylum Chordata; class Actinopteri; order Gobiiformes; family Odontobutidae; genus Perccottus; species Perccottus glenii. The sequence continues at coordinate 30,082,623 of CM044554.2, forward strand.
ATACACCTGTGTCGCACACATGTATACACCTGTGTCGCACGCATTCATACACCTGTGTCGCACGCATTCATACACCTGTGTCGCCCGCATTCATACACCTGTGTCGCACGCATTCATACACCTGTGTCGCACGCATTCATACACCTGTGTCGCACGCATTCATACACCTGTGTCGCACACATGTATACACCTGTGTCGCACACATGTATACACCTGTGTCGCACGCATTCATACACCTGTGTCGCACACATGTATACACCTGTGTCGCACACATGTATACACCTGTGTCGCACACATGTATACACCTGTGTCGCACGCATTCATACACCTGTGTCGCACGCATTCATACACCTGTGTCGCATTCATACACCTGTGTCGCACACATGTATACACCTGTGTCGCATTCATACACCTGTGTACACATGTATACACCTGTGTCGCACACATGTATACACCTGTGTCGCACGCATTCATACACCTGTGTCGCACGCATTCATACACCTGTGTCGCACACATGTATACACCTGTGTCACAGCTGGAAAATTACTGGAGGCAAGGGAGAAATGTCTTGCCCAGGGACACAACGGCAGTATGAACTGGTGAGAGTTGTTGTTCACTGTCTTTTTTTCAGGACTCTTGGGGATTACATTTACATTACATTTAGTCATTTAGCAGACGCTTTTATCCAAAGTGACTTACAAGTGAGGAAAAACAATGGAAGCAATTTTAACAACACAAGGTACAAAAAGCATAAGTGCACAAAAAACTAGTCAGTTTAAACCCAGCGCAGTATACAATGCTAAGGATAAGAGAATTTTTTTTTTTTTTTTTCCTAGAAAGGAATCGATAGAAAGGAAGTAGAACTCAGTGTTTGTCAGTCAGGTGTTGACGGAAGAGATGTGTTTTCAGGTGTTTTTTGAAGATGGCTACAGAATCTGCTGATCTTGTAGCAGCAGTAGATCATTCCACCAATGTGGAACAGAGCCAGAGAAGGTACGTGAGAGTGATTTTGTACCTTTTGGGACGGTACCACCAGGCGTTGTTCATTTGCAGGCGCAGGGATCTGGTAGGAACGTAGGTCTGTATTAGTGAGTGGAGATATGGGGGTGCAGAACCAGCGGTGGTCTTGTAGGCCAAGAGCATAGCTTTGAACTTGATGCGGGCGTCAACCGGGAGCCAGTGTAGCCTAATGAATAGAGGAGTTACGTGCTCTCTTCTTTGGTTCATTAAAGACCACTCTTGCCGCTACATTCTGGATCAGCTGCAGAGGTTTGGTTGTGCAGGCAGGAGTCCAGCCAGTAGTGCATTGCAATAATCCAGTTTGGACAAGACAAGAGCCTGGACTAGAATTTGCGTAGAGTGCTCTGATAGGAAAGGTCTAATTTTCCTAATGTTGTAGAGGATGAATCTACAGGACCGGGTGGTGCTGGCGACATGACATGTGAAGTTTAGCTGATCATCAATTACCACTCCCAGATTTCTGGCAGTGCTGGACGGTGTAATGGTTGATGGGCCTAGTTGAATGGAGAGGTTGTGGTGGGTCTTTGGATTGGCTGGAATCACAAGCAGTTCTGTTTTTGCAAGGTTCAGCTGCAGGTGATGGTCCTTCATCCAAAGTGAGATGTCACTCAGACAGGATTAATAAAGTTGAATTGAATTGAAAAGGTCTAGTATTTTACTGAAGGAGGAGTGCTTTTCCTTTTGATTCCAGACTTCATTGATGTCCAAGTGTTTGCCTAAATGACAGGCGGTGACTTAAAAAAAAGGGTAAAGCCTGTTAGTGCTAAAATTTCTGAAGTGTGTCTGTGCGCCATCGTAAGTGCTAAGTCTACTGCTCTTCACAACAACCACACTCAGCCAAACTTCAGAAACCTCACACTTTAACGGCATGTACTCTTCTTTTAAACCTCCATCTGTATCTGGCTCAGACACCTGGACTTCAACTTAAAGCAACACTCACTGAAGATTATCCTTGTCTTTTGTCGTAAGGTAGGTTCCTCTTGGAGCTCTTCTGCCATAGTCCCTTCCAGAATTTTCTGAGTCTTCCTTCTTTTTTATTTATACTTTCTTCAGAGTGATCGGTGTTCTGTGAATGAGTTCTCACGGTGCAGCTATCTGCAGCTGCCATATTATACAGATTCCTGTTTCTTTCTATCTGCTGCTCGACCAATCTCTCCGGCTCGTGCAAATCTTTCTGCGGTGACAACATTATCTCCGTCTGAGCACAAACAATGTTAATGGGTTCTTCTATCAATTTGTTCTGAGCTTGGACGTTTAAGTCCTTGTTGTTCAAGATTTCTTTCAATTGGTTAATTTTCTCGGATTCAGTGTTTAAACTGACGTCGTTGAGTTTAAACAAATCCCTTTTGTGTTGGGTAGTGCTTTGGTCCTGAGCTGGGACGTCACTCTCCAGCTTGCTCAGACTTTGCTCCTGGTTGGTTATGACCTCATTCTGGCTGTTCTCCGCCTGCTCTAAAGTCTGCTTTAGATTGTTGATCTGAGTATTCTGCTCTTCAATAAAGGTTTTCATTTGATCTGTGATGTCTCTCTTAAAAATGTACACCTTTAGCAACTGCTCACTAATGAAACTGCTCTGGACTTCAATAATATTCTCCACTTCACTGATGCGGTCTCCCAGGTGATCGCTTTTCTCAGCCTGAGCGTGCAAGTCGTCCTGGACTTTTTGCAGCTTGCTGTACAATTGGACTTTTTCATCTTTTATCATTTGCATCTGCGTTGTGATAACGTTTTGTTGTTCCAGCTGAATTTTCTCGAGCCTCAATATCATCTCCTTTTGGTTCCTGTTCACAATCTCCTGTTCTTCCTGCTGCGTTTTTGTTTCGGTGAGTTCTTTCTCGAGACGAGTGACAACTCCCATCAGAGTGTTCACCGTCTCTTCCAGCTCAGAATGAATTCTGTGTGCTTCATTGTTAGGGTCAAAATCACTTGAAAAGGAAAAACTCATTGTCCCTTGAGCCTGTGTCCGACTGCGTTCGTAGTCGTCCAGGGCCCAGAACAGATCGGGGGGGCTACCATTGCTGGTATCGTCACTTACCTCAGTAATAGGTGTGACAGTGAAGTTAGCCCTTCGTAAGTGGCCTGAACCATTAATAACATATCTCGTTGTCCTAGCCCTTCCTGTCATCTTCCTGTTTTACTCTACTTTACCTTATTTGAAGTCTCTTCTTCACTGATAAGTGCCTGTCTGTGTGTCTGTCTGTTTCAACGTTTAAACTGATCTGTTCTGACTAGAACTCTTAAGCAGCTCCTAATGACATCACATAGCCACAGAACTCTGAGGAAGTGGCATTTAGGCTCCACCCACTCATGGAATCCCCGATCTCCATGGAGACGGTGCATTCCATTGAGCCCATTGAGTTAGTGCTGGTGTTTGTTGGTTGTTTTTATTTTAAAGACTCAATTTTACAGAACTCATTGTGCCTGTCACAGGGCTTTGTTGTCAAAATGCTGGGTTAATCATTCTCGGTAGTGTGTCTGGGTCCTGGGTCTGGGTCCTGGATCTTGGTCCTGTGTTTTGATTCTTACTTTCGGTCCTGGATCTCGGTCTTGTTCAGGGATTTGGTCCTGTCCTGGGTTACGGTTCTGTCCTGGGTCTCGGTCCTGGGTTTTGGTCCAGGGTTTCAGTCCTGTCCTGGATCTCGGCCCTTATACTCGGTCCTGTCTTGGGTCTCGGTCCTAGGTTTCGGTCTTGGGTCTCGGTCCTGGGTCTCAGTCCAGGGTCTCGGTCCTGGGTCTCGGTCCTGGGTCTCGATCCAGGGTTTTGGTCATGTCCTGGGTTTTGGTCCAGGGTTTCAGTCCTGTCCTGGATCTCGGCCCTTATACTCGGTCCTGTCTTGGGTCTCGGTCCTAGGTTTCAGTCCTGGGTCTCGGTCCTGGGTCTTGGTCCTGGGTCTCGATCCAGGGTCTCGATCCAGGGTTTTGGTCATGTCCTGGGTTTTGGTCCTGGGTTTCGGTCCTGTTTTGGGTCTCAGTCCTGAATTTCAGTCCTGTACTGGGTTTGGACCTGTCCTGGGTCTCGGTCCTAGGTTTTGGTCCTGTCCTGGGCCTCGGTCCTGGCTCCTTGGGTCCTTCCCATTCCGGCGGTCCATGTCGGGTTTTGTCTGCCCTTGTTTAATCAGATGTTTCAGGCAAAACGTCCACCTCCCATAGACCCCACTTCCTCTGTAATTGTTGGGAGTGTCTATGGTTAAGATGGACGTGTTTTCCAGATTATTAAACTAATTCAGGGTTGAATGCTAAGTCCACATGAATTCCCCACAGTTATGTTTTTGGAGCAGCTCCAGTCTCATCCTTCTGGAGCAGCAGCAGCGGTAATGGTGTCGGGTGGGGCTCGGAGCAGGCTCATATTCTGCCTGTGGTTCCAGAAGAGCTACAGATGAACGACAGATGAGACCGAATCGATGCAACAGCGAGAGGAGGGTTACTGTAAATGGACAGGGCAAAGGCCAGGGTCAAATATTCAGAAAGAAAGGGTTTACATTTACGGAGACATTATGTTTCATCTGTGTTACTCTTTAAATGAAGGTGTTTGTTTTACCAGTTCCATTTATGAAAGCCTTAAAGGATTATTCAAACCCAGACTCTTTAATTGAGCCGAATGGTGATTACACAGTTTGTTCTGAGCCCATTTAATGAGCTTAATGTGAGGCTGGAGAGCACTACCTGCACTGTACTATGACAAAAACACAAAATTACAAGAGTCACCAGAAACATTGCTGGATAAAGGAATTTCCCCATGGGGCAAATCATTTTTTGCCACAAAAAAGAGGTACTCATACCAAAAAAAGGGATCACTAAAATACTGTGTTATTATTTGCTGCAAAACCTGTAAGAATGCAATAAAATTTCATTTCAAATAAACTCAAAAGAATTATAATAATCCAACAGTTGTTGCAAAAACGCCTAGAACAAAAAGAAAGAAAAGTCACTTGAAACAATAATTCAGTAAATCCATAAATAATGAATTTAAAAAGATTGAATGACGTAAAGTAAAAAAGTAAATAAATAAAAAAGTTTATTTGTAAGTGTTGAGCCGGAGGAGCCTGAACGCCCCGCAGTGACAGTATGGCGGCCGCGGCTGGAGCACGACAACTTCTCCCGGATTCCTCCCAGAAAACGGTCTGAAGGCGGCGGATATAAATCAAGCCCACGGCTGCAAACATTAGCCGCAGCTAAAGGGGGACTTCGACGCCGACTCTTGTGGACTGCCTCTGGGGGATTTTACTGACGTTTTTGTCTAAGCTGCGGCCGGTGTGATGCGCGAGGAGCCGCAGTTAAGTCAAGAAACTCCCCTGATTTGTGTCAGTTAGCCGGGGCTAGTTAGCTCACCTTACCGCTAGCCGCGCTAAGCTAAGCTAACCAACTTTCGCGGCTTGGACCGTCAAAAATCGGGGGAAACTCTGATTGATTTTTACCTCGGCAGACAGGTATGGCATTTGGGCTTCAGTTTGTTAGTGAACTTGTTGAGAAGGGCGGGGAGAAAACATTTAACGACGTTGGGGATAAGTTTGTCATTACCCTAGCCTAGCCAGCTGCTGGTAGGTACTACGCCAAAACGAGCGCTAACTAACTACCCTCTCAAACCTCCGTCTACCGCTGCCATTGGCATTTTATCACACTTTAAAGCAGCCTGGCTAAGTCTTTATAAGCTACTGGAGCTGTTAACCCAGAAACAACGCAGAAAGAGGGGTGTTTTATCTGCATTAGGGAGTGGTAACATTAGTTAATGTCCCTTATATTAGACCTGACATGAAGATTAAGACAGTTTAATCCAAGGCGTGTTAACTCCAAGACAAAGAGAAGGAGGAGTGCACCAGTTGCTCAATAATTGATTGTAGGTTTTCATAGCTTTATTATAGATTGTTATTTTTTTTTTTGCAGGGCTAAATTGTAAGTATAGTGTACGGTTTGATGGACGTGGAGGGCTGTCAGTGCTATACTCAGTCATGTATGTCTTGACACATGGCACCACAGTCTGTACATAGTGCCTAGTCTTGTATTGCTGCTTAATGGTTTAGGTATGTAGCTTTAGTGGAAAGTCCAGTCTAGTCTTTTCGCCCGAGGAATGTGCTTTGATACAAGATTTCAAACAGGAAACCGAGACTACAAACAGTGGACAATGTGTAGTAGTTAGTGCCTAAAACGATTTAAAGGAGAGACACAGAAAAAAGAGAGAGTAATTTTTTTTAGAGAATTTTTTTTCTTCTGTGGAGAGACAAACTGAAGCCCGCCACTCTGGAGCAGGAGAACTTGTCCCTGGTGTCCGGTTGGAGTAACACGCTGAAGCCCAAGCCGATGCCGTCAGCGTTGGCCGTGTTCACCTGCCGACCCAACTCGCACCCCTTCCAGGAGCGCCATGTTTACCTGGACGAGCCCGTCAAGATTGGACGGTCTGTGGCCCGCTGCCGCCCCGCGCAGAACAACGCCACCTTTGACTGCAAAGTGCTGTCCAGGAACCACGCACTCGTCTGGTTCGACCACAAGACTGGCAAGGTGAGTCCGCTTCAGTCCACAGAAGCCCCTTTTTTACTGGAGTGACTCGATTTCGGTTCAGCTTGGTTGAGTTTCTGCTGAACAGGCTTTTGTTTCCACTGAGCTATGTCCAGAGAGACCGAGACAGACAGGTGGTGTGGATGTGTTGCAATAATTAATCTAAAGTAATTGATAAACCCTGGAGTGTAGAGACGTGAGGCTGCTGCAGTGAACATAGTGTTTCTGCTTTATCCCCATTTTCCTTAACTTTAAATCCAGAGGCTGCAGCAGTTTAAACATTTTAGGGACTCACTTTTTCAAGTCCCAAGTTCTGCTCCTGTTTAATGCAGTGGAGACATAGAATGGAGTGGGTTTAATTCACAAAGACCCCACTCTAACACCAGAAACAGCAACAACATTTCTCATTTTTTCTTCTTGAATATGACGTTTATCACAAGAACAAGATAAGCCTTATTTAAGATTTCAAGCTGTGTTTCTCTCGTTTCTCATTTTGTCTCAAGTGAGGATTCTCTGTCGTCCTATCGACAGACTGCAGTGTTAAGCTCCACCACTTTTAGTGACTGAACCTTAACTGCAGTATAGATTAATTCTGATAGGCAACTTGAAAAACTAATAAAGAGAGCTGGTTCTACTGGAGGTGTTAGTTTAGAGACTCTGGTAAAAGCAATGGAGCAACTGCCATAACAGGACGGGGTTTTGAACAACAGAGAGCAGCCAGTAGATGTCTGGTCAGTGAGCTGCAAGACAGAACGATGGCTATAAACTTTATGGCAAAGTACATTTTTTTGGCGGTGGTCAAACAAACATCTTTGGAATACTTGGCTTCTGTTATTTTACAGTGATTGTTTATTTCACACCTAATAGTCCGGTAGACTTGGTTTGATTGAGGACTTGATTTTGGTTTTACACTGCACTTTGACAAAGAATCAAACCTTCTAAATAACGGAGGCGAGCACAGTCCGAAATGGATGACTATACTTTACTATTTTTATTTACTGCTGAAGTGAATCACAATATAAGCCCTTTTATAATTGTAAGCTCTTCTGTACAAAACACCATTTGTCAGGCAACTGAGAGATATTTTCGTCTGACCGTATTTCTCTCAGCACTTTGACATTCACCTCACTCCACGTCCCTAAACGAGCTCTTTCTCTCAACTCTCCACACGTGCATTTGTTTTGGTTGTGTTTACCCCCAGTACGATGTGTCGTGGTCCACTTTGCGTTTTCAGCTCATTCAAACTACACCAGAGTTCACTTGGAAAGGAACAGAGACCTGTGTTTTTAGGCGGACTAGGGTTCACTTTTCAGCTCTGAATCAGAGTTCCACACATTTAAACCTCCTTAAACGAACCAGACTTTCTGAGGAAACGAACTAGAGTTTGATTGACCAAACAGGCCTGTGTGAATCCTGAGTCTGGCAGTAAACCAGGTCTAAACCAGGTCTAAACCAGGTCTAAACCAGGTGTTGATTGGATGAGAGAGAATCTTCAGTCAAAACAAAATGAAGAATCAAAAGAAAAAAGCTAAAGGAACTTGGGACATTGAAAGAGTGAGGGCCTAAAATGTAGAAAACGGCTGTAGCCTCTGGATTTAAAATTTAGAAAGATCAGTCTACCACAGATCAGTCCAATCTCTTTATTTGTTTTGGTTGTTTCAAAAGTTAAAGACGGTTGTTTTGAGACGATGAATGAATTAACTTTTGAGACAAAATGAGACTGTACTGTCAGAAAGTTGTAAAAACAAAGTCAATCAGTGAGTGAATCAGAGTCTGACTGGGCTTGTTTTGACTGATTGTCAGACCTGGGATCAGCTGGCGCTGCGTTTGTGGAACAGGTTCAACAAGACTGGACTAACCCTTTGGCATGAACGCACTTCAACAGTTACACACTATTTATACAACAGCATAAGGAGAAAAGAAGATCAAATGGCTCAGAGAGATTCGGAATGAACGTGTCGGCCACTATCTGAAGGAAAATACAGAATTAAAAGGTTTATTTCTGTTCATAATCTTTTCTAATGTCGTCTTCAGTGAGAGGCCTGTTTAGATAAAGCTCTAAAGTTCAGAGTCTACAGTCAGACGGAGCAGTTTTTCTTTAAACGGCTCAAAGGTCCAGCTTCGGTTACAGAGTGAGGTAGATAAGTAACACTATTAGCAGCACACTCGTATATCTGTAATAGTCTGAATATAATCTGGGATTATCTCTGCTGTTTGTCTGTCTATAGTGGTTTTTAATATCTGTTGTCTTTAATGAGATGTTTTTCAGATAAAGTTCAGAGTCTAGTTTTGTTTCTTAAAGTTCAGCCGGACGTCTTTTACAGAGTAAGGCATACAATGAGAGTATTTACATGCATCTGTGTGTCCTGGTAATGACAGTATTCAGGATAAAACATGTCCCCAGAGAAACGTGTTTATTCAAATTAAATGACAAACAGGAATGTTGTTTGTTTAATTTTTTTTTACAGAATTAAACACAAACCACAGTAAGTTCAGTCACAGAAACGTTCACACATGGTTTATATTACATTTCCAACTCGGCTAGAACTACCGTGTTCATAAATACTGTATGTGATTTAAATACAGTAATGCAACAGACTTTTTTTTTTCTGCTCCTCCGCAGGGCTTTGCTGCGACTGATTAATCAGTCACGTGAATACGTAACTGCTTGACTTGTTGACTCTACAATAATTTGAACTGTTTTATTAAAATAAATCATAATAAAGTATAATCCGTGCCGAGCAAAATCGTGCCTAGCCATGGGACGTGATCTGCACGGATCAGCTGTGATCCGTTACACCCCGAGTCGAAATGTATTTAATGCAGTTGACTGTAAGCAACCATTTTCTTCCCCTTATCCGGGGCCGGGTCGCGGGGGCAACAGTCTAAACAAACGCCCAGACTTCCCTCTCCCTAGACACTTCTTCCAGCTCTATCGGGGGAATACCAAGGCATTCCCAGGTCAGCCAAGAGACACAGTCCCTCCAGCATGTCCTAGGTCTTCCCCGGGGTAGGACTCCAGGTAGGACGCACCCGGAACACTTTTACCGGGAAGTCGTCCAGGAGGCATCCGGAACAGATTTTGGTTTGTGTTGCCGTTGTGCTTAAAAATAAATAAAATGTTTGAACTAACTACATTTAGAATTGGCTATTCAGATCAAAAATCAAGAATTTAGACAATTTTTATTGATAAAACAGTTGCACAAGTAAATGTAAACGATGATAAGATTAATAGTGATTTGTCATTATTTGTAACATTTAGGGACAATAATCAAAGTAAGAGACTCTGTGACAACAGTGAAGTGTGTGCTGGGAGATTATTTAAAGCCTCATTATCCTCAGAGTTAATCATGAGCTTTGAGCCTGTTCCTGCTGCAGGTCTCTGACAACGCACACTCAATCAACCCGGAAGTGTTCTATAAGTTCAGCGTCTGAGCCTCTCGCACTGAATTTCACCAATGAACGCATCATACTTTGTTCACAGAAGACGGTGCGGCAGCGTGACTCAGCTCTGGACACTTGTACTGAGTCATGCTTCTGCAGAAGAACATTAAAGTGGGACACACCTGCTCAGGAATGGGGGCTGGATTATTAATGCTGTTCATGAGCTGCACCAGAACAGGTCTGCGTTAAATGTGATCTAATTTAAGAACTATTTTCCTGTGGGATATTCCTGTTTTAGTCCAAAAAGCAAACCTATAACTGTGCATTAAAAACTCCACACAGAGACTATATTTAACCAAAGAGTATATCCTGCTACTAGTTTACGGAAACTGAGATGATATTACAGACAAATGAACGTTTGTAAAAAAAAAAAAAATCCTTTCTTTAGACTAGGGATGGACATTTTTACTTGAATTTTTAAGCTCATAATATTTGAATATTTGTTTATTTAAATTAAGTTTAATGAGAAAGGCGTTTAATTTATTCAACGTATTAATGAACATTTCCGAACAAGCATATTGCAGAATATATTTAGAAATATAGTTACAGGCTACATACTGTGTCTTGTAGCTGAAAATTAAACAGTGTGAAAAATAAGTTTCCTGACAGATTTAGCAGATTACGAGTAAATTCTTTTGTTCAAAGTAATTCTTGTGTTTAGAGGAGGAGGACGACATTTTGTATCAAATATATCACTAAATGTTTACGATTGAGCTGTTCTTTGTTTCCGCACAGATTGTTTTTTAATGCACTGAGACGGACAACAGTAGGTCTGGGTATGTCATTTAAACAGTGGACTTAACAGTCTCCAGGTGTAGCTGCTCTCGTAGATCTGACATTTTGTAGTCTGTTTACAAAAAGTGGCTCGGCAGTCTCGGGATACTATCACCGACAGTGCATCAGAAATCGTTTTGTTTAGTCATTTCCATCCCTCTTCACATTCTGCCATTTCTCGAAATTTGTAATTCCTGCTAAAACCTGGTGCTGCCTCTGTCACCGTTGTTCCTCCTGAGTGACAGCATCCGACTCTTACTTTCACACTAATTCAAACTCCAAAGAAAAGAAAGGGAAAGTTACAGACACGTCACTCTGCGTCTTGAATCTTGACTGATCTAATTTAAAGAGTCCTGTTCTAATGTCGGGGCTGAACAAGGCTTGGTTTGTTGCCTCACTCTGTTTCCAAACCTCAACGTGTTACCTCACAGCAGGCACTTCCTCTCACAATTAATATTTATGCTTTAAAAAATGAGGCATCGGTTTGACTTTTGAGCGTCCAGAAGAGAAGGTAATGAGCTCAAACTGTTGGGAGTAAAAAAAAAAAATGATGCTGTGTGTGTGATGGATGAACCAGTCAGAGCTCAGTGACTCGAAACATTTCTCTGCAGAAACTGGAGATTATTGTCTTATTAGAGGACTTTGCTGGTTTACAAAACTTCTCCATACAACCACTTCTACAAAAGAGGAACTGCATTTAGTGATGCTTAATAACAGGTTCCTGCAGTTTGTAAAAAAAACTATTGTAACTTTTGTACAACGTGAGATATTACAGCATTTATTCAAAAACGAACAGGGTCCAGATTTGTTTGTTTGACATTTCTTAATTATGACTTCAGTGGAGTGTTGCACAGTGTATCGATACTTCAAAGGTATCGTGATACTTAAATCGATACAATAACACGTTTATTTATTTATTTTTTTTTAGAAATCAGTCTTTCTGAAGAGTGCAATACGGGATGTGCTGTGTAGGCACAATCCTGGCCACAGCTCTGGTTTTCTGTGCAAATCCTTGTATTGCTGTTAATGGGATTGTTTGAAATTGAACTGGCCATTGCTGCTTCTTCAGAGGACGGCCGATGTGAGCTTATGTCGTAAAAGACACCCAAATGTCACGCTACTGTTTAATCTTTGTTTTTTTTCTTAGACCAGAGTACATTTAAATGAACACTGTTCTAATACATTTTTGTGATACTGACCACAGCTTTTTGCACCTAAAACATAAACTACAGCCTCTATGAATCAGAGAACTTTGGGTGACAGCGTGTGGCGTCAACATTTTCATCCCGACAAGTGGCATTTAATTTGACTTTATAAAAGCCGGTTCTTGTGTGTTTTGGTGCTAACAGCACTTCATTTAAAATACCTGTCATGTGTGCCGTGTTGATGAGTAGCACAGTGCACTGCAGCCTGCTCACTGTGAACAGAGAGAGGGCCAACCACAGACAGATATGGTCTAAATGTCTTTTGTTTAAACATTGTTAAACAAATCAAAAGAGCAAATAGATGCTATCCCGTGTTACTTCACATGTAGGCTCTGTTGTGTCATGCCTTACTGTAGCTGAGGGAAAGGCACGAGTGTGATAGAAGCTGGAGTTTAGCGTGAGCTGTGTCCTGTTCACTTCTGTTGAGGACACGTTTGTGTCAAAAAGCCAAACCATGTCTTGTATTGTTTTAATGGTAGCTTATGTGACACACAAGTGTGTGACAATTCTGTGTAATCGTTAGGCTTGGGCGATAATACGGTAATATGGTATACCGCGGGATCTAAAGATGGCAACGGTATCAGTTCCAATATCGTCATACCATCATAAAAAAAAAAAAAAAAACAATGCACTTATATAGGAGACAAGGATTAAATATTAACCCTTTAAGCGCCAAAGTCGCAAAATTGCGACAAGCAACTTAACAGGAAAAAACAGCCGCTACTTCCGGTTTATGTGCTAAATTATTCTTCCACTCCCTTCCATCAGATGTCAAACACCCTGTACTTTGTTTCTAGTCCACTATTACCATGTGTTGCCATTAAAAAAATTTGTAGAAGAAGACCTCAAAGACGCGTCTCAGTGGGAGTGTCAGGACCGGCTCATTAGAAGCCTCATTCTCTACACGCGAGCTGATAAACATGAAAATAACAAATAAAAAATACACCTGTGATGAAGTTTTGGTATTAGTAATGGCTGACTCTGATTCTGAGGGAGAACATCTACCTTTAGAGTCTTTTCAGCCGAGTGAAAGTGAGAATGAGCGAGAGTGAGTGCGTGTGTAACTTGGACAGCGGCGCCGCTGCTCGTGCCTTTCTCAGTGTCTCTCATAAACTCTCAGTGTCTCTTTACCTTTAGCACAGGTGATAGAAGCCGGGGCGGGTGTACTGCCGTGGTCGCGGTAGTGACAGGGAGTTTGGGAATAATGCGGCTTCTATTGACAGCTGTTTGGGACAAATACGTGTTGTTCATCCTGACACTTTACCCAGTCGAGGAGGGAGAGGCAGGGGTAAACATAGTCAGTGAGAATGCACTAATCAAAGCAGCGATCGTAATAAAAGTGATGGCTGTGTGCTGTGCTTTATGAGAGGTCCCACACTCTAAAAAACTACTAAGCTGTTCTGGATATTTATGCTCATTTAATTCTGTTTGACTCTTGTATTTGCACTTTTTATAAACTGCTATTTGTTTCTAATAAAAGTTGTTTATATTGTTGTGCATGTTATTTTGTTATTGTTTCAGTATTAGTGTTTGGTATTCAGTTTCTGAACAGTTTAGGCACAAGCCAACAGTTTAGTGACGCTGTCTGAGCCTTACGTCATATTTTTTTTAAATTATTCACGGTAATACCGTATACCGAGGTAAAATAGGAAGGAGGTTTGACGGTATCAAAATTTGGATACCGCCCAAGCCTAGTAATCGTAATAACAATTGTAAGAGCAAGTCAATAAGCAGCTAACCAGAACTGTATTTGGGTCTGACAGAACTGTAACAGAACCCCAGCTCAGCCTCAGGAGATGGTCATTACAGACAAACTTAACTTTACAGGAAATACAGGACGTCTGTTCAGAAAAAAACAAATGTAAATGGAGTTCAATGAATGGGTGAATAATAGAAAACAGCTTCTCTTAAGGTAATGTGTATCACACGAGGCCTTGTTGGTTTTATTCTAGAGTTGATAGTGTACAGATGATAATTAGTATATCTCAGGTGTGCTGTATGTCTTGAGACAAAGATGTTAAAGAGTTTAAATATGTCATTGAAGTGTGCATTTTAATGTATTCTTTTATTGGAACTACCTTTCTGCTCATTCGTAATCAGTGACTTATCGTGTGGAGCAGCAGTAAATGCACACAAGGCACATTTGTCAGTTTATGAAAATGATTGGTTTATAATTTTTTTTGCACTTTTATTTATGTTTTTTTTATTTCTGTTCCCTGGTAGTGTGGCCTTAACATAATTTTTGAGACAGGATATTGTTGGAAAAAGATTCCCAGTGGCTCCTCTGTTGGAACCACGACCTTTACTCTTCTCTGTTTCTTGTGAGAGACACTGGTCTCAAGACGAGTTTCTGTCACTTCAGTCTCACTCCCAGGCCTCACTTTGTTTGACTTTTGAAGGGGTTCTATTTAAAAGAAGGAAGCAGGAAAAAGTAAAAACCGTCTCTTAGCCCCTTGCCTAGGGGTTGAAATCAGGTGGAAATATCTCTGAGCAAGTACAAACATGTGGAACCCACAGGAACAAATTCTGAAGAAGCTGGGTTCAAGACCAGTGTCGGTGATAAACAAGAAAATGCACTGGACAAAGCTGAATTGCATACATATTTTTGCAGTTTTTCCATTTTCTGTCATTGACGTCACTCTGTTACAGCAGCCGACTCTTTATTTGGACTGAATTCAGGAGTTATGTCTCTCACCAAAAAAATGTTTAGGGCTTACCTGCGACTTTAGCGTCAAGAAAGCAATTATGTTCTCCTCGTTGAACATTACGTAATTGACCTGACCATGTAATTGACCAAATTCTTCTATAATGGGGATGTACCAAAAAGGAAATACCAGGCCGAAATCGATATTAAGTATTTCCTGGTATTATCTTTCCATCTTTCCATTGGGAAACAGAAAAATGTAATAAAAAATATGTCTGTAGAGATGGTGTCCACTCATAAACGAGGCTAGTGTCATTAAAGGTTTATCTGGAGCTGGATCAGATAAATGTTGCTGCTGGGAAGAAAGTAACTTTTGCAAGGGCGCAAATGTTTTGCTAATACTTTAGATACAATATGTTTTTAAATTAATGTCTTTGGTTTGAGGCTCACTACAAAATACACAATTAATTAAAACTGGGCGCTAAGGCTTATTTTCAGACTATTTTAATATCTTTTTTTTTTGTCTTTCTACTGACCTAAAGAAAATTCAAATTTTTTTATTTTTATTTCAGCACAAAATAAGAGCAAAGCTGTGTGTTTTACCCTCAGAGTGAACATAAATCAGTTTAAGTTGGATACTTTTTCAGACTCTACCACATGACTCTGGCATACACCAAAAGTCTGCTTAACTCCGCTGATTATGGACGTCTTTATACTTGCTGTTCTTTGGTAAATACTTTAACTATCACAAGACATTAGTGATATAAATATTATTCATTCATTTCTTCTGTTTAGTCCCGTTAGGGGTCGAGGGTGACTGGAGCCTATCCCAGCAGCTTTGAGCCTTATACACCCTGGACAGTGGTCAGTTTAGTCCTTAGCGCAGACATAGACAGTGACAGACAACCCTAACCTGGAGAGAACCCACAGTAACACGGGGAGGACAAGCAGACTCCTCACAACCTTCTTGCTGTGAGGCAGGAGCGCTAACAACTCTGCCACTCCAGCCCAAATCAATGTTTAATTCAACAACTCTAGTCCTGTTAATGAAAGGTATTAGCAGCTCTTTTCTGCCTCGAGGGAAGCTCTCATATCTCCGTCTGTACGAGCTCAGGTTCAGCTAACGCCACAGACCTATCAGTTTTCTGCCACTTTGCTAAATCTAAGACTTTCAGCAGTGATTATTAGTGTCTTTGTCGTCTGCAGAGCCAAAGAGAGGGAAGGTGTTCCAAATTAATCAAATCAACCCAAAAAATGAATCATGAATGAAATGTAATGTTAACTGTTTTTGTGCCACACAGCTTTGAAAACCCATCCTTAACCTGACTTCCTTTACAATCTCTGAGGTTTGTTCCATTGAAATCTTCTGGTACTTTCTTCTCACAAAAACAAAACACATGATAAAACCATTTTTGGGGAGAAGTGAAAGTCAGCCGATGGTAACTGACGATGATAGTAAAATACTCTGTGTATATCATCAACAGTGACAGATTGTAGTTAGAGCTTCAGCTGCTGTTGTTTTTAAATCTGTGTCAGTCTCGTTTCGTTGCTGTAGCCAGGTTTGTGTTTGACCCAAAGCCAGATCTGTTCAGTTTTTTGGAGGCGGTATAGTCTCATTAATGGTCTCGGTTTTTAACTGGACTCTCGAGGCTCTAAACTGAGTCCAGATCTGAGTCAGTCACGTTCGTTTGGCAGCAAACTCACTCCTCTCAGGAGGAGGCTTTTATAGTTAAACCTGGACCAAAACTAGAAATTGGTCGGTTGCCTTTTTTGCCATGTGTTACCCCAAAAAGTAGACCCTGAAAGTGTTCAGTAGTTGTCCCTAAATAAACTAAAACTTGAGGCATATACGTCAACCATATATTCTGGGGTATTGGCATCGCAATGTTTATTAATGTTTAGTAAGGTATTGTTTCAGAAAGGAAAATGATTTTACCAATATTCTATATTTTATTTTTTGGGATTAAAGAATAGGAAAACCTGTATTTACTTCTAAGGCACTTTGTCTCTTTGGTTTTAAAATGTTCCTAATGTTTTAAATTCCCTCTGGGTGAGTCTATTTAGTGAAGTGTGCACAGATGGAGAGAGTTTATTTATGCAGCGAGTGGAACAGACAAACAGCTGACTGGAGCCGAGCCAGAGTTTACTAAATAAAAACACTCAGACGGAGAGAGCTGGGGTTTATCAGACAGGTCTCAGATCAGCTCGGACAGGTCTCAGATCAGCTCGGACAGGTCTCAGATCAGCTCGGACAGGTTAAGGTGATTTTTAGGTGTCTGGAAAAGTGTAAATTTAATCCTAGAGGGTTTGTGTGCGGCTCAAGATGCAGAGTGAAACGGTCCTGGAGAGCCTCATGAGTCGAGTTAAAATGAGGGATGTGTTAATGAAGGGAGGCATTGAAACAAAGGGCTCTGTGTAAATCTCACAAACCTGCAGCTCATGATAATTACATTACATCTGTCTATGGCTTCACAAAGAACTGACTGAACACTGCTCTTGTCTCAAACACAGTCATTCTTCTGCATTTACAACTTCTGTTTACTAGTTGTGTAACATTTACTCCCTCAGCCACTTCATTAGTTACATAATAGAGCTATTTTTTTCTTAAAATGATGACATTCCTTTGTGCCTTAGTCATTTATTTACATGAGTAAAAAGGCAAACATTTGACTCAGAGCGCACACCAGAGGAACTCGGGCAGAGAGGGCAGTTCGATATTCAGATCTTAAACGACAGTTTCCTACAGATGGACGAGTCTTTAACGGCCCTCCATAAATAATTTATCCGTGCTAATGTCTCCAGTTCTAATGTTCTAATGTTCGGACGTTGGATTTTGTGATGGTATATTCTGTTCGTATGTTAGCCTCTTTATCCTGTGTCTGTGAGTAACGCCTCTGAGACTCTGGAGCAGCTGCTGCGACGGCGTCATGAGAGAGAGGACACGCCAACACAGGGACACTGGATACGTTAGCAGTTGTAGTCCTGTGTTTTACAAACGGTAGGTTAGGCAGGAATTTTCTTTGGGGGTCACCCCCAAAAAAAAAAAGATTGAGAAAAATATTTGACAAAGGCAATGGTAGGGCTGTGCAATTAATTGCATTTGCATTCGCAACATTAAAAATTAAATTTTTCAATTCGCTGACCACAATTATTTGTTACACATGAAAGAAATAGAAGTTGATTAACTTGAGACAGTTACACTATTGTTATACGTTGTTTGTTACAAGGTTAACTGAGGCTTTTATGTGGATTTGAACAGGTTTTATATGGATTTGAACAGGTTTTATATGGATTTGAACAGGTTTTAGAAAGATTTGAACCAGTGTGTTGTTGCCAGGTGAATATTGCCGTGGTTATGTCCCACTGGTTTCCACGGCAACGGGAGGTAACTGTTGCAGTGTCTCAGAACCAGCTGCAGCAGCAGATTTCTTCTCCTTTTCTTCTTCCACAGCAGCAGCAGCTCGTTTTACTTTACCTCAATCTTTAGACGTTTCTGAGTCTCTAAATCTCTCTGTCCTGACTCTTCACAGATTAAACACTGTTTGAGGGAAGTGTTTTTGTTTTCGGTGTTGTTTAACTGTTGTCCTCGCTGTCAGTCTTGTTTCTTTGTACGTATTGTGCTGAGGTAGTGTTTGTGGAACAACATTCTCCAAAAAAGTGCTGATGAGCAGTAGCACTAACTAAGAAACTAACAATAACCCACTCAGTTACAGAACAGGCTTTTTTTTTAGATTTTCCATTGTCTGGCCAATGGGACAGCTGATTTTGTCCACAGGAGAAAATTTATTCAATTACTAAAATATCTCCACCTCAAGGCCTCTGTCAGCTTGTGTTAGTGTTGGACACTTTCTGGTTGATATTTTACATCACAAATCAAACCATTTGTTAAACAAGTGGCTGAATAAACTGGTATAAACTCTGACCACTTTCAGAGAATGCATTTTAGTCAGTTATCTTTCCCTGGACAAATTCAGCTTGACTCGTTTTATTCTGTATAATCCATAAAATCAACCGTGGTACAACTTTCTCTTGATTTTTACCAAGAACTCACAAATAGTTCCGCAGTATTTATTTAGTTCAGTAACATTTAGTTTCTCTACAGATTTTGAAAGCCTGAAGTTGTGTTCATCTTTTCTATTTATCAATTAAAATGGCACTCAAAAAGAAAAAAAAAACAAAGAAAATACCCGACACAAAAAATGAAACAGGGAATTGGTTTGATTTGTCTGCGTCATGTCACTCTTGTGTATTTCTGTGTTTCCAGTTCTACCTGCAGGACACAAAGAGCAGTAATGGGACCTTCATAAACAGCCAGCGTCTGAGCCGAGGCTCCGAGGAGAGTCCTCCGTGTGAGGTCATGTCCGGAGACATCATCCAGTTCGGAGTCGACGTCACCGAGAACACCAGGAAAGGTACGGCTCCACATCACACTTTAAGTTTTGTTGAAAAAAAGAAGTTTATTAGTTTCAAATTATCATAATAAACACAAAATCATAAACATAACATAGTGTGATGTGTGGGGCTCATCCCTAAGACCACACTCCTAAAACATATCTGCAGCCACAGCTCATTTTGAGAAAAAACTATTCACATCAAAACACAAGTCATTTATATAAAAAAAAGATGCATATCTCAAAACCCAACATTTAACATTTTAATATTTACAAATTTCTTATTTATTTAAAATATTTATTTAATACTCATTCATGAGTTATTATGACTTAAGTTATTTTCAACATATACGTTTATATAGTCTCCATCTCATAATTTAGCTCCACAAACAAATGAAAATTGTGTTTTTTAAAACAGAAAATGAAACTTTATTGTTTGTCTGGCGTTATAAGAATTACAGTTTTACCGTTGTTTGAGTCTGTCGCTGTCACATGCACTTTCTCATATTTAATGTGGAGTATTCTACATTTCACCGGTTTATGGAGCCGCAGTCCCACAGCAGTGAGAGAACTCATACTGACTTGTTTTCTGTGTGAATGTGAAGCTCACACAAGAGATTATGTAAAATGTGCTCTGTTACATTCAAGTTTATAAAAAAATAATCTTCAGTACTTTTTAATACACAAATCAAAAACACACAAAAATATTAGAGAGAGCATTTGTATAACGTCTGAAAGGCACTGGTTTAGAGAAGAGGCAGGAAACAGATAAACAGATGATCCACAAGGTCAGAGGCTTTGAGAGTCTTTCACCAGGACTGTGTGTGGCCTGGAGATTATACCAGAGACAGACCAGGTCTAAGACTAAACCCTATCCAAAAGAAACCACTTTGTTTTTGCTCTGACGCTAATAAACACTGCTGCTGCTGCTGTTTTTGATTTTGTTTTGTTTTGACACTGAGCGGAAATTAAATATCATCTGAAAATCTTTATTTTTAGACAAGGTAGTCACTCTACCCTTTTAGGAAGCCGAGTAATACTGTTAACACTTTACATTACCTCACATTGTAAAGCATTAGCTGAGTATCTGTAACAACTCAATTACTTACTTAATCATTTACAAAGCATTAATCAAACATTAATAATCACTATTACGTTATAAACATTGTTATAAATGTTTTAGTCTTGACTATAAACCCCTGTTTATAAATATTTCAGCGTCTATAGTTAAATTTAATGTTAATACACATCTTTTAATGCTTAACTACTGTTTTGTGTGAGTTATTACCGTAATGCTTGTAAAAATATGTCTTAACATATTTTTGCAGTTTGGACACGACGTTGTCATTAACTGTTTTTATAATCGTCAAAAAAAAAATCTTTGGAAGCGCCCTATTCTTAACTTTATCTGGACACATTCTTTTTTCAAAACCTGATCAAAAGTTGATTTAAGGCGAGACGCGACGGGTAAATAGGAAAATGTTTTAAATTAGAAGATATCACAGTAACATTTCTCCAGTTTTTTACAGTCATAAAAAAAAGTATTACGTAATTATGTAAGTTTTGTGTAAATTTTATTATGCAAATGAGTCCTTAAATATATATGCTAATTTACATTTTCCAAAATCTAAATCTGGAAACTGGAAAGGACCAGGTTTAAATTGATTGGTTCATTGTTAGTATGTTGACTTATTAGATGAAAGGGCTTTTACAGAAGGAATTCTGGATCTTATTTTGTGCTTTAGTAAATTAAAGAATACTGACAATGGCCATAAACACATTTTCAACACGTTTTTTTGAGTAAAATGACCTTTACCACAGGATAGAAATGATATCAACAAACCTCTGTCAAAGCCTTCACAATATAGTTCTACTGAAGCTGAGATATCTGACTCACAGTAACAAAATATAAAACACGTGGATCTTGATAAATGGGTGAATTATTAATGTTAACCTGGTTTGTGTGTTTTCTGTGTGTTTCCAGTGACACATGGCTGCATCGTGTCCTCAATCAAACTGTTCCTTCCAGACGGGATGGAGGCTCAGCGACGCAGCGAGTAAGAACCCTGTCACACTTGTCCTTTTAACTTGTCACAAGTCAGTGTCTGTTTCTAAATGTTTGTTGCTCAGCAGCTGTTTAAACGTGAACATGTGAATAATCTAGATCAATGGGACTTTGACTTTCTTGAGCAGTACTTGGGAATTCTTAGATGTTTCTGAATTTTGTGTGGCTTCTTCTTTTTATTTTATTTAATTTATTTTCTTTCCGTTTAAATAATAACCAACTAAAACCTTAAATGCCTTAAATTTGTTCATGTTCCACTAAAACCACTTAAACCAGTTAAAGTCCAGTAAAAACGTTTTAAAGCTGGGCAGAAATTAAACTAAAACTGCTTTAGACCTTTTTAAAGTCCAACTAAAACCACATTGACTTTATCAATCTATCACTTAACTTTTGAAAGGCTTTGGCTTTAATCCTGGTTTAATTGCATTAGTCCTTGTTGAGACCACTTAAATGAAGTGTGGTTGGTAAATTTCTGTAGATTACAATCATAACAAATATTATTCACATTGCTCCACCTTCAAACACCTGACTTCTCTCAGACTAATCTGTATCCTTTAATTATTCACAAAACACAGAAGAGTGGGTGGACACATACTTTACGAGCTGGTATTTGGACAAAAACTGAGCCGGACAGTTGTTCTCTAATTACTTTCATTAATACATTTGCTTTCCTCCGCCTTGTTGATGATGAAATGGAACGTGAGCACAGCTTTATCTCTTATTTCAGATTTAAAGCACTGACCTGTGTGTGTCTTTCTCACAGCAGGTGTTGTTACTCATTAACTCTCAAGACAAAGTTATAGTTTGACCTGTGTTTGCCTTCATTCCTCCTCCGCTCGCTCTCGCCGCTTCAACTAAAGTCCAGTCTGTTATTAATCTGTTCTCACATTTTTACCATAACGTCACATTACACTAGTGTTTAGGAAATTAATTGTTCTCAAAACATATACACTTGGCATACATTTCCACCAGAAGCTGTAATTATTAAACAAAAAGTTACTGGTGGCAGTTTGTGGTTGGAGATGTTGGGTTGTTTAAGTGTGCTTGTTTTCCAAAACTACCAAAGAGTCCAATAAAAGTGCCCAAAAAGTATTTATTTAGCACCTGCTTTTGTCTAAAAACTTAAATGATCACAAAATCATCATTTAAACATGACAGACACAAGAGGGGCACAAAGAGTTAAAATGTCTCCTACTCTTGGGGAAAAAGGGACAACCAAGCGTATTATAATGAACATGTTTAAACCCACTGTCCAGGTCACAGTGTTGATGTAGTATAGACTCAGAGCAGCCGACAGGACACACTACCTCCTGAACAAGCCACAGGTGTGAGCGAGTACAATACTCCAACACACTGGAGAAGTATGCAAACATAAATCTAAACAAGAACAAGCGTCTTTTATTCAAAACATGCAAAAATAAAATTGCGTCATTAACTTCTCTCACTCGAACACTAATCACTTTATAGTGCACTATTTAGCGATTACGCCATTTTAGTGTAGTGTGCTCAAAGTTTCCCACAATGCATTGGTAAAAGCAGTGAGCCGTAGTCAAATAGACCATAATGCTTTGCAAATTGTCGGAGGAGAGATAATTATATACATTCAATGGAGAGCAGCGCGATTGTGACATGTCTTTAAACTGTACACCACAAGTTTGAATCGAGTCAGAAGCACAAGTTTGACTTTTTGCAGAAACGTTATTTGTCGTAACTTGTTATTAATAAAGGTTTTGATGTAAAATCACTGACGTTGGCTGAACCTTAAATCAAACAGACGGACTTTGGTAAAACTGAACAGAGTAGAGACAGAAGGCTCCGCCCACGTCTAAAGAAGCCTTAGATGAGAGGGATGTGAAGAGATTTTAATGCTCAGTGAGTTATACGTCTGTGCTTCAAGTGTGGTGTTTGTATCAACACTTTTAAAGTTGTCTTAATAAAAACTCATTTTTGTATAGATTTGGTTGCACAGCCCTTTCCTTTGATACGTTTTATTTCATGGATGTAAAAGACTGTGTTTAATGCAGGTGTAAGTGTCTGATCATTAAAATAAAGTCATGTGACCTTCAGAACAACATGTTGCCCTGGTTACTGTGTCCCTGCGGTTGCCGTAGTGACAAACCTGTTTCTTTCTCTCTCTTTTTGTCCTCCCAGTGTCATCCAGACAACGTTACCGCTGCCTGTGGACAAGGTAAGGGCTCAACACATTACAATTTAAATATCATTTTGACATGAGTTTATTTATTTTTTTGGATAAAGCCACGTACTTCAATCATTGTTTTGTGTCACACTTGGTTGTCAGCAGCTAAAATTTAAGAGTGTTTTTGGTGTAAAAGCGAGTTGCATTGTTAAACTCTGAAAAAAGAACCCTGAGTGTGTTTCTGCAGCTGTGATTGGATCTGAGCTAGAGACCAGGACTAAACCAGGACTAAACCAGACTGGACTATAACTCTTTCACCAATGACTGACCTCCATGAGTCTGGAACTAACACACATACAGTTGTTTTCAAACCCTGGCAGGATTTGTGATTGTTTTGCCATTTTTCAGAGAATATGAATGATAACACAAAAACCTTTCTTTAACTCAGTGTTTGGATGAAGCCAATTATTGTCAAACAACTGTGTTTACTCATTTTAAATCATAATGACAACAGAAACTACCCAAACGACCTGATAAAATTTTACATATCCTGGTGATTTTTTTAGACCAACAAAGATTTCAGCCACAACTGAAAAAATGTTTGGAATGCAAAGAAAAACCCACAAATAACTTCAGCTGAAATACAGGACTCTATGAAAGCCTCAGAACTTCTGAAACACTTTTGAAAAAAGTAAACACAGTTGTTTGACAATGAATGGATTCAAAAATCACAAATTCTGCCAGAGTAAACTTATGAGCACAACTGTATGTCATGTTTCTTTATATTCAGTTTAACAACTTGTAAAACCCATATAAAAACATAAATAAAGTGATTTTAAAAAGGGTTTTCTTCAGTTTACAGTGGCTTTAGTAAATATCAAGCTCATATACAAGATATATGTAGGTTTTTACTGTGAGGCTTATTTACAGAATGCTTTTGTCAATTTGACTCTAAGCGGTAGAACTTAATAGTTGTCTCGTATAAGCTTATATAAGAAATGATATTGACATGAATTGTGGAAAAACAAAGTAACAGGCTTGTCTTTGTAATGTCATTATTTGTTTGGAAATGCTCTTAAATGAAAATAAAAGCAGCTTCTTCTGCGTTTTCTCTTTCAGGTGGCAGCCAACACTCCCAGTATGTACTCTCAGGAACTGTTCCAGCTCTCCCAGTATCTACAGGTAACACATCGCCCCCTCATGGTCCTTCAGAGGAACTACAGGGATGAAGATGTTCTGATCTGTTCTTTACGCCTCTGTTTGTTCAGGAGGCCTTACACCGAGAACAGATGTTGGAGCAGAAACTGGCCACGCTTCAGAGACTGTTGGCCTCAACTCAGGAGGCTTCAGAGAGCAGCTGGCAGGTAACAATTCTACAGTCCCTTCGTCTTCTGGACATCACTGTAGTTTTTCCACTCACAAGCATCAGCCCTGAGCGTGGACTGACAGGCACTAACGGATTGAACTGGAAAGAAATGTGACACTAGGGAAGTAATTATAGCCTTATCTTGACTTGTCGCTTGGCTGTAGTGAACAAGAACCCGGTCTAAACCCGGTCTAAACCCGGTCTAAAGGTCTATAATCTAAATAAAGTGTATAAACTAAATACATTTAAAGAAAACATTGCACAAACCCATCATAAAACTGCTTAGAGCCTCTGTAGTCTGATGCAGGGCGTGAGAGTGTTACTGGTGACACTGGTGTTGTTATATCACTGACAAATACAACTGTTGTTTTCTGTCGTCAGGCTCTGATTGATGAGGACCGGCTGCTCTCTCGTCTGGAGGTGATGGGCAGCCAGCTCCAGGCCTACTCTAAGGTAATACACCAGAACATTTCATTAAATCAGGTTTAAACATTAAGCATTTGAAACCCCTCAAACTGAACATAGACTCATGTTGACCCCTGTCTCATTGGCCCATGTCTTAGTCCCAGACAGAAGAGGGTATCCGTAAAGAGCTGCTGGCTCTGCAGGAGGACAAACACAACTATGAGACGACGGCCAAAGAGTCTCTGAGGAGGGTCCTGCAGGAGAAGATCGAGGTGGTCCGCAAACTGTCAGAGGTCGAGGTGAGATGGAAATGTATAACTTTGTACTTTACTCTGCCAGTTCTCTCAGCCTGGAGTTGTGCCAGCTTCTCCAGTAAAATACAAACTCTCACCGCTGAAGAACTAATGTAACAGAAGTGATAGAATAAATCTAGCTGAATGTAGAACAATGCCTAACATTAATGGCTGTCCTCAAGCTCTATTAACCCCAAGCTCCTGCAAGTGTGCAGTCCTCTGTAGTTCCTGTTTGGGCGAGTGATAAAACTGCACTTGTCCCTTTTTAAAGTTATCTTGCACCCACTGAAGTCTGTCCAGAGAGCACTGTTGAGGACTTAAGACTAGGGTCATATTGGTGATCTTTCGCCGTGTCCCACTCTGTTACAAAAGAGTGAACACTTAAACACACTAAACACACTAAACTTGAACTGAAATCTGTATAAACTCTGTATAAATCGTCAAAAGTCCACACTGTGTCCAGCAGAGAACAGAGGCGAAAAGTTGAGCCTCAAAAAGAAGGGCATAACAAAGACTGAATGTGTGGTTTTTTTTTTTTTTTTTTTTTAATTATTCTTTCAGCGGTCCCTGAGTAACACGGAGGACGAGTGCACTCACCTGAAGGAGATGTCGGAGCGAAGTCAGGAGGAGCTGAGGGAACTGGCGAACAAATACAATGTCGCTGTGAACGAGATCAAAGATCTCAGCGACAAGATCAAGGTACGAGCTTAGAGTTGGATTAAAGAAGAACAGATAGAACAAGTACTGAGTATGGATGTCGCAGGCGGCGGAGGTGCAGCACGAGGAGCAGTCCCAGAGAGGAGCCTCAGAGCGAAGAGAGCTGGAGCTGAAGGTGGAGGAGATGGAGGAGAAGGAGCAGGTTCTACAGGCTCGGATCGAAGCTCTGCAGGCCGACAACGACTTCACCAACGAGAGGCTGGCCGCTCTCCAGGGTACAATACACACACCTCGTTAGGGTCACGAGGCTTTAAGTTTTTTACTGGATTATGACCGATATGACTCCACAGACACATGCTCATCTAGAAACATTCAGTTAAACTATAAGCTTTTATAGATTTGTACTTAAGTCAGAACCAACAGCATCTTTAAATAACTGGCCTTTAATCACAAACTAAAGCTTTGCTGTCCCTTGGATGTTAGTCTCGAGTCTGAGTGGAGCACTGTGGACTCATGAACAGGTTTTAGTTTAGACTCAATGTATTTCTTTTTTGTCCTGTTTATTTTATTTTTTTTATTTTTTTTGACCAAAATAAATAAGTTTCATCTTCTTTTCAACATGAACTCGGACACGAGTCCAGTCAAAACTAATCTGAACATGTCCCAGTCCAAAGCCACACTCCACATTCACCCCACTTTCCATAAAAGCCAATCACTTTATTCAGATTTACCGGATTTTAACCATCCTTAAAGCTGACCACACCCCCTTTTTCTTCTTCTTGTCCTTTTATGGATTTCCTGTTCACAGTGCGGTTAGAGCAGCTGCAGGAAAAAAGCATTAAAGAGAACAACAGTTTAGGTGAGTCACGTGACCGCTGTCAACCAATCACAGCTAACCCCGCCTCCTCATCTTCATTATTCTTTTACAAAAGCATGACCACTTCCTGCATGTCTTTGTGGCACTTCCTGTCCATCTTTGTTTTCTTCATGTCTAAAGGCATTCCCTACTTTTCATTGGTTATAAAAATCTACTCCCCTCACTCAGTTCTGCGGGAATTTCTTTTTAAAGTGGGTCTAATTTGAGCGACAAAGGGCTATCTTTTACTCTTGGATGATTGATTTCTGGATTTATCCAGTTTAAAGCTTTAAAACGGAGGTGAACTTGGTGCTTTAAAATGGTCTTGGAGTCTTCTGTGGGTGAAAGTTGCAAGGAACTTGTATAGCACTGTTTGGTTTGTACGCAGTAGGTTTCAGTCTCAGGGACACTTTGACACTCGGTCTGAGGAAACGGTCTGTTTTTACCTTTTAGCCAAGAGCTCAGCGATGCAGCAGTGATGAAAATAGCATTAGCATCAAAGCTATATTGTGAGGTTAGTTTGTGCTGAAGGTCTTTGCCAACATTAGCCTTTTTCAGCTGCAGTTGATGAGACAGAAATGTTACTTTGCATTAAAACATCATTATTTATTGACCTCTTCTGTGTTTGTACATAACGTAGTTGCGTGTGCATTTCTAAGAAATATTGAGCTCACCAACTATATGAAAACAGTCTGTTTGTTGTCTAGATACTTTTATTTAGTTGTTATAGTTTGCTAATTGGTTGAAATGAACGGGAAAGTCTGGTTCTTCCGTCACCAAAATGCATGCGCAGCATTTAATGTCACTTCTGGATGGGCCTGTAGGTTATTATGGTATTCTTTTACTGGTGAGATTGAGCTGTATGTGTTCCCTGAACTAAAATGAGTTTGATATGTCACATAATATATCAGGGAAATTTGATATTGCAGACATTATTATGTAGCTTGGCAACAGACTCAAAATTTCACTCTGCAGCGGTGCTTTCAGGTGCCATGGGAAAGTGGTAAATCTGAATGACAGGAATAGGTTGTAGTTTGTATCATTGATCTCATTATTCTCTTCAGTAACTGGGCTTTGAGTCTTTTTGGGGTTCGGTGTTGATTCTGGTGCTTTTTTGGCTCCAATCTCTCCTTCTGTATCTTCTGGAACTTTTGGCTTAATCTGATTGGAGGGTTCGTTTTTAAAGCTGACGTGACAGATGTGGAACCCTGTCGAGCTTTTAAAGAGCCTGAAGAAGACGACAACAGTGAAGAAGAGAAGGAGATACTGGAGCTTGAGGAGGACCTGGAGAGCGAACACACGGCTATAGTGGAGCCTGGATGGGACAAATGGAGAGAGGAGAAAACAGAGGACCCTGTGGAGGATGAGGAGGACGACACTGACACTGACGAGGGTAGAGTCACTAAAAACAAAAGGATTCAATGCAGTCTTTCTAATACAATACACTTTGGCCTCTGGTTTAAACCTTTATTTATCTTCACTACAATCAGAAAATGTACTGCATTTAAATATAATTGTGATTTAAACAGGTTTTAGAGGGATTTGAGCAAGTTTTAGACGGATTTGAATAGGTTTTAGAGGTATTTGAGCAGGTTTTAGAGGGATTTGAGCAGGTTTTAGCTGGATTTTATCAGGTTTTAGAGGGATTTGAGTAGGTTTTAGAGGGATTTGAGTAGGTTTTAGATTGATTTGAGCAGGTTTTAGATTGATTTGAGCAGGTTTTAGCAGGATTTGAGCAGGTTTTAGAGGGATTTGAGCAGGTTTTAGAGGGATTTGAGCAGGTTTTAGAGGGATTTGAGCAGGTTTTAGCGGGATTTGAGCAGGTTTTAGCAGGATTTGAGCAGGTTTTAGGAGTTTGTGGAGACGTCAATGGAATGAAGTGTTTTTTCTTATTTCACTTTGAAGTTGGTACGTACAGTATAATTGATGACATTGACGTTGTCTCAATTGTTTTTTCCAGTTTTGTGTAGATGATGTGGATAACTGAACTGTTTTGCTCTGTGGCTTTGAACACAGCTGCTTCTTTTGAGATTTCCAAACATTGAGATCAAAAGTGTCCTGTGTTTGATTCTGTTGTAATTCAAACCACTTTCTGTATTTGACTTTTGATACTTTTGGATTTTATTTCACTTCCTGCTTCCTGACTTTGTCGTTTTGTCTTCATTTGTCCGCTTTTATTGTGTCCTGACTTCTTTCATCGATCCTTTCTCTTGTCGTCTATTTCTGTCCATTTTGTCTCCAACAAAAACAAAAAACTGAAAGAACATCCATTTTTTGTAACGTTAGCTTCTTGTTTTTCGTCAGACAACTGTCACCTCAACAACAGCGGAGGGGACTCTACTCGAATCCAGCAGCTTATCGAATGTCCGCGTGAGTACTTCTCTGCTGCTGCGCTTCTATCACTTTTTTTTTTTTTTTTTAGGTCGCAATTTTACATTTCTGCTCCTAAAATACTTCACGTTTTTTTGGCTTGTTCATTTGTCAAACTAAAGTAAAGTTTGAGATGCAAGTGTAATCGTTGGCTCATGAAACGACTGCCGTGTTTGTGGGAAACTGCTTTTATTCCACTGACTGTATGAGGTGTCATTGTGTTAAAATGTTTTAGGGGAAAGATGGATTTTAACATGTTTTACTCTTGTTGTTTTTTTCTCTCTGTAGCCGTCAAACAGGCCGTCAGCTCCTCACTTCTCAAACTCGCAAACTTTGACGGTAAGAGCTGTTTTAGGAAAACAATTTTTATTTTAAGTTTGGGCTAAGTCCTGGATTAGTCCTTCTTTTGGCATGTTTGAGATGAGCAGCATTCTTGTTGATGGTGGAGTTTTAATAAATGTTGGCAAAGCTTCAATGCAATGTTTAATGAGACGGAGATAATAATTTAAACATTTCTAAAATTAGAGCTCTTGTATCGCTGTCCAAAGTCACGTCTTTATCACGAGTAAACTGGACCATGCAATTCTCTGGACTCCTTTTAAAAGTCTGACCAGGACACAAGCTGTTCTTAAGTCACTGCAAAATAGCCAAGGAACAATAAAAACAAAATAGATAGAGAAAATAGAATTTTGTGTCACGATTATCCTGGCCACAATAATTGCGATTAACGACATTATAACGCTAATTATAAAATCATCAAAAAGGGATATTTGTTTTATAGTCTTTTTTTTAAACTAAAACTAGTGTAATTTTAGCCTATTAAATTATTTAGGAAAAAATAAGAACTTTAGGAATAGTCTGTTTATTAATTCAGAGAAAGCTTAATTAAACGTTTAGTTCAGAAAATTATAAAAATAAATAAATGTATATATATATCCTGTGGCTGGGCCCCCAAACTTCCCGAAAGGGGCCGAAATATAGTTTTGTTTAACAAAGAGAGTGGTGAGAAAAAAAACTAACGGCCGGAAATCATCTCAAACAATTATCCTGATGATTAAAAAATCGCCACAATCAATTACTCTTTACTGTTTTCATTGCAATGAGCGATATAATCTTACATCGTCCCATCTCTACAAGCTGCATTCATTCATTCATTTGGCTCTTCTTCTACTGGATCTCTACAGTCTAACAAGAAAAGTTTAAACTCAGCTCTAAACTACGGTGTAATGTATTACTGTTTTGTGATGGATATTAATCCACATTTACCTGTATTTTATGATATATTATATATATTTTTTTTTATATATATAAAAAAAGCAGAAAAGCCTACTACGCTGGGAAGGAGGTGGAAAATCAGGTAGTGCGGGTTTAAGTAATATATATCTTATTAAATGTGAAATAGAAAAAGCACATCAAAAACAAATGAGGTGTTGGTGTACAAACCTCCTGTTCCATGTTCTGTCTCTGTTGGACTTTATTGAATCCACATTGGGATAATTCACATACAGTGCAAAAAAGTGTTGAAAATGATATAAAGAGCATGCAGTGTAAAAATAATTGTTTTATAGAATAAAAAATATAAAGAAACTACAAAAAGGCAAATGTGTACAGATTTACATTGAGATAACATAGAAAATAGGAAATAGAAAATCATTGTAAGCTTAGTTTTGTTCTTGTTCAATAATTAGAATGCATTTGTTTTTAATAGAAGTGCTGGACGCTCACCTCCAGAACAACCAGACGTCTGAAGACAACGACATTCTGGCCAGTCCTGATCAAATCAAAGGTACGACCTCGGGCTTTATCCACAGAAACGAAGAACGTCTACGAGTCTTTTGTCTTTACTTTTCTCAAAAAATTTAAATTTAAGTAAACAAATCTATTATTTATAAATTTGGAAAACATTGGTTCAGCTTTTCATAAAGGTCTAAAGTGCAGCTCGAACACAAGGCTTTTAATTCTGTTTCACACTGAGCTCTTTTCAAAACCATGAGTCCAGTGTTTGTTGCTGCTGCACTTTCTCACATTTTAGAGCCTTACAGTAAAAATGTGCTTATTTGTCTTTAATACAGTTTTAATTATAAAAAAAGGAAAGTGTTCAAATGTTGTTTTGTTTAATGGTTCAGTTTTGTGTCAGACGAGTGTTTTGTCTCTCTGGCTTTTCTTTTTTTCTTTTTTTTTACCCGAGCCTCACTCTTTGTTCTGTCTGTTTTGTTCCTGTTTTGTTGGTGTTTTGTTTGTCAGCAGGGAATGCGATGGACGCTAAAGAGTCGGACATGTCGGACACTCTGAGCCCCAGTAAAGACCGCAGCAGCGACGACACTTCAGGTCAGTGACTCTTCTGTCTTTATTTCTACTTTAAATATCCATTAGCAGCTTAATTCAATCAATTCAGTCCAATTAAAATCTGTTCAGAGTAGTACTGTTGCAATCCATCTAAAACCTGTTCCAATCCATCTAAAACCTGTTCCAATCCATCTAAAACCTGTTCCAATCCATCTAAAACCTGTTCCAATCCATCTAAAACCTGTTCCAATCCATCTAAAACCTGTTCCAATCCATCTCAAACCTGTTCCAATCCATCTAAAACCTGTTCCAATCCATCTAAAACCTGTTCAAATCCATCTAAAACCTGTTCCAATCCATCTAAAACCTGTTCCAATCCATCTAAAACCTGTTCCAATCCATCTAAAACCTGTTCCAATCCATCTAAAACCTGTTCAGAGTAGTACTGTATAAATTTATAATTTATTTGTTTGTATTTTTCCACATTTATCATATTTTCAGTACATTTTAAGAGGAAAGTGTAATAATTGAGTAGATTTAGAATTGAAATTGAAAGTGTGGGGTTAAATAACTTCATACTATTTCTCACTTCTCTGACTTTGTGTAAATGTTAAATTCTTTGCAACAGCTGATTGGTCGTTGAGATTTTCAAAATAAACTAAACATGAAACATTGTCCTCCTTCAGAACGAGCAGAGCAGTATCTAAACCTCTTTGTGTTTTTCAGATGGAAACATGGACGAGCAGGAGAACGAACCTCAGAACAGAGTGGCTCTGCTCAAAGGTTAATTTTGTTTTATTGTTTTTC
Organism: Perccottus glenii; assembly: GCA_024416835.2. Lineage (NCBI taxonomy): Eukaryota > Metazoa > Chordata > Actinopteri > Gobiiformes > Odontobutidae > Perccottus > Perccottus glenii. The sequence continues at coordinate 30,114,833 of CM044554.2, forward strand.
CGACAGAGACTAAACGGACTACAACTAGTTACTCAATATAATTTCAGAATGAGTTTGATATTGTCAAATACTTGAAGATTTGAGTCAGATTTCAAAGCCATGTTGAATTTGTTTTGATGTTTTATCAGGGAGTTGTTTTGATTGTGTTTGTAGATTCACTTCTTGTTTTTTGGAGTTGTAGCAGTGACTCTAATCCTTGTGTTCCTCTGTGTTCTGTAGCAGAGCTGCGCAGAGCCGGGCTGGAGCCTGGAGACACAGAGCAGGTCATACACCACCTCCACAGAGAGCTGCTGGGGGCTCAGGAGATGGCCAACACTGGGAAGCACAAGTGTCTGCAGCTTCAGGGTACGAGAGGTCACTGTATCTCCATTTTAAAACCACCACAGAAGTGCTGTTGAGAGCCTCACAGGAGCCACACATGCTCACAAAGCCAGACTGCTGCTGGAAAGTTGCTCTGGTTAACCACCAAATTGTTGCTAGTGTCATTGGTGGATTGTAAATTTAGAAAACCCCAAACCACAGAGCCCAGGTTTTCCTGTCCTTTTGAGTTGGGTTCCTACTTTCGCTCTTTCCACTGTATAAATCTTAATAAACACAAAGATAATTCACTGTTTCTAATGCCTTTCTATGGAGTTCTAGGCCCAGGTTCTCAGTACCTGAGGGCAATGAACATTCAAGGGCGGGCTAGAGATAAGTCAGTTACTGCAGGTTTGTCTTAATACCACCTGAATGTGTTGTGTGTTCTGTCGTGTAGCGCTGCTCGAGGAGGAGCGCAGGAATAACTCTCAGCTCACAGATGAGTCCACCAAACAGATCCAGTATCTACAGAGTGAGTGTACTCTTCAAACACTGAAAACTTTATCATTGGCATACACTTGTGGTGTTTTATTTTCCAAATTACAAACAAGTCATTTTATATCGAAGTGAGTCAAAATCCAAACTGGTGTCCATTAAACACAGAGAAGATTGGCTTTACTTTTTTCCATTTGGATGAATGAAGTATTTTGAAAGAAGCAGCAGGTTATTCAACATAAAGACTGTTTGTGAGTTAATCCTAAAGATGATATTGTCCAGTGTGAAAGTCCTGAGTAGTCCTAAGTAGCTGAGTTTTAGCAGGTAACCAGTCCAAGAGATCCAGAATGTTTCTGTGTAAGTACAGTTATAGAAACAATGTTCATAGTTTCAATACTTGACTCACAAAAGGTACAATTGTTGGTGACTGTGTTTTTGAGCGGATGAGACTGTAAAGGGTTGTTCTGTGTGTTTTCAGGTCAGATGGGGAAGCTCCAGGTCGACATGGAGGCTCTGAGGGAACAGAGAGAGAGCACCATCTGCAGCACCAGAGAGGAGCTGTACTCTGCTCAGGAGGAGGTTTATACTAAACACTTCTGTGTTCTGACCGACTCAAAAATAAAACCTGCAAAATACTGTACACCAAACTGAAGTTTAGAGTTTACCGTGAATATCTTTAGCTTCAACTTTAGCATCAGAGCGATATTATCTCGTCCTCTTTAAACACTGTTTTTTCTACTTGAACGGATACTTCTCGTTTAACTGTTGGTTGTCATGATTCAGGCAGACCTGACTGCTCTAAGGAGATTAGTGTAATTTGAGACAAAACGTTTCTAAGATTCTGAGCATCACTTGTAAAAACAGCTCAACTAGCTCGACTTGTCTTCTGTCAGATCCTGGTTCTCCGTCACGCGCTGGAGGCAGCCACAGCGGAGCGAGAGCGTGAGATCGCGGCGCTTCAGGACGATCTGTGCAGTGTCCACTCGGAGCTGGATCACTGGAAAAACACAGCGTCAAAATACGAAGAAGAGATCAGCAGATTACAGGAGGCTTTCAGTCAGCAGCAGCAGAACACCACCAAACAGATCAAAGGTATTTGGAAACTTTCTAACCTTTCTCAGCAAAGTATTTCCGTCCAAACCCTGGCTTTACCGGCTCATTGTGTCCAGTGAGGTGCACCTGAAGGAGAAAACATACGAGCTTCTGGTCAGAGACACGTTCAAGTGACAGACTCTTCCTAGTCTGCACATAAACCTTTAGGCCACTGAGTCAGGGCTCATAACTCATAATGTGGATTAACCGCTAAAGATGTAACTTCCTGCTGGGTTTGTGTTTACGCTTTGGTAAAAGTTTGGGCTTAAACATTGAAAATAAGAAAATCCTACCAACACAAAAAACATTTTTGTATAATTTAATTTTATAGAAGCTGCCAAGAAAGACGTAACATTCACTACTTTTTCAAACTCAACCACCTTTTCTACACTGTGCACAATTATTAATTAAACAAGTGATTATTTTGACCATATCATCATTTTATCCATAATTTTCAACTCCAAGCTGTATAAATCTTATTGGATTTAATGCATATCAGGTGATGTGTATTTGTGAAACGAGGGAGGGCGTGGCCTAAAGAGTTCAACACACTATATCAAGGTGAGCATTCTTATTATTCAGAGATTTAACTGACTCTGAAAAGTCAAAAATTGTAAAAAGTCTTTCACAGGGAGCAGCACTCTTGAAATATCTGAGATATTGGGGCGTGATCACAGAACCATCAAACGTTTTGTAGCAAATCAGCAAGTCAACAGGGTCGCAAGAAACGTGTCGAGAAAAGACAAAATTAACCGATTTGCGAAGAATCAAACGTGAAGCCTAATATTTGTGCACACAGTGTAATTTAACTTCTATCACATTATAACGTGAGACTAAAAGTACAAAATGCATGAAAATTACACTATTTTCAACATGAGGTGGTTATTACAAGTTTTATTTTTTTTCCGAGCCTCTTCTAAACCTGTGTGTGTGTGTGTGTGTGTGTGTGTGTGTGTGTGTGTGTGTGTGTGTGTGTGTGTGTGTGTGTGTGTGTGTGTGTGTGTGTGTGTGTGTGTGTGTGTGTGTGTGTGTGTGTGTCCTGTGTGTGTCCTGTTTGTTTGTGTGTTGTGTAAACCTCTCTCTGTGTGTGTGTCCTGTGTGTGTCTGTCTGTGTGTGTGTGTTGTGTGTGTGTCTCTGTGTGTGTGTGTGTGTGTGTGTGTGTGTGTGTGTGTAAATGTGTGTGTGTGTGTGTGTGTGTGTGTCCTGTGTGTGTGTGTGTGTGTGTGTGTGTGTGTGTGTGTTGTGTAAACCTCTCTCTCTGTGTCTGTGTGTTTCCAGTGGAGTGTGTTGCGTTGCAGCAGAATTGTACGAGTTTGCAGCAGGACTGTGACGTTCTGAGAGCTGAACGCAAAACTCTGACGGAAAGACTGCACCACCTGGAGGCCGAGCTCAGCAGGTACAGTCTACACACTGGGTTTTTCTGTGTTTATCCACTTTATAGTCTTTGTGTGTTGTCCTTTTTTTCAACATTTGTGGCTCATTATTGTCATTTGAGATATTGGTTTAATCCTGAGAACCAGAGAATTACACTCTTCAGTCGTGTCTTTGTGAAGTTAATTGGATGCTGGCGCTGAATCAGAGGAAACAGGAGGAGACTGATAGATGATTGACAGCTGTCTGAGCCAATCAGAGCCATCAGCTGAAACCTGGACAGTCCTCTTTAAACACAGACAGAATATCACTAAATATTTCCTCCGTTTCAGCAGGAATTTAACTGAGCTCAGCTGCACTTTGACCTTTTTCCAGTAAACACTAGACACTGATGGTCTCTCTTCTGTTGCTCTTTTGAATCTGTTTAATTTACCCTCGAGTCTCAGAATGGTTAGACTTGTGGCTCTTTGGTCTGGGTTATATTTGTGTCGATGTTGGGCCTGTTCAGAATTAGTCATCTGTCGTTTACTGCCTTTAATAATGACTTCCCTCACATTAATGGATTGGATTTTCTATTCACTAATTAGATTAATTTTATTCTTTATCTGCTTTAACCATGGGACTTGTTGGTTTGTATTTGTTCAAACTCAGAGGAGTTAATGTGTCCAATAGTGATGCTTGTAAATTTGCAAAGGATAATTAAATTAAAAGTATGAAAATTGGATCATAATGGCTTTTATCAATTAAACCTAATCAATTAATGCTTGTCTGCTTTTTGTATTTTTCCCCCCGGCCTCAGAACGAGCAGTTTTTCTAAAATGTGCTGCTGCTGTTGAGTTCATGGCGTAGATATTTTGACACAGTGGGCCAACATTAATATTTGTGCTGTTGGTTCCAACGCTCTGATGATGGTGTGTCTGTGTGTTTCAGCTCGAAGCAGCAGAGTCAGGCGCTCACTAACAGTCTGGAGTCTCTGGAGAAACGAGAGGAGGTCCTTCAGGACAAACTGGGCTCGTTAGAAAACCAGCATCTGCAGGACGCCGGCCGACTGAAGACGCAGCTGGACCAGGCTCAAGAGCGGACGCACACGCTGCAGACAGAGGTGAGTATACGACCAAAAACACTGCACAGAGGTGAATATAATACAGTTTGGTTCATTTTGTTTCCAGAGACACTCAGTCTGGTTCTATTTGAGATATAAATAATTTTGGAAAAGAACTTTCAAATACTTGAACCATAAACTGATGCAGCAAATATTTAACACATCTGCTACAAATTCTGAATGTGATTAATTAAATGTAGACAACAAATGCACTGCTTTAATTTAAAAAGAGCCTTACTGACCAGAAGCAGCTGTTAAAGACAAATAATAGTTTTTGGGAGAGACATTGGAGTGAAAACAACAAAAACCTTAAAGTAAAACCCTGTGAGAGACAGTTGCTCACTCCAGTCTGTGGAAGTGCACACATGAACAGTTCTTTAAACTGTACTGTAATGCTTTCTGACCATTTAAACTTAAAGGAACTGAAGAATAGTGACTAACTATTAGCACTAGTCCCTTTGGTCCTTTCACATAAACACACAAAACACACATCTAAAAGGTGTTCTGTTATAAACCTGTGTGTGTTGTGTCCAGTTTGAGGACACTCAGTCTCAGCTGCTGGACCTGCGTCAGCGTTACGAACGAACGGAGAAGGAGAAACTCAACATCCACCAGGAGCTGGAGCAGTGTCGTAGCAATCTGAAACTGCTGCAGGAAAAAGCCAGATCTGTGAGTGTCACTTTTAACACTGAACAGCAAATATATACACACTTTAGATATACTTTTATATATACACCTACACTGATGATACCCTTAAAACATGAAAACAAGTTAGGGTTAGTTTGACTTGAACAGGTGCAGGTTGGATTAGAGCTGGTTTTAGTTGGATTAGAACAGGTTTTAGTTGGATTAGAGCAGGTTTTAGTTGGATTAGAACAGGTTTTAGTTGGATTAGAGCAGGTTTTAGTTGGATTAGAACAGGTTTTAGTTGGATTAGAGCAGGTTTTAGTTTAATCTGAGCAGGTTTTAGTTGGATTAGAGCAGGTTTTATTTGTATTAGAACAGGTTTTAGTTGAATCTGAGCAGGTTTTAGTTGGATTAGAGCAGGTTTTAGTTGGATTAGAGCAGGTTTTAGTTGGATTAGAGCAGGTTTTAGTTGGATTAGAGCAGGTTTTAGATGGATTAGAGCAGGTTTTATTTGTATTAGAACAGGTTTTAGTTAAATCTGAGCTGGTTTTAGTTGGATTAGAGCAGGTTTTAGTTGGATTAGAGCAGGTTTTAGTTGGATTAGAGCAGGTTTTAGTTGGATTAGAGCAGGTTTTAGTTGGATTAGAGCAGGTTTTATTTGGATTAGAACAGGTTTTAGTTGGATTAGAGCAGGTTTTAGTTGAATCTGAGCAGGTTTTAGTTGGATTAGAACAGGTTTTAGTTGGATTAGAGCAGGTTTTAGTTGGATTAGAACAGGTTTTAGTTGGATTAGAGCAGGTTTTATTTGGATTAGAGCAGGTTTTAGTTGGATTAGAGCAGGTTTTAGTTGGATTAGAGCAGGTTTTAGTTGGATTAGAACAGGTTTTAGTTGGATTAGAACAGGTTTTAGTTGGATTAGAGCAGGTTTTAGTTGGATTAGAACAGGTTTTAGTTGGATTAGAACAGGTTTTAGTTGGATTAGAGCAGGTTTTAGTTGGATTAGAACAGGTTTTAGTTGGATTAGAACAGGTTTTAGTTGAATCTGAGCAGGTTTTAGTTGGATTAGAACAGGTTTTAGTTGGATTAGAACAGGTTTTAGTTGAATCTGAGCAGGTTTTAGTTGGATTAGAACAGGTTTTAGTTGGATTAGAACAGGGTTTATTCAACAACAGAATATAATTTATTATACGCCAAAGCTGCAGAAATCAAATTATTAGTTTAGTCCAGGTGTATAATTTAAAAATGTGTCTAAAATGCTTGTGAAGAACTTGAATCTTACAAATAATGAACTAAATTGAACAGTATCTGAGCCTTGGTTAGTTTTTACTCAGTTGTGTGTTTTAATTTAAGCAGAAACAGTGCCTACAACATTTACATAAACCCACAGACACTGCACTTTGAGACAAAAAGGGAATGGGTTAAACTCTGTATTTGTTCAGCTTTTTTATTTAATCTTGAGCTTGTTTTGCTTTTAGGAACAAAGCAGGAGTCGTCTTAAAGCTGTTTTACTTCACACCTGTCACTTTGAAAATAATCTTCACTTAAAACCCAATTAAAAAATAATATTAGATATTTTACATCTTTAAGTCTATTCAGCTGAATCCACAGAAATAATCCATAGATGTCGAGCCCTGTTTGTGTTTAAGGTCGTCCGAGCGCTGCTTCAAACTGGTTTCTGTGTTAAACCGGTTTTACTCTGGGCTGGGAGTTGAAACATTGTGTGGTGTTTTGTGAATGTAGCCCTAGACTCATTATTACAACTGGATACAAAACATGCTTTTTAATGTTGATCATAAGAAAAACATGGCACTCTTCTAAAACAAACTTAGATTGAAAACACAAATCAGTCTGTGCGGTCACGGACAAATCTAAAATTAGTTTAGCTGCTGTCAGTGAACGCACCACAGCTCACGCTCCAAATATAGATAATATAGAGGAGTTAAATTCTTTAGACCCCATTAAAACCATGAATGTTTGCATCTATGTTCTTTAACGCAAAGTGAAGCACAAAAACAAAGATTACTAATTTACAAAAGCAGCCTTCTATATATATAAATATATATTACATTAGATGAGTTTGGGAGGTTTACTCTGTAAACGCATTAGTTCAAACCAGAATAGATTTCCCATTAAAAAAAAAAAAAATCCTCATGTTTTTTCCAGCCGGGGTTCAACAGGTGGTGAAGGTATTTTATTCAGATTAAGGGTTGTCATTATGATTAGGACTAACTGTGAAATAAAAACATGATGGCAGTTTTATTTATAGTGCACCTTTCATTCATTAGGTTAACTCGGTGTGTAAGGGAACAAGTCAAAAACACTTCAGCCTCATTTATTTTAAGAGCTGCCATTATTGATGTATGAAAGATTTTACTCAGATTTTGTCCAGCTGTAATAATGCTTCATCTGCGGCTGTAGTTTTAACGTCTCCTGCTGACGCTGCTCCATCTTTTTGTGTCTGGGTTTGATTTGTGCCTGATTTCTCCTTGTCCCTCCCTTTTTATAGCCATCCATATTGCAGCCTGTCCAAGCCATATTCATGGGCCTAGTCCTGGCTCTGCTGTACTGGTGTTTCGGACAGTTGTGGTAGAAGGTACACGAGGCCTCAGCCCGCTCTGCGTCCGCTTCTTTTCTGTTTAACTCTGAACGAGACGGAGGCTGAGGTAGAAGGCCCTGCAGAGAGATGAACTCAGGGTCATGAGGTTTTATTATTGACCTGTGTCTAAAGGAGTTTTATTTTGGAATGGAGAGAAAAGGGGACAAAGAGTCTGTAGTAATTCCTTTAGGTCACTTAAGCCTCAGTGTTTTTATTATTTGGCCCGTTTATGTGTAGCTCTGTCGGGACTCATTAAAATTAATGTTCCACTTATCAATTGATTCAAATAGTTTTCTCCATAAATTGTATGTATCGCCACTAATTCAATAAAATTAGGTACTGGTTTAGAACTGGATTAGAACAAGGTTAAACTGGCCTAACCTCTTAATCCTTTTAGTCTCAGGTTCTGGTTCAGCCTTAGGTTTTGTCATGTTTCGTCCTACTTTAGTCCTAGGTTTAGCCCTGTTTTAGTCCAGGTTTAGTCCCAGAATAGCACCAGGTTTAGTCCAGGTTTAGTCCCAGAATAGCACCAGGTTTAGCCGAAAGGCCGATCCTTGTTTAGTTTTGGTTTAATCCTACATTTAGTCCTACTTTCCTCTCTACTGTACCGTTTCTATCTGCTTTTATTTTAGTCCATTTTTAGTTTTAGCAAAGTCCCTTTTATTGATCAAATATTGGTTCAGAGACCTCACATTACTAATATAGAAATATCATTAACATTATGGATAGAACTGAAAATAACCACATGATCTGGTAAATAGTTGACCCTGAGTTGACCTCCGCCTCAGACCTTCCTCTCGTCTTCATCTGTCTCCATTTTCATTTCCGTCTGTTGGTGGGTCGTTTGGGTTAATGCAAGGCTGTCGGCTGTTTCTGCTCACGTCTGCTTTTTAAAGGAGCGACTCCTCAATTACCTCTGTTTTTAACCAAATAAGATTTCACAGACCTTTGAGCAGGATAAAACCGAGAGAGATTTAAAACCCACAATGACCTTGACCATCGCAATTAGTTACAACTTGTGACTGAAACCAATCATTTTGATTGTTGGGCTCTTTTTAAAGATGCCCTAAGAGTCTTTTTTTTTTTTTTTAGTTTTATAAAACAATCTAGAAAACAAGAATAACTTAAAATAAGTTTCCATTTTAGCTTTAAATTCTCAAATGAGTGTATTTATGAAATGTAGGTAAACATACTTGTGTGGATGAGACCTGTAAATCTATTTTTTTTCCTGGGAAAAATTATTTAATTTATGTTCAAGGGTGATGAGGATTATTGTCTTCTTCCTTTAAAAAGCAGACTTCAGTGTTCTCTCGTCTTTTTTGCATCATTTCCATTTAATTCCTCATTTGTCTGCATCCTGTTTGCTGCTCATTTCATTTAATTCTCATTTTTCAGGTTTGTCATCATTTGTTTTAGAACTAAACACATTTGTTTATTTTATTATGTTGAGCCAGCCTATATTCTCTTTGTTTTATTGCATTTGCTGCTTGTTTTTGACCAGTTTCCATGTGTTTGCTTTTGAAGGAAACTGGTTCCATTATGTTTTCTGCTCAGGTCACTTTTCCTCCGTTTGTTTTCTTTGCTCTTCATTTGTTACGTTTTTTTCTGTTTTTATGTGAAGCCTCTTAAATCCCTAAAGTTTGCATTGTTTTTTTAAATTATTATTACTTTGTCTTTTCTTTTTTTTAAGTTAAATCCCTGCTTCTTTTGTAGCGGCTTTGAAATCATCGCTAAAATGTCTCGGCTTTTCCCAAAAAATGAATAAATAAATGACTTCCTGCTCGCTATATTATAAACACAAAACACAACAAATGCCTCTAATTGTGTTTAAAATCAAGTGTTTCTGGAGAAATGTGAAACTGTCAGGGACTAAAGGGGCTTCACTCATTGACACTAAAGTTTGTATTGTTCCTGTTTGGTTTTGTAGAGACCTTTGTCCACAGACGACTTATGGAGTTAAAATAATGTAATCTTACAAAGAAATAATATTGATAGTCTAGTATCTAATAAACTTACTATTACAGTATTTACTACTTATTATTGTTTATTAGGATTATCAATAATATCCATTTTTTTGGTTCATTCAGCTCATTTATCCTCAATACAATTTTTTTAAAGCAGTTAATGTTTTTTTTATTTTTCAGATGTAGAAATTTGAAAAAAATATGTATGTTTATCAATGTTCAGAATTATTTATCTTTTTTAAATATCATTAACATTACCCCCTGCTTTGCCATTAGTTTTATTTTAGTCACCAAAAACAAAACAAAAAAGAGAAAAATTACCTACATTTAGCATCAGGACATGACCAATTAAATCATTTGTTCGGGTCAAAAAAAAAATGTACATCTATTATTTTAACAACCTTTTTCTATTAATGTTGGTACTGCACAATTTGTCCATCGATTATTGTAGATTAGATTAAGATATTTAAACTTTAACCATTTAAAAAAACGCCTAATTCAGGTGCAGTTACTGAAATGTGCGCAGAATTTTTAAAGCATTGTTTTCCAGAGAATAAAATTCTGTTGCTCATAAAGTTTGCTTAGTTGTTCTGAGCGGGTTCAGGTGCAAAGTACAAAACAAGTCATTTACATTTTTAGCCATGTCTGTAAAGTCCAACTGTATTACAACTTTAACTATAATTTTTTTTAGTTTAGCGGCTAACACATTAAATAAAAAATAAATAAATTTTATAACATTTTTAACATTTCGTTTTCAAAACATTTACTTTAAATATTTTTTCTTATTGTGGACAGGGTCTCTATTGTTTTCTCTCAACTTTCTCTCATTTCAACTTCTCACTTTCATTAACCTTTTCAACCAACCCTCTCACGTTTGTCTCGTCTTTTGTCTCTTGCCATCTTTGTCGTTTCAGAGCAGCTGGAGCCCCTGGATGCCGGTCGTCGCAGTGATGGTCGCCGTTACGGCAGCCGTCCTTTACCCGAACCTCTCCAAAAGCAGCTCCGTTTAGGACTCAGACTCAGAACTACAACAAAAACACAGCACGACTCCAGAGCAGCCAAGCTGCGGAGAGGAAACGCTTTACTTGTAAAAAGTTTAACTGTACATAATTGTAGAGGGATTATAAGGTTGTGGTTTCTACAGAGGATCTGATTATTCTCCGTTTATTTTTTAGTTTTTATTCTCGGCGCGCTCTCTTCTGTGGTGGGGGCTTCATGGGTTTTGTCTCACTGCTGATTATTCAACAAGTGTCAGCCATTAAATTTTTTTTTAAATAAAAACACCTGTCTTCAATCAATGCTTTCCAACAGCTCCAGTCCAATTCAAAAGACTAAAATACAAACCTCCTGATTCTGTCATGGTTCTTCTTTTAGAATAAGGCTAAACCTCATTGAGAAAAATCAACACTTTTTTTTTTTAACTACAAAAGGCTACATTTGTTAAATTAGCGACTAAGTATATAAGCTAAAATTTGAAACATTCCTTAAAATAAAACCTGCCTAAAATGACACCAGCTTTGTAAAAAAATTAAAATAATAAATACGTAAAACTAAGATTCTCCTTTCCAGCAGTTACTTAGGCCTGAATGTTATCTTTTATAAGCTAAAATAAATGGGCTAATAAATGTATTAAGTTCATTTTAGGCTTTTCCAGAAATTATTTAATAAAGTGTTTAAACATTACAGATATTTTAATTTTTGTTGTGGTTCTACATTAACCCAAAACTACCATTCAAAAAATTCATTCCATAGATTGAGAAAAGTTAAATTTGATAAATAAGTTGCTAACAATATAACCTAACAATTGATGCATTCACCAAAAACCTGCCTAAAATGACACCAGCAACCTTATTATTTTATGCAGTAACTGTCGATTCCTTTAAAAGACATTGAGGGAGCTAATGAGGCTAATAGTTTTTTTTCCTGAAATTTTACCCTTTTGGCCTTTTGAGACAAAGAAATATTTAATAAATGGTTTAATATGAGAAATTGTTGACACTATTGTAATATTATTTTTTTGAAAAAATAAGTCTCCCTAATTTGGCTAACAATGAATCGGCAATTTTTTTGTTAGCTTAATGTTCTCTTTGAAGCACTTAGATAAAGCTATTAAAATGTTATACATTTAAAAACTAATTTAGTCAACTACTTTAGTTTGCCATGACTAAGATGGATCTATATTTTTATATTTTTGTTTTTGTAGCAAATGTATATTGCAAAAAAAAAAAACTTTGGCTAACAGTAAATTGGCTAATTTGCTATTAGCAGCTAAAAGTACAAATACCTTTCAGTTTAGTTGAGTTAACTTTAAATGCTAACCTTTTAAAAGAGTAACTATTCAGTTTCTCTGTGAACAAGAAATAATTTACAACAGAATCAAAAGATTTTTGAAAACATTTTTTTCTGTTTTAGCTTTATTTTAACTTATTTTCAAACACGATTTGTTAGCTTAGCGGCTGGTTGCTCAATACATTTAGAAATTCCCTAGGTACTGAAATGTTATTGAATTTCTTGATACTTAACAGAGCTTCACGTTTGGGACCATTTCTTACAAAATACATTTAAATACATCACGGCTTACTTTATATTTGCTTTGTAGCCGTTAGCGTTCGTCTTTTACTATCATTGATACATGATCCCTTTCTGAAAGCGCAACATTTACTCAATTTGTACCAAGCTGTTTTTCTGACACAGCATTTGTCTTTGTCAGTGCTAACAGATTCTACAAAACCTTTTAAATAAAACTGGAGCACATTGTTATCATTTATAACTATTTACATTTCATTAAGAAACCACTAATTTACTTGAATGCTGAATATTTAGTTTTTGTTGGAAAGCGTTGATTTTTAGGCAGTTTTGTTGACGCTTTTTTCTGGTTTTAGTCACCACGTTTCTCTGTTTCTGTTTTTGGGTAGTTTTGTTTGGGGGGGGGACAGAATTAAAAACTTGAAGCCAAATTAATTAAAGTTTTATTTTTATTTTGTTTTCTGCTTTATTTTTTTAATTTCACGGCACAAGAAAAAAGGGGTCTAAGTGCCTCTGATGTAACTAACACCACAGTTCGTCTCATGAACTCACACACACACGTTTACGCTTGATTTTAGCTCACACATAAGTTTGTGCAGTGGAGAAGCAGCTTGGAAAATCATTTGCCATGTTTCTTTTTTTTTTTTAACAGTTGGAGAAAATCATTTGAAACTATACAAAAAGCCAAAATACAAGTATATTTTAGCTTTGGACAAATTTGAACTTTTAACAACACTCAAACTATAAGAAACAGGACAATTTTATGGCCTTAGAAAATCTTTAAGTTTCTATTCTAGTTTGGTTCATGTTTCTAAAATAAATAAAACATCACTTTACAAACCTTGATTGAAAAAAGGCTTTACAATTTAGTTTCTCATAAATCAATGAATGAATAAAATATGTATGCTAACATGAAAATTAAATTTTCTATATGAACAGAAAATAGATGGCCTCAGGAAAATCAAAACTGAAGAGTTAAACTAAAAATATTTTAAATACACTTTTTCTTGTCTTAATCCCTGAGACATAGAAGTCAGTGAATGGAGAGATCTTTTGTTTATTTGTAATGACTAAAAGCATTTTTCTTTGATTGTTTTAAAAATGTTATCTGTTGCACAAATTACAGCAGTGAAAAGTATTAAGCTGTAGTTCTCTTTAAACACGGCGTCTGATCGACCAGCTTCTCCACGGGTCGTCTTCCACTTTAGTTTTTTGTCACTCATCGTCACATTTATTCTGTGTGTGTGTGCGTTTGTGTCGAGCCACACTTTGTCCGTGTTAACTCTGTCTCGTCTCGGTGTTCTAAAGAAATAAAAACTACGAACAAATATTCCTGATGTATAAAAAAAAACACTACAGAGAGAATATTGTAAAGAAGTAAAAATGTACTGAATGACGTGCTTCTAGACCTATTTTGTTAAAACTGTTTAGAGAGAGAGAGCGCGAGCTGTAGAGCAGAGAATTATGAGGTTGTATTGAATATATGCAGAGATGTTTGGAATAAAGTTGTAGCAAGCTGACCCACCAAAACGCTTCACGAGTTTTCATTTTCTACCAACGTTTCCTTTGTTTTTGAAACTTTTGAGTGGTTAGCAGTGACTCGTTTGACTTGTTTTTTATTTTAAATTGAGTATTTTACTTGTACTTTTACTTGTTGTGTCACTTTAATATTCAAACAAACCAATAATCCTTCATTACAAACTTTAGAGACATTTTACCGCTTAGTGATGCAACGTGTTAAAATGTTTTTTACTGTTTAACCAGAACCCGTCTGGGATCAGTCTGCGACATTTTTTTGATAAAATATTTTGTAAAAAATCTTTGAAGGTTTTTTTTTTTCAATGTTGACCAAACTAACACAAAAGTAAAAACAGTACAACATTGACACTGCACCAATCATCTTCCTCATTTGGTGATTGACAGTTATAAAGGCCCGCCCCCTTGTATGACATCATTTCTTCAGCTCAGACTTTTTTTTTAGGCAAAACACACTGGGCTTCACTCTTCTTTTATTCTTTAGCACCACAAAGTCCTTTCTTTTTCCTGTTTTATCTATTTTTTTCTATTTTTTTGTAAAAACAGTATGTACCATTATTAGTTTTCATTTTTATTATATTAAAAATGTATTCTGCTGCTGGGCCATAGCTTAATATAATTCATCTTTAGTTATATTTCATGCTTTAGTTTGTAAGCACTGCCTCAAATATATATCTGCTGTTTACTTTTTTATATTTGATCATGACTCTCCTAAAGTCTGTAGATATTCACAGATGTGTTGTATTTATTAATAATATCCAGACTAGAGTGTCCTGGCCTTGTTTGCAGGTTTAAAGCCACCATGAACCAGTTAAATCTGTGTAAATATATGAAGAAAAACCAGTTTTCATGTGTGTTTTCTCCCATTGTTCTGTGGCACCTGTAACAGCAGCAGCACTGAATTCAAGCCTAGACCTGCTTCAGTCTCTGTTTCTCACGACCAACGCTCCTCAATCAGCAGCTTCTGTTTTTACGAGACGTTACGACAGACTCCAGGAATCAGCAGGACTCGGCTCTAATCACAGAGTGTTTGTGACGACTCGAGTAAATCTGAGGCGACGACAAGGCCTCGGACTAAATGAGTCGAGAGGATGAGAGGCGACGACAGGAACGAGACGTAAAGATGTGTTAAAATGTACCACAGAGAAATGACACTCCAAAAACACAGAGTAACATGACTAATGAACAAGAGAAAAACAAATGACGAGAGAAAAAAGTTTTTATACATAGTTTTCTACGTTTTATTTAACATTTAAATTTATGTTGCTGCACACTTTTTTTTTTTTTAGTTATAATCTATAACACACGTCAAACTCAAGGCCCAGGGGCCAAATGTGGCCCTTTGCTATGTTTTATGTGGCCCTCAAATGCATTGAGTGTAGTTGATGTTTCTGGGACTAGGTTTCAGTTGGATTTAAACAGGTTTATTTGTTAATGGAATCTGTATGTTAAGCCAGTTTTTGCTACAAAGACCTGTTCAAATCCAACTAAAACCAGTTTCCATAAAAAGAGGAAACTAATGTTAAAGATAAACTTTTGAAAGACTAAAATAAAGATGAAAAATTGAATAAAAGCTTCCAAAAGTCACAGTCCTTGGCCTCTTTCAGGGCCTCGCCTAATCTAACTCTATCATCATATATTCTGGTGTTAGAGTTTTTACGACACAGTTCGGAGATAAAAGTCAAAAATAGAATTGAAAGAAAAGTAAAATACCATTAAAAAAAATAAAAATTACTCCTGAAGAGGGTCTGAACCTGAAACGTACATCTGATGCGTGACAGGTTCGTCCCGTTTCCATGGTGACAGCTCTGAAACAGAAGAGGAGGAGCTAGACCCGAGGTGCGTTTACAGACCTGGGAAACTTCACTCTAAATACTTACATTTGACATTTCTATCTGTATTTCTCCCCGAGCACACGCAGGCCTTTCAAAAAAAAAAAAAATTACATTTCTTCATTTGTTCTTTATTCAGAAGTTTATTGTTTTGTGCCCAGCTGTGAACAGAGGTTTATTCTGGAGGCAGTTCTACAGAAAATATAGACACCTTTCAGAGAGTCTCTTTTTTATCTCAGTTTGTTCCAGAGAATGAGAGTTAAGCAGAAACCGTCTGTGGAACAAAGCTCATTTAAACTGGGCTTAATGTCAAACTGGTGAATGGTCAGATCAATCAAAAAGTGTCCAGTTTTTCACAGATGCTTCACAGACTCTTTCTCAGCCTTAAACCTCATGTCTGTCCAACACGTTCAGTCTCTTACTGGGGCTCTCGGTGTTAAACTCAGTCTCTTATTGGGGCTCTCGGTGTTAAACTCAGTCTCTTATTGGGGCTCTCGGTGTTAAACTCAGTCTCTTATTGGGGCTCTCGGTGTTAAACTCAGTCTCTTATTGGGGCTCTCGGTGTTAAACTCAGTCTCTTACTGGGGCTCTCGGTGTTAAACTCAGTCTCTTATTGGGGCTCTCGGTGTTAAACTCAGTCTCTTATTGGGGCTCTCGGTGTTAAACTGGGTTTTGTTCGTGTTCAGGGCCTGTCAGAACTTCAAAGTCTGACATTTTGGTTTTAATTGGTCTTTATTTGTGCTGTTCCTGAAGTAAAGGAACAAACTCTGGTGACACCTGGGAAGCGCTAATGACCCACAGGGGGCGCTAAACACTTCCCAAAGGCTCTGGTTCAAAAGGACGACATTGGAGTCTCCAGAGTTTCCCAGGTTCCCTGAACGCAGCAACGGGGTTGAGTTTGTGGAGTTTGACCGAGCCGTGTTCAGAGCAAACAGCGCGACAAAGAACGAGCTGAGTCCCACTAAAACCCGACTTAAACCAGGACTTAGACCCAGTCCCTCGGAGCCACGGAGCCATGCCCGTCACAGAGAAGGACCTGGCCGAGGACGCGCCCTGGAAGAAGATCCAGCAGAACACGTTCACGCGCTGGATGAACGAGCACCTGAAGTGCGTCAATAAGCGGGTGGCGGACCTGCAGCTGGACCTGGCCGACGGGCTGAGGCTCGTGGCGCTGCTCGAGGTCCTGAGCCAGAAGAAGATGTACCGGAAGTACCACGCGAGGCCCACCTTCAGACAGATGAAGCTGGAGAACGTGTCCGTGGCGCTGGAGTTTCTGGAGAAAGAGAACATCAGGCTGGTGTCCATAGGTCAGTCACTCATTCATTCATTCAAAAAAAAAAAAAACATAAACACATCATCACAGTCTCTTAAATCTGAACAAAAGGTGGATTAAAAACTCACAAAGTCACCTGTAACAATTAAAACTAACTAAAGATGATCAGAGCTTTAGAAAAAACAGTCCAGTCTGGACTTGGTCTAGTCCTGGTCTGGACTTGGTCTGGGCCTGGTCTAGTCTCCTGGTCTGGTCCTGGTCTAGTCCTGGTCTAGTCCTGGTTAGTTGGATTTTTCTTGTGCAGCTGGAGTTTGTGGAGGTCATTCATTCAAGAACACTCACCAGAAGACTTCTCAAACACAAAGACTTAACTGACTCTTGAATTGAAAGACTCAATAAGTCAAACAGGTATTCTGCCCAAAGTGTCAGAAAACCAAACCTAAAGTCTCAGACGCTGCAAGAAAGAACTGACAAAAACTTTCCAAAACATGAGACAAACTTGGTTAAGACCTCTTTATTTGGGTTTTGTCAAAGTGCCTGAAACTGTCACTTTAACTGTGCGCAGGAATCAAACCGACAGCCTCTCAGTCCTGTTTGTGATGAAACTCACTCAGTCTACGGCAAACGCTGAATCCATGAATGTGCTTTGTATTTGTTTGAAAAGCCTTTACGAGTGAAAGGTTAATAAAGTTCGGTTTCTCTCAGACCTGAACAGTTCCTCTGAGGTCGTCCTGCTCATGAAGTGGAACTGTTTTTAGTGACTAATGTTTCTGAGGAAGACTGAGGAAGACTCACACATGTGTCATTGATGTTGTGTTTGAGGAGAACAAAGCATGTGTAGTGTTTGTTAAAAGTGTTTAATTTATCGCTGAACCGTGTTAATGTTTGAGCTGTGACTCATGTTGTGTAACTGTCACCTGCTTCAACCTGATCCAGGTGACACTCCACCATCAGCCCACCTCTGCAGCCGCTTAGTCCTGGTTTAGACCTGGTTTAGTCCTGGTTTAGTCCTGGTTTAGACCCGGTTTAGACCCGGTTTAGACCCGGTTTAGACCCGGTTTAGACCAGGTTTAGTCCTGGTTTAGTCCTGGTTTAGTCCTGGTTTAGACCCGGTTTAGACCCGGTTTAGTCCCGGTTTAGACCAGGTTTAGACCAGGTTTAGACCAGGTTTAGTCCTGGTTTAGTCCTGGTTTAGACCCGGTTTAGACCCGGTTTAGTCCTGGTTTAGTCCTGGTTTAGTCCTGGTTTAGACCTGGTTTAGTCCTGGTTTAGTCCTGGTTTAGACCGGTTTAGACCGGTTTAGTCCTGGTTTAGACCGGTTTAGACCAGGTTTAGACCCGGTTTAGACCGGTTTAGTCCTGGTTTAGACCTGGTTTAGACCAGGTTTAGTCCTGGTTTAGTCCGGTTTAGACCGGTTTAGACCCGGTTTAGACCCGGTTTAGTCCCGGTTTAGACCCGGTTTAGACCCGGTTTAGACCCGGTTTAGACCTGGTTTAGACCCGGTTTAGTCCTGGTTTAGACCCGGTTTAGTCCTGGTTTAGACCAGGTTTAGACCCGGTTTAGACCAGGTTTAGACCCGGTTTAGACCCGGTTTAGTCTTTAGTCCTGATTTAGACCTGGTTTAGACCAGGTTTAGACCCGGTTTAGACCCGGTTTAGTCTTTAGTCCTGATTTAGACCTGGTTTAGACCAGGTTTAGACCCGGTTTAGACCCGGTTTAGTCCAGGTTTAGACCTGGTTTAGACCTGCTTTTGACCTGGTTTAGTCCCGGTTTAGACCTGGTTTAGACCTGGTTTAGACCTGGTTTAGACCTGGTTTAGTCCTGGTTTAGACCCGGTTTAGACCCGGTTTAGACCCGGTTTAGACCCGGTTTAGACCAGGTTTAGTCCTGGTTTAGTCCTGGTTTAGTCCTGGTTTAGACCCGGTTTAGACCCGGTTTAGTCCCGGTTTAGACCAGGTTTAGACCAGGTTTAGACCAGGTTTAGTCCTGGTTTAGTCCTGGTTTAGACCCGGTTTAGACCCGGTTTAGTCCTGGTTTAGTCCTGGTTTAGTCCTGGTTTAGACCTGGTTTAGTCCTGGTTTAGTCCTGGTTTAGACCCGGTTTAGACCCGGTTTAGTCCTGGTTTAGACCCGGTTTAGACCCGGTTTAGACCCGGTTTAGACCCGGTTTAGTCCTGGTTTAGACCTGGTTTAGACCAGGTTTAGTCCCGGTTTAGTCCCGGTTTAGACCCGGTTTAGACCCGGTTTAGACCCGGTTTAGTCCCGGTTTAGACCCGGTTTAGACCCGGTTTAGACCCGGTTTAGACCTGGTTTAGACCCGGTTTAGTCCTGGTTTAGACCCGGTTTAGTCCTGGTTTAGACCAGGTTTAGACCCGGTTTAGACCAGGTTTAGACCCGGTTTAGACCCGGTTTAGTCTTTAGTCCTGATTTAGACCTGGTTTAGACCAGGTTTAGACCCGGTTTAGACCCGGTTTAGTCTTTAGTCCTGATTTAGACCTGGTTTAGACCAGGTTTAGACCCGGTTTAGACCCGGTTTAGTCCAGGTTTAGACCTGGTTTAGACCTGCTTTTGACCTGGTTTAGTCCCGGTTTAGACCTGGTTTAGACCTGGTTTAGACCTGGTTTAGACCTGGTTTAGTCCTGGTTTAGACCCGGTTTAGACCCGGTTTAGACCTGGTTTAGACCTGGTTTAGTCCTGGTTTAGACCGGTTTAGACCGGTTTAGTCCGGTTTAGACCGGTTTAGTCCCGGTTTAGTCCCGGTTTAGATCCGGTTTAGACTCGGTTTAGACCGGTTTAGTCCGGTTTAGACCCGGTTTAGACCCGGTTTAGTCCCGGTTTAGACCCGGTTTAGTCCCGGTTTAGTCCCGGTTTAGATCCGGTTTAGACTCGGTTTAGACCCGGTTTAGTCCCGGTTTAGACCCGGTTTAGACCCGGTTTAGACCCGGTTTAGACCCGGTTTAGACCTGGTTTAGTCCCGGTTTAGTCCCGGTTTAGTCCCGGTTTAGACCCGGTTTAGACCCGGTTTAGACCTGGTTTAGACCTGGTTTAGTCCTGGTTTAGACCCGGTTTAGACCCGGTTTAGACCCGGTTTAGACCTGGTTTAGTCCTTACGACTGAACAAAGGACCAATGTTTTCATAAAAGCAGAGACTGTGTAAAAGCTGAATGTTTAAGACGAACAGTCGAGTGTGTTTCCAGCAGAAGCAGTAGAAGTAGAAGTAGTGTGTCTGCCGTTACAGTGCAGCTGGAACCTGAGCCAGACGGATTCATTACAGCTGGACTCAAAGCCTCTTTGTTAAAGTCCAGGTCTGAGCAGGTTTCACTGAGACTCGACAAACCGCGTCCAGAAAAGCAGCTCGAGAACGACACAGAGGAGTGTTAAATGGACTTCAAACTCAGTGTTAATGACACGTCCAGGACTTGTTCAGGTTTCATTTGTCCCCTGCTCTTTTCCCCACTGTCTTTACTCTGTTTGAATCAGCGTTAACGTATTATCACTGACTTCTAAAAAGAGAATCCTTTCTCGGGACAAAATCAAAAGTGACATGAAGCTTGACTTGTTTTTGAGTCGAACTGATCCGGCTGAGATTGTTGGGGTTTGTCTGTTTAAGCTTAATTCTCCAGGTGTTTAGAAAAAGTGCTCACAGTTTAGAACAGTCTCAGCTCCTCTTCACTGGCAGCTTCTGTTGGGTTTGTTGTGTGAGCTTCACACTTTAAAACATCGCTCTCATTCAAGACTCTCTTAGACCAGGTCCAGATTAGTGTGTGTGTGTGTGTGTGTGTGTGTGCTTCTTCTGTGTGTGTGTGTGTGTGTGTGTGCTTCTTCTGTGTGTGTGTGCTTCTTCTTCTGTGTGTGTGTGTGTGTTTCTTCTGTGTCTGTGTCTGTGTGTGTGTGTGTGTTTCTTCTGTGTCTGTGTGCGTGTGTGTGTGTGTGTGTGTGTGTGTGCTTCTTCTTCTGTGTGTGTGTGTGTGTGTGTTTCTTCTGTGTCTGTGTCTGTGTGTGTGTGTGTGTGTGTGTGCTTCTTCTTCTGTGTGTGTGTGTGTGTGTGTGCTTCTTCTTCTGTGTGTGTGTGTGTGTGTGTGTGCTTCTTCTTCTGTGTGTGTGTGTGTGTGTGTGTGTGTGTGTGTGTGTGCTTCTTCTTCTGTGTGTGTGTGTGTGTGTGTGTGTGTGTGCTTCTTCTGTGTGTGCTTAAATCCAGAGTCTGTGGGCTGTAATTGTGGACAGTTGCAGATAATGACTGTGGTCCACCTCCTGGAGTCTGAGTAAAACCTTCAGGACTTTACAGTGACCGAACCAGGTCTGAACCAGGTCTAAACCAGGACTAAACCAGGTCTAAACCAGGACTAAACCAGGACTAAACCAGGACTAAACCAGGACTAAACCAGGTCTAAACCAGGTCTGAACCAGGTCTGAACCAGGACTAAACCAGGACTAAACCAGGACTAAACCAGGTCTGAACCAGGTCTGAACCAGGACTAAACCAGGTCTAAACCAGGACTAAACCAGGTCTAAACCAGGTCTAAACCAGGACTAAACCAGGACTAAACCAGGTCTAAACCAGGTCTAAACCAGGACTAAACCAGGACTAAACCAGGACTAAACCAGGACTAAACCAGGACTAAACCAGGTCTAAACCAGGTCTGAACCAGGACTAAACCAGGACTAAACCAGGTCTAAACCAGGAATAAACCAGGTCTGAACCAGGACTAAACCAGGACTAAACCAGGACTAAACCAGGTCTGAACCAGGACTAAACCAGGACTAAACCAGGACTAAACCAGGTCTGAACCAGGACTAAACCAGGTCTGAACCAGGTCTGAACCAGGTCTGAACCAGGTCTGAACCGGGACTAAACCGGGACTAAACCGGGACTAAACCGGGACTAAACCAGGACTAAACCAGGACTAAACCAGGTCTACGATGTCCCTGTGTTAAACCACATCTATGGCCGTCTCTGCATGTGTTCCGTAGTGATGTCACTCCGTCACATGTGCAGCAGATGTTGTTAATGACAGAGCGGCCGGTGTGTGTTTTCAGACTCTGTTCGTCCGAGTCTTGCTGTGGTTCAGTGCTTTTCATTCAGACTTCTTTTTTTTTACTGGGTCCGTGTTTCGTGAGATATTTTTAGACGTCTTTAATTGGACTCAGACAAAAGGAGCATCAACACTTTTTTTACATCAAGTTCAGAAAATATTTACCATTTTTAGGAAAATAAGTGTCAGGAGTTGAAAAAATGAAATCCAGATATACAGCATGTCCTTGAATGTCTCTCACCAAAGACAAGTGCATTCTGCAGAAAGTGCCAGGTCCCTTGGAGCCTGAAAGAAAGTGCTTCTGTTTGGCCTGAGAACAGTGTTTGGTGAAGAGTCGTCTGTTCTTTTGCTGCGTTTGTGATAAATCTGCTCCAGGTCAAAGTTCGATTAAATCTGAAGATGTGCAGAGGTAGAACTAAGAGTCCCTGGACTAACATTTAAACCAAAATGTGAACTATTTGAAATGGCCCAGGTTGGGGTTGAACTGTGCTAAAGCCTCTAGAGTTCTGCTGTGTTTGAGATATCCTGCCCTCGGAGCGGATAAGGCACTAAAGGCGGAGAACGTTTGGTGGGTTTCCATTTATAGTTTACAAATGACTCCTACAATTATTTTGTCGTGTTCTTGTTTAACTCATGAAGATTCAAAGTGACCCTAATGAAGAAATTTTACAGCAGAATTATTTAAATACACCTTGTAGTTCCAGAGATTTAATAATTTTCAGCTGCAGTGAGTAATGTTGGAGCAGATTAGAGACGGAGGTAAAGTCGTGGTGACATCACTCTTCACTTTATTTAGGTTCTTCTGTCGTCGCACGTTCACTCAGAGCCTCACAAACCCATGTCGTACACATGCCAGACCAGTAGGGGGCGGGGTTTCCACTCCCTCCTCCTGTTGAGACCTGTTGAGTCTATGATGTCGTAAAGAAAGACTTGTCGCAATAACATCGTACTCTTCCATTTTAGCGACTTTTCCATAAAAATCCGTCCTCCCGGCCTCCTTCATTACGATCTAACAAACCCGACACGCCTGGACCAATCTTTATTTAATTTAGTCCATTTATCTGATAAAACATCAGCCGTCAAAGCCTGACCTTTGACCTGTTCTGGACCAGGTTCATGGAACAGAAAGTACAACTAAAGAAGCCAGACATATTTTACACTTTAATATTTGATCTTCTTGTTACAAATTAAAGCAGACTGTTGTCATCGTAGGTCATTACTGGAATTACTGTAGGACAAAATCAGGGCCACATAAACTCGTGTCCGCTCCATTAAAGCCCAGCGTCTGTAGCTGCTGGTGGTTCTGTTGGTGGTTAACGCTGAGCTCATGGTGAAGCGTGAGCAGCAGGTCTCTGAGCCGCTGTAAACAGGAAGGGCATGAGCTCAGTGTTGGAAGAATGAGCCTCAGGTGAATGACATCACCTCAGACTCTACAGCCACCGTGTGATGAAAAAGAGCCGCCAGATACAACCAGACATTAACACCTTTTAATCCTAAAAACCAAATCATTTCTACTTTATTATGTTCCCTGGTTTTATTAGATCCATGTTGTTGAGCCGTCCTGTAGTGAGTCTGAAGTCTCTGTCGTATATTACAGACCCACGCAGAAAAACAGGTCTTTTATTTTAAAAACTACCCCCACTTTTCACTGACTCAGTTCTTTCATGCGCCACACACTGAACCGAGTGTAACTTCTGATTTACAGCAACAGGCGACACACGAGCCTCAAGCCTGTTCTGTGAGACATGGAGGGGCTTTTAAAACCGTGAAGGACGGGAGCAAATAACTTAAAATCTCACAACATTCTGGATTAAAGTCGAGGCTGAATTTCCAGAAAATAGCTAAAAAAACACTTAAACCAACGTCTTATCTTTGTGAAGCAACGGTCCACAGATAAAATGAAATGCACGTCATGTCGGCTTTAAAATGCCAGTTATTCTTGAATCAAATACATGACGGTGTAATCTGAGCTGATGAGAAACACTCAGCTGCAGTTATCTGACTCGGCTCTGGCTTTTGTTGTCCTCGCATTTCCATAACATTTGATTAAAACAAAAGACTCGGGAAAAGATCAGTAAATAAGTGTCTGGTCTGTATTTAAAGTATTTAATCTGTGCAGAAAGTATTGTCTTTAAGAGAACTCTTTGTAGATTTGTTGTATTTCTAAGACTTTCTAAGACTTGACCACCTCCACGACTGTGCTCCTGAAAATCAATGGCCACGTCCTTAAATTGATTTGGAGCAAAGTCCAGCTGGAGGTTATTATCTCAGTTGCTGTAGGATGAAGCGTGTTGCTGTGTCACTGAGAAAAGCACCTCAGGCCTGCTCTGTTCTGTTCTCCATTGACCTGACAGCTGTTTACAAACACAGCCTGTTACCTGATGACATCACCACGGCGCAGGTCTCACCCCAGGCCTGGGAGCGGCTCTGGTAAACTTTACTCAGAGTCTGGTCTGGATCTGAGGCTCAGTTCATTTGTTTAAGGTCATCCCTGTTGTGACAGTTTGAGCAGCGATATTTAAATGTTCTTTTACAGGACTAAAGCGGGACTAAATACTGTAGATCAGAGTTTAAAACGTGCTGCAGTGTTTTGGTCAGACTGAATTTAAGTGAAAAAGTTAAACCATGATTTAAACAGTTAAAGTTTGTTGGTGCGACTCGGTTTATTTTTCTGCAGAAGGTCAAAGTCTGCTCCAGTCTCAGTCTTTGGACCAGGTCTGATAAAGTGAGTGACGCCAGCTCCAGGTCCGAGTCCCGGGTCAGTCGGTCTTGAGTCTTGAGTGTGAGGTTGTGAAACGTCTCTTCCTCAGTCTCTGCTGCAGGGTGTGTCTCTGATAACGCAAGAATCCACTCTGTCAACACCTCGCTTCATAAACTTCTCATTTCCTTAAAGTGACAGACGGGTCACTGTGAGCTTTTTATGGACCATGAACATTTACACAAATATCTTTTAAGATCTTTATCAACAATACAGTTTTTATTTCTTATATTTAGTTTTGGTTTTGGTCCTTATTAGTTCCTGGTTTGATTAGACCTGTTTAGTCTTTGGTCTGTTTTAGCCCCAGATTTAGTCCAGCTTTGTTCTGGTTTCATTCTTGTTTAGACCTTGATTTAGTTTACAGTTTAATCAGAACTTGCACTGATTTATTCTTTATTCAGTTGGAGTTTAAGCCCAGATTTAGCCCCGGATTGGATGGATTCTTGCCTCATTTATTCCAGTTAGTCCTGGATTAGTCTCTTTTCATTCATAGAACTCAGTGCCTCTCCGTTTCCTTCAAATGCATGATCCACTTCACTTGACCTTTGACATCTCACTGAACAGTCTCTGAGCAGCTCTGCACCGTCACTTCCTCCTCACCTCTGTTTGTGCTGCTGTTGTGGCGTATCCACGGCGACGGCTCACAGGTAACAATGGAGCCTATCTAGATTGAGTTAAACACCCTCCGAGAGAAATGAAAGAAAAAGGAGGAGACGTGGGTCTAAGATAGACCAGGTCTAGACCAGGAGTTTTAAAATATTAAATTACAAACTATAGCGGCTTCATGATGGAGCCTTGTGGGATGCCTCATTCATTGTCGGTGTTAATAAAACTCAAAAATTCCAAGTGTATTTTATTAAAATGATGATTTTAAGTATGTGGTTTTAGGCCCCTTGTTCATTACAAATGTAGACTCGTTTAGACCTGGTTAAATCATGGTTTAGACCTGGTTAAATCCTGGTTTAGTCCTGGTTAAATCCTCTTCTGAAACATGTCTGGACTCAGTTGAAGGTGGAGCTGAGCCTCGCCCAAAACCTCTTCATGTGTAACAGTTGCAACATGCCTTGCTTTTCTTTCACCAAACACGTTTTATTTATCACTTCTCTCCCTCCGCCCCACGTGTCCCCCTCTGAGGCCTCACCCATCTTTCACCCGCACAGTTTCACAGCTCATTTACCTTTTAATCACTGTCGTTTCAACATCATTTTCAGACTACCACTCCCAGAATGCAACAGGAACCATTTCACCCTTTATTGTACCTGAATCATTCCTTTTTTTTAAATATTTAAGTCCTCATACGTAATGTGTTTGTTTAAATTCCACTGAGCTTATTACTTTATACTTTAATTTACTTTAATTTTGTATTTATTCATTTCCAACTTGTATAAACTTGTTTTAGCTTCCATCTTAAATCTGTTCCGCCATCAGGGTAAGGAAAAAACAACGGTGACAATTTCGTTTTGTTACAAGTGCAAAGATAAAACGAGAAGAACAGATGTAAGGGTCTGAAGCAGAAAGTAACAGAAATGTTTATCTGAGTCACGTGGACAAGCACAACTACTGCCTGTTACAACAGCATTTAAAAACTTAATGGGCTCCAGTGTTGAGCCTTGTGGGACGCTCATCTGTGGAAACAACAGCAAACAAGTGTTTCTCATGGACCCATAATTCAAAAAGCCAAAAAACTTAAGTTCCTATTTTGTTTTAACATAATGTTTTTGTCTAATTTTAATCCCCATTTCTTGCTGTTGTGGTCATTAAAGGCACGTTTAGGATCAAACGTGTACGTATTCAACAAGAACAGATGTGGCAAGAACAAAATTACGTCATTTTTGTTCTTGCAGCCCTGGTTTGGGAGTTCTTGCAGCTTGTTCCTATTTTTTTGTGGGTTACCGAGAACTATTGTGTGATTGGCCAGAAATCTGAAGTGGGCGTGGTTAACCCCTTTTAAAACCCACCCTGTTTATGGTGTGTCTGCTCAAAAATGACATATCCACAGTAAATTGACTGTATCTCTGCATGTTACACTTTCAGAATAAATCAAGATGGAAAACGGCAAAATAACTCCCAAAACATTTCCCGCCTAAAAAAAAAAAAAATAAAATAAAAAATTCCCTTTTAAATAAAGGCAGGTGCAGCTCGAACACTTTTTCAAATCGCAGTCGAACATGTCAACATTACCTGCACCAAATATAATTGTTGAATGTGAAACAAACCAAAACTATTAAGATTTTAGTCTGTAATGGTCTTTGTGTCAAAGCTGATTTTAATGATTATAAAGATAAAAGAATAATGTAGTCAGTTGTACATTTGTCTAACTTCTTTTTTTTGTCGTTAGATACTCGACTTGTTTGTCTTGCATATTTGAACTATTCTAATCTCTTGAATGAAGAGCGTAATTATCTCACGCCATTCAGGTTTATTTGACCCTAAACTTTGACAAATGAGTGACAAGTGTGTATTGTTCTCACACTGAGCTCACAGAGTCAGTCTTAAGTCGTCTTTCTGTGGGAATCCTAAATGCTGAACGGAATAAGCATTTTGAATAAAATGTTAGCCAGTATGGTGAAAACACAGGAAATTAATTTTTGTATTCTGGTTTTAAACATGTTTTAAGATGAACCTGGAGCAATTGAACTGGTAACTTTTTTAATTATTGGCAACAACTAATGCTAAATAAAGGCTCGGTACATTTTTCTTTGTGCCTTTGTCCTCAAAGGAAATACACGGATAAATATGACAAAAGTGTAATCCTAAGTTGTTTGTTTTTTGAAGAATTAAAGGCATAATATGTGGAAATTCCAGGCTAGTGTCAAATCCAGGTTTATTCAAGAGTGTTCAAGAGGCTGTAGGTTTGGAATAAATGGGGCTTTACTTAAATCAAAGTATATCTAAACACAAGTTAACTAAGCGGACCTCGACTGGTTTTTAGTGGAAGACTCCTGGTTTTGATTGTTTACACGTTTTTTCAATTATGACCCATGTCCGATTCATGCATTTACATTTACCATAGTCCCAAAACCTCTTCATGTGTAACAGTTGCAATGCCTTGCCTTTCTTTCACCAAACACGTTTTATTTATCACTTCTCTCCCTCCGCCCCTCCCCCCCGTGTCCCCCTCTGAGGCCTCACCCATCTTTCACCCGCACAGTTTCACAGCTCATTTACCTTTAATCACTGTCGTTTCAACATCATTTTCAGACTACCACTCCCAGAATGCAACAGGAACCATTTCGCCCTTTATTGTACCTGAATCATTCCTTTTTTTTATATTTAAGTCCTCATACGTAATGTGTTTGTTTAAATTCCACTGAGCTTATTACTTTATACTTTAATTTACTTTAATTTTGTATTTATTCATTTCCAACTTGTATAAACTTGTTTTAGCTTCCATCTTAAATCTGTTCCGCCATCAGGGTAAGGAAAAAACAACGGTGACAATTTCGTTTTGTTACAAGTGCAAAGATAAAAAAGCAGAAAGAACAGATGTAAGGGTCTGAAGCAGAAAGTAACAGAAATGTTTATCTGAGTCACGTGGACAAGCACAACTACTGCCTGTTACAACAGCATTTAAAAACTTAATGGGCTCCAGTGTTGAGCCTTGTGGGACGCTCATCTGTGGAAACAACAGCAAACAAGTGTTTCTCATGGACCCATAATTCAAAAAGCCAAAAAACTTAAGTTCCTATTTTGGTTTAACATAATGTTTTTGTCTAATTTTAATCCCCATTTCTTGCTGTTGTGGTCATTAAGGCACGTTTAGGATCAAACGTGTACGTATTCAACAAGAACAGATGTGGCAAGAACAAAATTACGTCATTTTTGTTCTTGCAGCCCTGGTTTGGGAGTTCTTGCAGCTTGTTCCTATTTTTTTGTGGGTTACCGAGAACTATTGTGTGATTGGCCAGAAATCTGAAGTGGGCGTGGTTAACCCCTTTTAAAACCCACCCTGTTTATGGTGTGTCTGCTCAAAAATGACATATCCACAGTAAATTGACTGTATCTCTGCATGTTACACTTTCAGAATAAATCAAGATGGAAAACGGCAAAATAACTCCCAAAACATTTCCCGCCTAAAAAAAAAAAAAAAATAAAATAAAAAATTCCCTTTTAAATAAAGGCAGGTGCAGCTCGAACACTTTTTCAAATCGCAGTCGAACATGTCAACATTACCTGCACCAAATATAATTGTTGAATGTGAAACAAACCAAAACTATTAAGATTTTAGTCTGTAATGGTCTTTGTGTCAAAGCTGATTTTAATGATTATAAAGATAAAAGAATAATGTAGTCAGTTGTACATTTGTCTAACGTCTTTTTTTTGTCGTTAGATACTCGACTTGTTTGTCTTGCATATTTGAACTATTCTAATCTCTTGAATGAAGCGTAATTATCTCACGCCATTCAGGTTTATTTGACCCTAAACTTTGACAAATGAGTGACAAGTGTGTATTGTTCTCACACTGAGCTCACAGAGTCAGTCTTAAGTCGTCTTTCTGTGGGAATCCTAAATGCTGAAAGCGAATAAGCATTTTGAATAAAATGTTAGCCAGTATGGTGAAAACACAGGAAATTAATTTTTGTATTCTGGTTTTAAACATGTTTTAAGATGAACCTGGAGCAATTGAACTGGTAACTTTTTTTAATTGGCAACAACTAATGCTAAATAAAGGCTCGGTACATTTTTCTTTGTGCCTTTGTCCTCAAAGGAAATACACGGATAAATATGACAAAAGTGTAATCCTAAGTTGTTTGTTTTTTGAAGAATTAAAGGCATAATATGTGGAAATTCCAGGCTAGTGTCAAATCCAGGTTTATTCAAGAGTGTTCAAGAGGCTGTAGGTTTGGAATAAATGGGGCTTTACTTAAATCAAAGTATATCTAAACACAAGTTAACTAAGCGGACCTCGACTGGTTTTTAGTGGAAGACTCCTGGTTTTGATTGTTTACACGTTTTTTCAATTATGACCCATGTCCGATTCATGCATTTACATTTACCATAGTCCCTAAAACACACACGAGCCAAGATAGAAGAACGCAAAATATGCTTGATATATCTGCAAAGTTTGTCCAACGTCACCAGATCTTTAGGATTACACACACGTCTTCGACCAGAGACGCATCCGAGTGAGATTACACACACGTCCTCGACAGGAGACGCATCCGAGTGAGATTACACACACGTCTTCGACCAGAGATGCATCCGAGTGAGATTACACACACGTCCTCGACAGGAGACGTATCCGAGTGAGATTACACACACGCGTCCTCCACCAGAGACGTATCCGAGTGAGATTACACACACGCGTCCTCGACCGGAGACGCATCTGAGTGAGATTACACACACGCGTCCTCCACCAGAGACGTATCCGAGTGAGATTACACACGCGTCCTCGACCAGAGACGCATCCGAGTGAGATTACACACACACGTCCTCCACCAGAGACGTATCCGAGTGAGATTACACACGCGTCCTCGACCAGAGACGCATCCGAGTGAGATTACGCACGCGTCCTCGACCGGAGACGCATCCGAGTGAGATTACACACACGTCCTCGACCGGAGACGCATCCGAGTGAGATTACACACGCGCGTCCTCGACCGGAGACGCATCCGAGTGAGATTACACACGCGTCCTCGACCGGAGACGCATCCGAGTGAGATTACACACACGCGTCCTCGACGGAGCGCATCGAGTGAAGATTACACGCGTCCTCGACCGGAGGCATCCGGTGAGATTACACACGCGCGTCCTCGACCGGAGGCATCCGGTGAGATTACACCGCCGTCCTCGACCAGAGCGCATCGAGTGAGATTACACGCGCGTCCTCGACCGGAGCGCATCGGTGAATTACACACACGCGTCCTCGACGAGGCATCCGAGTGAGATTACACACCGCGCGTCCTCGACGAGGCATCCGGTGAGATTACACACCGCAGCCGTCGATCGAGACGCATCCGAGTGAGATTACACACACGCGTCCTCGACCAGAGACGCATCCGAGTGAGATTACACACGCGCGTCCTCGACCAGAGACGCATCCGAGTGAGATTACACACGCGTCCTCGACCAGAGACGTATCCGAGTGAGATTACACACACGTCTTCGACCAGAGACGTATCCGAGTGAGATTACACACACGCGTCCTCGACCAGAGACGCATCCGAGTGAGATTACACACACGTCCTCGACAGGAGACGCATCCGAGTGAGATTACACACACGTCTTCGACCAGAGACGTATCCGAGTGAGATTACACACACGTCTTCGACCAGAGACGTATCCGAGTGAGATTACACACACGTCTTCGACCAGAGATGCATCCGAGTGAGATTACACACGCGTCCTCGACAGGAGACGCATCCGAGTGAGATTACACACGCGTCCTCGACCAGAGACGCATCCGAGTGAGATTACACACACGCGTCCTCGACCAGAGACGCATCCGAGTGAGATTACACGCGCGTCCTCGACCAGAGACGCATCCGAGTGAGATTACACACACGCGTCCTCGACCAGAGACGCATCCGAGTGAGATTACACACGCGTCCTCGACCGGAGACGCATCCGAGTGAGATTACACACACGCGTCCTCGACCAGAGACGTATCTGAGTGAGAGGAACGAGGAACAGTGTAAAGAAGAACGAATGACGAACAGAAAGCAATGCCTCAGAAAATCTGATGTGCTTACACAACAGTCGCACACATCTGAGTTATCTGATAAATATGAGGAAAAAATGCAAATGCCAGTGAGTCTCTGAGCCTCGTGGAGATTTCCTGATGTGTTGGTTTTGTGAGAAATAAGGCCGTCTCCATAGAAACCATTGTTCAGCCCAAGGTCAAAAGAGCAGTTGAGTTAAAGTCAGACTGAAGATACAGATCAGAAAAAGTGCTTTCATTCAACACTCACTCATTAAATGGAACTAATGGGCTTTAGTCCTGGGTCAGTCCTCGGGTCAGTCCTGGTTCTGGGCTGTTTTTCGAGCAGTACCAGTCTGTCTCTTTGACCGACTGCTCACAGATAATCTCTTGATTCAAAACATACATTAACATTCCTCATTTTTTTTCCATTCTTTTGACATTTTTAATCTGACCAGCGTTATTTCAAAGAACACAGCAACTGTCTGATATCTGGCTGTGTTTTGACTTCATGAGCCAAAGCAAGGGACAGAGATAAACAATAAACGTTCTCACATTAAGGTCAAATGCTCTGGTTATTGTTCGTCGGATTTCTCTTGTGACCTGTTTTTTTTTTTTTGACTCGTTTACTTTTTTCTGTTGAATTATTTTGATTTTTTTTTTTTTTTTCGGTGTTGTGCAGACTCTAAGGCCATCGTGGACGGAAACCTGAAGCTGATCCTGGGTCTGATCTGGACTCTCATCCTGCACTATTCCATCTCTATGCCCACCTGGGAGGGAGACGACGAGGTGGTATTCCTCTTTAAACCACTTTAGAGGGATTTAAACAGGTTCTAGTTGGATTTAAACAGGTTCTAGTTGGATCTAAACAGGTTTTAGTTGGATTTAAACAGGTTCTAGTTGGATTTAAACAGGTTCTAGTTGGATTTAAACAGGTTCTAGTTGGATTTAAACAGGTTCTAGTTGGATTTAAACAGGTTCTAGTTGGTTTTAAACAGGTTTTAGTTGGATTTGAACAGATTTTAGTTGGATTTTGAACAGGTTCTAGTTGGTTTTAAACAGGTTTTAGTTGGATTTGAACAGATTTTAGTTGGATTTTGAATAGGTTTTAGTTGGATTTTGAACAGGTTTTAGTTGGATTTTGAACAGGTTTTAGTTGGATTTTGAACAGGTTT
This sequence comes from Perccottus glenii, assembly GCA_024416835.2. Lineage (NCBI taxonomy): Eukaryota > Metazoa > Chordata > Actinopteri > Gobiiformes > Odontobutidae > Perccottus > Perccottus glenii. The sequence continues at coordinate 30,147,150 of CM044554.2, forward strand.
TAGTTGGATTTGAACAGGTTTTAGTTGGATTTTAGGTTTTTGGGTAAATTAATTGGATCAAACTTGTTCAAATCCAACTAAAACCAGTTTAAACCTGTTTCTTTTAAAAGCTGAAGGCTAAAAACCATAATGAACTAAACAGTTTTTATTTCAGCAGCTTGTCCCTGCAGGGCCACCGTAGCTAAAACTCCTGTCTTTTCCGTTTCCAGGGCGACTCCAAGACCCCGAAGCAGCGTCTCTTGGGCTGGATCCAAAACAAAGTCCCCGACATGCCCATCACTAACTTCAGTCAGGACTGGAGGAACGGGAAGGCCCTGGGCGCGCTGGTCGACAGCTGCGCTCCAGGTACAACACCTTTACCTTCATGTCCCGCTCACACAATGGAACCAGATCGTGTCAAGTTGGAAGCAGATTGAAGAAATAATCAATAATTTTATTAATTTTTAAGAGAGATTGTTCTTTTTTAACCTAAAGCTTATTTTGTATTTGTTAATGTCTGTTTTTTTTCCTGTGTTGTGTTTAAGGCCTGTGTCCGGACTGGGAAACATGGGATCCAGTTAAACCTGTGGAAAACGCAACTGAAGCCATGCAGCTGGCGGACGAGTGGCTCGGCATTCCTCAGGTTCTGCTCCAATGCACTGATATAACAAACACTTGAGGTTATCACGGGTTTATCAAAGATTATACTGAGTTATTCATGAGCAGGAGTCAGAAATCAGAAAGTAGGATCAAAGTTTCGCTTCAGTTTCACTTTATTACAGGGTTAGGTTCCCAAATACAAACAATAAAATAATAAAATACCAATAAGCAAATAAAAAAAAGATAAGAGTAAAAATAAATATTGCTCCAGTTCATCAGAGTCACTGAGATAAAATCAAATACAGACAGGAACGATACAAATATTTAAGATGAATAATAAATAATAAAATCAATAAAATATTCTTTCATTTTCTACTGCTTAGTCCGATTAGGGCTGAGCTTTGGGCCTGAGGCGGGGTTCACCCTGGACAGTGGTCAGTTAGTCGCAGGGCTAACATTTAGAGACAGACAGTGACAACCATTCACTCTCACACTTTAGATTAACCTGCATGTGTTTGGACGGTGGGAGGAAGCTGGAGTACCCGGAGAGAACCCTCAGTAACACGTGCAGACTCCTCACAGAAAGACCGGAGTCGGCCGGGTTTTGAACTCACAACCTTCATGCTGTGAGGCAGGAGTGCTAACCACTCTGCCACGTGCACCTTTATAAATAAATAAAGCGATAACAGCTGGTTACAGGATGAACAGGAATGAGGAAGTTTTTTTTTTTAACCTAAAGGTGAAAGTTCACGGCCAGCTGCTGCTTCTGTGTTTCCTGCTGTTCTCTGCAAAGGAAACAAACTTTCTTTTACTATTGTTCTTTTTTTTTTGTTGTTCTTTGAAGTGGAAATAATGAAAGCTGAGAAGGACATTATAAATAAAATTATAGACACACTTTTGTAAATGTAAACAGATAAATTCTCATTATGAATGAAATAATTCACGTAGTTACTTTAATATTTCAGTAATTCTTTAATTATTTTCGCTAAAATTATGCATAATTTATTTATTTTTGTATCTTTTTTAACAAAGTTTAAGCTTTTTACTACAGTCCTATACAATGTTTAAAGGTTGTTACTGTTTCCTTTGACAGTATTTATTGTAAAAATGATTTATAACAGTTACACTTAAACGGTGTATAAATAAATAATGTTGGAAAACCCATTGTTAAATTAGTTTAATACTATTTATAATCAGAGTTATTAAAGTTTTTTATATATTTTACAAAGACATTTTATAATTGTTACATTTACTCTTTAGTTCAAATGTTTTCTGGTCGTGTGTCGCAGGTCATCACGCCGCTGGAGATCATCGACCCCAGTGCGGACGAGCAGTCAGTCATGACCTACCTGTCTCAGTTCCACAAAGCCAAGCTCAAACCTGGAGCTCCTCTCAAACCCAAACTCAACCCTAAGAAGGCTCGTGCTTACGGACCAGGTACAGAAACACGTTTAATACAACTCTGGATCGTTTTATCTTTCATTGATTAAAGCATGTGGCTTTAAAAAAATGAACCAATCCACAATATATTTCAGTTGAATGGAAAATAAAGATAAACGCTGTAGAATTATACAAAGTGTTTGAATAAAATGGTGTATATTCAGCTCCGTCGACCCCAGAGGGAACCTGGACACGCCTCTCTCAAACGAACACCTCTAATGCTCTTTAAATCCCTGGCATCCGTTGTTCTTCAGCTGTTTGTGAACCCTAATGGAAACTTTATTAATGACAAAGAGAGGAAGTGTTAACAATGGCCTCAGTTTGAGCTCAGGTCAGAGGTCGGCCTTCAGCGCCTGTTTCTAATGAAGCTAAAGGAAATGCATGACTTTGGTTGGGTTTATTAATGTCTTTAAGCTTTGACAGAATAATATTACTTCACAGCCACAGTGCTTTGGTCTTTTGTCATAAATGGATTCAAAGTAGTTCTCTGCTGGTCGTTCTAATTGTCATTCACTGAAAACCAAAAGAAAAGGTCTAAAACAGAGTGGGACCTGTGTGTGTTCAGGGATCGAGCCGACTGGAAACAGAGTGCTGCGTCCTGCTGTGTTCACAGTCGACGCGTTCAGCGCCGGTCAGGGTCATGTGACCGTGTACCTGGACCAGCCGGACGGCACCAGGGACGAGGTACTGTCACAGTAATTGTATATTAGATATTATGCTCTCACCTTTGCTTCAGTTCAGATGCTTATCCACAAACAAGTATGACTTAATGTCTTTAGCTGTATCTCCTATTAGCACCAGGCTAATCCAAACAAGACAAAGACATCACTTTGCACTACATCTAATCACTGTCAGGGACACTCTGTCCTGTACACTTAGAGACATGTACACGTCCATCCACGAGCCTGGAGCTGAGAGGGACATAATGTTCATCTATAAAAGCTTCATGTGTTGTAAACATGTTAAACACATCACCTTGTGATTTGGTTCATTCTTGCAAGAATTAAACTGGTCTTTCATTTCTAAATTTACCTTGCACGGTCTCCGTCGTCTCGTTTAATTATTTTAACAGGTACGACGAGTGAACTGTGGATATATATACATGTGTGTTTTCAAGCTGCTGTAACAGTTATGTGATGTTTGTGTTCAGCTGAAGCCGGAGGAGAATGAAGGGAAGAAGACCTACTCCGTCACATACGTCCCTCAAGTCATTGGCCCACACAAGGTAGGGACTAAAACAAAACTAAATCTTAGACTAAACCTTGATTAACCAGTTTAAAAGAGCTTTGACCTGGTTAGAACTGAACATGGAGTGGACTTAAAAGTGGTTAAAAACAAATGTAGACTGGTAACACATTGAGACTGGATTTGGACAGATTTAAAGTGTTTTAAATTGAACTTGAAGTGGTTTTGAGTGGCTCTACAAAGGTTCTAGACTTTAAAGTCAGACCTAAACCAGGACCAAAACTGTGACTAATCCATAACTAGACTTCGATGAGGACTAGGACTAACCCAGGTCTAAACCAGAACTAAGTTTATCTAAAGTGTAAACCTCCAGAGTCTAAGGGGCCTGTCCTGCTGTTGTTGCCCAGGTGACGGTGCTCTTCGCTGGGCAGCAGATCCCCAAGAGTCCCTTCGAGGTGAACGTGGACAAGGCTCTGGGCGACGCCTCCAGAGTCTCAGTCAAAGGTCTCGGGGTCGAACCTGAGGGCAACATCGCCAACAAGCCCACGCACTTTGACATCTACACCGCAGGTCAGTGAACGCACCACGAACCACCACAACCTTCATTAAACCAGAGTTAAGGCCGGACTAGACCTTAACAAAACCAGGAATGAAACTAGGACTGACAATGTCCAGTAAAACAAGATGAGACTAAACCAGACCTAAATTAAATCTGCCTGACCTCTGACCCTGACTGGTGCTCAGGAGCGGGGACTGGAGATGTGACGGTGCTGGTCCGAGACCCTCAGGGCCAACCGAACACTGTGGAGCTGATGATGGAGGACAGAGGGGACTCCGTTTACCGCTGCAGTTACAAACCCACTCAGAGCGGCCCCCATTCTGTCGCCGTGACGTTCGGAGGAGCCCCCATCCCCCGCAGCCCCTTTGAGGTCGACGTGGCTCCGGGTCAGTACCAACACGTTCAGAAGCAGGTCCAGGTCTCTTTTAGATGAACACAGAGCCACTTTCTTGTGTAACTGTCGTCTTGTGTCTGCAGCGAGTGTCCCAGGAGCCTGCAGGACGACCGGGCGAGGCCTGCAGCCTTCAGGGCTGAAAGTCACACAAACTGGAGACTTTAAAGTGGACACGAGTAACGCAGGCAACGGAGAACTCAAAGTCACCGTCAAAGGACCCAGTGAGTAAAACATTCAAACGTTATCTAGAATTTACTGATTTATTTACTCTCACAGTTTCAGGGTAAACTCTACTGAATGTTTTTGTCGAGAGAATAACATTAAAAGCCCCCAAAACCTAAAAATGCCTCAGACTTCTTTTTACAAAATGTCCTTGTCTATAAAACAAACTAGAGCTGCTTAAATCTAATTAGTTTGGAGTAAAGTTACTTTTAGGAAACACTTTATTTGCCCCGAAGGAAAATCCAAAGGTCGGCAGCTCGGTTAAAATGTCTGTGGTTGAGTCTGCGGCTCCTGTTTGTGTCAGAGGCTCGTTACGTTAACTTTAGAGCCTCGTACATCAGAGTGAGGACGTGTTTAGTGGAACAAATAACAGAGAGAAAGTCTAACCATGGCAACAGTTTAGGCCATATTTGGTTGGGTTTTGTTCGTTTAATTGGCGACAGATTGTGTTACAGAGATAATTACCATTTTTCAAGATTCAAGATTTTTATTCGTCACATACAAAATTATATACAGCATATATAACCAGCAGTGAAATGTGAGTCAGGTCCGCTCCATGGACAGTGCAATTATTTAGGAAAACACACAGATGAAAATATACATAAATGTAGCTATATAGGAATGAAATAAATAAACAATAAAAAATATAAGAATAAAATATAAAAAATGTGTATTGTGGGATTAAATCTAGATCGCAAAATAATGTACATGAATGTAAACTGTAGACTTAAATATTAAAATGTACAGATGTACAGTGTGCATATATGCATTTAGCTGTGGTCTTAAATATTAAGATACACAGGAAGGGATATTAAGATACACATTTGTAAATAGATTGAATATGAGCACAAAAAACGGTTCCTGTATTTACCTCATTACAAATTTACAAGTTACCCCATAATAATCCAACTCTTTATCATAGTGTAAATGTTAACTTTGTCTTTCTGACTCTGTGGGACTCTCAGTGGCTCAGGTTTAACACTGGTCGGTGTGTGTTTTTCAGAAGGCCTGGAGGAGCCGGTCAAGCAGGTCTCCAGTCACGATGGAGTCTTCTCTTACGAATATTACCCCAAAAGCCCCGGTAATTACATCGTGAGCATCACCTGGGCAGGACAGCACGTCCCCAAGAGGTGAGGCCCGACTGCAATGGAGACAAAAAACCTTTCAAATTAAATTAAATTAAATCAAATTAAATGGGTTTATGGTATATTTAATTGTATTGTGTCCATTCATCGATATTATACTGTCTGCTAGGATCTGATTGAGAAGAAAAGTCTCCCAGGAAAGATTTATAGCCTCCGTCAGACTTTTATCACAAATATTTACAACATATCAAGTCATGCAAGAGTTTAGAACCACCATCTCCTGGTTCTGGCATATTTAGAGTTTATTATGAGGTTTAAATAAAGTCTATATTAAGAGTGGACCAAGGGAACAGCGGCTTTTTGTTGAAACCCAGAAGAAAGTGTCTTCTCACTTTTCTGGAGGTTTATCTGTAAATCACTCTCTGTCCTTTCTAACTGAGCGTCTAATGTGTCCTCTGTCCTCTGTCCTCTGTCCTCAGTCCGTTCGAGGTGATGGTCGGACCGGCTCCGGGGCCTCAGCAGATCCGAGCCTGGGGTCCGGGTCTGGAGGGAGGGACTGTGGGGAAACCTGCTGCGTTTGTGGTGGAGTCCATCGGCGAGGACGTCGGCGTCCTGGGTCAGTGGCACATGTCGAACAAACACAACCATTTACACAGAGGGCTCAAAATATGAAAGGGCCCATGTGTTCAGGGCTGGGCAATACTCACTGTTATATTTGACCAAGTCTTCAACAAATCGTGAAGACAACTCTTTAGATTTGGGTCAAATTGTGTATTATAATGTTTTAGTCACTGACTGAGACCGAGACAGACCTCAGACCAGTTTCTGAGTCAAAACTGATGAAGGGTCAGTGTTTGGTGAAGACTGGTCTGGAGTGCTACAAGACTAACTTTACACAATCTGGAGACATGCTCAGAAATCCTTTTAGAAAAGTCCTTTAGCTGAAAACCTGGAGCTGAGCAGATGAAGCTCCTGTCAGTCACCACTTTATCCGATTAGAGCAGAGCTACGTGTTTTCTATTAAATCTAAAACGAGAGAACTCCATTACTTCAGCAGGCAACACTGACTTTAATGAAATGTCATGAGAATGCAGCTGCTGCGAAAGATAAACCTGATGAATGTCTTTAACTGTAGATTTAGAAAAACAGGAAGGTGGCCTGGGTCTCAAACAGAAGCAGAGCTAAAGACATAATCCTCTAATATACGCTCTGTTCTAATGTCAGAATTTACAGAAGGCCTTCTGTGTGTTAACTGAAAATCAAGTCCATTTTCCTCGTTGTTTTTTTTCCTGTCTGAGGCTGTGCTGTTGTTGTGTAGGTTTTGCGGTCGAGGGCCCGTCTCAGGCGAAGATCGAGTGCGAGGACCAGAACGACGGCTCCTGTAACGTCTGTTATTTGCCCAAGGAGCCGGGAGAGTACGCCATCCACGTGACCTGCGACGACGAGGACATCGACCTCAGTCCCTTCATGGCCAACATCGTCCCTGACAACCACAGAAGCCTCTCAGAGAAGGTCAGGGGTCAAAACATTATTGTGCAGTACAGAGAATGTCAGGGGCTGTTCTAGAGTCAGAAATGTTGAGGTTTCTGAGCGCTTCATGAGCTAAGCAGAGAAAAGTGACCAAATATAGCATCTTTAACACAGTTTTGAAATAAAAAAGTATGTCTGAAGAAGAAGAAAATGTATTTAGAGAACGTTTATTGTACAAAAGTAACTCAAAATGCTGAAATGTTAAATGTTAATTTACAGTGTGACTACTATTTATATTTGAAGAAAGACTTAAAAATGTATTGCCTTCTTTTTACCTTGAGTTCTTGGCTTATTGTTAAAAAACACTATCATTATGGCTCTGTGTGAAGTGAGTCTGTAAGATTTCAGTCAAATAAGATCTATAGTCTCAGATTGATTAGAATATGACACAATGTGAGGCTGGTCTCTGAAAGAAGTGGTTCACAGCTTGAATCTGAGCTGGAGTGTTTGTGTCGTGTGTAGGTCCAGGCGTACGGTCCAGGTCTGGAGAAGTCCGGATGTCTGGTAAATAAACCAGCCGAGTTCACCGTCAGCACTAAAGACGCTGGGCCAGGACCTCTGAAGATCACAGGACAGGTGAGACAGGTTCATCAGAGCTGTTCCAGTCTCGATGAACAGTAAAATGTGAGCGTCTGTTCAGAGCTGGAGCTGTGGTGCTTTAAAATAATCAAAGTATAACTCTCAAATAAAACTAAAAATAATAAAAATACATATCAAATCTACAGTTAAACTATATAACATGTTCAACAAATGTTAAACTGAAAACCCAGGCTAATGAATGAGCTCTGCGTCGACCTGAGGGAAGCTGCTCAGTGACATTAACAGCCTGACCTCAAACCTTCCATCAGCTGGTTCAACTGTTTCTAACACCCCCCCCCTTCTCCAGGGAAACAATGGACACACTTTATTGACTCATCTTCTGATAAACGTGTGCCATTTTTAGAAATAAACACAACCGTTTTGTTGCTTGTTGTTGGAATTGACGCCTGTTTGAAGAATTTCTCGGCAACAATGATACCACACACAACTCAAAAAGAAATTATATTTAATCATTCCTGATACGGAGATTCTAGAAAAACAAAAATAAATCCAACAAGGCTGTAAGAATGTAATGAACTGCTTTTTTTTTTTTTTTGCTTGTTTGTTGTAATGTTGTGGCTGAATCTTTGCATATTTCATCCACTTTGTACTTGTTATCGTCAGTCCCGATGGCAGTGTTTTATTAAAATATCCAGTTCCCAGTACTCAAATGATTTAAGCTCAACTGTTCTCTCTGTTGGCAGGACGCTGAGGGGAAACCCTTCATCGTGAAGATGGTCTCTAAAGGTGACAGCCTTTACTCCTGCAGCTACACCCCCACCTCAGCCTTAAAACACACTGTGTTTGTTACCTGGGCGGGAGTCAACGTCCCCAACAGCCCCTTCAGGGTAAGCAGCCGAGGACGTCCCTCCCAAACCTCCTCCAAGTTTCTCTTTAACACCACAAATATCATCATCAAATATAGAGAAGAAACCACTAGCATCGTCCAATCGTCCACTAGCATCGTCCAATCGTCCACTAGCATCGTCCAATCGACCACTAGCACCGTCCAATCGACCGTGTCTACAGAATGCACAGATGTTATTGAAACCGGTAAAAGACCTCTCATCATCATAACGTATTCTGTAGAAGAGAGGTACTAAATCTGACCAACATTTACTTTAATTTACATTACAATACTAATACTGCTGAGTTAGCACATTTTACATGATTTCAACTAACCAAAATGTATTTTTATTTTTTTTAAATGTAGGTCTAGTTTCTACTTAAGTAAGTCTAAACTTATTCCAAACAAGGTGGTTAGTCGAGTTGGCAAAATAAACAAAAAGACAATGCTAAAAAGATTTGAGCATACTAAAAAATTAGCCTTTAATCAAAATAAAAACCTGTCCTTGACAAGTTTATAACATTATTGTTTAGATGCGTTAAAGAAATTAAACTAAAACTTTTACCAAAAGTTACAAGTGAAGCCTGGTGAAGTTATAACTTTTGGTAAAAGTGTCACAGGGCAGTAAAATAATAATAAAATAAAACGTTTAATAATAAAATGTTTTTCCTTTGCCTCATGCTGTAAACTAATATGACTAATATGTAAAAATAAAAATATATAAAAGCAAATATTCAAAGCTGGTCAAAATAAACTGTTAGTTGATAAGTTTGCTTCAGTTAAAGCTCCACTAACTAACTTTTCTTTTTACCGTCTCGGTCTGAGCCTTACTCTGTCTCAATAACCTTTTCTTCGAAGCTTTAACAATTTATTTTATTTTTAATTTTTATTTTTTTTAATTTACTGCCAGACGTATTTAGCAACAATCAACAAATGTGAAAGTTATCCATTAATCAACCATTTATTCTGATGAGCTCAAGTTAATTTGACAATGTAAACAAATCTATTACTTATTTTCTTTATGTATGGAGTCTCTAAATAGAATTGATTGTTTTCCTTATTACTGCACATTGTTCTGAGTTTTTTGTAACACTGATGTAATGTATATATATACATCAGAACTTTAGCTTTTCTGAACCATTTTCATAAAAAGAACCAACAACACAATAAAACACTTTGATATAATTTGAGCAGATTTAGTTTAAACGGTTCAGAAAAGTAAGTTGTGGTGTTGTTGAATGAAAACACAAAGCACTGAGTGACGTTTCCATTCAACAGATAAAAAGAGCACTGTTTTTTTTCACTGTATATGCTGTTTTATCAGAGGGAGTTGTTACCAGCTGTCTTCCTGATGCTGTTTTTAGAGTCGCATTCTGGGAAAAAAAAAAGTGTGAGAAACTGCCACTGGGCCAGTTTTTTGGACGCTGTTCAGGAATATATGACAAAATCCCAGTTTAATGATGATACAGAGTAAAATTAGATGGTTATGTTGATTTAGGACGAGTTGTAATTCAATAACCCACAGTATTTTTATCCATAACTCGGCACAATTCATTTACTTTGTTTTTTTATTGTTTTTATTTTCTTGTAGTTTGGCCGAGACGACCACATTCATTGTTTGTGGGTTATTTTTCTGCTGCCATTACTTCAGGTTTGACAAACTGTGCAGACCAACAGTCAATGGGCGCGTCCCTTATCTGAATGACTGATTCATTATTATTCCCAATACAATAGAACTTGTACTTGTTTAAACAAAGCTGACCAAATTATGTTGCCTCAATATGTAAACAGAACATTTAGTTTACACTCAGTGAAATACTGTCTATTGTATGTTTTAGTAGGACTATAAAAACTGGTGTCTTTATTTCTTTGCATCAAAATGTAGCTCTAAGCTGAATATATGAAAATATCTCAAGTATAAATGGAAACAAATAACCATTACACATCTTTTTATAAAGAGTATCTAGATCATGCAGTATGTTGTTTGGTTAAATTATTAAACAGAATACAGTAAACTAAATTTACGAGCGTTCCTTTCCCTTTAGTGTGTGTGGACACGTCCTGAAGTGCCTGTTGTATTTACTCCTCATTAAAAAAACTGTTGTCAGAGCGCTATCTGCAGCGGCTTGTGTTGTACCCAGTTTGTGTACTGACCACTCCTCTTTGAATTTATTCTTGATGTAATGTGAGAAAGTAAACAGCCACACCCTAAACCTGGCTGAGGCTGGGAACACGAGCCGACAGAGCTTTGTTTTAAGCACGAGAGGGAAACGAGGAGGGAGGGAGACCTCAAATGAACCTGAACGGGAAATGTCAAGACAATCTCCCATAAATTACAGATTTTCTTAGAGAATATTTAAAAGTTTGATGCATTAATCTTTATAAATTTAGCCGTCTTTTCTTTGAATGTATTAAGCAACAATGAGCCACACTAAGTTGAAATTAACTCAAATTTAACAGAGAATGAAACCAATAAAACTGACAACTAAGTGATACACTCTCCATGTAAATTAAGTACATACATTTAATATAGTATAAACTTGAATTATATAAGTAGATTAGATCAGTGCTACTAGTCATTTATCCACTGAAAACCAAATTCATTTCGGATCCATCATAGACCCTTGTGGAACTCCTTTTCCACCGTTTTTAATTGTGTATATAATATTCATGTAGGAATAAAAAAATCACATTAGTGAACTTGAGCTACACACACATCTTTATATTCTCTATTATTCAACTTACTGTTGAAGAGTAGGTGGTACTTTGAGAGACAAATATTTAATGAGGTGGTGCTCTTATAACGATTACTTTTAGACATTTAGTCAAATTACAACCAAAAGGACAAATTAAAAATGAACAGCGGCCCCAGCATAGACCCTTGTGGAACTCCCTTTCACTGTTTGTAATTACAGTTTCAAATGTCTGCCTAAAATCCTCTTGAATGTCCTTTTATTAATAGATCAAATGTGAGATTTTAGTAAGGCAGATAAAATTTGAAAAATGAATGAAGATAAAATTGATAAGAAATAATGAGTCCATATAAATATTATAGCTAAAGCAAATTTGGTTAAAAGACGTCACTGACAATGGATTTGAGGCAATAAAATGTTTAGATAGATCTGGAGAATCTTCCTAAATGTTAAATTTTATTGTTTAAACTAATTAAACAGTTTATGATTCCTTCTGTGTGTGCGACACTGATCCCACAGCTGGATTTAAAGAATAGGCAATCGTTCTTGGAATCTAATCTGTTGACCTGGTCACACCCAATTGGGGAATTATTACCTTTGGCGGTGTTCTTGCATCATGGGAGACAGTTGGTAAAGCCAAACCTGAAATGTGTTTGAGCCTGCAGATGAATGGTCCTCTATTGGTTGATTCCAGCTGAAGTGCGAGTTAGGCTGGATTTATGCAACATAGATGTCGTACATACACCTTCTCAAGTCGGAAAAATCAGAAACGCAGCTTAGAAATTAGTTTAGCCCCAGTTTGGAGAAGCAGACATGAGTCAATCTGTGAAAAGTAATGCTTATATTCTGACTTTCTTCTTTGATAACATGAAAGGAACAAAGTCTGAAAACCTGGATCATCCAAGGAGACCATGAATGCAGCATTAAACAAAAGCTTTGCATCTCATTTGGTTTGGTTTAGGCAGAATTTAATTCTGAAAAAATCTTATAGTATTCTAGCTGATCAGTCAATTTTTTAAATGGGAATGAATTGGCCAAATTGTGTTTACGAAGAAATGAAATTAACATTTTATTTTGTCGCATTTACAGTCAGTGTTTAAATGACAACATTAGGGGACTCTTCTTTAAATATTAAACATCTGTGTTTTGTATTCAACATTTTTAATTCTACTAATCAGTTCACCAGTGTTAAACAAATGATTTGAATTCTTAATAAATTTTGAGCTCTAATTTTTAATAGTGTTGTTTGCTTTTTTGCTCTTTGTTTCAAATCAATTTGGCATTGTATCAGAAATAGGAAGAGCTGTTATGTTCTCAAGACAATTTTATGAGGCTATAGTACTACATTAAATTTCTGAGATTTATTTATTATTATTTTTTATTATGGATTCATGACAGGTTTATAACACCTTGGATTCAGATCAAGTGGTTTGATCGAGCAAAAGTGGATGATGGAAGACCAGCAAGACCTCTTTTCAGATTCTATTTGATGTCCCTCAGAAACTAAAGACTAAAACAGAACTAATCCTGGACCAAACTCGGATAAAACATTGTTCTTTGTGCCCTTCATCGAGTCCACTGTGTTACTCAACTAACTCACTCTGTAACGTAAACCAAGCCTTGCATCAGTGAGAGTTACAGAAGATCCGACTGACACTGGGTTTATCTGAAGATGCCTCTCATTGAAGACCAGTGGGATCATTTAAAAAAAACTTTAGCGGCTTGAAGATAGACCTTTGTGGAACTCCTTATTCACTGTTTAGAAAGATTACACTAAGTTTTAACCTCAATGTCTAACCAAGAAATTGTAACTGTTACTGTAGGAAATTAAATATGTTAATTCTGGTTTATCCCGAGATTTATCCCGGTGTAAGTTTTAGTTTGAAAAAGTGCAAAATTAGTAATTTAAAGGAAAGTCTAGCGGCTCAAAGACAGCCTTGTTGAACTCCTAAATGATTTTTTATAATGTTTTTGTCAAAACTGCTTTTATGTTTTGTCTTCTTCAGACTCCCAGCGCTTTAAATACATGTAACAATTTGTGGTAAGTCACTGTTTGTTGAAATAATTTATTTAAAAGTGGGACTAAGTCTGTTTTTTGCTGTTTTCAGGTAAACATCGGCAAAGGCAGCCACCCCAACAATGTGAAAGTGTTCGGTCCCGGGATCGAGAGAACTGGACTAAAGGCCAACGAACCGACACATTTCACTGTGGACTGTTGTGAAGCTGGAGACGGTGAGAACAGGTCTTAGTTGGATTTGAACAGGTCTTAGTTGGATTTGAACAGGTCTTAGTTGGATTTGAACAGGTCTTAGTTGGATATGAACAGATCTTTTTACACTTCAGCACTGGACGTCTTTAAAACAACATTTTAAGCCTCTTTGGTCTCAGACCCTGATCTAACGCTGTTGGGAAAGAAAAGAACAGAGGTGTAGAGTTACACCTAATGCGGCCTGTGACGGATTTCCTGTCAATGAGCTCAAGCCAAAAACACGCTTCATCCTCACTTCATCCTCACTTCCTTTTGGAATCTGCTCCGGCACAAATAAAAGGTGGCTTTTATTAGACCACCTGCACACAAACATTGCAGTTACACGTATCCTATTTGTCATTTACTGAGTATGAATATTTATCTGTGACTGTCTGAGTTGAACATGGATTGCTCACATGCAAGACATTTTCTTGGTTGGATCAGGTTTTTGTTGGATTTGAACAAGTTTTATTATATTTGTATTTATTTTTATCCAAAAGTTATAATTAAATGTAAAAACTATTCAAGTATTGTCATTAGAATTTAAAATGTTTACAGTGCCAGAGCAATATTTAAAATTATTATAAATAAATAAATACACATAGTATAATTAAAATGAACACAAATTAAAACAAGTTTCTACAATGTGTAATTTCTGGCTCGTCCACACACAGTATTTTAGGTGTTTGTTTTTATTGTTGTGTCCAATCTTAGACTTGATTTTTTGCCCCAATAATGTCTGATACATTTTAAATATCTTCATGAAATTAACTTATCTGTGAGTTTACAAAGACCCTCAGAGTTTTAGTGTGTTTTTTGTGTCGGTGATGAATGGAGCTGGTTTTGGTCTCATTCCTGTTGAACTCTGAACTTCTCTGATGAAAGACGTTTGAGGCTCGTATTCAGAGGCATATTCAGTTTTTGAGGGAACTGTACAAGAAGTGAACTCAACATAAACTGATGCAAACATGGCTTAGAGCTCCTCCTAGTGGTGACACACGACCATTTCAAATGAATGATATTCTGGTTTTTCTTTTTTGATGTAGAAGCAGTCATGAACAGATTTGTACAGTTTTTTTTTTAGGACTTGAACTGGGTTTTGAAGGATTTGAACATGTCTATTTTGGATTTTATCAAGTTTTAGTTGGATTTGAACAGGTTTTAGGTGGATCTTTACAGGTTTTATATAGACTTTCACAGGTTTTAGATAGACCAGACCTGGTATAAACTGAGTTTGTTAATCACCTGCCTTTTATGAAATCCACTTGTATATTTGTTGAAACACAAATTACACCAAATGTTTGTTTTTTTACATTAAATGACATTTTCCATATTTCTTCTCTCCGTCTGTTTCCAGGAGACGTGAGCGTCGGTATAAAGTGGGGCGGCAATAAGGGTGGAGACAAAGAGGCCGACGTGGACTTCGACATCATTCCAAACGACAACGACACCTTCACCGTTAAATACGCGCCTCCTGCAGCAGGAAAACTCGAAGTCAAGGTTCTGTTCAACGACAAGGTACAACACTCACTGACAGTTTATAAAAGACTGGAGAAGAGCTGGAGTTTTTGGGACAACTGAGACTTTAGACCTTGACTGGGGCAGGGCTCACTCGTCTTAGGATTAAAACTCTTCTATTTTAGAAAACATTGGACTTGGTGTTGGAGAAATTCTGTCTGTATGTAGGTAAATTGGTTTCTTTTTTTTTTGCTCAACAGTATTTAATGGCCTGTGTTCAATATAATATATGTATCCTGTTACACACGTGGACAAAATTGTTAGTACCCTTCGGTCAATGAAAGAAAAACTCACAATGGTCACAGAAAAAAGTAATAATAAATAAAAATTCTATGAATGTTAACCAATGAAAGTCAGACATTGCTTTTCAACCATGCTTCAATGGAATTATTTAAAAAAATAAACTCATGGAACAGGCCTGGACAAAATTGTTGGTACCCCTAACTTAATATTTTGTTGCACAACCTTTTGAGGCTATCACTGCAATCAGACGATTCCTGTAACTGTCAATGAGACTTCTGCACCTCTCAGCAGGTATTTTGGCCCACTCCTCATGAGCAAACTGCTCCAGTTGTTTCCGGTTTGAAGGGTGTCTTTTCCAGACGGCATGTTTCAGCTCCTTCCAAAGATGCTCAATAGGATTGAGGTCAGGGCTCATAGAAGGCCACTTTAGAATAGTCCAATGTTTTCCTCTTAACCATTCTTGGGTGTTTTTAGCTGTGTTTTGGGTCATTGTCCTGTTGCAAGACCCATGACCTGCAGTGAGACCAAGCTGTCTGACACTGGCCAGCACATTTCTCTCTAGAATCCCTTGATAGTCTTCAGATTTCATTGTACCCTGCACAGATTCAAGACACCCTGTGCCAGATGCAGCAAAGCAGCCCCAGAACATAACAGAGCCTCCTCCATGTTTGACAGTAGGGACAGTGTTCTTTTCTTGATATGCTTCATTTTCCGTCTGTGAACATAGGAACATATGTGCCTTGGCAAAGTTCCATTTTTGTCTCATCTGTCCATAGGACATTCTCCCAGAAGCTTTGTGGCTTGTCAGCGTTCTCCTTGGCATATTCCAGTCTCTTTTTATGATTTGTTTTCAACAATGGTCTCCTTCAGTGACGTCTCCATGTAGTCCACTTTGGCTCAAACAACGGATGGTGCGATCTGACACTGATGTTCCTTGAGCATGGAGTTCACCTTGGATCTCTTTAGAAGTCTTTCTGGGCTCTTTGTTACCATTCGGATTATCCGTCTCTTTGATTTGTCATCAATTTTCCTCCTGTCCAGGAGGTTGGCTACAGTCCCATGGATCTTAAATTTCTGAATAATCTGTGCAACTGTAGTCACAGGAACATCTAGCTGCTTGAGATGGTCTTTCATATTACATTCATAGAATTTTCTTTCTATTCTCTTGTCTCCTACTTCCTCTTTTCTTCAGTTCTGGTCACCATGTCTTTTCCTGCAGTGACTACCTGAAGCCTATAAATAGGCCCACTGACTGATTACAAGATTGTACACACCTGTGATGCTAATTAAGTGCACACAGTTAACATGTCCATTTGGTCACATTATTTACAGTCTTTTCTAGAGGAGACTGTTCCATGATTGACTCATTTTTTAAATAATTCCGTTGAAGCATGGTTGAAAATATATTGGTTCACATAACATTCATAGAATTTCTATTTATTATTACTTTTGTCAGAATAAAGTTTTCTGTCATTGACCATTGTTTGTCCACGTGTTCTACATATAAAGTGGACCCTTTTTGATGCATATAAATCATATATGTGCCTGAAGGCAGGTGTCAACTCATCGAACTGGTGAGATTTATTATTTATTGTCAGAAATTATATTTTTATTGTATTCAGTATAATAAACATATGTTTTCTGGTCACAGGAAGTTCCTTTTTGGCTGTGTGCATCAGGACAAAGTGGACTTGTCTCAAAGCAGTGAAAAGTATTATATGAAAAACAACATTGTCAGTCATATTTATGTCACTATTTGTTTGGCTGTGGTGTCAGGACAAATGTGTCTTGGAAATAAAGCAGTGAAAAAGAATCTAGACCAAACAACATTGTCACATTTGATGATTGATTAATGATAGGTTCAGTTTGTCTCATTGGGTAAACACGGACATCGGGCTGGTTGCAGCTGCACTACAGAAATCTTTTCCCTGATTAACCCCTCTCTTCTGGTCCCCTGGTTCAGGTTTGGAGAGCGGGAAGCCCACTCACTTCTCCGTTCTGACCAAAGGAGCGGGAAAAGCACCGCTCGACGTCTCCTTCTCGGCTCCAGTTAAAGACTTTGATATCATTGACAACTACGACTATTCTCAGACCGTCAAGTTCACTCCTGTGCAGAAGGTACCACACAGAAATGTTTTATAGCAAAGGAAATCATGAATTGGATTGGATTGATTTGATGGATGGATTGATTGATTTGATGGATTGATGGATGGATGGATTGATTGATTGATTGATTTGATTTGATGGATTGATTTGATTGATTTGATGGATTGATTTGATTTGATTGATTCAGCCCAAAAAGCTCTCTCCAGACTCTGTTCTCGTGTCTTCAGGGAGAGATGGGAGTGACGGTGAAGTTTGGAGGAGACCCTATTCCCAAAAGCCCCTTCTCTGTCGGAGTCGCTGCTCCTCTGGATCTGAGTAAAGTCACTGTGGACAACCTCAACGGACGTGAGTTTCACAAGTTCCACTCCGGCTGTAAATGACTCCAACGCTACTGGAGCTGCGTGTTTATTCAGATTGTGCTGTATTTTTCAGGGGAAGTGGGACAGGAGCAGCAGTTCACCATCAACACCAAAGGAGCAGGAGGACAGGGACAACTGGAGGTGGCACTGGTGAGGCATTTTTAAATTCAAAGCGTCTACCTAAACTAAAATATTCAGATTCACTTCAAAGTACTTTGTAATTCAAGATAAAAAAGGCATAGTCTTCCTCTGTCAAAGTAAAATAGAGCTTTATTATAAAAGGATTTTTTAACAAACCGAATAAAATGTATTCATGAAAAGACACTGCAAATCATTGTGTTATTAGGCCCGAGCCGGTGATGGCCGGGAGGGCCTATTATTTTTGCTCGGATTTTTTTTTTTATCTTTCTTCCGACCAAATGATCCTAAATTTGACCCAGTGAACATGCACGAAAAGTCATTTTTATTGGTCCCAGACTTCAAGCTCGGCGAAAAATTTATGTATTTGAAGTCCCCGAAAAAAAAAAAACGAAAAATGACTCAGTGGCGACCCCTACAAAATCAAAATACATTGGGCCTATGGAAAGTGAAAGTAACTTTTTTCCAACGTAGAAAAATGAAACTTGGTACATCCATAGGACACCTCAGGGCAAACAGAAAAGTCAATGACAGTCACACCCTAAACTTAACAGGAAGTCCATGTGGTGAAACGCTACGTCACTAAAATCGCACTTTGCGCAGAAAGATGCAAATCATTGTGTTTTAATCTAAATGGCCCCAAATTTGGTGAGTATCATCTAGACACGTGTGCCAACCAAAGTTGTAACTTTGTTGTTGATATCTTATCGGGTATGGGTGTGGCAAGCCTGTAACGAGGTGGCCATTTTTGTGAAAAATAAAACGCCTTTATCCTCAAACGCCTTCTCGGATCGAGTTGGACCCAAAAAGGCGCTTTGTGCACATTCATGACCTGAACACAAAAATATGTAAATAAAAGGGTTATCTTTAGAAATGGCTCTCCAGCGCCCCTACAAACTTATAATGGACCCAAGAATTTAGTTTATTATAGAGACATAAAATTTGGTACACACATCTCTTATGTCATGACGAGCATAAAAGCCAATGACAACCACCCCTATCTATAAATGTGTTGCCATAGCAACGCCCCAAAAATGTGAAAAAGTCAATGGGAAGTGAAATTTTTAGTTTGTTGTAGGCAAATAAAACTTGGTACACACATCCACCATGGGCTTATGAACAAAAAGCCAATGGGGACCACACCCTATCACACACAGGAATGCGGCCATTTTGAATTGAAAATGTGAACCGACTTAAAATACACCTCTTTTTAAAAGTACACAGAAAAAGCTGCTTCATTCCACAGACACCAAACTTGGGCAAAATGAGCTAAACACATGTATGTAAAAGAGACAAGTGTTTTTCTAGACTTTTTTGCTCGAGTTATATATTTTTTTATTATAATTCGGTATATATTTTTTTATTATAATTTTTCTGCAAAATGATCCTCAATTTAACCCAGTAAACGAACAACTAAAAGTCATTTTTATTGGTCCCAGACTTCAAGCCCGGCAAAAAATTTATGTCCCCGAAAAAAAAATACGAAAAATGACTCAGTGGCGACCCCTAGAAAAGTCAAAATACATTGGGCCTATGTAAAATGAAAGTAAATTTTTCCAATGTAGAAATACAAAACTTGGTACATCCATAGGACACCTCAGGGCAAACAGAAAAGTTTATTACAGCCATACCGTAAACTCAAGAGAAAATCTATGTTGGGTGGAATACATGACCACCTAAATCGTACACTTTGTGCTAAAGGGTTTTCATCTAAACAGCTCCAAATTTGCTTTAAAGCACGACATGCAATCCTCCGAATATATGTGTCGCCGCTTGCGGCTTTAATTTTATTTCTTTTTGGTTAAGTTTAAATGAGTCAACTTCTGCATTATTAGAAATTTCATGAATCTTCTTTCTTGATCAAAACCTTTATTATTCAACATGTCCTCTCTCTTTTTCCTTCCCTTAACACTTCCTGTCTGTTCTCAGCTGAGTCCCAGTCAGAAGCCGCTGAAGTGTAAACTCGAGCCGGTCTCCACAGACGTACAGAAGGTCAGTTTCACGCCCCTCGAGGACGGACTGTACTCTGTGAACGTGACTTACGACGGCCACCAGGTCCCGGGCAGCCCCTTCTCCGTGGAGGCCCTGCTGCCCCCAGACCCCAGCAAAGTGAGCTCTCACACATCACACACCAACATTCAGCTCTGGGTTCGGAGGATACTGAGGTAACTGGACGACCTTTCTTCTCCAGGTGAAGGTGTCTGGCCCTGGTCTGAAGAGCGGCGTGGTGGGGGCCCCTGCAAAGTTCACCATTGACACTAACAAGGCCGGGACAGGAGGCCTAGGCCTGACCGTGGAGGGCCCCACCGAAGCCAACCTCGAGTGCTCGGACAACGGGGACGGGACGTGCTCGGTGTCGTACCTGCCCACGGAGCCCGGCGAGTACCTGGTCAACGTTCTGTTCGAGGGCGTGCACGTGCCGGGGTCACCCTTCACCGCTCACGTGCAGAGACCCTTCGACCCGACCAAAGTGCAGGCCTCGGGGTCCGGACTCAAGAGGGCCAAGGTGAGGGTTTAGTTCAGACGACAGTGATTGATGCATTTATGAAATCTGATTAGTTCATAAAGCATTTGTAACAATGTCTTTGCATAAAACTGAGACAGATCTGCAGCAAAACCTCAATTTCATCTCGGGTTAGACACTTAATGAAAGAATAAAGGCCTTTAAATACTCGGCAAGAACGAAGAAATTTGTTGTCATTTTGTTCTTGCAGCTTGTTCTTGTTCACTTCGTTTCGGGAGAACTTTTTTCTTGTGGGTATTTGGAAACTATTGTGTGATTGGTCTAAAATCTGAAGTAGGCATCTTGAGTTTCTCAAAGTATGGAAAGTCTTGGTCAGAACTAACTTTGTTCTTGCGGAGTATGTAATGGCCTTTTAAAGAATAAAGCAAAACAAAACAAAAATACTAAAATATGTTTGGAGTAAATTGTTTGCGATCATTTTTTTCAACTTGATCGGTTGATGCCCGTTCTTTTGTGGTGTTTTTTATTTTCACTGTAACACATTGAGAAAAATAAAAACTTGTGTTTGGTGTGAAAATACAAAGTTTCCTAACTATATGACAGTGAATATGAAATATAATTTGCTGGTTTCTACAGAGCAACGTAAAAGACCATATGTGTAACGATCACAAACACATTAGGCTTTTATGGCACGCCCAAAGGCTGACCTGAGGTGTGGTTTGTATTCAGAACACTTTACAATCGTGTGTGTGTTCAGGTCGGAGAGATCAGTGTGGTAAATGTGGACTGCTCCAAAGCTGGACCGGGACAACTGACTCTGGAGGCAGCACCGGACAAGTCCTCGACCCCGGCCTCGGTCGGATCAGGTGAGAGATCTTTGTGACTGAGTTGTTTATCCAGTCCCCACTGCCATTTTAATCTCTTTTAATGATGGTGGCTGAAGTCTTGTTTTAGTCAGTCATTGCTCACATTCTGATTTCCAGGAGGTAAAGTGAAGACGGAGGTGGTGGACAACAGAGACGGGACGTACACAGTGACCTACGTCCCGCTGACAGCCGGTCTCTACAATCTGCTGCTCAAATACGGAGGACAGAATGTTCCTGGGTTTCCTGCTAAAGTCACCGTGGACCCTGCCGTCGATACGTCTAAGATCAAAGCCTTCGGGCCTGGAGTCGATAAACAAGGTGGGCTTTAACCAGAACAACTCGTATTATGTGTGTTTACTTTGAATATCGAACCTTCCCTTACCTTGGCTCGGTTTGCAGCCCTGTTCAGAGAAGCCACCACCTCGTTCACGGTCGACGCCCGGCCTTTGAATCGCCGAGGAGGTGATCATGTGACCGCCGAAGTCCAAAACCCGTCCGGAGCTCTGACGGAGTGCGAGGTGAAGGACAACGCAGACGGGACGTACAGCGTTGAGTACACGCCGTACGAGAACGGTAACTGGATTTTAGAAGGTCTTATTTGGATTTGTTTTTAAAAAAGAAAACTACAGTGATCCATCTTTACACTCTGATCCACAGTTTGAAAAACAATGACAATCACTCACAAGTTGTCTAAAAGCATTTAGAAGAGGATCCAGCTTAGTAATGGTTGTTTTAAAGGTGAAGCTTATGTTTGGAGCCCATTGTGACCACTGTAGAGGGTGTTTTTTTTTTTTTTTAACTCAGGAAATCTACTTCTTTCCTTTGAGGCAGAAGTGCTAATTGTCAGAAAATTTTTCGGAGGTTGCACTCATGTTTGTCCTCTCTTTTATGAATCATCTAACTCTTTCCTGTCCTAATGTCACTTCCTGTGTTCTCCCTCAGGTGTCCACAGTGTCCAGGTTTTATTCGACAACACTCCAATCCCCAAAAGTCCGTTCAAAGTGTCTGTGACCGAGGGCTGTGACCCGACCCGAGTGGTGGCCTCAGGACCAGGACTGGAACAGGCTCTGACCGAAGAGATCAACCACTTTAACATCATCACACGGTAACTCTCACAAAGCTGCTGCTGACGAGGTCTTTTAACACTTAACTGATGCGGAGTGTATTTGTTCCCGTCAGAGGGGCCGGTGTTGGGGGTCTGGGCATCACCATGGAGGGCCCCTCAGAGTCAAAGATGTCCTGTAAAGACAATAAAGATGGCAGCTGCAGCGTGGAGTACGTCCCGTTCTGTCCCGGACTTTACGACGTCAACATCACGTACGGAGGACAGCACATCAAGGGTCAGTCTTCACACTGACCTGCACTTGTTTCTGTGAAATGGAACTCATTCTGAATTTACCGTCGACCCCACAGAGGATGTGGACAGTAAAGAAAGATTTACATGTTGGTGAAAAAGTCGGTATCCTTGCTCTTGTGTGTGTTCGTAGGAAGCCCGTTCAAAGTCCCGGTTAAGGACGTGGTGGACCCCAGTAAAGTGAAGGTGGCTGGGGCAGGAGTGGGGTCAGGGGTCAGGGCTGGTATCCCACAAAGCTTCAGTGTGGACTGTCGGAGAGCGGGAGAGGCTGAGCTGGACGTCAGTGTGACTGGGCCCCAAGGGGTCGGCGAGGACGTGGAGGTCACTGACAACAAAGACGGGACCCACACTGTGTCCTACACCCCCTCCACCGAGGGCTGTACTCTGTGGCAGTGAAGTACGACCAGCTGCACACGCCCCGCAGGTGAGCAGCGGGACTCCAGGGGTTTCCATTTGAGATGAATATTACATTACCATGAATCAAGTAAAGGAAGAAGCCACTCGAGTGGATAAGTAGGATTTAAACGCAGTTTTAGTTGGATTTGAAAATGTTTTAGATGGACTTTCCAGTGTAAATGGACCTAAAGCTGCAGTGTCTTGTCTTTATAACCCGTCTGTTTTGTGTCCAGTCCGTTTAAGATCCGTGTTTTGCCGACTCATGACGCCAGTAAAGTCCGAGTCAGCCGCCTTGGGAGCGGGACCCCGGCCAGTTTTCCCGTGGAGTTCAGCATCGACGCCCGGGACGCAGGAGAGGGCCCACTGAGCGTGCTCATTACGGTCGGTACCACAGTAGACTGGAGGATCTGTGAGAAGCTATAGTTAATTACAGATAATGAACACATTTATCTTTGTATTTATGTGTTTACTTCCTGTTTATCCAAGTCCTATACATTAATTTGAAAACATCGCTAAAAATCTCTTGATCCCTGTCTCTCCAGGACCAGGATGGGCGAGCGACGCAGGCCAGAATCCATGACAACGACGACGGCACCTACAGGGTCTCCTACACCCCTGATCGGACGGGCCGCTACACCATCTCTGTGAGCTACGGAGGAGACGCCATCCCGGACTCACCGCTGAGAGTGAGGGCCATGGCCACAGGGGACGCCAGCAGGTGCACTGTCACAGGTAACTACTGCTGCCCCTGAACGCACCGTCACAGGAAACTTCTGCTGCCCCTGAACGCACTGTCACAGGTAACTACTGCTGCCCCTGAACGCACCGTCACAGGTAACTACTGCTGCCCCTGAACGCACTGTCACAGGTAACTACTGCTGCCCCTGAACGCACTGTCACAGGTAACTACTGCTGCCCCTGAACGCACCGTCACAGGTAACTACTGCTGCCCTGAACGCACCGTCACAGGTAACTACTGCTGCCCCTGAACGCACCGTCACAGGTAACTACTGCTGCCCCTGAACGCACCGTCACAGGTAACTACTGCTGCCCCTGAACGCACCGTCATAGGAAACTACTGCTGCCCCTGAACGCACCGTCACAGGTAACTACTGCTGCCCCTGAACGCACCGTCATAGGAAACTACTGCTGCCCCTGAACGCACCGTCACAGGTAACTATTGCTGCCCCTGAACGAACTGTCACATGTAACTCGTGCCGCCCCTGAACGCACCGTCACATGTAACTCGTGCCGCCCCTGAACGCACCGTCACGGGTAACTACTACCGCCCCTGAACGCACCGTCACAGGTAACTACTGCTGCCCCTGAACGCACCGTCACATGTAACTCGTGCCGCCCCTGAGCGCACCGTCACAGGTAACTCGCCACGGGTAACTCGGTCGCTTCTGAACGCTTCTGTCCAGGTCAGGTGTAGTTCTTGATGCCTCCCTCTCTGTCCCAGGTAGATTTCAACTCTCTCTTCTGTCCCAGGTCCAGGTGTAGTTCTTGAGCCTCCCTCTCTGTCCCAGGTATAGTTTAACCCCTCCCTCTCTGTCCCAGGTATAGTTTAACCCCTCCCTCTGTGTCCCAGGTCCAGGTGTGGGTCCGACGGTGGCCATCGGGGAGGAGCTGGGCCTGCAGGTGAACGCTAAAGGAGCAGGTAAAGGGAAGGTGAGCTGTGTGGTGGTGCAGCCCGACGGCACGGAGGTGGAGGCTGACGTCATCGAGAACCCAGACGGGACCTTCGACATCTTCTACACCGCTCAATCTCCGGGGAACTACGTCATCTACGTCCGCTTCGGAGGAGAGAACATCCCCCACAGCCCCTTCAACGTCACGGTACGGGACTCTCCTTTTGTCCGAGCTGACACTTTAAACAGCTCCACAGATGCTTTTTACTTTAGAACAATACAAGTAAAACTGAAAAAGAGATAATACACAGAGTAATCAGAGTAAAGGGATCTGTTTGTCGTGTCCTCAGGCGACTGATGAGGTTCCCATCATGCAGCAGCAGAAGTCTGCACAGCAGCAGGCCGCTCCCCCTGGAGTTGGCTTTCAGCCCTGGGTACAACATTACACAGTTCTAATCCCTGTAACACACTATATTTACACCAGTCACTCACAAACAGACTTAACCACAGACACTTCTCACTTAAAGGTCCTCTATTGTCTGTTTTCATCTACAGCTCAGAGTCCTTTTAGTCTCACTGTTACCTTTGCAGTCTGATGGCAAAGAGTGGAGACTGAGGTCCTGAGTTCAATCCTTAGACACCAGGATAATTTCTTGTATAGATCCTGTTTTTGCCAGCTTGATGCTTTTGTGTCAGATTCAAAGTGTGAACACAGGGTCAAAGTACATCCTATTTCCCCCTTTACTCCATAAAGTGAGGCAATAGTGGACCTTTAAGAACATAACACACAGGTTTACACATGGTTCTGATGATTCTGGTGAATGGCTCTGGTTATAAAACTTTTTCTGCTTCTTGTTTTGATGTCATCACTTCCTCAGCCAATGGGATCACAGCTAACCTCATCACTTCCTGTTTGTCTCATCCAATGGGATCACAGCATTCAGCTAACCTCATCCCGTGAGGGATGCACTCAATCATTCAACCATGTCTCGGCTGATTCACTCTTTCACTTTCCTGTCACTCCCTTTAGGAGCCCTGTAGTGGGCGGGGCTCAGAGGGAAGCGGTCCTGTTTGTGGGCGGGGCTCGGAGGCAGCAGCATGTTTCTAACAAACCAGTGGGATCTAAAAAATCAAATCAACTCTAACATTAGGAAACATTTTTATAAAATTTTCCATCCTTTCCTTGTTTGTAGGTGACGTCAGACGCATACGACCCAAGCAGGAGCAACGATAACGGCAGTGGGTTCAGACCCTTCGACATGGTCATCCCCTTCTCCTTCAAAAAGGGACAGATCACTGGTGAGCTTTTCTACACAAACGTTTAATTTAACCCGGAATAGTATTTGTCAGAGCTTCTTTTTTCCTCCCTCTCATTTGTGTGCAGGTGAGGTGCTGATGCCCTCTGGAAATCAGCCCAGCCTGTGATCACAGATAACCTGGACGGGACGGTCACAGTGCTGTACTCTCCCACTGAGGCCGGGCTCCACGAGATGCACATCAAGTACAACGGGACACACATTCCAGGTCTGTGCCCTCCTCTGTCACTTTCACAGAAGACCACGGCTCAGTTACTCACGGTCCATTTTGTTTTTGAGCTTTTGAGTAAAAACCATGTGGATTATCAGGAGACCGTTTTTGTGCCTCTTGACTTTCTTTACAGTCGGATATTTCCAGAAAGTGCAGTAAAGATGGAGAAAGGTTTTATACCAAATACAAAAATAGTATCTGGAAAAAAATATAACATTTTTGGTAAACCAAGCCAAAAGTAGAAAAGTATGTCCACTGAAATAATAACTCCCTCTTTTGATTAATATTGACTACAACATCTGTTGGACTACACAAGTGTTACCCTCTCAGTCTTTACTCCAGGAATCCCATGTTACTGTTATTTGTTCAAAGAAAACTCTTCACGAGCTGCTGATTCTTGATTTTCTAGATGAGACGCTGAATGTTTTTAAATCTTGTGTATTCCTTCTGTGTTTCTCCAGAGTCTCCGCTCCAGTTCTACGTGAACCACAGCAGCAATCCCATTGCCTACGGTCTAGGTCTGAGCTACGGCGTCACCAATAAACCGGCCAACTTCACCGTCTTCACCGATGACGACTCTGGTGGTAACAGCCACTCACAGAAAACAGAGGGCCATGCTGCCTGACCATAGATTGAAAATAAATATGGATTTAATCCGCCCATTGGTCCCCTATTCACCAATATTGTCATTACGAATGGGCTTTAAAATCACGTAAAATTACGCGGCGCCCTTACACGAGGACCATTTTAGAGGTTCCATGGGAGAGGCTTGTGCCTGACAAAGGCTGAATGCATTTTAAACGTAGATTGATAGTGTAATAATTTAATACTGAAAATAAAACCATCACCACTGATTAGACCTTTTGCCTCTAAAGTGCCGATGCAGGTTATATATCAATTGAAATCATGAATATAACATGCATCATAATTAACACAGAGAATAAAACGGTCAAGAATGACTAGTTTGAGTCCAGAGAGTTCCAATGGTGTGGCAACAAAGAATACTGAGAATACTGACTTTAAGCCCTTTTATCAAATTCCATTAAGAGTTTTAATTAAGAGTGCTTCCACCCAGAGTCCATTATTCATTCACTCCACAGTCACACACTGGTGGTGGAGCCGTGGCACTGACTTCAGCCCCTCCCACCACCAAACACACTCTCACACATTCACACACCTGTGTCACAGCTGGAACACCACAGAGTGGGAATTGAACCAACAACCTTCCAGTTATAGGACGACCGCTCTTGACACCTGTAGTACTTGAAACGTGTTACTTTGATCTAGTAAAATTATATCCACTTTTAAAACCTCAGGGGTTTATTCAGAAAAGGCCTTCGGTGGGGGTCTAACGCTCAAACATATGTTGTCTGCAGGAGGTCTAGACCTGGCTATCGAGGGCCCGTCTAAAGCTGTGATCGAGTGCGTGGACAACAAAGACGGGTCGTGCACCGTGACCTACCTGCCCATTTTACCTGGAGACTACAACATCCTGATCAAATACAACGAGCAGCACATCGCAGGGAGCCCCTTCACCGCCAGGATCATAGGTCAGGACTCGGACTGAGCCTCGTTTCATTCAGAGATCAATCCTAACGTTCACAGCTGCAGGAAAACACAAGACAATGGGAAACCAAGTCTAAACTAGAACTACACCCAGTGCTAAACCTAGACTTGGTCCCAATGTAATCAAGGCTAAACTAAGATTAAATGTCGTTTGAATCCAGGATAAAACAGGACTAAAGGACTAGGACTGGATCTATCGCTAAGCCTAGACTAGATCCATCTAAAACCCAGGACCAAAACCAGAGCTAAACCTAGGACTTAAACTAGAATTCTCCCAACTGTCTTTAAGCTTTTGTAAAAACACATTTGTTTTATTTTGTAAACCTGTCTGAGCCTGTGTTTTCCGGGCGTTACTTGCAGAGGACGGTCAGCGGCACTCTCAGGTGAAACTTGGCTCAGCTGCAGACTTCTCTCTGGACATTAACGAGACGGACCTGAGTTTACTCACGGCCAGCATCAAGTCTCCGTCAGGACGAGACGAGCCCTGTCTGCTCAAGAGGCTGGCCAACAACCACATCGGTAAGAATCATTATTTAGACCAGGACTAAACCCAGACTTGAACATAACCTGGACTGAACTATGGTTAAATTAGATCAACTAAACCAGGACTTGACCAGGACCAGTGTTGGTCATCTTACTTCAAAAAAGTAATTAGTTACAGTTACAAATTACTTCTCCCAAAAAGTAATTGAGTTAGTAACTCAGTTACCACATTGTAAAAGTAACTCAGTTACTCAGCAAAGTAACTGAAGTTATTTTTTATGTTCTATAAGGGTATTACGTTCAATAACAGCTTAAATATCAAAGATGTTTAAATTAACTGAAGAATAAAAACACTATAGTATTTTAGAACATTTGGTATTTATTTCAACTCAATAGATTGCAGTCTGCCATATGATATAAATAAAAACATATAAAAATAAATATTGAAAATAAAATTAAGATCAAAATTAAACCAGGACAAAACCTAAACAAAAATAACGCAGGACTAAGCTAGGACTAAAACTCTGACCAAACCAGGTCTTAACTAGGGCTTAACCAGGACTAGGACTAAAGACAACACTAAACTGAGACTAAATCCCTCCAAATTAGGACTAAACCCAAGGTAAACTAGGCCTAAGTCAGAACTAAACCCAGTGCTAAAGTTTGACTGAATCCCTTCTGAACCAGGTAGAACCCAGGAACAAACCTGGACTAAACTTATTCAGGTATAAATGAAGGATTAGACCAAGACTGAACCAGGACTATTAAGATCTAAACTTAAGACCAAATGTCTCTGCAGGGATCTCCTTCATCCCGCGAGAGGTGGGCGAACACAAAGTGAGCATCCTGAAGAACGGTCGACACGTGGCTAACAGTCCCATCAGCATCATGGTGGTCCAGTCCGAGATCGGAGACGCCAGCCAAGTCCAGGTCCAGGGAGACGGACTCGTGCAGGGGACCACGTTCAACAACTGCAGCTTCACCGTGGACACCCGAGAGGCAGGTGTGTACCCGAGAGGCAGGTGTGTACCCGAGAGGCAGGTGTGTGCCCGAGAGGCGGGTGTGTGCCCGAGAGGCAGGTGTGTGCCCGAGAGGCGGGTGTGTACCCGGGAGGCGGGGTGTGTGCCCGAGAGGCGGGGTGTGTGCCCGAGAGGCAGGTGTGTACCCGAGAGGCAGGTGTGTACCCGGGAGGCAGGTGTGTACCCGAGAGGAGGCAGGTGTGTGCCCGAGAGGCAGGTGTGTGCCCGGGGGGAGGCGGGGTGTGTGCCCGGGGGGAGGCGGGGTGTGTGCCCGGGGGGAGGCGGGGTGTGTGCCCGAGGAGGCGGGTGTGTGCCCGGGAGGCGGGTGTGTGCCCGGGGAGGCAGGTGTGTAACCGGGAGGCAGGTGTGTGCCCGGGAGGCGGGGTGTGTGCCCGGGAGGAGGCGGGGTCGGGGGTGTACCAGAGTGTAGATGCTGTGGTTGCTACTCGTTTCCAAACCTCTCTATCCTGCACATTGTGAACTGCTTGTGCTGGGCTCAGTCTGGTGCACTCCTTTATGTCCTTGAACCAGGAGCTGTCCTTGTTGGAGCTCGTCCCTGTTTTCCAGTTGACCTTGTCTTGTGATGATGGTTTTCTTGAGTCTGTCTTGAACTCAGTGTGTGCCTGAAGCTCTGTTTAATGCTCTCCTGGAGCATCAGTCTGTACCCAATCCTGCTCAGAACCCAGATGCTAGTCCTTCTTTTGGTCCAAGGAACTTTGAGGATTCTTCAGTTGCATACTTTTTCACTTTCATCTAAAGTCGTCACTAAAGTGTGTCCTGTTCTTATCCTCGCTCATGATCCTGATCATTCACACTGTGTCTAAAACCAGAAACTGCAGCTCTAATAGATTTCTCTCATGTGAGCAGGTTACGGAGGCCTGGCTCTGTCCATCGAAGGCCCCAGTAAAGTGGACATCCAGACGGAAGACATGGAGGACGGGACGTGTGGAGTCACGTACTGTCCCACCGAACCAGGGAACTACATCGTGTCCGTCCGCTTCGCCGAACAACACGTCCCAGGTCTACTCCACAACATCATAAAATCTTGCTCTGGTCTTGCTCTGGTGTTGGTCTGGACTCGGTCTTGTGTGGGTTTTGCTGACCTGTTGTTGTGTCCTGTTGTGTTTTCAGGGAGTCCATTCACAGTGAGAGTGAGCGGAGAGGGCAGGATCAAAGAGAGCATCAGCCGACGACAGAGAGCAGCATCCGTCGCAGCCGTCGGCTCCGTCTGTGACCTGAGCCTCAAGATCCCAGGTACGGACTGGAACTGGACTAAAACAGGTCTGGACTGGGTCTGAAACTGGACCAAAACTAGGAATGAATTGGGACTAAACCAGAATATAAAGCTGGTCTAAACCCGGTATGATCCAGGACTAATCCAACAAAGAACCAAGTGTATTTTGGGTATAAACAAAGTCCAAAACTTGATCTAAAAAAGGCTTAAACCAGAACTTAACCAGGACTACTTTTCGCTAAACTTTCTTTTATCTGAACCTAACTTTAGCTTGTCTTTCTCAGCTTTCTTCCTCTTTTCTTCTTCTCTTGTAGTTAGCTGGTTCCTGTTGGTCTTGTCCTCTTCCTTCTGTCGTTCTTTCTACCGCTCGTCTTGTTCTCTGCGGTTCTCTGGAGCTCCTGCCGTCTCTGCCCAGCCTCGATGCACCTCTCCTGTGCACGTCCACCTCGTATCCGGCCTCTCTGGAGCCGTGGGGGTGGTGGACCGGGCAGTGAAGGTGTCCAGGGCTGTGTGGGTGCTCGACTCTGGGGCCCAGGGTGCGTGACAAGGCCTTGTGCTCAAGCACCACCAGGTTCGCTCCATCTCATGCTTTTATCATCAGCATTTGAAGGAGACAGAGAAGACAGTATGAGGCAATTCTTCACCTTTTTAATGAACTCTGTGTCTGTTTCATTTAAAAATGTCACATTTAAAAGTGGAGGATAATTTACAGAAAGTATCTGCTGTGATTAACATTTGACACAGTATTTATTATATTAGTGAAAAGTCACAATGGAACTAAAACTGAGACTAAGTTACTGTCCGACAGGAATCAGTCTCTTTTCTTTCGTTGATAATGTGGCTCAGAGTGGAGCTACTGATGAAACGACGGGTGATAAAACAGAAGTTAACAAATGAGAAGCAGACAAACAGAGATTGGAACCGCTCTCTCGTGAAGCTGTGTTTAGATTTGTGTAACAAACTAAACCTGTTCAGTCTAAAGTATTAGTATTTTGTGGAGGGAAGTTTAGTGGTCCAGTTTTATTTTATTTTTAAATAAAGTAAAAGCATGTCCCTCTCCTGCTGTTAGGGTGAGCAACATTGTAAAAATCAAACACAAAAAAAAGTCCAGGTTTCCTGCTCATAACCTTTTTTTGTATTAGTTTACCATATATTAGTTCAAATGCGTTTTTTCAAAAAAAAGTCCATTAAAGGAATGTTTGTCTTTCAGTTCTTTTCTGTTCTTTGTAACTCGGCCCTTTTACTTTTTCACATCCCTTCTTCTACTTCCTGTTTCTTTTAACAGTTAATTGCTACCTCATGCTGCAGACCTTCCCCTAAAGCTATAAAATGAAATATTAACGTTGACCCTTGACCTTCTCAGCTCTGGACAGCCACGAGGTCAACGCCGAGGTCACGTCTCCCTCCGGAGCCCGACAGCCGGCCGAGCTCGTCGCCGTCGGAAAAGACACCTACTGCGTGCGCTTTGTTCCCACCGAGATGGGCGTGCACAGCGTGAGCGTGAAGTACAGGGGCGTGCACGTGCCCGGCAGCCCCTTCCAGTTCACTGTGGGGCCCCTGGGAGAAGGAGGGGCCCAGAAGGTGAAAGCTGGGGGCCCTGGACTGGAGCGGGCGCAGGTCGGAGAGCCAGGTACAGACTCAGACCATGTTGGATTCAAACCTGCCGTGGTTCATGTTTTAGGAGAACCTGGAGCATTAGTGAGTGAGAGTTATTTTATTTTATAAAAAAGTGGACGTGTCCTGATTCAAAGATTCTGCAAAATAATAAAGTTTCACAGAACCATAACTTTTGAACTATTTGTGTCGGATAAATTTGTTTTTCAGACTCGGTTCTGGGTGGATTTTGTTCATTAATTCTTTGCTTTTTTTTATGTGAAAATCCACAACAGCTCGTTTCAGAAATAATCTGATAATAATCTTTAAGATACACACAATATACTGCCCTTCCTCTGAAATATAAACTCATGTAATAGTTCATTACTGAACTATTGTCTGATTTATAAGTTATTAAACATAAAAAATGCAATATGACACCATTGAAAACCAACCATTTGAACAAGAATTATTAGTAAAAGAACTTTTAAGATTTTTTTCTTCTTTCTTTCTTTAAAAACAGTTATGCTAATCTAAAAAATGTCTTTACATTTTATGACCTGTACAGCCCATAGTTTTACAGAAACAATAATCAAGCACTAATAATAAGAAAAAGTAACTGGTTACTAGAAATGTAGTAAAAATCCCGATCATCCCGATTATAAAGGCTTTGTATTAAAGAGTCTGTTGTCTCTGTCTGCAGCTGAGTTCAGTATCTGGACTCGAGAGGCGGGGGCCGGGGCTTTGTCCATCGCTGTGGAGGGTCCCAGTCGAGCAGAGATCTCCTTCGAGGACCGCAAAGACGGCTCGTGTGGCGTGTCCTACGTGGCTCCTGAGCCAGGTACTGACACTAAACCCTTAAAAGGACGTGCAGCTGTTTCTTATGAGTCACATGTGATTGTAACGCTCCGGTTTCAGGGGACTACGAGATCTCGATAAAGTTCAACGAGCAGCACATCCCCGACAGTCCGTACCTGGTCCCGGTGGAGGCTCCGGTGAACGACCCGCGGCGGCTCACTGTTAGCGGTCTTCAGGTGAGGCACAATGAGGACTCAGCTGGACTCGAGACAGACTCTGAGTGAATGTGACCAGAACCAGACTCTCCCTGGTTCTGTTGAGTCCCGTTTCGTGGCTGGTGCTCCTCTTGTGTTTCTCTTAAAGGCCTTTAACAGAACTCTCTCCTTCAGCTCTGATCGGTTCAGCTGCAGCCGACAAAAAAACAAAATAAAAACACAGCTCTTTTCTCACTTAGTTTTAGATTTTTCTAATTTTCTCCAACACTGAGCTGAAAGTGTTGGATAAACGTCTTTTACCTGTGCACTCCTGTAGTGTAGCGTCTGTAGAATGTAGCTCTGGAGAGTTTTCTCTGCTGTGCACTTGTTGCTGCAGCTGAACCAATCACACGTAAGCCCAGGTAAGACATGCATTTATTATTTCCACTCTTGAACAAGATGGAAATATTACAAACCTACTTCATCCAGATCTTCCTTTTTGCTTCACAGATTTCTCGATGACTTGATTTGTTTTTTCTTGAGACATGTTCAGTCGTATATTGTATATTTCTATTTAGCATTGTGCATGCCTCAATGCCTCCTATATTATTAAACTCCCATATACAGTTTATTCAAATGTACTGTAAAACATCTTTCCACAGAAGAAAATGGTTGTGCTTCATAAATAGTTTTATATATATTTTGTCCTTGGTTTATTTAGGACTTTAACACTCACACTGTTAATTCCAGTCGGTCTAAGTTCTGTCTAAGTCCTTCAGGTGAACGTACTGAGTGTGTCTCTGCAGGAGTCCGGTCTAAAGGCGAACCATCCGGCCTCCTTCGCCGTGCGTCTAAACGGAGCACAGGGCAAAATGGAGGCTCAGGTCCACAGTCCGTCTGGAGCTCTGGACGAGTGTGCGGTCACCGAACTCGAGGAAGGTCTGCCTCGTTCAGTCCAGGGTTTTATTTTGTGTTTAGACCTAGTTTAGTCCTGGTCTGGACCTGGTTTAAGTGGGTTTTGTCTCCTGTTGTAGATAAGTACGTGATCCGGTTCATTCCCAGAGAGAACGGGGTCCACTCCATCGACGTTAAGTTCAACGGGGCTCACATCCCGGGAAGTCCCTTCAACGTCCGGGTCGGGGAACCGGGCCGAACCGGAGACCCGGGTCTGGTGACTGCTTACGGAGCCGGACTAGAGCGAGGGACCACAGGTGAGCGTTAAACTCCACAGGCCCGTGGGCGTGAGGCTCTGACTGTGTTAAATAACTGTTCTGTTGTGTTTGAAGGAGCCCAGTCAGAGTTCATCATTAACAACAGTCGAGCCAGCCCCGGGGCCCTCAGCGTCTCCATCGAGGGCCCCTCTAAAGTGAAGATGGACTGTCAGGACGTGTCCGAGGGATATAAGGTCCACTACACCCCCATGGCCCCCGGGAACTACAACATCAGCATCAAATACGCAGGGCCCCAGCACATCCAGGGCAGCCCCTTCACTGCCAGAGTCACAGGTCAGGACCTGCTTTAGACCTGGGTTTAGATCTGGGTTTAGACCCGGGTTTAGTTCTGGGTTTAGTCCCGGGTTTAGACCTGGTTTAGTCTGTGGTTTAGACCCGGGTTTAGACCTGGCTTTAGACCTGGTTTAGTTGTGGTTTAGATCTGGTTTAGACCTGGGTTTAGACATGTTTTAGTCCTTAAGAATGTTAAACCACATAAACCCGTTTCCTCAGGTCCTCGTCTTGTGAATGTGACCAACGCCAGTGAGACCTCGACTCTGACCCTGGACCCACTTCTGCGTTCGTCCAGCGCCAGCCCTGCTCACAGCGCCCCCTCCTGGACCAGCGAGGCTGACGCCAGTAAAGTCCTGAGCCGAGGCCCCGGTCTGAGTAAGGCCTTTGTGGGACAGAGGAGCAGCTTCAGCGTTGATTGTAGCAAAGCAGGTCAGGACACAACACACTCTGTTATTAGAGTTATTACTGTATAAGTATAAATGTGGAGGACCTGGTTAAATCCACCTAAAAACCTGTTTGAATCCATCTAAAACCTAAAACAAAAACCTAATAAAACAAAAATATTGTTTCTCTTTTGTGATTTAATAAACCCAGCTTTGTTTTTATGACTAAAGAGTTGGACCCCCATGACCCTTTTTCTCTCTGATGTGAAAACTCTCTTGTAGTGTTTGTTACGGTCCCTGCTGCTGTGTAACCCCTCTGTGTGTGTCTCCAGGGAAGAGCATGCTGCTGGTGGGAGTGCACGGCCCTCACGTTCCCTGTGAGGAGGTCGTGGTCAAACACTCAGGAGGTCTGCAGTACAACATCAGCTACGTCCTGAAGGAGAAGGGCAACTACATTCTGGTCATTAAATGGGGCGACGAGCACATCCCGGGGTCGCCCTTCCACGTCGTTGTCCCATAAGCCACAGGGACACGTCCACACTAATGCTTTAGCTTTAAAAACTCATAATTCTAATGTCCCTGTTAATCCAAACTTAAAAAGAGACATTACAACTCAATTTAAGTCCAACTAAAACCTAATCAAATTCAACTAAATCCTGAATAAAACAAACTAAGACCTGTTTTAGTCTATCTAAAACTTTTCCTCTAAAGCTTTTTAAAATAAAAGCATTAGTGTGGACATGACCTAACACTCCAGTTTACTTTATAATTTTACCAAAGGTAAAACTCTTCATCTTTAAAACTTCATCTTTACTTCAATCAATGCCACTTTACTGTCTTTTCAAAAACCAGTGCCATCCGCAAACTCCTTAAATCCCAGAAGGGTTATTGAATGTAGATTTTATTAGACGTAGAGTTGTAAATAAAACTGGAAAAAAGTAAAATGTAGCCCTGACACTA
The DNA here is from genome assembly GCA_024416835.2 of Perccottus glenii. Classification (NCBI taxonomy): domain Eukaryota; kingdom Metazoa; phylum Chordata; class Actinopteri; order Gobiiformes; family Odontobutidae; genus Perccottus; species Perccottus glenii. Next base: position 30,182,848 of record CM044554.2, read on the forward strand.
ACTTTAATTCTTGGTAGTAACACTAGACTTGGCTGAAACTGGAAACAACTGCACAAAGCACGACTGCGGGCTCTGTCCACACAATGTTCTAAAAGAAAGTGCATTTAGACACAACCTAATTATAGATTATGGTTGTTTAGCTGCTTTTTTTAATCAACAACATAAGCTGTGGTGCCGTTAGTTAGCCGACCTCAAAACATGTTTAATAGACAAATTAGCATTAGCCACAAAAAAAATTATAAATTGTCCCCAAAAAATGGATGGTTTTGCAAGATAACAACCAACCATCTACGTGTGTTTAATGTCACAGCCTCAGAAGAGAACATTAGTCACTCCATATTTAGCTGTTTTTTTAAAAATTGGAGCAATTAGCATTACATAAGCTAAAGGCTACAAGCTAAAAAAAGTGTTGCTGCACAAAAAAATGGAGGACCACAACAGTTTGTCAATGTTTGTAACTAATTAAGGAGGCTATTCATCTTAGGTTATAGCTAGCATGCTAACTCATACATTTCTATGCTAATCCTTTTCTTTGCCTGTTTTTATTAAACATATACCTAATACTTGTTGAAGGAGCTGTGGATCTGGCCATATATTTATTAAATGTTTAACAAAAATGCTAACGTACACTAACCTTAAAAGTTTGACACAATTGTTTACATGGTTCATTCTAACATGCAATGCTAATGCTAAATCTAATGCTAATTTCAGGCTTACTTCTCTTGGTTGCTACGGTAACTGCAGCAGCACCAACTGACAAGTGAAATGTATAGGGCTCGGTTGCTGCGGAAACCTGTACACAAATCCCTGTTTCCGAAAAAACTAACGGCGGCCGTGATATATGGACACGTTTAACTTTAACATTAATTTTCCCCCAGATTTTTAAGAACAAGTCAAAAGATCTATCTAATAGAGCCTGTGTGGAATAAAAATTAATTGCAAAAAGCTTTTTACAGTCAATCATTCTTTCCAAGCTTTGAAGCTAACTTGTGCCAAATATGTGCTTCATATTTTAAAAGTGAATGTATTTTTTTTTAACCTGTAAAACTATAAACTTCTGAATTAACCTCAGTGTGGACGCAACCTACAGACATTTTATAATGTCCCATTAAATCTCAAAGTGATGCCCAAATAAAATCATCTCAATTAAGTCTCACTGTAATCTACTACTGACTTTTATGATTTCTTTTTTTAGTGCCTTTAGTCATAAAACTGCTGCTTTCCTGTTTTATTGTATTTTCCTCACTTCTTACACAATCACAACACTTAAAGATTTTGCAGTTTACTTTATCCTGGGTCAGTTTTACTCAGTCGCCTCTCGTTTGAAAAACAATGATAACTTAAACGTAAGAATGAGTTTAACTCCCAGTTATTTCTGCTTCTGTTTTTGATTTCTGTTGTAAAAATCTGTCTGACCTGATGCTGTTAAATCACTGCTGCTTCGATAACGGGACGAGGATTTATTTTGTATGAGATTAAAATTTTTGTATTTGGGAACAGGTGTTTTAAAGGGAAACGTAACCTGACAAGATGTACATTTGATAAATAAAGGAATAAAATGAGAAGAGATTTCAGTTTTTCTTTTGTATTTTCCACTTTGTCCTTTTGAAGGGTTGTTTAAAATAAAATGCTGAAGCCGAGGAGCTGTCTTTAGGATAGTTTTGAGTGAGTCAGTTGTTTAATCACAGGACTTTTCTATTAGTTGGATACAGACTGTGGCCAATACAAGAAGTCAGATATTATATTTGCTGATGAATAGTATAATATATAACCAGTGCTTGATTTAAAACAACAAAAGGGCTGTGCAGTAAAAGCAGCCACATAAATTAGAAGCTTGTATCTGCTGTCTTTAGGGTCTAATGATGTCACGTGATCAGAAATCCAAACGTCAAAACATAAAAGCAGCAGTGAAAGTGATGGGCCTGAAAGACTTCCCTAAATGACTCACTTGTTTTTGTCTAATCTTATTCTGTCCCCAGGTTTTTATTTATTTATCATTGACCAGTTGTATTTATGTATGTGTTTATTGTAGATTAGTTTTAGATGATTTTCTTTCATTTATTTGATTTGCACATGACGATATAAACATAGGAAAAAATGTAGAAAAAGACAAAGACACAATAACATACGTTTTATCATTTAAACAGAGAAATGTTTCAAAAAGCAAACCAGGTCTTTATTACTTTTGTTTTATCACATTTCATTAACATATCTTTCTCTGAGTTTAGTTACCTCATTTTTTTACATTCAAATAGTAAATGATATTCAGTTTTAAAATCTCATTCTTCTGTCTAACCCATGATACCAACCAACAACTAAAGCAATCCTTGTGTTATTAGTTCTTGTCTGTATTTAATATTATTCCACAAATACTTATGTAATTAAAACCTCGTAAATGTCACAAGATAACTTGCTGTGTTTCTCATTTTCTGGATAAACTGGTTTGAGTTTAACTTTATTCTGAAATGTTTTTTTGCTCAGGGCAGGTGCAATAATTTTATTTCCAAAAGCAGTATTTTGCACTGATGCTGGTTGTTGAAGTGTTATTGTATGACTGTACGTTTGTTCTGCAGCTGCTTAGCACTTTGACAATAAAGTATACTTGATTGGACTCAGTAAAACATTGAAGGAGCCGTGGATAAAGAAGAAGAAATGACTGAGCAGTGTTAGTGTTAGTGTTAGTGTTAGTGTTAGTGTGGGTTTAGTCCATGACAACGACAAACAGCCTCCAGCAGAGAGTTAACCGTTAACTTCAGCCGAAAACAGGTGAGTGTTTCAGAAGAGGAAGAGGAGGAAGAGGAGGGAGAGTGTCCTGTTTCAGAGACACCTGAGCCACAGTCCTGTCCACAGCATCAGCTCAAGGTAAAGTATGGGCTCTGTTTGGATCAACATAACTCTTACAGACAGTCGAAGGACCTAACATCATACCTGCTCCTAATAACTTCCAAAAGTAAGTCAACTTTAAACTGTTGTCTGTGTTTTGACTTGGTCATCTACTAATGTGTCCCTTTTCAGTTTTGGCGTAATTTTATCCATGTTTTTTTTTTTTTTTTTTTTTTTTAGCTTTACCTATTTCTTTTTATTTTTTGGGTGTGTTTTAAGCTTCATTTTCTTCCTTTCCAGTGCTATTTAGGTTCTTGTTGTGATACTTTGGTCATTTTAATCATAGTTTGGTTCATTTTTAGTTATTATTAAATCCTCCCTGCTCTGTATGAAAAGTCTTTTGACGATTTTAAATGTCCACTAGGTTTATGAACAGAAATATTTCCTGGTATTTGTTTAAATGAATTCTCAGATGCGTTCTCTGCTGACGACTCAGAGCCAGAACTCGTACCGAGAGCAGATCCACAAAGAGACGATAACTCGTCTGAACTGGAAAAACCGCTACGCCAGACTCTACCCCAGCACCAAGACCAGGACCCAGACCAAGACCGGGCCAAACGAGAGTCCCACAAAGACCAATAAGGACCAAAAACATGGACAAACCAGGTCTGTAATGCTTCCTATGTAGTCTGGTTTAGTCCTGGTTTAGACCTGGTTTAGTCCTGGTTTAGTCCTGGTTTAGTCCTGGTTTAGACCTGGTTTAGACCTGCTTTAGACCTGGTTTAGTCCTGGTTTAGACCTGGTTTAGACCTGGTTTAGTCCTGGTTTAGACCTGGTTTAGTCCTGGTTTAGTCCTGGTTTAGTGTGAACAGTATATTTAGTTTGAACCAGTTTATTGATCACCTGGTTTGTTACTAGTCTGGTGCTACCTCCCATCGCCATGACAACAGAGAATCAGAGAGATCCTGCACGTCCTGTGACCTCACTTCCTGTGAAGAGGACAAGGCCGACTACTGTTCCTCCTGAAATGAGACCGGCCTCACCTCAGACCAGACAGTCTCTGTACCAGGACTCATCACACCAGGTCTGGAACTGGTCTGGAACTGGTTTAGACTGAGTTTATTCCTTTGTCTTTTTCTCCATCTCTGTTTTTTAATAAAAGCTGTTTTTATCTTGATTCTAGGGCAGGGGGCGGAGCCAGTACTTGAGGAGGCGGGGCCAGATGAGACCAGAGGAGAAGTTTGATTTCCCTCTGGTGTCGTCCTGGGAGTACGGTTGGAGACTTGGTGAGGATTAACGAGAAAAAACATCTAACCATTCAACGGAAGTGGGCCTAAATGCAGTTCAGAGCGTGTGAACAGCTACGGTAGCCCTGCAGGGACATGCTGTTGTCTGTGAACAAACCTAATAGAAGTCAAATCCATCTAAAACCTGTTCAAATCCAACTAAAACCTTTTCAAATCCATCTAAAACCTGTTCAAATCCAACTAAAACCTTTTCAAATCCATCTAAAACCTGTTCAGTAGCAACATACTGCCCCGGTGCTTTTACATCACAAACCAATATATTTTTCTACATATATTTGAACACAATACATTTAAAAGGGTTTAGTTTAGTTTTATTTTTAAGCCTGGTCTCCTCTTTCTTAGGAGACTACAATCTGGATTATAAAACCCCCACTCGAGCCAGGTCTTCAGTCGTCAAGAGCACATTCTACGCCAGAAACGGAGTCTTCAGCAGACCGTCTCCGACCGACACTCTGGGATGAGGGGTCCAGAAGGTCTTCTTCAAAAGAAAAAAATCTGTTCAGTCCAAAAGTGGTTTAGTTTTAATTTAGATGAAAATCCATGCTGTTATGGGAGATCTGAGCAGCTCTGGAGTTCCACAGGGGAGTGTTTTGGCTCCTTTGCTGTTCTCTTTTTTACAGAAAATAAAGTTTTTAATTGAGTTGTATTGAGTATTTGTGGTAGTCTAGTCCAGTATCTCATCTTTTGGGCAAAGTAACCACAGTTTAAACTAAAACTAAACCAGGACTAAACCAGAACCACACCTGGTCAAAAGTATGACTAAGCAAGGATTTATTCAACCAGGTCTTAATCTATGACAAAAACAAGGACTAGAACCAGGATTAAATTAGGGATTAAACTGAACAAAACAAAAACCAAACCAAGACAAGACTAAAGTAAATTTAGGCTAACCCCAGATTAAACCAAGACTGAAACAAGACTCAACCAGGTCAAAACCAGATCTTACTGGACTTGTTTTGTGTCTACTACTGTTTAAGGGGACACACTTTTGAACTGTATTTTAAATATTATTTAACACTGTGGGTATTTCATGTATGCCTGTAGATAAAGTTAGTGCATTAAAAAAACAAAATCTGCTGTGATAATGTGTTTAGTCCCTAAACCACGTTTAACCCAGTTCTAACCCAGGTCCAAACCAGGTCTTACCCAGATCTAAGCTGTTGTATTTACAGCGTTTTCTGTTTCCTGTTTCTGCTCTGAGGTCAAACCTGATCCTGGTCTGAATCATTCATCAGTTCCTCTTTGAACTGAACCTGACACTGCAGCATCAATAATTTATCTCTAATAACCTCTAATAATTATACAAAGGACGAGCATTGAACTTGTAGAGTTTAAACAAAATGTTTAGAAAAGTGTTTCTAAAGCTTTAACTAAACATTACACCAGGTTCAAACGAGTTCTAAATGAGGACTAAACCAGCTGCAGTGAAGGGGACTGAAACCTGGAACAACTGCAATTCAAAACCAATCTCAGAAGATGACTTAAAAGGAACCAGAGATGTGATCACAGAGATATTATTTTAATGATGTGTGTTATTAATATAGTGTGTATTTTTTATAAATTTGTTTCTCTGTTATGGACTGTCACATATGTTGAGTGTCCTACATGTTTTTCCTCCTGACTGGCCTGGGACTGCAGATGTAAAGTATAAAACATGTACATGTACATATTTATTGACATGCTCATCAGTGGTGGAGGTATTTGTGTTCTGGAGTTACTAATTCAGACTTTTACCCACCAGCATCTTAAAATAAATGGATTGGCCTTTAATTAAACCAAAAACCCAGCTATTAACCCAAAAAAAAAAATCCTAAAATGATCTGACCCAAGACTGAATTAAGACTCTTTTAAACAACAACTAAACCAGGAATAAACTAGATTTAAGGTAGATTTAAACCCATTGCAAACTAAGAATTAAGTAGGAATAAACTGAACCAAGACTAATCCAACCTAAACCAGCACTAAACCAAGGACAGTTCAACACTAACCACAACTTAACCAGCATAATTCAGTTTTAAACCAAAACTAAACCAGATTTAATTTAGGGCAATAATAACGCTTCATGTCACAGTTCAGAAGATATGTACAGATTTTAATCATATGATTTTTCAAATGTTATTTCATGAACATGTGAAAACCAGAGTAGAATCTGTCGTGGTTATGTTCTGAAGATGAGGAAGCCGGTGAAGGTGTGGCTGCTGGCAAAATTGGTCACGATGTTGTTGTAGCGCGTTGTCTGCAGAGAAACGGTGTCTCCGACGTCCAGCTGCACAATGGCAGAGCTGGACGTGACCAGGAAGCCATCCCAGTTATCACACAGAGTCTGGAGGACGTCCAAGCCCTTCATCAGCTTCAGACACACCTGAGGAGAGACAAAAGACAGAGTCAGGAGGACGTCCCGCACTTCATCGGCTTCAGACACACCTGAGGAGAGACAAAAGACAGAGTCAGGAGGACGTCCCGGACTTCATCGGCTTCAGACACACCTGAGGAGAGACAAAAGACAGAGTCAGGAGGACATCCCGGACTTCATCAGCTTCAGACACACCTGAGGAGAGACAAAAGACAGAGTCAGGAGGACATCCCGGACTTCATCGGCTTCAGACACACCTGAGGAGAGACAAAAGACAGAGTCAGGAGGACGTCCCGCACTTCATCGGCTTCAGACACACCTGAGGAGAGACAAAAGACAGAGTCTGGAGGACGTCCCGCACTTCATCGGCTTCAGACACACCTGAGGAGAGACAAAAGACAGAGTCTGGAGGACGTCCCGCACTTCATCGGCTTCAGACACACCTGAGGAGAGACAAAAGACAGAGTCTGGAGGACGTCCAAGCCCTTCATCAGCTTCAGACACACCTGAGGAGAGACAAAAGACAGAGTCAGGAGGACGTCCAAGCTCTTCATCAGCTTCAGACACACCTGAGGAGAGACAAAAGACAGAGTCAGGAGGCGTCCCGCACTTCATCGGCTTCAGACACACCTGAGGAGAGACAAAAGACAGAGTCAGGAGGACGTCCAAGCTCTTCATCAGCTTCAGACACACCTGAGGAGAGACAAAAGACAGAGTCAGGAAGACGACTTCATCGGCTTCAGACACACCTGAGGAGAGACAAAAGACAGAGTCAGGAGGACGTCCAAGCCCTTCATCAGCTTCAGACACACCTGAGGAGAGACAAAAGACAGAGTCAGGAGGACGTCCAAGCCCTTCATCAGCTTCAGACACACCTGAGGAGAGACAAAAGACAGAGTCAGGAGGACGACTTCATCGGCTTCAGACACACCTGAGAAGAGACATCAGTCAGGACCAGCCATTAGTGTTCCACCTGAGAAAAGGAGGGGCTATTTCTGCAGGAACAGGTTCTGTTTTTATTATTTCTGGTCAGATTCAATACAAAGTCTGGTTTCAGTTAAAAAAAAATCAAAGCCTTGTTAAACTCACTCTGCTTTTGGCCGAGACGTGGAAACTGAAGAAGTAGACTCCTTTGGTTTTACAGACAAACGCCCCGTCTACCAGAGCCGCCCCATGGAACTGAGAGTCCAGGTTTGGGAGGAACGGTCTGGAAAAGAGAAACCATGGTTAGACCTGGTCTAATCCAGAACTAAACCAGGAATAACCCAGGACTAAACCCAGACTAACCTGTTGAAGTCCATGGGGGAGTCCATCACTGGGATTTGGGCGATCTCTCGTTTCCTGGAGAACAGCTCTCTGTCTATGGTCGGGTTGAAGGACCGGCCCTTTTCACCTGGTAGCCCGGGGCGACCAATTGGACCGGTTGGTCCTATGTCCCCTTTCAGACCTGGACGTCCTGGAGGGCCACGGGGACCCATGTCCCCCTTTGGACCCAGGACCAGAGTAGCCCTCTCACCTAAAGAGGAGACAGTGTGTTATCAGTCCGTTTTCTAATCTATTTTCAGATTATTATTCAGTTCTGATCAAAATCATCCAAACTGGTTTATTTGTCTGTTCTTGAAATTTGCCCTACACTTTTGTCTTTTGGGGTCAAGAATGACCCCACCTGGTTTTACTGTTATTTAATGAATAAAGTATAAATTGTCAATGAATTCTGTGTTACACTTTTAATTTTAAACTCTGTCTCTAACTCTGTCTCCTTCAAACACTGACCTCCGTGAGTCTGGACCTGGTCTAAGACTGGACTAACTCTGTCTCCTTCAAACACTGACCTCATGAGTCTGGACCTGGTCTAAGACTGGACTAACTCTGTCTCCTTCACAAACACTGACCTCCATGAGTCTGGACCTGGTCTAAGACCGGACTAACTCTGTCTCCTTCAAACACTGACCTCCGTGAGTCTGGACCTGGTCTAAGTCTGTTCCCTTGTAACAGTTACTAACTAGTTTTACTCTTAACCTGGTCTAAATATGGTCTGGTCTCAGACGTGGTTCAATTAGATTTTTTTTTTTTCAAATGATGCTATTTCTAGTTTTTTTTTATTATTATTATTATTATTATTATTATTATTATTATTATTATCTAAAAGTCTTTAAATCCAAACCTGGCTCTCCCTTCTCTCCTTTGGGTCCGTGTCTCCCATTGGGTCCGTGAGTTCCAGGTATACCAGGGATTCCCGGAGCACCTCCCACCTCACACGTTGACTGGGTCCAGACCTGGTTCACGAAAGCTAGAACCAACAACAGCAGAGCAGCTCCACGCAGCAGCCACCAGGGGGCCTTCACCGACAGGAGAGCACAGGTTACATCTACTCTTTAAAGTCTAACCGAGTCCAAGTACAGCTAGATGAAAGTAAAAGCTGCGTGCTAATGCTAACTTTTCTAACTTTTCTGAGACCTTTTCTCGAAGTGTTCACTGCTCTCTCTGTCTCTAGTCTTTGCTGTAAAACAGTTTGAACTGATGCAACATTCACAGATTAGTTTTTATCTGAGAGAATACATTTATCTTCTCTGCTTCTCCAGAGACGACAGGAACGACTGGTTTATGAAATGGTCATGTTCATTTAAGAGTCCTTGGAATAATTTTCCTGGACCATGTCAAAGGTCGCCTGCTTTGGTTTTCCAGGATTAACAAGAGTCCTGTGCACAGTTTAAATCTTAATAAAATGTTGAAATAAAAGCTCTTACCATTTCCTGTCGATTAGTTTTGTTCTCGTGGGTCTGTTTGTGTGCGTTGGTGAGAGTTTGGACAGGGACTGCAGGACGAAATGGAGACAAACCAAAAAGAGGAAGTGAAACCGCTCCAGAGCCTCTTCATCAGGTTTTAATGTCAGTTTATTTGAAAATATCCTGTACAAGTTTATGTCAGGGTGAAAATATTGGAGCCGTCAGCAGATCCTTGAACTTTCACTTCTTCTTGTGGCTCAGGAGGTCGAGCCGGGCGTCCAGTAACTGGGCGGTTGGTGGTTCAGTTCATACTGTGGCTGTGTCCTTGGGCAAGACACTTCACCCACCTTGCCTCCAGTGCCCAAGCTCTGGTGAATGAACGAGTGTGACTGTGGTGCGTTTGGTGGCGGTCAGAGAAGGTCAGTCTGCCCCAGGACACCTGTGGCAACCAAACTGAACCAAACTGAAACCAAACTGAACCAAACTGAACCAAACTGAACCAAACTGAACCAAACTGAACCAAACTAAACCAAACTGAACCAAACTGAACCAAACTGAACCAAACTGAACCAAACTGAACCAAACTGAACCAAACTGAACCAAACTGAACCCAACTGAACCCAACTGAACCAAACTGAACCAATTTGAACCAAACTGAACCAAACTGAACCAAACGAAACCAAACGAAACCAAACGGAACCAAACTAAACCAAACTAAACCAAACTAAACCAAACTGTTAAAATGAAACTATTTGATATACACTTCATCTGTATTTATTCATCTCAGGCGTTTTGCTGCAGAAGTGAAACCTTTGGATAAACTGTTGATAAAGCATTTGTCTGTTCAATTAATAATATATATATATTTTTTTACATGAACTTCCTTCTTGTTTCTGCCTAAAACAAAAACAGTTCCTGGTAAAAGTCACAGATTTCACAGTCACAGTTTTTTCTCACACAAACAGAGGGTTTAGGACAAAGGTTCAAAACCGAGCAGTGACCCATTTGATAAAGTCACATATTAATATTTGGTTCTAAGTATAGATTATCTGATAATCCTAAAATTAATATACAAGTAAATGGTCAAAATATACAGCAAGTAAAAAAGGTGAAGCTTCTTGGACATTGTCATGGTCTGATCACATTAACACAGTTGTTGCTAAAATGGGTAGAGCTGTTGCAGTTACGCGTAAATGTGCACAGTTTCTAAATTTACTGCTGTTTAGTCGTGTTGTTCGTACATTAGTTTTGTGTCATTTGGATTATTGTTCTGTTGTATGGTCTGCTGCATCAAGTAGTCATTTAAAAAATTACAAGTGGCTCAAAACAAGGCTGCAAGACTGGTTCTTGGTTGTTCTTCGAGAACTAGTGTTGCAGAGATGCATGAACGTCTTGCTTGGCTGATGGTCAAGCATAGACTATCTGTTAATATGTTAGTATACCTTCATAGAATTATTAATACTCGGACTCCTAAATTTCTTTATGATAATATAATTTACTATTCAGATATGCATTCACATTACACAAGAGGGTTGAATAGTCGACAGATCTCTTTACCCCTACCTAAATCTGACTCTATGAAGAGGACCGTGTTTTATTGGTCAATTGTGTTTTGGAACAATCTTCCAGTTGGGGTTCGTGAGATCAAGGGAAAAACTGGTTTTAAAAAAAGACTAAGACCGTATTTGTTGTCAACATCATAATGGATTGGTTTTATGTGCTACGTTGTTTTTCATTATTTTATTATTTTAATTAGTACTTTTTGTATTTTTGTATTTTTCTCTCATGTGAATATATTTGGAAGTAATTGTGATTGTAATTATTGGGTTTTGTATGTATTGTTTGGACCCCAGGAAGACTAGCTGTCGTCTCGGCGTCAGCTAATGGGGATCTCCACAGAGTTCAGTTCAGGTTGGTTCAGTGCGTTGTTAATATTGAATCTAACTCAGAGGTTGGTACTGGTTAGAAAAATAAAAATGAAAATGAGAAAATTTGATTTCTGATTTGTTTAAAACAATGGTGTTGATTTTAGTTAACTGCTTAGGTCTTCTTGAGTTAACCATAATTAAAGTAAACCTTTCAAACAAATGACTTACCTTTAGCTATAATTTATTCCTGCACCTGAATAATGCAAAAGTAAAAATAAAATAAAAATAGCAAAGACTGTCACTGGTTTTGTTTGTGTTTTTATTTGTTTTTATCATTCATTCACTGAGTCTCAGAGTTAGTGGTTAGTAAATGGTTGAATGAGTTTCACTGAGGCTGCAGCAGGAACCCAGAGAAGATGCTGTATCCCTGAGGCTTCCCTCTCATCCCTCTGTAGTCTTTGGTCTCCAGCCACACCTCCTGGCCTCGGGAAACGTACACAGCCAGACCTCCGGACGTCACCTGGAACCAGCACAGGTTTTAGGTGGACTTGAACAGGTTTTAGTGGGACTTGAACAGGTTTTAATTGGACTTGAACAGGTTTAAGTGGGATTTGAACAGGTTTTAGTGGGACTTGAACAGGTTTTAGTGGGATTGAACAGGTTTTAGTGGGACTTGAACAGGTTTTAGTGGGATTTGAACAGGTTTAAGTGGGATTTGAACAGGTTTTAGTGGGATTGAACAGGTTTTAGTGGGACTTGAACAGGTTTTAGTGGGATTTGAACAGGTTTTAGTAGGACTTGAACAGGTTTTAGTGGGACTTGAACAGGTTTTAATTGGACTTGAACAGGTTTTAGTGGGATTTGAGCAGGTTTTAGTGGGACTTGAACAGGTTTTAGTGGGACTTGAACAGGTTTTAATTGGACTTGAACAGGTTTAAGTGGGACTTGAACAGGTTTTAATTGGACTTGAACAGGTTTTAGTGGGATTTGAACAGGTTTAAGTGGGATTTGAACAGGTTTTAGTGGGACTTGAACAGGTTTTAGTGGGATTTGAACAGGTTTAAGTGGGATTTGAACAGGTTTTAGTGGGACTTGAACAGGTTTAAGTGGGACTTGAACAGGTTTTAATTGGACTTGAACAGGTTTTAGTGGGATTTGAGCAGGTTTTAGTGGGATTTGAAAAGGTTTTAGTGGGATTGAACAGGTTTTAGTGGGACTTGAACAGGTTTTAGTAGGACTTGAACAGGTTTTAGTGGGACTTGAGCAGGTCAGACCTGTCTCTTGTTGCGGCGGTGGTCACAGAAGGAGGCCAGCAGAGTCTGGTCCAGTTTCAGATTCACACACAGACGGTCTTCCTCGATCGAGGCGTGATACACAAAGTAATACATCCCAGGGACACGGCACCTGGAGGAGGAACAGGGTTTGACTAAACCAGGACTAAACAAGGACTAAACCCGGTCTAAACAGGACTAAACTGACCTGAAGCGTCCCGTCCCAATGTCGTAGTCGTTGTTTAAGTTGGTGATGACTTTGGTGAAGCGGATGACACTGGCTCTGTTGGGATATTCGTTGGTCGCTCGAGCGACGCTGAAGGCCGCTTTCTCCTGAGATCCTGAAACTTCTCTGAAACACACACAACAGAGACAGACGTCAGCCATGTTTTAGTGTCTGCACCTTTAAGCCCCTCCCCTCTTAGGCCCCTCAGTGTGTATCACTCTTTGGCTTCCTTTTCTGTTTTGTTCTGTGTTGTTTTGTGTATTTTGTTCATGTACAGTTGTATGTATGTTGTTGCTTCCTGCTGGGCCTCTTGACCTTGTCCAGGATTTATCCAGACTTTGTCCAGACTTTGTCCAGACTTTGTCCAGACTTTGTCCAGGATTTATCCAGGTTTTGTCCAGACTTTGTCCAGACTTTGTCCAGGTTTTGTCCAGACTTTGTCAAGGATTTATCCAGACTTTGTCCAGGATTTATCCAGACTTTGTCCAGGTTTTATCCAGACTTTGTCCAGGATTTATCCAGACTTTGTCCAGACTTCATCCACAGTGGCTGCATGTCTGAACACAACCCAGTTCCTTTTCTCTCGACCTCCTGCTGTGAGTGGGAATGACCTCTGAAGACCCTCTAAGCTCTTACCCTATGTCTCCTGGTTCTCCTGGACGTCCCCGGCTCCCTTGGTAACCCGGATTCCCTGGTTCTCCGCTCTGTCCTCGTTTACCCGTTGGGCCCTGTGATTCCAGGTTCACCCTGTTCTCCTTTCTGATGTCCCACCCCAGAACTGGCTGGTCCTGGAACAGATGCAGAGAACACAGTCCAATCAGAGACAGAGCTTTCCTTATGTTGTACAATATACTGCAGATGCATTTCAATATCTGTGGCACGAACAAATAATTAAATGAAAATACGTTGAAAACAGCTGTTACCTGGCTCTCCCTTCTCTCCTTTGGCTCCGTCCCGGCCGTCTTTTCCTGGTAAACCTGGGATTCCTAGAAATACACACAAACAGTGTCGACGGAAAAACTGCTCAACTCACAAAATGTTTTTCAAATGGAAGTGAGTGAAGAGCAGAACAGGTCCTGATTCTCTTTGTCACCTTCATATTTGTAAAAAGTGACTGAAAAGAATCAGAACACCTCACTCCTTTACTGAAATGTTTCTTTACAAAAGCAGTACCTGGCATCCCTGGGAAGGCTGGACACGAGTCCAACGCCACGAGAAGAGGAACGGCCGACGAGAGCAGGAGAAGTGTGCTACACAACATGATGAGGACCGCTGCCAAAAGAGACGGAGCACACAGAGAAGCACTCGTGTTCAGAAAACATGAAGGTAACACTAGATAAAATATGATATATTAAGGAGAAATGGAGTATTTAACTCACCTGAAAAACAACGCAGAAAGAAGAGTCACATCCAGAGGAGATCAGCAGAGAACAAACTAAAAAAGTAGAAACAGGAAATCAGAAAAAAAACCCAGAGAGAAACTGACTCAACAAATTTAGATTCACTTCTGTTTTATTTATTTATTTTTTGGGTCTAATGGAGAAAGTAAAGTGTCACTTCTGCTTTTTCTTAAACTCTAAATCACATTCCCAGGTTTTGATCGGTTCTTCCATTTCTGTCTGTGCATGTAAACACAGATCAAGGTTTCAGGTTTTAAAAAACCCTAGACACTGTGGCACTATCAGCGATATCAACCGAGAGATATTTCATCCATCACTAGAGCAGCTGCCATGTTTTTTTAATTTATTTTTTTACAGAACATTCACCTTTTTTTTTAAACAAATGGGGTTTTCCCGCTCAAACATAGTCTCAACCTCTGTAACCCTCCTGGGTCCGTCGACATTTGTCTGTGTTTTTGTCTTTGTCTGCGTTGATACAAATGGAATAACATTTGGGCAGTTTTTTGTCTGAAATGCCTTTAAAAATAGTCCCTCCTGAGTCCCTCGTGCCATTGACTCCCATTCAAAAGGCATTTTTCCAATCCACTTCCATTCCAACATGATTTATGATTTTTTTCATTCCCTGGTGTTAAAATCCCTTCTTGTTTCCATGGCAACTATTGGTGTCACATTATGGTGTCCTAGGGACCCAGGTGGAGCAATTTATTTAAAAGCAACTTTGAGGAAAAAAATCTATTCAGTCTGAATTTATGGGTTTTGACAGTCCCAAATACCTCCCAAAAAATAAGATCTACAAAAATAAATCTTAAAATTCATTAATATTTGTTATGTATAGTGAGGACTGAAGTTAATAATGACATAAAAATTGGAAAAAAATGTTATATTTCTCTGGCATCACATAATATTTATCTTTAAAATATTATTTTTTGTGTGTCTGAGGGCAAACTATCAAGAGACCTCTAAAAGCTAGAGTTAGACACCAGAGATGTCCACAGCCATCATCAGAACTGAACCTCACTGATCCCTCCAGAACACCTCCGTACACTCCCAGAGACACTCTGAGCAGTTTACATTTGGGACAGTTTGGAGAAGCTCCTTGAGTGAACTTATTGTACACACTGTACATGTAAAATATTAGATTGCAATTACTACAATCTTTTCTAGAAGGCAGCAGCAGTATTTCATTCCATGATTCTAGTTTATTGTTGTTTTGAAAAAATATGTAGCGTACGTGTAAAGTAAAATGGTGTATAATATTTTTATTGGGTTACAATTTAAATGTGGTTATTTTATTTTGAAGTTGTTATTTTATTTTGAAGTGTTTCCATGTGCATACATTGTTTTCCACCTGACAGTGGAGCCTGAAGACACCTCTCATATTTAAAGTTTACAGAAATATATTTTTGCTTTTAATGAAAAAAATGTTCAATGAAACAATGAAACATAACAGTCTGGAATAATTCAAAAGAAGAACAGAAAAATAATTAATCTTTCTTTTTTTAATGAGTTCTGCTTTAAAGGACATTATAAGAACAGGAAACCAGGTCTAAACCTGGTCTGGACCAGGACTAAGCAGTGGACTTCAGGAGATCAGGAAGCCGTTAAAGACGATCTGTTTGGGTCGTTCGTCTAGAAGCTCCCGGTCCGTCTGCGTGTCCCTAAAAGACTCGAGCCAAACCTTCTGTCCCACAGTTAACTGAAGAACCACACCTCCAGACAGGACCTGACCAGAGAACAGGGTTAAACCAGGTCTAAACCAGGTCTAAACCAGGACTAAACCAGGTCTAAACCAGGTCTAAACCAGGTCTAAACCAGGACTAAACCAGGACTAAACCAGGTCTAAACCAGGTCTAAACCAGAACTAAACCAGGACTAAACCAGGTCTAAACTAGGTCTAAACCAGGTCTAAACCAGGACTAAACCAGGTCTAAACAGAACTAAACCAGGACTAATCCAGATCTAAACTAGGTCTAAACCAGGTCTAAACCAGGTCTAAACCAGGTCTAAACCAGGACTAAACCAGGACTAAACCAGGACTAAACCAGGTCTAAACCAGGACTAAACCAGGACTAAACCAGGTCTAAACCAGGTCTAAACCAGGACAAAACCAGGCCTAAACCAGGTCTAAACCAGGACTAAACCAGGTCTAAACCAGGACTAAACCAGGCCTAAACCAGGTCTAAACCAGGACTAAACCAGGTCTAAACCAGGACTAAACCAGGTCTAAACCAGGTCTAAACCAGGACTAAACCAGGTCTAAACCAGGACTAAACCAGGTCTAAACCAGGTCTAAACCAGGTCTAAACCAGGCCTAAACCAGGTCTAAACCAGGACTAAACCAGGTCTAAACCAGGACTAAACCAGGTCTAAACCAGGACAAAACCAGGTCTAAACCAGGTCTAAACCAGGTCTAAACCAGGACTAAACCACGTCTAAACCAGGACTAAACCAGGCCTAAACCAGGTCTAAACCAGGCCTAAACCAGGTCTAAACCAGGACTAAACCAGGTCTAAACCAGGTCTAAACCAGGACTAAACCAGGCCTAAACCAGGTCTAAACCAGGACTAAACCAGGTCTAAACCAGGTCTAAACCAGGACTAAACCAGGCCTAAACCAGGTCTAAACCAGGTCTAAACCAGGTCTAAACCAGGACTAAACCAGGTCTAAACCAGGACTAAACCAGGTCTAAACCAGGCCTAAACCAGGTCTAAACCAGGACTAAACCAGGACTAAACCAGGACTAAACCAGGTCTAAACCAGGACTAAACCAGGACTAAACCACGTCTAAACCAGGACTAAACCAGGACTAAACCAGGTCTAAACCAGGTTTAAACCAGGACTAAACCAGGACTAAACCAGGTCTAAACCAGGTCTAAACCAGGTTTAAACCAGGACTAAACCAGTCCGGACCTGTTCGTAGTTGCGGTTGTAGTCACAGAATCCCAGTTTGTCGCTGATGGAGTTACTGTTGATGGACAAACAGATGCTGGCCTGAAACAGAACAAAGTTCAAAGTTCATTCTCAGGAGTTTTTTTGAAGCAGCTGATCTCAGTGAAGCACTCACTTTGGAGAAACAGTGGAAGGTGAAGTAGTAAAGTCCAGGTGAGCTGCAGGTGAAGTAACCCGTGGCTTTGTTAAAGTCTTCAGGCATGTTCACCACAGTGCTCTCAAAGGTCACCACCTGATCCAGGAGACATGAGGAAAACCTGTTCAAATCCAACTAAAACCTCTTCAAATCCAACTAAAACCTCTTCAAATCCAACTAAAACCAGGATTCAAATCCTCTTCAAATCCAACTAAAACCTCTTCAAATCCAACTAAAACCTGTTCAAATGCAACTAAAACCTGTTCAAATCCAACTAAAACCTGTTCAAATCCAACTAAAACCTCTTCAAACCACTAAAACCAAACTAAACCAGGACTAAAACCAGTCTTCAAATCCAACTAAACCAGGACTAAAACCTCTTCAAATCCAACTAAACCAGGTCTAAACCTGTTCAACTAAACCAGACTAAACCAACTAAAACCTCTTAAACCAACTAAAACCTGTTCCTAAACCAACTAAAAACCTGTTCAAACCAACTAAAACCAGGTTTAAACTTGACTAAAACCAGACTAAAACTGTTCAAAACCAGGTCTCCTCTTCAAATACAACTAAAACTTGTTCAAATCCAACTAAAACTTGTTCAAATCCAACTAAAACCAGTTTAAATGCAACTAAAACCTGTTCAAATCCCTTTCATTACAAATCATTGAACATTGTATCTTTGTGAAAGAGTGTTGACTTTATGTTGCGTGTTGGAGTTCAGCGTTAACCTGTCCAATCCTAGGATAGGTGTTTGTTGTCCTGACCGCTGAGAAGGCACTCTGAGACACGCCTGCATCTGTAAAACATCCCACAGACCAATCAGAGCCACACATGTTACTCTCTTAGACCACACTCTGTAGATGACGTCCTTACTTTGTCCAACTCCCTCGGAGCCTGGTTTTCCAGGTGAACCAGGGGGACCCATGAGACCCAGCGTTCCCTGGTAACCTTTAGGACCCATCGGCCCCTGGAGACCTTTGGGCCCCGCGTCCCCCTTCAGACTCAAAGGATTCACAAAACTCTCCTTCCTCACAGCTGCAGGGGTTTAGAGACACATGGGTTAGACTTGTTTAGACCTAGTTTAGTCCTAGTTTAGACCTGGTTTAGACCTGGTTTAGTCCTGGTTTAGACCTGGTTTAGACCTAGTTTATACCTGGTTTAGACCTAGTTTAGTCCTGGTTTAGACCTGGTTTAGACCTGGTTTAGACCTAGTTTAGTCCTGGTTTAGACCTGGTTTAGACCTGGTTTAGAACTGGTTTAGTCCTGGTTTAGAACTGGTTTAGACCTAGTTTAGACATGGTTTAGATCTGGTTTAGACCTGGTTTAGACCTGGTTTAGAACTGGTTTAGACCTAGTTTAGACCTGGTTTAGATCTGGTTTAGTCCTGGTTTAGACCTGGTTTAGACCTGGTTTAGTTCTGGTTTAGTCCTGGTTTAGACCTGGTTTAGACCTGGTTTAGTCCTGGTTTAGACCTGGTTTAGACCTGGTTTAGATCTGGTTTAGACCTGGTTTAGACCTAGTTTAGTCCTGGTTTAGACCTGGTTTAGACCTGGTTTAGACCTGGTTTAGACCTAGTTTAGTCCTGGTTTAGACCTGGTTTAGACCTGGTTTAGTCCTGGTTTAGACCTGGTTTAGACCTGGTTTAGACCTGGTTTAGACCTGGTTTAGTCCTGGTTTAGACCTGGTTTAGACCTAGTTTATACCTGGTTTAGACCTGGTTTAGACCTGGTTTAGAACTGGTTTAGTCCTGGTTTAGAACTGGTTTAGACCTAGTTTAGACCTGGTTTAGATCTGGTTTAGACCTGGTTTAGACCTGGTTTAGATCTGGTTTAGACCTGGTTTAGACCTGGTTTAGACCTGGTTTAGACCTGGTTTAGTTCTGGTTTAGACCTGGTTTAGACCTAGTTTAGTCCTGGTTTAGACCTGGTTTAGATCTGGTTTAGTCCTGGTTTAGACCTGGTTTAGACCTGGTTTAGTCCTGGTTTAGACCTGGTTTAGACCTGGTTTAGACCTAGTTTAGTCCTGGTTTAGACCTGGTTTAGACCTGGTTTAGATCTGGTTCAGTCCTGATTTAGACCTGGTTTAGTCCTGGATTAGATCTGGTTTAGATCTGGTTTAGTCCTGATTTAGTCCAGGTTTAGATCTGGTTTGGATCTGGTTTAGTCCTGGTTTAGACCTGGTTTAGTCCTGGTTTAGACCTGGTTTAAATCTGGTTTAGTCCTGGTTTAGATCTGGTTTAGTCCTGGATTAGATCTGGTTTAGATCTGGTTTAGTCCTGATTTAGTCCAGGTTTAGATCTGGTTTGGATCTGGTTTAGTCCTGGTTTAGATCTGGTTTAGATCTGGTTTAGATCTGGTTTAGTCCTGGTTTAGACCTGTTTTAGACCTGGTTTAGTCCTGGTTTAGTACTGGTTCAGATCTGGTTTAGTCCTGGTTTAGACCTGGTTTAGACCTAGTTTAGACCTGGTTTAGTCCTGGTTTAGTCCTGGTTTAGACCTGGTTTAGATCTGGTTTAGACCTGGTTTAGTTCTGGTTTAGTTCTGGTTTAGTCCTGGTTGAATCTGGTTTACTTGTTTAGATCTGGTTTCCTGGTTTATTGTCTGTTTAGATCTGGTTTGATGGTTTACATCACCTGTAGACATGGTTTAAAACCTGGGTTTAGACCTGCGCTCCTTTCCTGGTTTAGACCTGGTTTAGACCGGTTCTCCGTTGGCGCCTGGTTTAGATCCTGCAGACCTTTTAGACCTGGTTTAGTCCTGGAGACAATTTATATTATTTTTCTTTTCATGTGCCTCTTCATTTTTAATCAAACTTTGCACTTTTTTTTTTTGTTGTTAATCTGTGATGTAACTAGTGCACTTCCTGGTCCTGGAGTCCTGGTTTAGACTGGTTTAGACCTGGTTTAGACCTGGTTTAGTCCTGGTTTAGACTGTTTTAGCTGGTTTAGTCCTGGTTTAGACCTGGTTTATCCTGGTTTAGACCTGGTTTAGTCCTGGTTTAGACCTGGTTTAGTCTGGTTTAGTCCTGGTTTAGACCTGGTTTAGACCTGGTTTAGACCTGGTTTAGTCCTGGTTTAGTCCTGGTTAGATCTGGTTTATCCTGGTTTACTGTTTTAGACCTGGTTTAGTCCTGGTTTAGACCTGGTTTAGTCCTGGTTTAGAACCTGTTTTAGTCTGGTTTAGTCTGGTTTAGTAGTCCTGGTTTAGAACTGAAAACCTGTCCAAGTCTAGTTATATTCAGTTTAAATTAGACCTGGTTTAGTCTGGTTTAGACCTGGTTTAGATCTGGTTTAGAAACCTGGTTTAGTTCTGGTTTAGACCTGGTTTAGACCTGGTTTAGACCTGGTTTAGTCCTGGTTTAGACCTGGTTTAGTCCTGGTTTAGAGGTCTGGTTTAGACCTGGTTTAGATCTGGTTTAGACCTGGTTTAGTCCTGGTTTAGTCTGGTGGTTAGACCTGGTTTAGTCCTGGTTTAGACCTGGTTTTAGACCTGGTTTAGTTGGTTTAGTCCTGGTTTAGTCCTGCTTTAGTCCCGGTTTAGACCTGGTTTAGTCCTGGTTTAGTCCTGGTTTAGTCCTGGTTTAGACCTGGTTTAGTCCTGGTTTAGACCTGGTTTAGACCTGGTTTAGACCTGGTTAAGTCCTGGTTTAGTCCTGGTTTAGTCCTGGTTTAGTCCTGGTTTAGACCTGGTTTAGACCTGGTTTAGACCTGGTTTAGTTCTGGTTTAGTTCTGGTTTAGACCTGGTTTAGACCTGGTTTAGTCCTGGTTTAGACCTGGTTTAGTCCTGGTTTAGACCTGGTTTAGACCTGGTTTAGTCCTGGTTTAGACCTGGTTTAGACCTGGTTTAGTCCTGGTTTAGACCTGGTTTAGACCTGGTTTAGACCTGGTTTAGACCTGGTTTAGACCTGGTTTTAGACCTTTAAGTTTATTTGTTCTAAAGAGTTTGTTCTGATTCCTTTTTAGTCTTGTGTAGCGCCTCCTGAAGGTAAGGGTCACTCATAACGCTCTGTGACCTCTGTTCTTCTGTAGATCGTCCACAGGGACCAGGGTCATTTTCCAGTGGCCTTCATGGCATTGTTACAGAAAAGATCTCTTTTTTTAAATTTATCCCGAACAGTGAGAGCAAATGTGTTTTAATGCTGCCCCCTGAAGTTCTCAAGCCCTAAGTACACGACAGACAAATGAAGCCTGGGGTTAAACGAAGACTAATTGTATTTTATGGGTAAAAACATTGGCAAATGAATTTAAAGAATTGTTCTGATGTTTGCTGCAGTGATGTATATTTCTTTAAATGTGGACATAAGGGACGTGCTCTGTTCAAAAGTGATACTTAAACACAACCCAAAAGCAGGTACTTATCACCTGCTGCACATCAAAAAGTCTGCAGTCCAGAAACCCTAGTAACTTAAAAATCACAAACCTCTGTTGAAATATTGGGCTGAAAAGTGTTCTTGGAAACCTTCTAAGAACACAGCACATTTTATCACTCATAGATTTCCACAAAAACAAGGACAAGCCCCAACGTGTGGTGTTTTCATTTCCGTTAAAGCGACAGAGACTAAACCAGGATTAATATTATTCAACGTTAACGATGCTTATTAATGTCAACGTCTATGAAATGATTTGTTCTTAAAGGGGTTTGTTCTGATCTGATCCTGGCTTTATTGATTTATTCAGATTAATTAGGACTAAACTACAATAAAGACAATGTTCTGTCTCTGATTATTTGCTTCTTAATTATCTTTAACGTAATCTCATTTTCTCCAGAGAGTAAAGTAATGTTTGAGGATAAAAAGAATGAAACTGAAGAATAACGAGTGGTTTCAGTTCTTTGTGATTCTAATGAGGAGTCGTTTCACTTTAACTCTGTCCAGACATGTTTTCAGAGCCTCTTCACTTTACCTTTAAACTTCATCAGCTTTAAAAAACTTTGCACTTAATGTGAGTAAAAGAGAAAAGTGGTCTTTTTTAAAAGAATATATGAAAGTTAAATGACATTTATTTCAGTCAGTGTTTAGATTAAACACTGGTAATAGTTGTTCAGCTGGAGACACAGAACAGACGACCCACGTTATCTCAGCCCCCTTTTAAATATCTAACACTTTATCTTTTTACGCACAATATCCAGGTTACATTGTATTATCGCTGTTACTGATCGAACTGATTTACTGCTGTGGTTTAACGTTCTTCACTATTACAGGTCAATTTATGAAAGTCAAAGGTTATTTAATATAAATATTGTTCATTTTGTGGCTGGTATGCTAAGAATAAAAAAAGGGAGTAACTTTAACATTACATTTTTAAAATCAATGAAATGGCACTAGACATTAATCTTTTGTTCTTTTAAAATACTGCAAAAGCATTACTGAAGATGAATTTCATTTAATTTCTTTATTTTTAATGTTTACAGACTTGGGGCTTTAAATGTGTATTTTGCAAAACAGACAAATGCAAAGATTGTTATTTTTCATTTATTTGAATGAATGAGGTTCATAGGTTTGATTGTTATCGATGTTTTAAGCTGTTTCTTTAACAAAACCAAAGTAGGACTGATTACGGTTGACAGAGAGTTCCAACTTTAGCATTTAGCATTCTTAAATAAAAAGTAGACTTTCTAAAAGAGCCTCTTTGTTGTCTGTGAGGAATGTGGAGATAAAAGTGTCTCTTCTCAGAACAGAACCAGGTGACTTTCTGTTTCCTGGAGGAATAAAAACATAGCCTTATCTGGGACCTGTTTGTCTGAGTGTTCTGGGATCTGATTGGCTGGCTCTGGACCAATAGATTTGTTCCGTGGTCAGAATATATTAGGTTTTACTGTAGGTTTGCTCAGGTGCAACGGGACACCGAGGATTTACCTGAGACTGGAGCAGAGCTGACAGGTGAGAGACTGGACAAGGACTGGACCAGGACTGGACCAGGACTAAACCAGGACTAAACCAGGTCTAAACCAGGACTAAATCTTACAAGGGAAACAATACAGGACTTACTTTATGTCTATAACAAACTCGAGTTTAAACCAAGGACTCCAGGACTATATGTAGCCTGGTGTACCAGACCGTTTTCCTTTTTTCAAAAAGAGCACAGTCTGGTCTCTTTCTCACAGCTTCCTCAGCGTTTTTGTGTTCGGACCAATCACAAGCCGTTTGTCTGCCGCAGGGCGTGGTTCACTGCCCACATCATAAACAACTAACTCGGCCTTCACCATGATGGACGCTGCTACAGAGAGGCCGTTTGTTTCTGCTCTCACTTTGGTGTTGAATAACCAGCAAAGTCTAAAAACAATAAACCGCTCTGGTGTCCACTCTACTGCTGGACATGTTAACTAGCGACGCTAACTTGGCCCTCCCGGTGGCCCTCCTGGTGGCCCTCCTGGTGGCCCTCCTGGTGGCCTTTTTTCGCTCCACGTCCGGCGTTTCTCTGATTGGTTAACATTCCTCTTGTAAACCCCGCCCTTCAAATTGAATGCAAGCATCCAGGTCTCAGAGTAGACTATGGGAGGAGGAGTCCAGGACTAAACAAGACCAAACAAGACCAAAGTCACACAGTGATTTACAGATTAAAGGCCAGACATTCCAACCTGTAACAGAACAATAATGACTGTGTATCTGTTCAAATACAGTTTTACAGCTGTTACCAGCCCTTTTATGATCCACTGTAGTCTTTATATAACACTCCTGCGCTGTACTTCCTCAGAATAAAAACCTGCCCCGAGGTTAAACATAAACCTGTTTCCGTCGAGGGATTAGAGAGAAAATAACAGAAAACTGATCGTCTTCAGCAGCAAATATTTGTGCCGTCTGCCACTACATTAACACGTCTCTGGTGTCTCGGTTTAAAGATTTAACTGTAAATTCATGTTGTAACTGTAAGATCTGAGGCTCTTTGTGACAATGAAAAAAAAAAGTTGTATAAATGTCTTTTTCTTGTCTTTTTCTTTTAGCCAACATGAAAATAGCATCATTTAACGTCCAGAAGTTTGGCAAAAAAAAAGCCTCGGATCCGAACATTATGAGGATCCTGGCAAAGGTACATAAGAAACAGTTTCTAAAGGTGCACTATACAAGATAAGGTCATCATGCAAAGACTGTTTAAAGAATGAAAAATAAAGCAGTCCGTGACATTTACAGAACACTGTGATCTGCCCTTTTCCAGATCGTGGTTCGTTACGACATCATCCTGATCCTGGAGGTGGTGGACCACAGCGAAGCCGCCATTAAAACCTTGTTGGAGGCCATTAACAAGTCAGTACTGTACTTTTTAAAAAACATTACATGGAGATCTGCCCTCTGTAATGTAATCTTGTCCTTAAAGTGAAACTTGGCTGTGTTTTTCTACAGAGCGAACAGGAAGCACCACTACAGTCTTCAGATCAGCAGTCGACTCGGACGAGCGCGATACAAGGAGCAGTTCATGTTTCTCTACAGGTTTTTACCACTAACTATGTCTCATTCAGCCCATTTAAATCAAACATATATCATTGGAACCCACTTTGTAACTACTTTGTGTGGATTCAAGTTTCTCACAGAGCTGTAAAAAAATACCAAAATAAAAGCCTCATTTATATTGTTTACTGTTTTTAGGGACAACTTGGTAAACTTCATCGGCTCGTATCAGTTTGACGACTGTAAAACGTTGAAAGAAGACGTTTTTTCCCGAGACCCGTACATCCTGAGATTCAACTGTCTCACATCAGGTGAGTTTTACAGTAGACTATATAAACCTCTGTACTTACTTTTACTGCAGTCTTTGTCATGTGTTGGTTTATCCTTGAACCATTTGTCTCCAGTGCTCGAGGACCTGGTGCTGATCCCGGTTCACACGACACCTGAAGACTCAGAGAAAGAGCTGGACAAACTCTACGATGTGTTTCTGGACGTAAAAAAAAAGTGGAAGACTGACGTAAAGACACATTTCCTCACTTTGTTATGAGAGATTAAACTTTATAAAATGGATAATTTTGCCAATGTAGCTACAGAAATCCCTTTACAACACTTTCAACTTTTTGAGGTGGTGAGAACAGCCCTGGATTGAAGGTTCTTGCATCTTGTTCTTGACACATTGTCTGAGCAGAACCTTTTTCTTGTGGTTGTTCGAGAACTATTATGTGATTAGTCAGAAATCTAATGTGGACGTGGTTAATGGTCTTGTCACCTCAAAGTGAAGTATGTACCAAGCTTTAAAGGCCATTAGCATTACCAGCAATGTTTAACGTTTTTACCGTTATACTTCCGATATACTTTTAAACTTACGGTAATTTTTCTCAACATGACACAAATTCTTGTCTATTTTTCCAGAACATCATGATTCTCGGAGACTTTAACGCAGACGGTTCGTATGTTTCCAAAAGAGACATGAAGAAGATCCGTATTCGCAGCGACAAGAACTTCCACTGGCTGATCTCGGACGAGGAGGACACCACAGCGAGCAACAAAAACGACCACACTTACGACAGGTAAAAACACACCTACAGGACAGGTAATAACACACCTACAGGACAGGTAAAAACACACCTACAGGACAGGTAATAACACACCTACAGGACAGGTAATAACACACCTACAGGGCAGGTAAAAACACACCTACAGGACAGGTAATAACACACCTACAGGGCAGGTAATAACACACTAACAACAAGTAATAACACACCTTCACGACAAGTAACAACCATATCCCCGACAAGTAATAACACACTTCTGACAGGTAATAACACCTACAACAGGTAATAACACATATATATATATATTTCAGGATTGTCGTTTATGGAGACGACATGGTCAATGCCATCGTCCCTAAATCAGCCAAATCTTTCAACTTCCAGAAAGCCTACAAACTCACAGATGAACAGGTGCCTTTACATTTTCTCCCTAATAACCCACTCCAGCTTTATTCTCAGAGATAACTTATAGTGAGTGGTTTGTGTTCTGCAGGCGTTGGATGTGAGCGACCATTATCCCGTCGAGGTGACTCTGAAGTCCAAGATCCAAGAAGAAGAGGAAGGTGAGAGGATTCAGACTTGACAAGACTCAGGGCCAGAGTAGGACTAATTTTACTATTTTATTGTAACATTTTAACGCTATCTTTCTTCATCAACTTTGATTTGACATTTACACACCGTAGCTTCAACACAGCCCACAGTGAACATCTGTGAGTACTTGTTACGTACAATAGTTATGTTTCACACACATCGAAAAGATCTTTGTGGCCTTGACACTTGCTGTGTTCTTCTCCGAGACCCAATTCCTACTAAACTCTGGTGCATGTCAATAAAATGCAAACCCTGAGCGGACCGAGGAGGTCTGAACGAGCCCTAATAGGCCGAGTGTCACAAACTGATGACAGGAAACATCACTTTTACCTTTCTTGAGAAAAAACAAACCAAAACATTATTGTCCATCAACAAAACTCTGAATACGGTTTAAAATGTCCGTTGTGAATACTCTGTGGACTGGGGCCTTTTGGACCAAACTCATTTTTTGTTTTGGTGCAAACTAAATAAAGCAGACTACAAGTGTCAACACGCCCTAAATACTCACATAGTAACGAAATTAAACAAAATTTAAATCCAACGTAAAACTGTTACATTGTATGATGTCAGCTTCTGTTCTGTGGGTTTTCTAACGTCTCTGAGAAGAGCTCAGTGCAGACTCTGTAGCAGCTGCTGCGACGGAGCCATGAGAGAGAGGAGACACCAACAATACATCCAATCTTAAAAATACTCTGACATTCCTTCAGATTCCATTACAATTTTAAGCATTAACTCTTTTTCAAAAATGACAAAAATGAGACTGCATTTTTCTTTTATGTTGTCCTCATTGTAAACATTTTTCTCAATATTTTATTTTTTCCAGTGGTGTTAGATGAAAAGCAGCTGCTGCAGGCGCTCCCCCCTTCACACTGAGATCCTGTGTCTGGAGCGAGAGAAACTCAACCTGGACATACAGCTGCTCAAAATGCAGATGGAGAAACTCAAGTGAGGTTTTTCCCACTGATTACCTACAAGACAAATAAAGACCTACAGACGTTTTTACAGTACGTTTGTTTCAGAATATAGTGGTCTTAATGCTTATAGAAATGTTTTTGATATTACAGAATAATCTTTATACAATCATTTAAATCAGGTGTAAACATTTTTAATTAACCTTTTTTTATTATAATAAAATACTTTATTCCAGTTTCACTGATTGTTTTATTTATTTATTTTCATGTTTCTTTGTTAGTAAAGACAAAATAAATCAGACAACCAATTAAAAGATGAGTCAAAAGTACTAATGTTTGACCTTCTTAATGATAAACTGAAAAGTTCTTAAACATGCCCCACTTCTGTTTTATTGTACAGTCATAATGCTGCTACTTGGAGAGTCAAATATGAGTCTTGTGTTTTTTCCAGTTCCTGTCAAATATGTTAATAACACGTTTGTGGTGTGTCTTTTTACCGTGAGGCCCCTCGAAGCTGCTTCACAGGGGCTTTTCTCTCACATAACTGAGACTAAACCTGTCCACACTAGACTTTTCTGTAAAGGACTGAGCCTCTTGGAGCTCAACAGTAAAAGTGGAGACAGTGGGCTTTAACAGTAAATCAACAGAGAACTTGCACAATGCAGCACCGCATTTTTTTTTCGGTTTCACTTGATGCAAAAGCACAATAATGCCCCAGGTTCATTGAATCGACCCCACAGCCACAAAATTCAAATTAAATAACTGCATACTAATGCTACACACAAATTTATGCAACAGAGATAAAGAGACGGCCGTCAATGTACTGGTCGTACCAGATAATATAGTCTTCCACTATATTGCCGGTGAACAAACAATACCACATTTCTGCCAGAGCCGCTGAGGGGATAGGAGGGGTTATTCAATCACTTGTAGACAAAGGTGCACTAGTTAAACTTAAATACTTAAAAAACCTGGCTGGCCTTTGACCTTTCC
Source organism: Perccottus glenii (assembly GCA_024416835.2). NCBI lineage: Eukaryota > Metazoa > Chordata > Actinopteri > Gobiiformes > Odontobutidae > Perccottus > Perccottus glenii. The sequence continues at coordinate 30,210,837 of CM044554.2, forward strand.
ATATTTGTCTGCCATTAATGCTATTATAATTCCCACTGCACCCCTAGTCCCAGATGTGAATTCTATTCTGGCCTCATTACCATTAAGAGTCTACATACTACACTATTACTGATCTCTGATGTGTACACTTCTCGATCCCAATGTAATTTTTCTAATAAGTTTACATACCCTAGCAGAATTTGTGAATTTTGGGCCATTTTTCAAAGAATATGAATGAGAACACAAAAACCTTTCTTTCGTGTTAGTGGCTGGGTGAAGCCATTTATTGTCAAACAATTGTGTTTACACTTTTTTAAATCATAATGACAACAGAAACTATCTAAATGACCCTGATCAAAGGTTGATGTAACCTGGTGATTTTGTCCTGAGAACATGCACAGTGACACAAACAGGTTTGAATGGCTACTAAAGGTAACCACCTCACCTGTGATCTGTTTGTAATCAGTGTGTGGATAAAAGGTCAGTGAGTTTCTGGGCTCCTGACAGACTCTTGTATCTTTCATTCAGTGCCAGGGAAATTGTTCGGGATGCAAAGAAAAACCCACAAATAGCTTTAGCTGAAAGACAGGACTCTCTGAAAAAAAGTGGTGTGGCTGTTTCAAGCACAACAAGGAGGCACTTGAAGAAAAATGGGCTGCATGGTCAAGAAAGCCATTACCACAAAAATGCCACAAAGCATCTCACTGACAATACACCAAACAGCTCAGAGACAAGTCATTTGGAGTGATGAGACCAAAATTTAACTTTTTAGCCACAACCATAAACGTTACATTTGGAGAAGCGTCAACAAGGTCCATGGTGCACCAAGGTACACAGTCCAACTGTGAAACATGGAGGTGGAGCGGATGTTTTGGGGATGTGTGAGCTACAAAGGCACAGGAAAAGATGAATACAACATGTTATCAGAAAATACTGGAGGAAGATTGGCACTCATTGGCCCAGAAGCTGCACATGGGACATACTTGGACGTTCCAACACGACAACGATCCAAAGCACAAGGCCAAGTCGACTTGTTATTGGCTACAGCAGCAAAAAGTGAAGGTTCTGGACAGACCTCAGTCTCCTGACCTCAGTATCATTGAGCCACTCTGGGGAGATCTCAAATGTGCAGTTCATACAAGACAGACCAAGAATTTACAGGAACTGGAGGCTTTTTGCCAAAAAGAATGGGCAGCTTTACCATCTGAGAAAATAAAGAACCTCATCCACAACGACCACAAAAGACTTAGAGCTGTCATCGATGTTAAAGATGGCATTACACGGTATTAAGAACTGAGATATGTAAACTTTTGACCATTTGGGTAGTTTTTGTTGTCATTATGTTTTAAAAAGTGTAAACACAGTTGTTTGACAATAAATGGCTTCACCCAGCCACTGAATGGAAAAAAAGTGTTTTGTGTCGTCATTCATATTCTCTAAAAAATGGCCTCCTCAAAATCACAAATTCTGCCACAATGAGCACAACTGTACATCCAAATAGCCAGTATTTATACTGGATAGATTATTGAGGTTTACAATAAAGAGGTGTAATTTAATGTGGGCCTCTGCAGGGCTATTTGGAGAGCTCTGCCTACATTCAGCAGCGGTCAAGCGTGACCTGGATGATTTGATGCAATTAATAAATTTGTTACAGAGGTTAACACCGAATACTTACCACAAGGCTTTAAATTAACAACACTCTTAGGGATTAAATACGTGCAGCTAAACACTGAAGTTGAATTTAATTATTGGATAAAATTAAGTTTAGTGCAAACTAACCATAGCAATATTGCCAAAAACAGAAATTGTTCTCCTCAGACTTCTTCTCTTACCATTTTTGTTGAGGCTATGAATAATATCCAAATACAACTGTGGTTTGGATCCAAATCAGTAGGAGAGATAAAAGTCAACACTGTGGATTGTAAAGAACCAATGCAACCACTTGTTCAAGATATAGCCCACCTGTTTCAGTTAATGAACTAAAGAATGTTTCTTTCTGCTTCCAGGGAGTGTAAAAGTGTAGAAGTCAATCTGAAACAGATCCCGGTCCCTGAAAGAGTTGGGGCGCAGTGGCTCAGTGGTAGAGTAGTCCTTCATACATTTTTTGCCGGGCTTGAATTTTGGGGCCAATAAATTTGACTTTTAGTTGCACGTTTACTGGGTCTAATTGAGGATCATTTTGCAGAAAAAAAATGAAATTAATAAATAAAAAAATAAAAAATTCATCACCGGCTCGGGCCTAATTAATAATAATAATAATAATACATTTTATTTATAACGAGCCTTTCTGGACACTCAAGGTGGCCTTACAACAATAGTAAAAACACAATAGCACACTGGTGATAAGACAGGCGGGAGGGACTGAGAGCCGTAGAGTGGAGGAGGAGCAGAGGGCGCGGGGCGGAGATGTGGAGGAGCTCAGAGAGATATGGAGGGGCTTTAAATGTGAGGAGCAGTATTTTATAGTTGATGCAGTTTGTGATGGAGCCAGTGGAGCTGTTGCAGGACGGGTGTGATGTAATTAGTGGAGGGGGGGGGGCATGTGATGATGCGGGCGGCTGAGTTCTGGACCAGTTGAAGTTTATGAAGGGTTTTTTGAAGGAGTCCAAGGGGGGGCGGAGGTGAAAGTAGGCAGAGCGGGTGACATTATTGATGTGGGAAGTGTAGGAGAGTGTACTGTCGAGGATGACACCCAGACTCTTTACCTGATGGGGAGGGGGTTTAGTTTAAGAAAGTTTGTGGTGAACCAGGATTTAATTTCAGAGAGACAGTTGATCAGGGAGGAGGGTGAGAGTGAGGTGTCATCAGCGAAGCAGTGGAAGTCAATGTGATGTTTTCAGTCTTCTTTGGTTTCTCTGCTTTGTCTTTTGGGAAATGATTCTATGCTGTAGATTTATCATAATTTTCAATAACAATATCAGTGCCGGCATTCTTCCGTCACAATAATGACGTATAGATGCATGTTGATGACGTCCCAAATCTGCTAATTCTTCAAACTCACTTCTCTGCACACTTACATCAAAGTGCACTTCCACCAAGTACACCCTTTGTGGAAGACCACAGGAGAGAAGAGAGAAGAGAGATAAATTAAGCACAATGGGACATCTCTGTCTTCAGGAGCATCACCTGCTGCAACATTCATTTATTACATTTACAGCTGGATCCGCAGCAAGATCTCACATTAACTGTAGAATATATATTTAGTCTTAGAACCCTCCTCGCTCCTCGAACTGCTTCTGTCATGGTTTAGGAAAGACTGGAATCAGATAAATCACCTTTAAACTCCTGCAAAACCAACAGCACTGACTAAATGAATGGCTCAGAGAAACTGTCTATTGCTTAAACAAATTAATTTCTGTGGATCCCAATATTGTGTCAACAACGGCTAAAGCTATTCTCATAAAAAAGCTAAACCATTGTTGGCCTATAACCTAAATATCACTTTATAATGTCACTCGCCAAAGTTAATGCTCACTGTTCTTTGCTGTGAGAGATTCTTTCTGTGCTTGTGCAGTGTTTATCCTTCACACCAGCAGCTCATGTCTCGTCTCTGATTGGTCAGTGTTTCTATCCTTCGAGTTTCCACAGAGGTCAACCTCGAGAGAAAGTGAACCAGTCTTGTGATAGGGTTAAACCTGAAGTTACCTCCAGCTTCTAGTACAGGGGCCGGGTTTAGTTTTGGTTTTGGGTGGTTCGAGCCCCGCTTGAGACATCCCAAAACATCATAACATCCTGCGTCCCGATATAAACTGTGAGCAGGTAACCCTGGAGTAGGAGGAGCCAAGCCTGAGGGAGTGTTATAAGAATTCTTTATCCAGAGCGACACAGAGTATAATTTAAAAAGGAATGGTCAGGTTTAATTCTTGCAAGAATGAAGCCAAGACAACAAGGTTTTCTGTGAGCTGTGTTATGGTCCAGTAAAAAAAAAAAGCAGTAATAAAGTAATAAAGTAATAAATGAAGCAATAAAACAGGTTAATGTGACTTACAAGAAGCAGTAAGAGTTTATACTCGAAGACAGGAAGGGCACTAAACGATGGGTGAACATTAATCTTTGCACAAAATAAAGATATAAACTGTACAAAATAATGCACTGTGCCTCTTGCCAACGACAATCTAAAGACGAACAGCTCCAGAAGAAACTCCACAGATTCAAGAGGATAAGCTTTTTCACAGAAGACACTGGCTGAGCACAAACCTCAGTCCTGAGACGGTAAGATCGTTTACTGAGCTCTGCCTAAAAACATGTCTGTGGTTAACTCTCGAAGGTTATTTTACAGTGACTAGTGACAATAACAATTTAAAATGTCATCTTGTTTAATTTGGTATTTGGTTATTAATGTGGTGCAGCTGTTTGTAGCCTTGAAAAACTGTGCTTTGATTTTAGATTTTAGCCCTCTGACTAAAGCAGAGTCTACCCAATGGAAATGTTCATCTGTCAGTCTGCTTCTGAACTTTTTTACTTTTTTACAAACCACCATCAGTAAACAACTCTTCCTTATACCACTTATACCTTTTAGAATTCAGACAAATATACCCCTGTTTTGACTTAATAATGTGTATATGCTACACACACATTTTACTTAAATTATTCTTTTGTACTTAGGTATTCAAAAGTAAAAAAAATACAATATCACTCAACTTTCGCTAAGTCAATAAATGGCTCAATATAATTAACGCGTCATATTGAGCCATTTATTGACTTAGCAAAGTCTGCTTTTGTGTTTTCATTTAAAATGCTCCCAAATGCTGCTTCTTTTCCTACTGTCTCTTACTTTTGTATTGGTGCACTCCTCTTCCTTCGTCCTGTTCAGAGCACCTGTGTATAAGACCCTCTCTGCCTAATGCTATGACCCTGGTTTGTCCCATTCAAACTGTGTGTGTCACTTGTGCATGTTATCAGACCAAAATCAGCTTTATTTGGGCAGTTTCTGTTTCCATTAAGATTTGAAAAGAGTAAACAGGGTTGTTTGACATGAAATGGCTTCATCCAAACACTACTGTTAGTGTCATTGATATTCTCTGAAAAATGGCCAAACAATTCAAAGATTCTGGCAGGATATGAAAATGTATGAGCACAACTGTAGGTCTGTCCTCACCTGATGGTTTACACAGCAGCATGTGACATTCAGTCGACTCACCGACTACCAACACCGATTCAGTCGACAGTGAAGCACCGTCATTCTGACTTGTATTACTTTACCAAAATAAATTTTATAAATGTTTTTTGTTTATAAGCTGGTGCTTTACAGAAATAAAAGACAAATTTAAAGTAAACAGACGACAGTAAACAGAAAGATTTAGAACAAGAAACACAAGTAAAATACAGAAATAAATAAAAATGTATACACCTTCAGTCGTCTTTACTGAATGTAGGCGGAGCTAAAGAGGAAGGTTTTTAACTTCACCAGGTTTAGTTCTAACTCTGGGCTCGAGCAGAAGTCTGTCCCAAATGTTCTCAGAGTCCGAGGTTCAGAAGGAACTGTCAGAAATATATTCTGGTTTTAAAGTCTATTCTCCAAAAGAAAGACTATTGCAGAGATTTTAAAACTGTCATTAAGTTGTTAATGTTAAGTTATGTTCCAGACTGTAAGGAATTATTGACTATATCAGTGAGTTGTGGTAACAAACTGCTTAGTACTGATTTTAGAAATCTAGTGGGTAAAACATCGAGGCAGCAGGTGGATGAACTCAGGCTGGAGACAGTTTTTTCAATTGTTCTGTCATTAATTTGTGTAAAATGTGTTAAACCAACCAAGTGTCTCCTAGGTGGCTGCAGTGTTGTTTTATGCCCTTTGGACTGTATCGCATGTTTAATACCTTGAACCTTGTCGTTGAAAAACAAAAACAAACTCATTGCATTTAGTGGTGGAAACTAATTCTGGAGGAAATGGAGCTGGGGTTTTGTTAATCTGTTCACTGTAGCAAACAGGACACACAGGTTGTTACTATTGTTGTTGATGATCATTGTGAGCATTGCTCCATGAAGCCTTCTGCCTCGTCCTGATCACTTTAACCTTAACAGGAACAATGGTGTCCATAACATTTAAAACACCTGAAGTATAACAATTCAACAAATCATCAACTTGACCTGATGAGGCATTTTCAAACCTGATTGCCTCCATAAACTGTGTCCTGGTGTTATCGTTAATGTGTCTCTTTTTTACAACAGTAGGTCCAACAGCAACTTTTGGAATTATGGACAGATGAAAAAAGACACAAGAATGATCAGATAGAGCAACATCAATCACAGTGACATCTGAAATATGAACACCTTTAGTAATGACCAGGTCCAGAGTGTGACCTCTGTTATGGGTCGGCTCATTAACATGCTGACAAAGACCAAAGACCACGGGGGATTATTATGAGGCATTCTGGATTATGAGGCTCTGGCAGGAGGACTTCTGAACCTGGAATAATCAGACATATTTCTGCAGTTGTCTGTTTGCAGTGACTCAGCTCCTCAGGCCCAACACTACATTAAGACTTTTTTTTGGAGAGGAATAGTTTAATATTAAAAAAGAGATATATTTGAGTGTGGGGCATATATGTGACCTCTGTTGCCCCTGGTGGACAGGGTTTTATTTGTTTGCACTTAGAGAGGCTGTTAGACTGTGGACGGTTGAAAGGCCTCTGTTTGTGATCAGAGCTCACTGTGTTTGACTCGTTCACCTTTCAGACTGAGACAGAACATGAATAATGTCAGTGTGGACGAAGAGGAGGCCCAGTCTTCACAGAGCCATGATAAAGAGAGAGGTGTGTTCATGAAGGAACCTCCAGATGGCAGCAGCGAGCCAGGGCCCTCTCCAACACAGTGAGTAGCATCATCAGCTGTTTGTGTTTGATTTAAGAACACTGTGGTTCACCTGAAACAGCACAGGACACATTCATGGAGCCACTGCTTTAACTGAGGCTCAGGCCCAAAAAGAAGGAAACTGTAAAGTGTGTGTTTTTCTGAACAGAACAGAGTCAGAGGAAGTGCTCACTGCTGCTTATTAACACTCACTGTACAATAAATCCTGTTGTTTTAGAGATGAGTGTCACAAACAGAGAGCAGTGTCTCCAGTGTCCAGCTGTGAGTCTCTGAAGAGCGACTGGTCCATGATCCCTCCTATACTCTTCAGTAAAGAACCTGGAGCTCCACAGAGTCGGCTGTAAGTGATGCACTAATATCATTTATATTGACTTCATTATTGTTATTGTTATCATTATTATTATTATAATTATTAATTTATTTGATTGGGACTGTGCATGTTAATGAACACACACGAGACACAACCACATGAATAAACGTGCCAGATTGTAGCCTTAGGCTAATTTCCATCCGTTGTCCCAACATTCTCACACATTCATTCACCAGTGCTGTGTCACTGGAGGCCAGGTGGGTTAAGTGTCTTGCCCATGGACTCAACGACAGTAGCCACTGTGCCCACCTCATCAGCAGCTGATCAGTGCAGATATATTCACTGAACCATCACAAACTGTGTAAAACTGGAGACAGGGCACATTCAGCCCAAAGGAAGACTGTCCTGTTTATCGTCCATCCATCCATCTTCTTCTGTTTATCAGGGGCCGAGTCGCTTGGGCAGCAGTCAAAGCAGAGACGCCCAGCCTCCCCTTTTCCCAGACACGTCCTCCAGTTCTTCTTGGGGATACCAAGGCATTCCCAGGCAAGCCAAAAGACATTGTCCCTCCAGCGAGTCCTAGGTCTTCCCTAGGACCTCTTCCTGGTGGGACAATTTCTTTGAGGCCGACCGATAGTCCTTCTCTATGGCCTCACCAAACTCCTTCTAGACCCCAAGTTTTTGCCCCGCAACCACTCGGGCTGCTGGTCCCTGTCAGTCCCACAAGAGCCAACCAAGCTCGGTAGGCCTTCTTTTTCCTTACTTCCGGTCTCCACCACCTGGTTCTGGGATTGCCGCCGTCGACAGGCACCGGAGACTTCATTTGGTTCTGCCGAGTCTGTCCAGCTTCTCCACTGCCATCTGGTCCAACTCACCACCAGGGGGTGATCAGTTGACAGCTCCATCTCTTCACCCGGGTGCCCAATGATTCAACCACAAAGTCTATCATCGACTTCTAGCCTAGAATGTCCTGGTGCCATGTGCACTGGTGGACACCCTTATGACAAACCATAACTAGCACAGAAGCCCAACACTAAAGCACATATTACAGAGAGAGGCCTACTTAAATCATTTCTGATTTATTAAAAATGTATGTCCATCTCTAAAGCAGGCCTACAGTCTGTAAAATTGGCTTGATTTGGTCCGCCTGGTGCTCAATATAACTTTAAAGATATAAAGGGTTTTTAAAAATTTGACAATTTAGGTAGGTTTGTGCATGTGTGCACATTTCCACACTTCCGCACAGTCCACTTTTAATCTTATTTTTGAAAGGGCTGGGTCAAACAGTATAGGTTTGGGTCAAAAAGATTTGCAGGACTCTAATTAGAAGCCACCTTGTCAGATCAAAATGAAGCAGATTTTTTCTTTCAATTACATGTAAAAAAAAATATGTTTGACCAGTGGCCCACGGCCCAATATTACATTTCCGTTCTGGCACTCCTCACTGTCAGCACTGCTCATAGATAATTTTCCCCTTCAGTATAGGTCTGGTGCCTGTGAGGCCCTTGCATGTTGGGGGCCCTAGGTTATTGCCTAATCTTGGCCAATGGTAAGCCTGCCACTGGGACTATGAGCAAGCCCACACCTACCCGCCACCTCTCACTTTGGGCAACTCCAGAGTAGTAGAGAGTACCAGAGCCACCGCTGTACGTGGAGGTGAGTACGACCATCTCTAGTCGGCATCTCTAATTCCCCCGCACAAGCTAAGGCTTCTTCCCTGCCAGCGAGGCATTTTTCCATGTCTGGGGACTGGGTTGCCGAGGTCCCCGCCTTTGACTTGCACCCAAGCCACATTGCTCCAACCCCTTACGGGTACTCCCGCAGGTGGTGGGCCCACAGGAGGAGTTTATTATCAGCTGTTTTTATCTGTCAGTAATAATTCACTTCTAATGTCTTCATTTGAGCTCAGATTTAAAGTGAGAGGATGAGACACAATATGACTCCAGTCAAATAAGTTAGTTTCATTAATATCTCCATTTCCAGGAACCGGCCAAATGGAGGGGTCAGTATTTTTGTCCAAAAGCAGGGACCAGGCTGTGACCTTTGTAAAGCTGTTTTAATGAATGTGTTGATGTCCACAGAGAGAGTCCTGGTGACGGCCCATCGTCCTGTCGTCTGTGTCAGAGCGTCCTGACTGATCCAGTCTCTACCAGCTGTGGACAGTGTCTCTCTTCAAACTGGGACCAGTCTGGTTCATCTCACACCTGTCCCCAGTGTGGAAAAAGACTGGACATCTACAGCAGTTTACAGAGTAAGACTGTTCATCCTCTTTTAGAATTTTAGTTTGATTCAACGATAGTGGTTGATTCGATGATAGTGGTAGATATTAATTGTTTTAACTGATGGAAGATGAAGTATCATCTTCCATATCTTGTTAGGTCTCTTCAAATCAATTCATTTGAAGACAAGACAGACAAGACATTTATTTTTGTATAGCCCAATATTACAACAACAGTGACCTCAAAGGGCTTAACAGACTGCACTAGACAACATCCCCTGTCCTTAGACCCTCCATCAGGGTCAGGGGAAAAACTCCAAAAAAACCCAGCCGGGAAAAAAGAGAAACCTCAGGGAGAACCACAGAAGGAGGGATCCACTCCCAGGCCGTGCAGGAATGTGTCCGGGACAGTTGAAAAATACATAGAAATACACAAAACATACACAAATAAACATACACATCACCCAGCAGGTCAGAGGTTTGCGTGAACTTCTGCCGATGACTGGCAGGACCAATTAACAAGAGCTCTGTTTTATCCGAGTTCAAATGGAGGAAGTTTTGAGACATCCATGTTTTAATTGAAACGAGGCAGGCCTCTAGACACTTGATGTCAGTAGTATTATTCTCTTTTATTGGTAGATACAGCTGTGTATCATCGGCATAACAGTGGAAGTTTACTCCATAACTTCTGATGATTTGTCCCAATGGTGTAACATATAGTGAAAAAAGTATGGGACCAAGCACAGACCCTTGTGGCACACCGAATTTCACTGGTGCCGTGGAGGAGAAGGATTTATTAAAAGAGACAAAATTAGACCTATCACACAGATAGGATTCTAACCAAGCAAGAGCAGAGCCAGAGATGCCAAACACATTCTTTAGTCTGTTGATTAGCACTGCATGATCAATCGTATCAAATGCAGCGCTGAGATCTATCAATAACAGTAGAGCCAATGAGTCCTCGTCAATCTGAAGGAGGAGATCGTTAGTCACTTTAACTAAAGCTGTTTCAGTGGAATAAGAGGCCCTAAATGCAGACTGAAACGGCTCGAGGAGGTCATTTTCCGATAGATATAGAGTAAGTTGTTTTAACACAACTTTTTCCAGGACTTTAGATAGAAAAGGTAAATTGGAGACAGGACGGTAATTATTTAGGCATCCAGGATCCAGAGTAGGTTTTTTGACCAGGGGTTTGACCACAGCCTGTTTGAAGAGGGAAGGAACGGTGCCAGTAGACAGGGACAAGTTTATAATGTTTAACATAATTTGCCCTACATAGGGCCACAGTTCTTTAAGCTGTTTTGCTGGCAGGATATCCAGGAGGCATGTAGTTGCTTTACATGAAGAAACCACCTTTGTCAGCTCATCGGGATACAGGATCTAGGACTGAGAGACGAGAGGTCAGTGGATCCAAGTGAATGGGACCCGGAGCTGAGGAAGACAAAACCAAAATATTATCCCTGATATCTTCAATTTTATGTTTAAAGAAATCTAAGAAGTCTTGTGCAATAAAGGGAGAAGAGTCTTCAGTTGTTCTCGGTTGGATTAGTTTAGCAACTGTCCCAAATAGAAATCTGGGGTTATGCCGGTTTTCTCTGATTAGAGATGAGAAATAAGCCGTCTTTGCAGTGCTGAGGGCGTGCTTATAGGTGTTTACACACAAACACCACTTTTGATAATTTAGATTAGTTTTTGACTTGCGCCATATGCGTTCAAAACTCCTCGTTATACCATGGTGTAGGTCGTCTGGTTGGTCTAGGCTTTGTCCTGTGGGGTGCCACTGAGTCAGTGATGGTCGAGAGGGTTGCATGGACCTCCTTTGTGTAGGCTTCTATTGAGTTTCCAGGTGGATTTAAATTAGGAAGAACATCTGTCAGCCGTGTGGCAAACATTTCCATTACAGCCGAGCTAAAATTCCGTGTAGACACTACAAAATTGTCGGAATTTGAGGGGAGTCTATAACTAATCTCAAATTCCACCAGTGAGTGATCTGAAACAGCAGATGAAAGAGAGGAGACGAAGAGTTAGGAAACATCTATTCCCCGAGCCAAAACAAGATCCAGATAGTTTCGACTAATGTGTGTGGGCTCATGAACAAACTGGTTGAAAGACAGGGTTGTAAGCAGTAATTGAAATGCTCTGGCCAGAGGATCACACTCCTTATTTAGATGAATATTAAAGTCACCAACTAGAAGGATGTTATCAGCGTGGGTTATTAAGTCCGAGAGGAAAACTCCAAACTCATCCAAGAAAGAAGAGTAGGGACCCGGAGGGCGATAGACTACAGCTAAATAAAATGGCTTCCTTCCATTAATTTGAGAAGGAATATGTTTGATGAGTAACACTTCGAATGAGTTAAATTTTGGCTGTGATGATGGACCTGTAAAGCAAAATGCAGCTTTATGAATGGCTGCAACACCACCACCCTGTTTTTCGACGTGCGTCTTACCTGTGCATATGCATAATCAGGGGGAGAGGCATTTAGTGGCAGAAAAACACTAGGCCTAAGCCAAGTTTCACAAAGACAAGTAAATCCAAGCAATAAGAAGTAATAAGATCATTAATTAATTTGAAGAGACCTAACAATTTAATTTCCCCTTTTGGATTAATAAAGTTATTCTGAATTTGACTCTACACTTTAACATTTGTCACAAGGCCCTTTAAAGCATGTTTGCTCTTGTTCCAGGTGACCATAAGAGGAGTCTGCAGCAGAGATGTGAAAGTGTGTCTGAAGGAACTGAAACAGGAAGTAGAACGACTCTGAACAGGATCTACACTGACCTGTACATCACAGAGGTCAGTGAAGAGGTCAGTACCCAACATGAGGTCAGTCAGCTGGAGACTCAGTCCAAGAAGACTGTCCACGACGCTCAATCAGGTGCCACGACATCTTTAAAGTGTTAGCGTCCGATCAGAAGCCCATCAGAGTGGTGCTGACCAACGGCGTGGCTGGAGTGGGAAAGACCTTCTCGGTTCTAAAGTTCACTCTGGACTGGGCCCAGGGCTTAGAGAACCAGGAGGTGGATCTGGTGGTGCCCCTGTCGTTCAGAGAGCTGAACCTGGTCCCAGAGCAGGACTACAGTCTGCTGACGCTGATACAGGTTTTCTATCCAACGCTACAGAAGCTGACGGCAGAGACGCTGGCCGACAGGAAACTCCTGTTCATCTTCGACGGCCTCGATGAGAGCAGACTGCCTCTGGATTTACACAAATGTGAGGTCATCTCTGAGGTCACACAGAGGTCACAGGTCAACGTGCTGTTGGTAAACCTCATCAGAGGCACACTGCTTCCTTCTGCCCTTATATGGATCACCTCCCGACCGGCAGCAGCCAATCAGATCCCTGCAAGGTGTGTGGACAGGGTCACAGAGGTCAGGGGCTTCACTGAGGCCCAGAAGGAGGAGTACTTCAGGAAGAGGTTCACAGATGAAGAGCTGTGTGACAGAGTCCTCTCCCACATCAAGACGTCCAGGAGCCTCCACATCATGTGCCAGATCCCAGTCTTCTGCTGGATCACAGCCACAGTCCTGGAGCACATGTTGGGAACCGAGCAGAGAGGACCACTGCCCCAGACACTGACCGACATGTACGCACACGTCCTGCTGGTGCAGACTCACAGGAAGAGGCTCAAGTACCAACATTCCACTCAACTACAGCTGACACAGGCCGACTGTGAAGTCCTTCTGAAGCTGGGGAGGCTGGCCTGTGAACATCTGCAGAAAGGAAACATCATGTTTTACCAAGAAGACCTGCAGCAGGTGGGTCTGGACCTGATCGAGGCCTCGGTCTACTCAGGACTTTGTACAGAGGTCTTCAAACAAGAGACCGTCATCTTCCACAAATCAGTCTACTGCTTCATTCATCTGAGCGTCCAGGAGTTTCTGGCTGCACTTTACCTTCACCACTGCCTCAACAACAACAACACAAAGGAACTGAAGAGGTTTCTGAGAGACTGGGAACATAACTCAACACTAGACATCTTCCTCAGAGACGCCATGAACGAGTCCCTCCAAAGTCCAAATGGTCACCTGGACCTGTTTGTGCGCTTCCTTCACGGCCTCTCTCTGGAGTCCAACCAGAGGCTTCTGGGAGCTCTGCTGGGTCCAACACAGATCGACTCAAAGACAAGACTAAGAGTCATCAACAACCTGAAGAAGATAAACACAGGCAGAATCTCTCCTGACAGAACCATCAACATCTTCCACTGTCTGACAGAGTTTGACGACTGCTCGCTCCATCAGCAGATCAAGGACTTCCTGAAGTCAAAGAACAGATCAGAGAAGAGGCTCTCTGAGATCCAGTGTTCAGCTCTGGCCTACATGCTGCAGATGTCAGAGGAGGTCCTGGATGAGCTGGACCTAAAGAAGTACAACACATCAGACGAAGGACGACTGAGACTGATGCCGGCCGTGAGGAACTGCAGAAAGGCTGAGTAAGTCCTGATGGGAATATTAATGCTGTAAATCTGTAGAGTGGCCGTCCTTCGACCGGCAGGTAGGCGGTTCGATCCCCGCTCAAAGCATCATAACATCCTGCTCTCCCCCACATATTGTTGTTGTGTCCTTGGGCAAGACACTTAACCTACATTGCCTCCAGTGGTGTTCTGTAACACTGGTAAATAACTTAATATTTACTTTGAGTGCCTACTAAAGTAGGTGGAAAAGCGCTATATAAAAATTATTATTCATATTTTAAATGTCTTCAAACTTTTTAAGTTTAATTTAATAAACACACTGTGTATTATTCACTACATTTATTCTATATTTATAGACTTTCTGGTTGTGGACTCTTAAAATGTCACCTTGAAGTCGTGGCATTGGCTCTGAAGTCCAGTCCCTCTCACCTGAGACTCTTAAACCTGAGCTGGATCTCAGAAGTGAACATAGGAATGAGAGTGTTGTGTGATGGACTACAGAGTCCAAACTGTCGACTGGAGACTCTGAGGTCAGTTCTCTCACTTTACTTCTGCTTTATTTAGGTTAGGAGCTTTTCACAAATGGTTTAATGAAATGAAACAGTTAGTGACAAAACTAATGTATGAAATCCAACGAAAATGGATCTGAACCAAAGGTACAAGTGTTTTTTTTTCTCTTTGGATCTGTTACAGAGCAAGGTTGTTATGAAAAACACAGTTTATTTTACACTTATGTCCCTAAAACAACTCTGAGGTAAATGTTTCTATAAACCAACTCTCTTCTGTCTGTTTCTCACAATCTTCTTACGTTGCATTTATTTTATTGAGTCTGAGGCCCAATAAGAGAAGACGAGCTCTGAGACAGACAACAAACAAATAGAGAAGGTGTCGTAATGAACAGAGCAGCATCGTTCTGATCTCAGGACTCAGAGAAATGTTCTAATAACTTTGGATGAGGTCTGAAGAAGATCAACAAGAAAAACCAGGATAGAGTCACTAAGGATTTTAGCTCAGGACTAGAGGTTGCGTTAACCAAATATTTTCTGTTATTGACATTGTTTTTTTAGTCATTTTGATTTGATTAGTCTGAGCGTGATGTATTGTAATTCCTACTCCTGTCCAGTTGGTGGCGAAAGTTCATACGAATTAGCAGTTATCTTGAATCGTCTTGTTTTCTTCAAACCACCAAATAGTTCTGAATTTGTTAATAAAGGTGAAAAAAGAGCACATGATACAGTGGAGGATGAAGGAGGACAAACAGACAACTCAGATCAGAACAGACAGCTCTACAGAAGAGTAATAAAGTAACATCATTTTTGTTACTTCCTTTTGTAGTTGGAATCATTTTGTGTAACTGCACTCTTTACTTGTCTGTTCAAGCACAAAATATCCTTTCATTGCAAAATAATAATTCTGCTTCTTTTGAAGAGACGTTTTCGTTTGTCGTTTCAAAAACACACAAAGGACTAAAACAAACTTTCATGATTAATAAGACAAATGTGATGAGACAATTCAAAACAATGAACAGGAAACAGAAACAAACACAGCACATTATCAAAGTCAAACATAAAACACCACTGTCTTTTTCAACACAACACACATCAGACACGTCTGTTTTTGTAAATACATTAAAATAGTTTTACAAGCTGTCTTTATAATACATTTTTTATTCAGATTGAACTGGTGCAGATTGTCAAAGTCCAGCTGTTCTTCTCTGGCCTCAGCTCTGAAGTCCAACCCCTCACACCTGAGAGATCTGGATCTGGGGGAAAACGAAGACCTGAAGGACTCAGGAGTGGAGCGTCTGTGTGGTTTTCTGCAGAGTCCAGACTGTCGACTGGAGACTCTGAGGTCAGTTCACTCTGTTCCTGTTACACAGGTCACATGTTGTTATAAGAATTCTTTATCCATTTATCTTTATCCAGAGTATAATTAGATAATGAATGGTCAGGTTTAATTCTTGCAAGAATGAAGGAACAACAACATGTATGCAATGGAACAGGATGAGGTTTGCTTGCAAAAGTAAACAATGCATGAGATTTTATAAAGTAAAGGCTGTAGGAGGCTTATCTTTCACACACACTCCCCAGAACAAGCTCCAGGTGTAGAAAGTTATGTCTACGTCTAGTCATGTATATGTTCATGGTTGGATTAGCATGAAGGGCATGGCATGATCAGATTTGACATGACCTGAAGAGAACTGTGAGTTCCATAAAGCTCCACCTCCTTCATTAACAGAACTACATTCATAATAGCGCTTCCATTTCTGCCACTCACTGTTTATGAAGTAACTGCTCAGAGTTTATCATTTCTGAGATCAACTGGTAACTGAGCTAAGCTTATATCACTAGAGTGAGGGATTTAACCTGTAACTAACTCTGATTGGACCAGGCTGTTCTGGTCTCATAGTTGTTAGCTATGAAACATCAGTGTGACTCCTGAAGTCAGAGTCGTTAAAGGCTCCTTTAAACCACAATCAAACCATCTGGCCTCTCATGTCCAAATTTTACTTACCTGAATCTAACTCACCTGAGCCTTAACGACTCCCCCAGCAGGAGTCACACTGCCCTTTCATAGCTAACAACTATGAAAGCAGAACAGCCAAGTTTAGTTTCAGTTCAAACCCCTCCCTCTAGTGATATAAGCACAGCTTTCTTATCAGTTGCTTTTGCTTTAACCTTCTTCTTCAAGATGACCTGGATGACTGAGACCTTTCACACAAACTGCTCAGAGCTTCACTGTAATATCAAATATTAATGTAACACTGTATTAAGACCATTCAGTGAAAAAGTAACTGAAACTTTGTACTCAAGTAAAAGTACTGTTTCATGGCAGAAAAATAATACTCTATTACAAATAACAGTAATGGTATGTAGAGGTCCCAATTCTATATTGAGTGCCTCACAACAGATACTATAAACACACAGGGATGATTTAATCTCTAGGCCAAGGCTTACCATTACATACTGGATGTAGAAAAAGAACATAGAGATAACACATACTAAAATTTACACCCCACAATGTTAGCTTGCTATGGAAAGTTTGCGAAGGTTCTCAGTTATCCAGGTCATTTCGTAAAAAGATGCCTTTGGGTTAACATTTTCTTTTATATGGAATAATAATACTGATTGCTTCAGTGTCATCCCATCCCCCGAGCTGCTTGTAGCAGACAACTGGCTCAAGGACAGACTCCAGGAGAAACCCTCAAACTCTTAAAACAGCTCTAAAACAAAAAACATTTACATATTATTACTTTCCATCCATCATCTTCCGCCGCTTTTCCGGGACAGGGTTGTGGTGGCAGCAGTCTAAGTAAAGACGGCCACTTCCCTCTCCCTAGACACCATCCTGAAGAAAGGCTAAACATTTAAAAGTACATGTCGGTAAATGTAGTAGGCTAGCGTTAGGCAGGAAGGCTGTTCAATTCAATATGATACTAGCGGTGATGTAAAAGAAATAGATGTTTTTGAGGATTTTAATAGAAGACTGACTTGATAAGGAGAGACTAAATTCCAAAACTCAGTCTGCTGCAGTGTCTTTGAATAAATGAATTTTAAATATCAGTCACAACACACAGCAGCCACTGGGGAGTTTTTTATTTTATTTTATTACAATAAAGACGTAACGGATTACGTTTCTCATTATTTCTTTTTCTTCAGATTGAAGAGGTGCAGTTTGTCAAAGTCCAGCTGTTCTTCTCTGGCCTCAGCTCTGAAGTCCAACCCCTCACATCTGAGAGTCCTGGAGCTTTGGGCTAACGGCCTGAAGGAGTCAGATGTTCAGGAGCTGCGTGAACTCCAACAGTGTCGACTGGAGACTCTGAGGTCAGTAGATGTTGTAGTGAACTGTAGCCAATCAGAGTCTGTTGCTGAGTTCAGTGAATGTGTCTCTGAAGATGTACCACATGATGAAAACATTTCAAAGTGTCTGTCCTGATGCTGCAGGACAGTGTCCTGTCTCAGTGTCCCATGTGGAGACAAACTGAGTAAAGTCTCAGAAAGTGTTTGGTCCAGTCTCACAGGTTCTGTTTCTGACACAGTTCAATAAAGTCTGTCTTTAAACAAATAAAGAAACTAAACCTACTGCTCGACTCATTCTGCACTGGTTTGTGCTGTAAATATAAACTATTACTAAAGTTCTACTAAACTATTCCTTTAAAAAATAAACTTATGGAGCCACTTGTTTTCATATTTCCTGCTTTATGTTTTTTCTCAATAAATATATTTGCTCTCATCTGTTCAATAAATGTAAAGACTGGTTCTGGTTCTGTCTCGTCTCTTTAGGGTTTAACCAGAGAGACCTGGACCAGAAGAGTCTGAGTCCTGAGCCTCGACAGACGTTAAGCCGCTCCAGTGGAGACTCCTGGGACTGGACCAGTTTAACTGGACTCAACTAAACCCTGTTCACACCTGACTTTACCTTTTTATAATCACTGAGCACATCTGCACAGATTCTGATCCAAGTCCTTTTCTTTGTAAATCTCACTCTTTATTGTGAACTTTATAAAAAAAGGTGTTCAGTGTGATTTGATGAATGATATAAACTGAATCTGAAACTTAGGGATTAACACTTCAACTGGAGCCACTGGATTTGTTTTTTTCATTTTCATCAATGAACTTTGTGTGTTTCATTCTCACACTGTCTGTGTCCTTTAAAGAAACAAAAGTGACTGAAGTCATGTCTGGAACAGTCCTTTTAATGAAGATGATGTAAAAAAGAACAGCATTAGGAGTGTGTTTGGTTCCTCTAGTGTTCATGTTCAGCCAGTGCACTCATGGACATGGATTATTTGAATTCAAAGCAAAGCACTGATTCAGATTTAGCTTCAGCTCGTTTTATGAGATCCCTTTAAGACCGTGTTTCCTTCGCTCACTCTGTTTGTAAAAGAAGTCTGAGGCTAAAGAAGGAGTTGAATTATCCTGTGTGTGTTTCTGGATTGAGTTCTTGTTCGGTTGGCTCCGTCTAAAGCATGACATACTTTACTGACTGTATCTCTGCGAGTGTGTGCTTCTCTAAACTGTGGCTGCTCTGAAAACTCTTTACTGTTGCTTAGACACTGGCTGTAAATGAAGGTCTTATAAAGCCTGAAATACAGAACGTCAGCTGAAACCAATGAGTTTTCAGTGTTATTCTGAGAGTTCAGTCTGAAGACTTACCCACTTCACTGTGTTCTGTTGTTTGTTCTCGACTGTGGACGAGAGACAAAGTCTAAATCGAGATCAAGACTCGGACCTAACCTCTGAGGAAGAATGAAAACTAATGTGTGTCGGAGATATTCCTGTAAAAAAGTCCTGTTTCTGACAGATCCATGTGAACAGTGGGAATGTTTCCAAAACGCACTGAACTGCTGCTGTTGAATTATAAAACCAAACCAAAATTATTTTTACTTTTTTGTGATTAAAAACCTTCTGTACCGACCCTTTTTTTCCACACACGCTCGTTTTAAAATACCCACAATGCATCTGTGCCACTGATAAATGAAGTGAAGGTGATTGATGTAGTGTTTTGTCGATAAAGATGTGAACTGTGAGTTTGTTCTTTCTTTAATATTTACTAATGTCTTTAAATCATTATTATTGTTAAAAAATATTCCTTCATGACTTTATATTTTGACTGATTCCTGTTTGTCCTTGTTTCATTTAATCTGAATTAAAATCATATTCGTTCTAAACATTGACCACATACTTCCAATAGAGCTTATTTCAAATCTATCATCTGAGCAATTTATTATGTGACTCTAATTCTTGGTTTCTGGTCTTGACTTGGTCTGGTCTGGTCTGATCTGGTCTTGGTCTTGACTTGGTCTGGTCTGGTCTGATCTGGTCTTGGTCTTGACTTGGTTTGGTCTGACTAAAACTGACCAATGATACTGAATAAAATATGGAATTTTTTGTTTCAATGTGTTGGTCTTGAGTTTCCTAAAGAGGTCCCAAAAACATTAGAATCTGGCGGTCATCTCAATGTTTCAATAAAAGTGTTTTAATTATTTCACCTTTTTGAGAGGCTCAGTGTTCTACTTTAAACAATACTGAGTAATCCTTAGTGAAGAGCACCAAAAAGACACCACTCTTTACATTTGGTATATCCAACAGCCCTCAGGCATGCCAGGTTTTGATTGACAGATATGTGTTTGGGCAGTGGGAGAAAGCCTGTAGCAGATCAGCCCTCGGAATCCCCCACGGATTAACTGTCCTGTCTTTTCTATCATTGCCAGAAGCCTTCAGAGACAAGCTTGTATCTAAAGTCTGAAAGAGGACTGGGTTAACACTGTTTTCTTTCAGACTAAAAGGACGGCCAAAGTGTCTTTGAAAACAGACTTGTTACAAAGGTCAAAACACCACCCCCTGGTGGTCAAATGGACGAATGACTCTACCATCGTCAAGGACGTTTTTGTTTATTCCATTACAGGAAAATGTATCAAGATATTGTGGTGTTTATACTGTTCTTTTCCAGGACGTGGAGTGTCACCAAATAACTTCTTATCCCATTTTGTGTGCAGTTTCCGTTTTGTTCTAATGTAATGAATGTTTCAACAATATTCTACATATTCATAATACTCTACTTTTTCTTTGTATAATCCTACAAGTACAAATGTTTTTGGTGTGTTTTATGAAAATATGGTGAAACAAAAGGAATGTTTTTAAAAATTTTAGTTTAACTCCGTTTAAAATGTTCCAAAGCGACTTCCCCTTCCGCCGGAAGAGCGCCCCCGACTCAAAGGTGATAAAACTGGCTGCTAGCCAAAAATCTTCCTCTTCCTTCTTGTGGCCCACTCCCCATCGCCTGGGAAGTTTTCCCAAGACATGGCCAAAGCTTCGAGCCTCTTGTGCACGAGTAAATTTTGTTCTAAAGACTGTGCCTGCTAAAGTGTCTGCTCTTCCCAAAAGGACATTGCAATAACTTACACAACCTCAAACTTTTAACGGTACAACAGAGAAAAATGGAGGCCTTGTGGGCAGTAACAGGAACAGTGTAGAACTCAGTACGCAACGGAACTTCTGGAAAACACCCAGGACTCTCGCCTCGGACTCCTGAGGCCCACCAAACCGGGCCCTCGCTGACTACAGAGTAAGTCCTCACGTGACACACAACAGCCTTGGTGTCGTTAAATGTCCTCTGCCCAAACTCCAGCCAAAACCGCCATCTCCTTCTCCGTTAAAAGTCACTTTGTTAAGTTTCCATCATTTAGATTAACATGTCTAAACATTCCTTTGGTTCACAAACCCTCTGGAAGTAAATGTTTATCCCTGTGTTCATTCCTGTGTCTTTTCAACCATTTTACCATTATTATAATATTTACCATTATAGATTTGTGTAATTTTTAATAAAATCCCATAAAAGACATTAATGTTTCTCTGTTTATATTAAGAAATGTTCGAAAACAAGGAGAATTCTCTTCCTTTTAGATTAATGAGACTAGATTGAACAGTTTCTTTCAAATCAAAGTGGTGCCCCTTTTAATCAGAAATTAATTTTAATAAATTATTATTTATATCAAAATTAATTATTAAAATTATTAAAAATTAATCTTCTATATGTTTATACAAACGTACCCTCGTACGCTACATGCCCCAAACCAATAAAGTAAACCCCATTCATACAAAACTATTTTAAATTGTCTTAAGTCTGAAGGGTGCTGTGAGGGAAGAGCTTGTTCAGACCAGCTTCCTTCCTGTTCTGGATTATGGGGACAGCCCTTCACTGTCTGGACACAGTTTATCTCAGTGTCTTACGTTTCATCACCAACTCTGCTTTCAGGAACCATCCCTGTGCTCTCTACACATACTCTGCTTTAATGTATACTCTATACAAATTATTCAATCATACATTCTTGGGGTTGCAGGTGACTGGAGCCTATCCCAGCAACTCTGGGCCTTACACCCTGAACAGTGGCCAGTTACTCTCAGGGCGGACATTTAGACAAACACACTGACAGACAACCATTCACTCTCACATTCATTCACTAGGGACACTTTAGAGTTGCCAATTAACCTGTACATGCATCTACCCCTCAGCAGCTTTCACACTTCTGCTGGTTCTGTCCCCCAGTCTCTCAGGCTGGCAGCTATCAGCCCTATCCTCAAAAAAACTCTTCTCTTCCTGTCAGACCTCAACTTCAACAGTCTGTTTGAACCCTTCCATCAACAACACAGCTCTCCTCAAAGTAACCAATGATCTCCTCTGACTCAGGCCCTCTCAGTATCCTCATCCTCCTGGACCATACTGCAGCATTTTACACTTTCAGCCTCCCCATCCTGGCTCCCATTGTTCTGTTTTTATTTTATTTAGGCCTATAAAGTAATGAAAGGCAGAATGATGATGATCTTGGCGCTACAGGTGCTGCTGTGTAAACTTTCACGTGAGCACAGACCAGGGTCATGCCATTAAGCAGAGAAGGGCGGGGGTTTGTACACAGGTGAACAGGACAGAGGGAGAAGAGTGCACCGATACAAAAGGGAGTGGCAGTAGGAAAAAAAGCAATGTTTAGTTTAGTTTAGTTTAGTTTATTTAGGCTTTTTTGCATCTCAATACATTTTTCATACATTTACATTAAATACATACTACACACGTGGACAAAATTGTTGGTACCCTTCGGTCAATGAAAGAAAAACTCTGTGATGCTAATTAGTGCACACACCTTGAATTAACATGTCCATTTGGTCACATTATTTACAGTCTTTTCTAGTGGTACCATCAATTTTGTCCAGGCCTGTTCCATGAGTTTATTTTTTTAAATAATTCTGTTGAAGCATGGTTGAAAAGCAATGTCTGACTTTCATTGGTTAGCATTCATAGAATTTTTATTTATTATTACTTTTGTCAGAATAAAGTTTTTTCTGTGACCATTGTGAGTTTTTCTTTTATTGACCGAAGGGTACCAACAATTTTGTCCACGCGTGTAAATTGTTGTACAGAGCCCAAAGGGAGTAGGCTGAAGTTATAGCTTGTGTGTGCCTACCCCATCTCATTTTATTTTTACAGCTGCCAAATTATTAAGTGTACACACAGAACTAATCTTTCTTTTGGTATAATTCATATACAGTCAACTATATAAATAACATAAACAATCAACATGTAATCAATTAATGGTTTGCTAATTAATCAATCGACCAACACATAATCAATCGATTAATCAACCAACCATCATCGTTCAACTATTTTGGATCGGCAATGGAAAGTGCCCAAAGTCAATTTTCTAAAGCATGTATTTCTTAAAGATGTTCATTTTATATTGTTTTTTAAATTGTATTTGGCTTGCTGCACTTTTCAAATTGTCGTCCAGTTCATTCCATAATTTCACACCCCTTCGCATGATGAACTGGCTCTTTACGGTGGTACGAACACAATGTTCTTTCAAATTGAATTCTCCCCGTAGGTTATATCGCCCCTCTCTGGTAGAAAACATTTTTTGGATGTTATTAGATAATTTATTATTCCTGGCCTTATATATCATTAATTAATATAGATTTTAATTTTACTATTTCTTCAAGTTTTTGCAATCTATATATATATATATATATCTATACACACGTGGACAAAAATGTTGGTACCCTTCGGTTAATGAAAGAAAAACTCACAATGGTCACAGAAAAAACTTTATCTGACAAAAGTAATAATAAATAAAAATTCTATGAATGTTAACCAATAAAAGTCAGACATTGCTTTTCAACCATGCTTCAACAGATTTATTTAAAAAAATAAACTCATGAAACAGGCCTGGACAAAATTGATGGTACCCCTAGAAAAGATTGTAAACAATGTGACCAAATGGACATGTTAATTCAAGGTGTGTGCACTAATTAGCATCACAGGTGTGTACAATCTTGTAATCAGTCAGTGGGCCTATTTATAGGGCTTCAGGTAGTCACTGTGTTGTCTGGTGACATGGTGTGTACCACACTCAACAAGGACCAGAGGAAGTGAAGGAAAGAGTTGTCGCAGGAGAATAGAAAGAAAATTATAGACAAGCATGATAAAGGTAAAGGCTATAAGACCATCTCCAAGCAGCTAGATGTTCCTGTGACTACAGTTGACACATATTATTCAGAAATTTAAGATCCGTGGGACTGTAGCCAACCTCCCTGGACGTGGCCGCAGGAGGAAAATTAATGACAAATCAAAGAGACGGATAATCCGAATGGTAACAAAAGAGCCCAGAAAGACTTCTAAAGAGATCCAAGGTGAACTCCATGCTCAAGGAACATCAGTGTCAGATCGCACCATCCGCCGTTGTTTGAGCCAAAGTGGACTACATGGAGGACACCATTGTTGAAAACCAATCATAAAAAGCTAGACTGGAATATGCCAAACTACATGTTGACAAGCCACAAAGCTTCTGGGAGAATGTCCTATGGACAGATGAGACAAAAATGGAACTTTTGCCAAGGCACATCAGCTCTATGTTCACAGACGGAAAATGAAGCATATCAAGAAAAGAACACTGTCCCTACTGTCAAACATGGAGGAGGCTCTGTTATGTTCTGGGCTGCTTTGCTGCATCTGGCACAGGGTGTCTTGAATCTGTGCAGGGTACAATGAAATCTGAAGACTATCAAGGGATTCTAGAGAGAAATGTGCTGGCCAGTGTCAGACAGCTTGGTCTCAGTCGCAGGTCATGGGTCTTGCAACAGGACAATGACCCAAAACACAGCTAAAAACACCCAAGAATGGTTAAGAGGAAAACATTGGACTATTCTAAAGTGGCCTTCTATGAGCCCTGACCTCAATCCTATTGAGCATCTTTGGAAGGAGCTGAAACATGCCGTCTGGAAAAGACACCCTTCAACCCGGAAACAACTGGAGCAGTTTGCTCAATGAGGAGGGGCCAAAATACCTGCTGAGAGGTGCACAAGTCTCATTGACAGTTACAGGAGTCGTCTGATTGCAGTGAAAGCCTCAAAGGTTGTGCAACAAAATAACAATTTTGTCCAGGCCTGTTCCATGAGTTTATTTTTTAAAATAATTCCGTTGAAGCATGGTTGAAAAGCAATGTCTGATTTTCATTAGTTAACATTCATAGAATTTTTATTTATTATTACTTTTGTCAGAATCAAATTTTTTCTATGACCATTGTGAGTTTTTCTTTCATTGACCGAAGGCTACCAACATTTTTGTCCATGTGTCTAACATTCCAATAAACAATTTAAAAACAATCATGTGCAAGTATTTCTTACTAAATGTAGAAATTAGATATAAACTCTGAATTTCTGTGTGAATATTTTAATAAATATATCTTATAAATTTAAAGTAAAGTCCAGTAACATGTGAAAAGTTCTACTTGGGTCTCATCAGCCATGCTCTTGGACTGGAGGATCAGGTCAGAAGTTCGATGACCCTGACCTTCATCACGTCATGTCTGGACAATAATGGGCTGCTCAGTAGCCCTGGACGTGTGCTGGACAAGAGTGAACACACACCCATCCTTTGATCTTCAAGTGCCCATGGGTTTGTGGATGGCTCTGTATAAATCAAGCTCATTATTGTTCTGAGCCGTTTGATCACTCTTTTCATTGGAGCAGGTTCATCAATAAAAAAAGCCAGGACCAGATTAATTCACAGTAATTACAAAAAACAAAACTTTATTAATCCTCACTCTTTACAATAAAACCAGAACAGAACTAATTTAATGTTTCTCATTTCTGAGAGAAGCAGCGTTTGGTCACACGTCTCACTTTGTAAATGTTATAACGAGGCTGTGATGAGCTGATGGAGAATGGGACAGAGGTGAGTTTCAGAGCCGTACAAAGGCTACACAGACAAACACCAGGAGCCACCAGGATAGACATCTTTGGGCCTCACTTCTTGCCAGATTTCTTGATGCCACCAGCAGCTAAAGGATGGAAAAGAACATTAACAGGGCTTTGTGAGAGTAACATAAAAGCATTTCCCAAAAGAGATGAAGGAAAGTTACTTATTCTCTGATCTACAAGGAACTGGTTGTGTTCTTCTCAACAGGCTTCTTTCATGAAGCTTTTAACAAATACGTTTCAATGAAACAAATGAGATTGTGATGCATGTGTAAAAAAGATCCATTTAATCTCCTAATATCATATTGTAACAGAAATTATCTGTAAAAAATAAGCCCTTTAAAAGTCGTCCCAGTTTTATTCTTAAGGATTTTAATAGATGAGAAATTTCAGTCCTGAACATGAACTTTGTCCAATCACAGCTCACTTTAGGGAAAAAGGAGTGCTCCCATTGGTCGACACAGATGTGTGATAGAGCCTTATTAGTAAAATGTACAAAAAGTGAATGAGGCCCAATGTTTTCTTAAATGAACCTTGTCTTGTTTTTGTGATGAACGTCATAATCATAGAAGAAAGAATAAGAAAGACGTGTATGTGTGTACTGTCAGCCTCTGTTTCTGGTTTGGGGGTCTTCTGGCTTTGTGAATTAAACCCACATCATTCTCTGTCTTCACTGCTTTAAACAAGAGCAGGACAGAGACATGACAGAGTGAGGCCCTAAAATGTAGTTCACGTGTAGAAAGATGTGAATAAAGCATGTTTGTGTGAAGCACAAACCCCTTGAGTCAGTTTTAGCTCACCATCAGTTTTCAGAACTTTACCTAAAGGTCCTTTCCCTGAGGCTTTGGCCTTCAGGGCGTCCAGAGCCTTCTGCTCCTCCTTCTGCTTCTGTTTATACGCCACTTCGTCCTGAACAGACACAGTTACAGCCAACGTCAAACACATAACACTGCCATTCATTTGGAAAAGCTGTGTATTATTTTTTTACAACAGTTACCAAATCCTCCTACACATTTTATTCAATTCAAATCCAACAGTTTTCTAACACATATACATTTGTGCATATAGTTTTTTTTTCATTAAAAAAAATATATCACTGACGTCATCCATTTCCTTCGACTGCTTCTTAGGAGCCTTCAGGGGTTTCTTTTTGCCTCCTAAAGACAACACAGCAGTTAAACTCACATTTTTCATATTTATATTTTTTACAGTTTACTTGACAAAAAACAATTTGTGTTTTCTTCAATCTGCGTTTTGAACAACACTGATGTTTGAAGAAATCTAACGGTCAGATCGGATAAAAGCGGAGAGATTTGTCATTTTACAAACTCACCAAAATTGAAGATTGATCGTTTTACCGTTATTTCCAACATGTATATTATAAACAACATGGCGCTGCTCTGGCGCAGATTTTTAACAGCTACTAGATTGAGATACATTACAAGACCTGGAACGTTCTGTAACAGCCATTAAATACATAGTACAAGTACAAGTATTTACGCCTAATAATGTCGTCTGTAAACGCAGCATTTAATAGTAACCTAAAATAGAATGGTTACTTTAGCCTAGCTGCACCGATTAAAGTGGCTAAAATGAGCACTGTCTGCCTGTTTTCAAATAAGTAAAAGTGTCTAGTCCAAGAGTATGTTTTGTTCTGCTTAGAAAACATTGCTTTTATTTTGCCTATTAATTCAACTGAGTAAAAGGAGAACGTGTGAAAGCCTCCCGCTCGCTTTAGCTTTTTTAGACGCTAAAACACGCTTCATCATTTTCCGTATAATACAAATATTTTCGATGTCCTTTAATAAAACAACGACCCACCTTCTCTTCCGGACATGATTAATCCCCTTAGTGTGTTTTTTAAAGGTGAAAATATGCGTATTAGAATGAAAACACGGGCCGGTTCGGTGTTTCTTAATCCGCGCTGTTAAGACCCCAGTGATACCGGAAGTAGTAGCTGTACGGCGCGCCTGACCGGAAATGCTCCCGGGAGTTCACTGTGGGACATGAGGACGCCACAAAATTTAGGTTCAAGAAACAGTGAAAAGTGACACGACAACAATGGAAATCGTGGTAATTTTATCTTAAAGTGGTCTTAGTTTAAACGAAACACTAGTGAAAGTCATGACGTGTATTAAAAACAGTTTGACAGTTAGCATTTGTGCTAATAGCTAACAGTGAATGAATCATAACCGGAAATGTAAACGTTCCAGAACCTTTCGCGAATTGTTCATGTTTATTCAAGCCTTTTCAGTGGGGTTTCGGCTTCTCTTGCCTTTATTTACTTATTCTATGTTTGAATTTATGATAACATTTTTTTTTTTTTGCAGGTGCTTATTTTAAAGTGAATCCATCAGGTTTTCTGCTTCACCTTCAAGTGCCATCCAATCCAATGAGGTATGAACTGTGGAGAATATACTGTTAATAATATTTATTTTGATTTAAAAAAATAAAAAAATGTCTGTTTTCTGGACAAATTTATTTCAGAACAAAAAAAAATCAGATGTGAATGTTATTTTTATTAATGTTTATTAATTAGACTACCTGTCGTCTCTCTCAGTTACAGAGGAGTCCAGGTGTGTGTTTGGCCTCGGGGGTTCTCTCTGAGCGGCTCCAGACCGGTTCTGGTCCCTGTGGTCCGGTTCTACAGCAATGTCCCAAGCCCAAATCCTAAAGCTTCTGAGGGAAACCCCAGGAGTGGGACTGAAGTGGTCAAAGAGAGAGCACTTACCGCTTTCCAGGTAAAGACACACCTGGGATTCAACAAGCAATGATCATTTTGGATTAGAATCTTAAAATTAGACTTGTCTGTAGTATTGGGTCTAGTGCGTGTTTGGAAGAGTTTTTGTGTTTTTTATAATCTCGCCTTTCTGCAAATAATAGATTATTATTATTATTATTATCAGTGTTTGTTTTTTATTAAATGTTTCAAAAGTAGACCAGTCCAGAACCTGGACTATAACAAGTCTAAACAGTTCTGCAACAGTATCAAACAAGGACTAAACCCAGGACTCTGTAACAAGACTAAACTGGGGTTAAATCTAGTCTAAACCAGGCCTTAAACTGGGACCTAACCGGGTCTGATTCAGGACCCGGTTAGGTCCTGAATCACCACTTATAAATTTATCACTTATAAATGCATTCAACCTGATTATAACTAGATTTGGATGGACTGTAAGGGGTTTAACACAGACTTTAACTAGTTTAACATAGATGTGGACGGGTTTTAAGTTTTTTAATCTGGCCCTTAAGTTTAAAATACCGGTAGTTTTTGGATGAGGTTTGTGTTGTTTAACTCAGACTTATTCAGTTACACATGGTTTAACAAATCTAAAACCGGATATAGACAGGTTTAAAATTGGCATTACCTTGTTTTAAGTGGCTTTATAGATGGCTTTGGATCACAAACAAACCCTTTTTTAACACTTTATCAAAGCTTTGTAAGACGATGACTTAATGTCTGATAATGTGTGCTCCTCCTGCAGAATGCAGCGGCGCTGGGTCGACACTGGGGCCAGAGATCGGCTCAATCTGCCAGCGCTACACTGAACTACTGGTGGAGCAGATACGAGGAGTTTGTGGGAATCAACGAGGTCCGAGAGGCACAGACCAAAGTCACACAGGTCAGAGACAGACGCTACAGACTTTAGATCTTTAGCCATACAATTGATTGAGTGTAATCCCTGGGTGTTGTCTTTCAGGCTGAGGCGGACTTCATGGTGTCCCGGTCGGCGGTGCGAGAGGCTCATTTGAACGTTGAGGCGCTGCTGCTGAGACTAAAGGAGGTCCGAGAGAGACTGGACCGAGTCTCCAGAGAAGAACCACACTATCTGGACCTGGCCACGAAAGAACACAAGCTGCTGCAGGTCCGGACTAGACCAGAGACTAGACCAGGGACTAGACCAAGGACGAGACCAGAGCTGAGACCAGGGACGAGACCACTAGACCAGGGACTAGACCAGGGACTAGACCAAGGACGAGACCAGGGACTAGACCAGGGACTAGACCAGAGACTAGACCAGGGACTAGACCAGGGGACTAGACCAGGGGCCGAGACCAGGGCCGAGACCAGGGACTAGACCAGGGACTAGACCAGGGACTAGACCAGGGACGAGACCAGGGACTAGACCAGGGACTAGACCAGGGACTAGACCAGAGACTAGACCAGGGACTAGACCAAGGACGAGACCAGGGCCGAGACCAGGGCCGAGACCAGGGACTAGACCAGGGACTAGACCAGGGACGAGACCAGGGACTAGACCAGAGACTAGACCAGAGGACTAGACCAAGGACTAGACCAGGGCCGAGACCAGGGCCGAGACCAGGGACTAGACCAGGGACGAGACCAGGGACGAGACCAGGGACTAGACCAGGGATCAGAGTCTCTCATTTGGACTGAAAATAGAGTCACTGCTATCATCTCATCAGATCATGTCCCATCAATTGAAATATACTCTACAAATACAATATTTATTTGATATTTATAAAAAGTTAACAGTCCTGTGTAGGTTTTGCTACAATATATGTCTCCTTTAGCTCTTTAGTAAGTCCCTAACTAAAGAGTTAGAGCCTAGTTAGGTGCAGTAAAGTTCTGTCAAAAGTTTTAGTCTATAAAATGAAAATCAAACAAAATGCTAGTTTTTCTGTGCTTTAGTGGGTGAGGGGCATGAAAAGTTACAGTGTTCCTTTTTAAAAAAGAGGTATTCACCTCTTAATGCTTCCTACTTCTCTTCTTCTACTGTTAAAACATTTTTCTTTGTAGGAGCTGAAGACTTTGCTGCTGGAGGCTCAGAAAGGCCCTGAGAGTTTACAAGAAGCTCTTCGGATCCAAGCCGGGAACCACCGCGTTCAACAGGACGAGTTAGGAGCCCTCATCGACCGAATGAGACTGGCTATGCACGGCCTCAGCTTCACATCCACCGAGACTGGACCGATACCCCTAAAAGCAGACCCAAACGCTTCCTCAGAGTCGGTTTTAGTCTTAAAAGATCTCCACGAGGGACAGCGGAACACCGAGAAGAGGTTAGGTGAATTAAAAGAAGGCTTGGACTCTCTACAGAACGACGTGTCTGCGGTAAAGACGGTCGTAGACACACAGAAAGTGTTTGTGAAAGCAGAGTGGACGAAAAGAGCGGAGGTAAAAGGAGGAGAGACGGTGGGACTGAGTGAAATGGTTTTAATGAAGAGTCTGGAGGAAACACAGAGGACTCTATCGGAGCGCATCAGAGCAAATACTGTGTACAACGCTGTGTTGGTTTACACTGCCAGCGCCGTCACCGTGTCTCTGCTGTTTCTGCTGCTAAAGGGAGGAGCGTCCTGAAGCAGAACGAGAACAGGACTGAGACTGGAGGCAGGTACTGAAGAGGAAAACTGGACTCAAACAAGACCAAACTGGGACTAAATCTTTGACTAAGACAGGACTAGATCAGGACAAAGCCTGTACAAAACTAGATTTAAATCAGGTTCGAAGGAGGACTTAACTTGGAACAAGCCAGAACTAGACCAGGACTTAAAAGACCAATTAAAATGATTTATTATTAATTCCTTTTAGAAATCTGAGCAAAATGAAATGCAATGTCAAACACTTGATGTTTAAATAAATCTAATGCTGTGTTTAAACCCACTTTTTTCATTACCTTCCATAAAACATCTGACAATGAAACAATGCCTACACCAACCACCAGGTGGCAGCACTCCATTAGGAAACTAACATGAGTAAGAAGGCACAGAAAAGTGCTTTTTATTTCAAATGCATATGATCTTGTTTTTATGGAAACCTGACAAACTCACAGGATCTAGGTTGGTTTGTTACTAAAACCACAAACTGATCCAGACAGTTTCTCCTGAAGAGTTTCCACTGAGCTGAGTCCTCTTTAGTAACAAACTAACCATTAACACGTTTTCTGGTCCTTCAGTTACAGTTTTAGTGAAAAGAATCTGGTGCTTTGACCTCAATGTGACCCGTTACAGAGAGACACTGGAGCGAGTCGAAGGTGTCGGGTTTAACTCCAGAAACGTTTACTCTGTGAGAAATTCTACTGTTTGTGACCTGAGTTTACCACAAAACCAGGACTAAACCAGGTCAAAAAAAGGTCTAAACCAGAACTAAACCAGGTCTAACCTAGGTCTATCCAGAAGAGAAAAATCAGTCCAGAAATGGTTTCCCTGTTTTAAAGAAACGGTCCTGTTGTTGTGAGAGTCTGTGTGTGTTTGGCGATGGTAGCCATCGACTCCACCCAGTTTCCATTTGAGGATGGTTTTGTGGATGTCCATCTCTTGAAATTATCCAAACTCCTGTTAGAACAAATGGTTACTTACTGAATAATTCCCAACAGAGAGCAGGGTTTCTTTATAAAGTAATGTTGGTCATTGTTACAAGACACTGGACCTCAGAACATATCACATTCATCCTTTCTTGGTGCCAGTTTTTTGTTACATCGTCAGCATTTGTCATTTGTATTTTAGGTTAATTCTTGACATTCTAAAGGGAGTCCATTAACAACAATTATAAATGTTATCGTTAATTAATTGTGTCTGAGTTTCTCGGGATGTGGGATCCCAGTTGGAGATATTTTCTTTTGTTGTTCAATAACAAAACCAATGTCTCTTAAGTCAGTTCATGGCCTTAAGATCTGGAGCGTTACTGTTTCTTTTTACTGTAAAAGACTGACAGGCCACCTTTCTTAAAGCAGGCTTTAGACACTGGAGCTATATTCTTCTAAAAACTGGGAAGGGACAAGGAGAGGCAACATAGATTAACCTTTAGTTTAATAATCATTTTTATCGAGATAATTCTGCCGATGAGTGAAATGTGTAATGTTTTTCCATCAAAGTGATTTGTTGTTCTGCACCACTAGAACAACAAGTTAATAATTTGAATCATTTTGTCAATGTTTCGTGAGAGTTTTATTCAAAGATATATTATTTAAATGGCCATTGAATATTGGACAAATGCATGAATGTAACTAACTCTGATCTGGTCCAGTTAATCTTAGCCTTAAAAAGTGATTTAGTAATTAAAGTTGATAATAGGATTGTAGTTTCTGGATTGCATGAGACTAATATGTAATGTTCCTGATGTTCTACCAATTGCCCTCCTCTCCGACAGGGTTTCCTTAACCTCTGATTGTGATTCTGTGTGTGTGCTATAGCTAAGGTTGAAAAAAAGATCTTTCCATGTGATGTGTTCAATAAGAACTGGTAAAATACACCTTTTTCCCTTCGACAGGTATTTCATCGACGTTAAATATTGATGGATTGTATTTTGTTGGACCGCTGTCGCCGTCTTGAAATGTTGTTGTTTAGTGCAAAAGATGGCAGAGTCTACTTTATATAATAATGCATATTTCAAAATAAGAACTGTGGTCGTCCCGTACAAATATGTTTTCACAGATAATTCTCTCTGAAACAGGAAACAGCTGATGTTTTTTCAGGGTTTATTTAAAGAAATGGTTCCATTACAATTGTATTAAATCAGGACTAAAACTTTGACTTAACCAAGTCTAAACCAGAACAGGTTCATTACTTTGAGTGAAAATGTTGTTGGTTATTGTAAAAAATAGATTAGGTACATTTTGAATTGAAATGTGTTTTTATCAAATAAATTCATACATTTAAAAAAATCTAAAATATTTAAACATTGAACTGAATAAAAAATAAACATTGAACTGAATAACCAACAAAAATATAAAAATATTAAATCCATATGAAAGTATCATGTCACAAACTAGTAATTGTTGTAAAAACCCTATCAATAATGTAAATGTATTTTAATATTTACAGTGAGAGAAAACAGGAGCAAACATCTGTATCATTATAACTGTTTTATAACACCCCACAGTTTTTACATAAAAAACTAACAGCCACAGATTTTTCTGTGAGAGACGTCCATAAATAGTCTGTGCTGTGGTCACAGGGGTCTCCTGTAGTTAGCAATAGCTTTTTGTTTATTCATCTGTCTCCTTGTCCAGAACAGGGTCATGAAAAACAAAACAAACATTGCTCCCAAAGAGAGAATCCAAAAATAGTCCATAACTTGAGTTCTGTGAAAAGCTTATACTAAATACTTTAGTGTTCCGTAAAGAAAAGATTACTGTGTCACTCACTGTTTATGGCTGTTTCAGAGGAAGCCGCTCACTCATGTTTGTTTGTTGACCCATATTACTCTGTGTTTACACTAAGTTTACTCGGTTTATTCAGGTTCAAGTACTTTTTTGTCTAGTCACTCGAAGAGAAAACCAGTTTA
The DNA here is from genome assembly GCA_024416835.2 of Perccottus glenii. Taxonomy (NCBI): domain Eukaryota; kingdom Metazoa; phylum Chordata; class Actinopteri; order Gobiiformes; family Odontobutidae; genus Perccottus; species Perccottus glenii. The sequence goes on from CM044554.2 coordinate 30,244,563, forward strand.
ATTTTAACAGTGGCCTTTAACTTTTTTCCCGTGAGATCAAACTGATTGAATTGTGAATTCCTCTCATATCTCACTCATTACCCTTGTGTCCCATTTATGCTTGAAAAAATACTAACCAATGTCTTATTTTAGACTCCCTTTTATTACATACATGTTTACATATCAGGCCAAAAGGATTATGTGAAATTCTAAATGTAAAAGCAATCAGGAGCTCAGATTATGCTCAAGGTCTCCTATAAAGTGAAGCTCTCAAACAAATGCATCTCACTTTTGTTCCTTTCACAAACAAAGGATCAGATTTGAAAAAGACATTGACTGTGAGCGTCAGGAGACTCTGCTGAACACGTGGATGTGTTTGTGATTTGGATGAAAATTGAGCAAAGAACAACAATTGAAAAATGTGTAAGATTTTGTGGCTTTAACTCTTCACACTTTAGTGTTGATCCTTCATTTTCTGTAAACGATAGAGCTTTGAGGGCAACATTTCCCAAAAGGGCACAAAAGTCTCTAAGTTTAATGTATGATTTGTCAAAGTGAGTCCAATAATGGAAGTGAAAAGAGCTTTGACCTTTGACCTCAGACCTCAAGTCAAAACTAGTTTACAACCATTGCAACCCATTCTAAAACTGAAAAGGCACCAAAAAGGTTGAAAAAAGTTGAAATTGGCAGAAGTTATAAAGGAACAAAAAAAGTAGTAGAATGAATAACTTGACTTGACTTGAATGTTTTTGAAATAAAAGCCGGTAGCGTTGAATGTGATGAAAATATGCATTTCTTTTGGCTGTTTCGGTTTTTATAATCATTTATAAAACAAAAGTCTAACCTCACACACAGACTATGAAGCAGATTTAGACGTGGACTAACACAGCAGTGATGAGGAGGAAATGTTTGAAATATAAAATATGTTTATTATTATATTATGACATTAATGTTCATACCACTAAACCTACACTAATGTTATAACATTATAGATATAATACAAATACATATTAGAGTCAGAGTTATGTGAAGGTCATAGTTAATCACTAAACAACACAACAGCCACATTTTTGAGTAAAAGTGAAGCGACAGAGAGAGTCGTCAGAGGAAGCTCTGGTTTAACCGAGGCCTGTGTTGGAGGTGAGTGAGTTCAGGGCACACATTGGTCAGAGGTCACCAATGAGAGGCCCAGTGTCTAGACTGGTCCTCGTTTTTACAAAAGGGACACAGCACCCCTCCATATGTTTGGAAAATGAGGCTGTGGTAAAGCTGCAGGGAAAGAGAGTCCAGTGTTCGGAAAAAGTGTGTCTGTGAAATCATTAGTGACTGGTAACCATTGACTCGAGAGGATAATTGTCAACACAGCCACAGTTTTAGCTGAAACACACACAGACTTCAAACCTGGCAACAGCACTTTATATTAAAAAGGTAAATTCATTTGGATGACTACAAACACTGCTTATTCTCTTTTCTCGTTCACCATTATTTTCACCTGACTTTCAACATCAGACTGTCATAAAACTCAAAATATAAAAGCAAACCTAGTTCTGAAAAGGTAGAGACAGTGTGTAAAAAGTACAATAGAACATTTCAGGTGTTGAGATATTTAATTAAACAACACTTCTCAAAAAGTTTGGACTGGGGCAACTAAAGGCAGGAAAAATGAGTCATACATAAGAAGGAGTTAAACTAGGACTGAGAATAAAAAGAGCATTTAAAAATTGTTGGGTTTTAGGTCCCGCCCCCGGCTCAGCCCCACCCTCGGTTTGTCCCCTCTGTCTCCGCTGGGCTCTGCCCGCTTTTCCAGCATTTTTCAAATATTGCCAGTGGGCGGAGTTCGGCTCTGACCAGGGTTTAGTTTAAGTGAAAATTAGAGATTCTGTTGAAACAAAACCAAGGTAAGACAGACCAACAAACATTTTAGCCACATCTGAAAATTGTTCGAGATGCAATGAAAAACCCACAAATAACTTCAGCTGAAATACAGGACTCTCTGAAAAAGTGGTGTGGCTGTTTCAAGATGCACAATAAGGAGGCACTTGAAGAGAAAATGGTAGGTACTTTTGATCAGGGTCATTTGGGTAGTTTCTGTTGTCATTATGATTTAAAAAAGAGTAAATACAGTTGTTTGACAATAAATAGCTTCACCCAACCACTAACTATGAGGGAAAAAAGATGTCTGTGTAACATTCATATTCTCTAAAAAACGGACCAAAAAAAAATCCAAATTCCTCTGAGTATGTAAACGTATGAGCACAACTGTACGTGCAGCAGTAGTGTCCTTTATGAAGACTTACACCAACTCAGTCCCTCTCCTGTCTTTGTCCTGTCTTTGTCCTGTCTTTGTCCCGTCCATATGTCGTCATCTCTTTGTTGCTCAAATGATCCCTCTTTTCTGAAATCCGTTCGAGGAGGAATTCGCTGTGTACTTTCATGCCTTTTGTGAGTTTATCCAAAGCAGATCCCACTGACGTCTGCTCTGCAAAGAGAAACAAAAAAACTGCTCGGAGACTTTTGAAACTCAACCTCGATAATCGTCACCATGAGCTCATCTGTGGAGCAAAGACCACTTTTAATCCTGGTTTAGTCCTGGTTTAGTCCTGGTTTAGACCTGGTTTAGTCTGGTTTAGACCTGGTTTACTCCTGGTTTAGACCTGGTTTAAAGTTAACATTACATATATACGTAAATATATGACATTTACATTTATACATATACATTTATCATCGAATAACAAAATGTTAAATAAATTTTAATTAATTTTTACAATCATTTCTCATTAAACCATTATTTCATTTAAATAATTAAACACATTTCTTAGAAACAAAAGGAGAAGACCTGAGTGACCTCAGGAGCCATGCACTGAAGCGTAGTGAGCACTAATCCCACTGCGTTTACGTCAGAACGAACACAAAGGCAGAGTTACATAACCCTCTTCATGTAATCTTTAATAATCCATACATTCACTACACCTCCCACAGTTATAGACCCAGACCCAGACCCAGACCCGACCCAGACCCGACCCAGACCCAGACCCAGACCCGACCCAGACCCAGACCCAGACCCAGACCCAGACCCGACCCAGACCCAGACCCAGACCCGACCCAGACCCAGACCCGACCCGACCCAGACCCAGACCCAGACCCAGACCCAGACCCAGACCCGACCCGACCCAGACCCAGACCCAGACCCAGACCCAGACCCGACCCAGACCCAGACCCGACCCAGACCCAGACCCAGACCCGACCCAGACCAGACCCAGACCCAGACCCGACCCAGACCCAGACCCAGACCCGACCCAGACCAGACCCAGACCCAGACCCGACCCAGACCCAGACCCAGACCCAGACCCAGACCCAGACCCAGACCCAGACCAGACCCAGACCCAGACCCAGACCCAGACCCAGACCCAGACCAGACCCAGACCCAGACCCAGACCCAGACCCAGACCAGACCCAGACCCAGACCCAGACCCGACCCAGACCCAGACCCAGACCCAGACCCAGACCCAGACCCGACCCAGACCCAGACCCAGACCAGACCCAGACCCAGACCCAGACCCAGACCCAGACCCGACCCAGACCCGACCCAGACCCAGACCCAGACCCAGACCCAGACCCGACCCAGACCCGACCCTGACCCGACCCAGACCCAGACCCAGACCCAGACCCGACCCAGACCCGACCCAGACCCAGACCCAGACTGGACTGGTACGGTCTACGCTGCAGACGGTGAAAGGGAAAAGGAGTTTTAAAAGTATTCGTTTGTAAAATGGTTAGTTATTGTGTTGTCATTGGTTTGTCACACATTTTACTTTTACTTATACCCATTTAAATAAATTTTGTTTGCTGTGCTAGTTGTATAGTACATATATTATAGAAAAGATTCCACCTCAGAGTTTGATAACTCCTGCTCTATATGAGCTGCAGAAATGAGGTCAAACCAGTAAGTACAGTAGGTTGTCTGTATTTAACCACTGTACAAGTGAGTCATCTTTAAGAATTAAAATTCACTTTTTTCATTATGCCAAGCTTTCACTGTATAACTCTCAACACACTTCTACTCCACTCCTCTGCTGTGGTCTGTTGGATGTGATTGAATTTGTTCAATGCATTTGCCATATTCAGTTAGAGTTGTTCATTTTCAATACTTTGCTAAAGATAATGAGCTGCAAAGTCTTCTGGGGGAGTCTACAATATTTATATAAGAATGGAAATAGCCAGGAGCATAATGTAAAAACATCTGAAGGAGAAGAAGAAGCATTTGTTTAAAGTTGAGATTGAGTCAGTCGTTGGCAAACACAAAGGATGTTGAGAAACCCATTTAAAATGTACAGGACAGACTCGAGAAAAGCATCATCACGAGGAAGGAGAAAAGTAAATAAGAACAAAATCAGGGTTAAAGGGCATAAAGGAGTGGACTGGACTGAGCCCAGCAGAAGCAGGTATAACCCTCACGATTAGCTTCAAAGACTTCTGGATTGTTAGCAAACATTACAATCTGTTTTATTGACCATATCTTGAACTGTAAGCATATTTAGCTGGGCTTTTATCAGATTCATATTATAACATAAACTCACGAGACTGGGTCAAATACTCAATGCCATAAATACGTTTTGTCAAATTAACAAATATTTTTAAGATTGTGTTTTTCAGGATTCAAAGTTAATAAAATAAAATTAATAATTTATAATTAAAGTTTCTAAGACATTATTTACTGTGAATAAGTAAAGGATCAACACATTCTATAAACCATAATGTGGGCAAACATATGTATTTTTTTATTTATATTTTAACATCTCTGTCTTTATGGACTTATGCTGGAGTCGTGTGTGACACTGTTGGTGATTGTAATTCTAAATTGTACTTAATAGATTTATAGGATTAACTAAAAAGACCCGATTACTGTTTTTAAAACTGAAAACAGAACTTGCTTTCTACTTACAGCTTTGAGAACATAAAACAACCAGCTCATGACTGTCACTAAAATGACCCAACAAAGCAACAAAAGAGCTAATGGCTACAAATTGACAAGAAAATAAAAACAAAACTGATCTTAATAAATGCTTAAACATTCTAATAAGTCATATAACACTGGAAAACTATTCTAACACTTGTCAAACGATGCTAAAGAGGGACTAAAAGGCAGAAGACAGAGCGATAAAGCTGTGTTTTTTAGTGCACAGAGGAACTGTAGACTTGATGTAAGGACAGAAGGCCATGTGTGGTACTGCTGCTAACCTCTGTGTTAGTCTGTGTTACACATTTGTTGTAGATGATTAGATGGACCATTTAAAGTAAAACTCTCATGTATTCTTTAGTTTCATGTAAATAAATACATTGAAATAATGTTATCTTTAAAAAATTTAGTAAATTCAAATAAATTTTTTTTTTTCAGTTTTATTTATTTATGATTGAAAGTGGGGCATAACTAAAATAACTAAATGCATTTAGACTTGTTGAGCCTGTCTAAACCTGAGACCTGACGCCAAGAGTTAGGCCTAAAAAAACAATTCCTTTCCCTGAATAAACCTTTGAGGAAGTAGAACGTTACTACATGTTTACGACACAATGTCACTGTCACAAGGTTTTTACAACTGAACTGGAGTTAAACTAAGAAAATCACACTCTGGGGGAGTTCACACTGATACAAGAGCTTTTGAGATAATGTTTGCTTGGATGTCTTTTTTAAGGATCAACAATTTCATGCTAAATTTTGCTTCGATATAATAGACCTCTGTAAAAGGCACTATAAACAAATGTCTTAATTGATTTGTCTTAAAGTGATTAAACACTAACCTTTGTCAGTCTCCTTTCCATATTTCTCCTTTTTATGTATTAACCTTTTAATGTTTTAACTGTTCAAAGATTAGCTAGAGCTAATTTTGATACTCTTTCTTTAAAAGTTTTAGTTACTTTCTTTCTAAACCATCTGTTATTATCTTAAAATGTAGCCCGTAAGCTTCATTAAACCACAAAGTCACGATGAGAATTCCTAAAACTGTACTCCTTGAATGGCGCCATACACGATCTCTGTCAGTTTCCTTGGTAACAGCCGAGAGAGGGGTGGGCGGGGCTAACCGGCAGTAGTGTTGTTTCTGATTGGTTCGCTTTGACAACGGTAGCAAGGGTATATAACCATGGCTACCCGACCTTAACGGCAGCGTCAGTGAGTGTAGCACATGTCAAAGACCGAAGGAAAAGAAATAGCGCCTCAAAAACGTGACTGCTAATGATTTTATGAACGAAAAGAAGAAGAACTCAAACTGGTTTTACTTCGAAAAGGCTGTGAGAGGAAGAGGAGCACGCTGCGGCACCGTTACCCGTGAGTCACACCGGGCTTCGTGTGGACAGCCGTAGCCGGGAATGAGTGCTAAGTGGTGGGATAGAATGAGGCCAGTGAGGGGCGTAACTTAAGCTGATAGCGGTCCGATAAAGAGAATTAGACACGCTTTTCGAAAAATAAACCTTAGTTTGCAATAAGTTTAATGAAATAACTATCAAAGTTAGGTTAAACACGTGCAGCATTTGCTAAATGTGGTCCAAAGTCTGGCTAAATGATGCTAAAAATGGCTAATGAAGCAAATTGACAAGGTAATTGAAACAAAAGTAAACTTAATTTATGCTAATACTTGACAAAAGGTTGCATTAAATTAATAAAATGGTCTTTTGAATCTTTAACTTGTCTACGAGTAGCTCAAACTACGTCCAATGCGTCAAGAAGGAGACTAAATGACAAAATACACAGAAATGCAGCTGTGATAATACAGTATAAGTGCACGTAGACTTGAAAATTCATGGTTTGTACTAGAGCTTTCCGGAACCCTCTCTCTGTGTCCGGCTCGCACTGCCAGGAGGTGGGCGGGAGATGCCTGGGCTCCTTTTTTGCACCCGGCCTTACCTTCCCTGTTTCATAAAAATGACAAACTCGAAGTGTTGGATAACTCTTATTAAAGTTCATTCATAGAAGTCTGACTCATGTTCAAGCCTCGAAAGTGGTTTAAACAATGACTGAATACTAAAGTGCAGTTGAATAATCAAGCCTTTTTTTGTAAAAGATTTAGAAAAGAATAACTCTTTGAATAAGTCTGAGTAAACTTGACTTCTGCATTTAGAATGACAACTGTTGACCTCAGCAGCTTTAGATTAGAAGTAGTTTAGTGTGATTTCACTGGAACAATGATAACCCACTGTCACTCTAATGATAAAATATATATATATCTAGCTTGTATCTGTTGTTTTGTTTATGCAAAATGGGGACAAGCTAATTTCTCTTGTAAATTTTCCATTGTATTTTAAAACTTGCAAGAACATCTTTTAATAGAGAGTTTTAATAGTAATTTGTACTCCAGACTAGTCACAAATACATTTTATAAATCGATCTTTTTTTGCAGAATATTTAAGTTATTAATACCATTAGAGTCTGTTGGTTTATTATTTTAAATACATTTACTCGAGTCAGCAGGAGGTGTGTCTGAACATGAAACTGTCCTTGAGTGGATAATTTGTGAAAAAGATAGTAAACCCAAGACTAGACCTGGTCTGAATCCTCTCCTCGTCCCAAACCCCTCACTCACTACATCGAGCTGCACCAGAGACGACTAACAGTGACTCAAGTATTCTTCTAAACTCCGCTGATAATGGACTTCTGTAATAAACTATTGAATAACTTGAGTGATATAAAATAAATAGATGTTTTATTCAACAACTCTGGTCCTGTTTATGAAACTGACTGGATTATTGCAGCTTTCTCCAGAAGGAAGCTCTCATATCTCCGTCTGTACGAGTCAGTCATTTTACATCATGACGGTTTATTATAAACATTTTATAACTGAGTATAAATTTTATTCAAACCTGTTGTGTACAGTTCATGTACTGCACTGTTTTCTTCTGACAATTTGAAAAGCTTTATGGTCTGTTTTGGGTCGAGTGACCATTGCTGCGCACTACTTTTACTGATGCATTGTGGGAAACTTTGAGTGCACCACATTTCAGTCACTAGACATTCTGACACCAACAGAAAATGACGTGATCAAATAAAGACTCTACAAGTATTAACAGTACAGGCTAGGTTTACTCCGTGTTTGGTCCTAGATTTGAACAAACGTCAGTCAAACAAACCAAGTATTGGTTGTTATAACGAGTTAATTCTGTTGTTTTCTCGTTATCTCGGGAAAACAACAGACTTAACTCATAATGAGATAATGGGAGGGAAAAAAGTTATTATAGTTGTTATTGTATGGCCTGTTACGGGTTCTGTAAATAAAAGAGTCACTAGTCATGTTCAAATAACATCTCAAACAGTGGTTAAAGGAAAACCAACGCTGTGAATAGCTTGCGTCTTTTACTGTTCAGTGTTTGTCTTTGTAATGTTGATGTGTTTTGTCTTCGTCACCTGCCTGGGGACTACAGGTGGAAAGTAGCACCTCTGCTATAATCTGGCATGTTTACAACTATAATTGTTACAGATGAAATATGCATTGTCTCTGTTAAATAAATAGATTTAGTCTTGGTTTGGTCCTAGCTCAGTCTAATAAACTTCCAGACCACCTGCAGTGCATAATTGTGAATGAGTCCTGAGAAATCATTACATAATTAACCTGCTGCTGCTCAGATTACACAGATATATAAACGCATGCTTCTCAGAATGACTCGACTCGTTTTACAAACTGCCGAGTCATGCTGATAGTCACACACACAGTTCATTCAGTGCATGGTTTAAACATGGTCAGACCACAGCAACAAGGAAGTGAGTGAGAGAATGACATGTTGTTTCAGGTCTGTCCTGTGATTGTAAGGATTGAAATTAGTTAGAGATTTAAATGTAGAAATAGAAAAAACATAAAAAGTTATTAATTTATTTTTTTATTTTCTTTACATAGTGATCTATAATAATAGTGCCTTAAACACAGTGCCCTTGGTGCCATCTGCAGCTCCAGACAACTAATGGGATTTTAATTATCTCCACACTGACTGTAAACTCGTCCAGCTTACTCCAAACAAACCACTCCCAATTCTCCAGAGTGTTGTCGTTAGTGAACAAGGGCTGTTTTATAGAAGTGTAAGGAGCCATTGTGATATGTCCATTGTTTAACATCACAAAATAGTTCTTTGAATAGACAAGACATTTATTTTTGTATAGCCCAATATCACAACAGCCACCAAAGGGCTTAACAGACTGCAAAAGAGAAACCTCAGGGAGATCCACAGAAGGAGGGATCCAGGACAGTTGAAAAATACAAAATATAAAAATATGTTCATTGTCCACTCTGTGTGTGTGATGGTGGGTGGGACAGCACATTTGGTGAAATAAGTATGTTTTGAGTTTGCCTGTTTAGACACACCTCCTTTAATCTCCATAGATTCTATCTTGGAACATATTTTTGAAAGGTAAACCAAGTGTCAAAAGTACTGAGCAAACCCATGACTAAAGGAGGTTTTAATTGCGGTTAAACCTGGACTAACCCTTCCCTAAACAAGGCTTTAAACAAGGCCAGACTTAAAAGGCAGGACTTTGGGGAAAAAAGGAACATAAAAAAAAAAACCAGGACTCAAAAAACGTACTACTTAAAAATATAATATGTTATTCTGCTGTACATTTTTGTTTTGTAATTAGTTCTGCATTAACCATCTATAAAACATCTACAATATGCTTCTTTGCATTTAAATTGGTTAAAAACATAGAAACATCAGATTTGGTACAATTTCTTAATCATTCATTCTGCTTAGTCCCGTCAGGGGTCGCGGGTGATTGGAGCCTATCCCAGCAACTTTGAGCCTTAGGCGGGGTACACCCTGGACAGTGGTCAGTTAGTCGCAGGGCTAACATTTAGAGACAGACAGTGACAGACAACCATTCACTCTCACATTCATTCACTAGGGACACTTTAGAGTTGCCGATTAACCTGTACATGCAGGTGTTTGTTTGGTGGGAGGAACCCGGAGTAACAGGTGGAGGACATGCAGACTCCTCACACAAAGATCCGAGTCGGCCGAGGATGTTCGAGTCAGCCAGGGTTTGAACTCACGACCTTCTGTGAGGCAGGAGTGCTCTGCCACGTGCAATTGCACATTTGTTTGGATTGACTTTTTTTCAATTTTTTTTTTTTTTAATTGGCTCACGTTATAAAAACATGTGAAGCAGCATTGACACGTGAGAATCAAGAGAGTGAAAAGTGCAGAGTCATTGTGTTTGTGAGGTGACAGGTGAGGCCCAATCACCTGCAGAGGCTCAGAGGCATGTTTCAGAAGACAGGTTTGTTTACAGCCGAGGCTCTGTCGAAGAAAATAAAGAAGTAAAAATGTGGGAAAATGTCTGTCAATTAAATGTTTATCACGATGTAAAAACTAACTACTAATCTAAGACAAAACCTGGGCCATACACCAGATGCAAAGTAATGAGATGGTTTGAGTTTGAGTTTATTTCACAATGTCAAGCTAAAATCAAAAACCTCTCCATCTCTGAACGCTAAACATGAAGTGTCCTCCTGGGCAAGCATATATTTAATTTAATACAAACTGAGCAAAGTGAAGCACATTAAACTTAAACTGAAGCCTGCCTGCATCAGACATAGAAAACTAATCTGAACAAACATCAGAGATGTTACAAAAAACAATGTTCTGACTTTACCGAGCTGAAAACACGTGAACACACACAAGTAGGAAGAACAACTTAACTCGGCTACTCCGAGTTCCCGAGGACCACATGAATGCATCATAAGTCACAGAGACAACAGGTCCTCATCTGAAAATTTGTTCATTTATTTATTAGTTTTTTTTCCCCTTTGTCCCGCTAGTGGTTGCAGGACGGCCATAATTGTGACAAAGCTAATATTAAAGATGTTATTATATTACTTTTGCGAGGCCCTGGAAAGGCCTGTTATTATCTCTAAATGAAACCATATCAAGAGACCATACCTTCTTTGCAACAAAATGTAAAAACTAAATCCATAGAACTGCCCAGTCTTGTCTTACATGTTTGATTATGAAAGGGAAGTGCGTGTTACATAAGAGCAGCGCTGGCCCTGTGCCCAGGCTTTGAACCAGACTGTAGCTGAATGTGAGCCACACGTGAAGACCCACTGGACCACTTCTGTTTCTTCTGAAGGGTCTGCATACCGTCTGTTTCTGGCTCTCTTCCCTTTTTTCCCACTTCTTCTTTCTTTTTCTTTGGCTGAAAATGCGTCGGTGGCTATGATTTAAGTCTTTGATGAAAAAACAAACAAATGCACAGCTCTTTTGTAACTTGTTCTTAAAGGAAGTATAATGAGCAGCTATTTCTGGTTTTACTTGATTATGCAAATCATCAACAAAAAAAATCACTTTTAAAATGCAAAGTGTGAGTGTCCGCCTTTTACAAATGACCTTTAAATGATTCATCAAAGTCAATAGTAACAGAAGATATGAGAAAACTAACACTGCTCTCATTACTTGGCAAACAACTGGTCAGTGATTCCCTTTTAAAGTCAGATTGTAAAATTAAAAAAAAAACACTCCTTGGTCCTTATCAGAAAATTATATTTATCCTAGTCCTTAAGCCTTTCCCGTTAAGTGTGGAGTATGGAGTACTCTGCTGCAGCGAGGATATGACTGTGTTTGCATTAAGCTACAACAAAACCTCAGTGTAATACTGTTTTAAACATGCCTTCATAATCATGAGCGACCATCATTCTGGTTTTCAATAGCAGTCATGCATGTGGGACAGCGTTGTTTCTCTGCTGCAAAAATAACAAAGCCTCTGCTGAGTGAGATACAGCTGCTGCGGCTCAGACGTATTTTAATACTCAATAAATATGAGCTATTAAAAAACTCACAAGGTCTTTTATAAGAAGACGAGAGACACATCGAGCTGTAGTTTTCCCGTCTGCTCTCGGTCTAATCTGAGGAAAACGTTTAACTTCTTATAATAATAATAATGATAATAATAATAACTTCTTAGGAACCACGTCAGACCAACATGGCATGTCCTGTATCGTCGTGGTTCAACAGTGAGGTGCAGTCACTGAAAGCTGCAGACAAATGAAGCTTGTCTCGTTCTTGTGATAAACAACATATTCAAGAAGAAATAATAAGGAAATATGAAAATGTGGTCTTTGTGAATTGAAGCCACTCCATTCTCTGTCGCCACTGGATTAAACAGGAGCAGAACTTGGGACATGAGTGAAGCCCTAAAACATAGGAAAGTGCTGAACATCTTCACTTCTTTATTGTATTGTTTCTTACGCCCTTTTCTTTGTGCAGACGTCAGTGTTACTGTAAAAAAAGTGACCCCATTGACCTCAGATAAACCATTAACTCCTTAGACTCTTGTCCCACTTTTTGAAGCTTCCAGATAAATGCACATTACCAACATTTTTCTAACTTTACTCATGTTCTTCCATTTTTATTTTTTTTGTTTCCACAGATTAAAATGGAGACCCACGACAAAGACATCGACTCCAGAGACATCATTCCTGTGGTCATCATCGGTAAAAGAAACTACCTTTCACTCTTTCTTTTTTCTCCCACACGGTGCTTTTTATTTTTTTTTTCTGCTGAGTCATTTCTTCAGGGAGCGATTGGATTGAATGAGAGCGACAGTAACTTTAGGGAACATCTTTTGTAACCACAACACAAAACCTGCACTTCAGTTTGTCTTTTTAAACACAGACAAAGATCCACTGTTTGTTTCAGTCACGGGTTAGTCTTGTGTGTGGCTTTTTTTAAAAAGGTAAAAAATATTCTGTGAAACTTACAAATAATGTAATATAGTGTGAAAATAGAAAAGTAATATGAATTTAAGTAAGTGCTAGTCAATCAGCTAAAAAACAAAGGTTACAACAAAAAATAATTACTTGAATAATTGTGATTTTTAATAAGAACTGAAAGTTTTGAAATAACTCTAGGGTCTCCTAAGGGAAACCACAGAGACAGAGCTGGTCCTGGAGAGAAAATGGCCGTCTGCCAGTTCAGACTAAAGTCCGGCTGATAAAGGTCATATCAGTTTGACCACACTTTCTGCAAACTTCCTCGTTAAGACTCGACCAGGTCTGTGCCAAAGAACTTTGTACATTAAACTTAGTCTCAGGAAGCTTTTATGAATATTTATAATGATTCATGTTATTAATTAGAAACAAAACAAACTTTATAAATCGATTTGTTGAGCAAAGCATGAGAAGGACACGTTATTATTAAACCTCTAAAGCACATCTGAAGAGATAACTGCAGGTCAGACTCTGATGTAACTCACAGAGAAGTCATGAACGTCTTAAACACTTCCGATTAAGAACTAGATCTGACGGTAACCTTGAGGGAAAAAATATCACACGAGGGATATAACAGTACAAAAATCTAACGTTATTATTACGGAATTAACTCCACTGTACGATATTTCTTGCTATATTTCTTGCTATATTTCTTGCTTGCTTCTATGAGTTTACCAATGTTTGTAATATTCATATTCATAATTTGATCCGGCCCAGCATGACTCTAATCAGAAAGAACGTCTTTTAGACAGCGCTGCACATTAGGCTGCGCTGGTCCCTTTTATCTACAATCTGTTGTTTCAGTGATAACCTGACCTCAGCCGGGGCACAGTGTCCACGATGATATTCAGACACTTTCGAGATATTGTCAACGGTATCATTGTTTTTTAGATGCTTTTTATTTTTTATGTGTGCCTTGTTATAATATTTCATTCAAACAGGCTGCAATTATTCCCAACCAAAGACTGCAGTCCGTTAAGACAAAGCTTCAAACAGACTTTTTTAGGTTTGCTGCACTGCTGTTTCATTCATTTGGACAGATCAACAGGTGTTTTGAGAAACTGGAGCTAACTTGTTTTGAATACAACAAAGGCCTTATCACACTTAATGACATGATTCAATATTTGGCATTTTATCAGCCTATTATATTGTATTATACACAAGGACTAGAGCCTGACCCTGGGAAACAGTGAAACCTAATCATTAGATCTGTTTGAAGGAAAAAATCCAAATATCACCTGACACTCTGCACATGTCCCTGAAGTTAAATAAAAACGCTCTTGTTGCTTGTCACCTGTCGGCTCTGTCGTCAAGGTAACGGTCATATCTCACCTGACGTCTGTGTTTCCCAGGTAATGGTCCGTCGGGTATCTGCCTGTCCTACCTGCTGTCGGGATTCACCCCCTATGTGTCACAGGAAGCGACGCACCCAAACCCCCTGCTGCAGACAAAGCTGAGGGAGCGGCCGCACGTCTCCCTGCTCGAACAGGTACTGGACTGAGGACTGAGACTAAGACCAGGACTAAAGACCTGTGAGACCAGTTCATAATCTACAGTTACAGCATCAGACCAGAAAACTTCAGCTTTAGTGATAAAATGTATTAGTCATGGCCCCAGCAGCAGCTCACACAGCTTTATACATTTTCAAACCTGTTCAAATCCATCTAAAACCTGTTCAAATCCATATTAAACCTGTTCAAATCCATAATAAACCTGTTCAAATCCATATTAAACCTGTTCAAATCCATCTAAATCACTCATTGTTTTACCCTATCCAGACAAAGCAGTGTCAGAACAGTCCCTCTAGTTTGGTTCTGTATTAGTCTATGTGACGTTTATACCAATAACAACTAGTGATGCTCCCATTGATTGGCCACCGATCATGATCGGCCGATATTGACAAAAAATAGCTTGATCGGCGAACCCCAAAAGCGCTGATCAAAAAGCCAATGCGCGTGGCGTCCACAACAGCAGAGCGGAGCTTGTCAGTGGCAACATGAGCTCTCCCGTCTGGAAGTTTTTCAAAGCATACATCCCAAGTCTCCCGCATATTGATAGCGGCTCCCTGATGCCCGCAAATTAGTTAAAATCTCCCGGAATCTAGAGCGAGCGAGAGCGCGCATGCGAGAGTTTTTCAAATCGTGTAGCGCGCACGGCAGAGAGGGAGCGAGAGACCTTGTGTGTGTGTGTGTGTGTGCGTGTGGCGTGTGCTAGCAAGGATCCTGATTGGCCCTTTTTCCGCAAATCAACCAATCAATTCTCCCAAACTAAATTAATCAGTTATGTTTATCTAAATGATTCCAAATGGCATGTTGAGGTGAGTTGATAAGTTTCATTTCATGTGCATATTATTCAGGCTTGTTGCCAAGGCAACATGAAAACACCAAACTGCTTAGACCTGTTTAAAGTTGCAATACAAAATAAATAAAAGCAGTTTACATAAATAGTATAAGCAGCTCATATAAATAGTAAAAGTAATCTACATATTTAAACATAATTACCATATAATTGCATAGGCTTATAGCTTATGGAAATAATATTTTATGGTTTTATATGTTTTAGGGACCACAACATGTTAGGGAGGCTAAGTGCAGAGAAGGCTGCTCCGGGATACCTCCCTGAAATGTTTTTCAGGTTGGGATGTCTGTCAAAGTGTCCGATAAAGACGTAAAGTTAGCCGTTTGCAATGTATGTCGTGATGAAATCCCTCGAGGTGGAAGCAAGCAACGTCATTTTAACACCACTAACATGATTAGGCATCTTAGAACACGCCATACAACTGAATATGCAGAGTATGAGAAACTAAACCAACCGTCTACAGTTTTTTTTTTCTCAATACAGATAATTTAGAGTTGTTAGTTTCATTTCTACAAATGGTGCAAACTCTGCATGATCATAGATAAAAGATTCCCATTCCCCTGCCATTCTGTGATTGGCAGTGATCGGCAATCGGCAGATCATGATTTTGGTGATCGGCCCCAAAAATGCTGATCGGAGCATCTCTAATAACAACAGAAAACCAGTGCTGAACTAAACGGTTCTCTCTTGTTTTATTCGTCCTGTAGGATCTGGAGTATCTGTGCGAGGGGCTGGAGGGCCGCTCGTCCAATCCCGTCGCGGTGCTGTTCGACTCGCTGCTGCTGCCCGACAGCGACTTCGGCCTCGACTGCACCTCTCCATTAACCTGGAGATACGAGCCGGACAGAGCCATACCTCACCTGGTTTTAGGCCGAGGTCCACCAGGAGGAGCCTGGCACGTACGTACAACACATTATTTCTATATATTCTATTTTTAATAGGATTCCAAAATACATGAATCCCTCAAACTACAAAACAAATGGGCTTTTAACTTTGCTTTTTAAAGCGCCACACAGCCGCTGAGAAAGAGGAAGGATTATTTGTGAAACGTCTGAGAGATAAAAATCTGTTCAGTTAAGAACAAGGACACTGATGCGTGATAATGGTTTTATCAGGTTCAGGGCAAGTTTAAAAAAAGATGAAACTGATCAGTCGAAGTTAAACTGCCTTTCTTGTTTTTAAAACCTTAGACTTCATTGTTTATTTTTTGCCCGATAAACTCATGAAAGGTTTTATTTCAGGGGTTTATGGAGAAAAACCTTTTAGGACAAGAACTATGTTTTAGAACAAAACCTAAAGAACTCATTGTTAAAAAAATTGGCCCAAATGTAGCTCTATCACATTAAAAATTACTTTCATATATTCTTGGTAAGAGCAGGTTGAATAGAAAACAGGACAGACCGGCCCATCTTTCTGAGGATTCTGAGGATTAATGTATTTGTCTATATGGCTCTTCAGTTCCTCCTTTTTATTGCAACTTCGTGAGAATGAACTTCATACGTTGCACATTTTTAGTGACTTTGGCATGTTTTTACAGTGCAACAAAAGCAGAAATGTGCAAACAACAGATTAGAATACAAGTTTTAACTTGTGAGGTCTATGAACTTTCTTTATAGTCAAATACAGATGACAAGCTCTTACAAGGTCTGCTTTACAGCTCCTTTATACGTTGAAAGAAGTTATCTACAGTATAAACACAGATAAACCAAGCCTCTGACTTTATCTGACTTTACCAGATTAAATTACGTCCAAATGGACAAACTATTCACAAAGTCTATTCCAAGCAACCTTGACTGAAAAATCTTCCTCATTTTGTTTTTATGAGACATTAGGCAACATTCAAACTGATGTAATGTAATTTTAAAAACAGTAGCGCTTTAGAAATACTATATTCTATTAGCATAATCTCAATAAAATCATATGTAGACAAATGACATTAAAAGATTAAACCAAAGCCAGACTTAAGGAATTTATTCACTTTATTCATTGATTTAAAAACACTTAAGTCACTTCGGGGTTAAGTACATTTGATTTAAAAATGTCTGCTTTGAAAGCTTCTCCAAAAGCTCACAGCTGTTGACCTTGATACTGGACACATGATACATAAATGACATAATGTAAAGGCAAAACATATTCACAACTATATTATTATCAAATTTTGAGGCAACATTTTTACTGTTTTTATTTAAAAACAACACATTAGTGATAAATAATTTGTCTAAAATATTGTAAGATCTTTGTTTACTGAGATCCTTTCCCGTTATGGAAAATAGAATTGCGTATGTGTATGTTTTGTGTGTTTCCAGGCGATGGAGGGCTCCATGTTGACTCTGAGTTTGGCGAACTGGATGGAGCTGCCCGGACTCAAACTCAAAGACTGGATGAGAGAGAAACGCAGGTACGACGCAAAAAAAAACACTTGTATGGATTCTACTATTATTATTGAACCTGCAGTGTTTAGGTCCGACGTGGAGACCCTCTGTAATGTCCCTCCAGTGACTCATTCTTCTGTTTAGCTTCAGTAAAGTCTTCACATTTGCTCTTATTTCTTCCCGTTGTCATCTCTCAGAAACAGTGAGAGCAGTGAACACTTGGGTAAAACGTCCTGTTACTGCTTCCCTCTGATTTTCTCTGTTGTTTTTAAAAAGTTTGTAAAGCGTCTTTTGTTTAAATAATCGTGAATGAAATAATTGTGGTTATTATTGTGGCCAGAATTGAGCTGCACTACCTTCACAGCCCTCAGACCGGCTCCGGATGAGGAGCAAATATCCAGCAACAAACTGTGAGCATAATGGGGACCGGTGATTAGATAGAAAATAATTATATAAATGCAGCTCATGAGATGGAAGGCATGAATAAAATGTGTGTTGTCGCCACGTTTCAAAACCTTCCATAAACTTAAACCTGTATAATTTAAAATAGCTCTTTTTTGTAGAATTTAGGGTGTTTATCTTCCAGTAGCTCATTTACGGTAACGTGAGATATATCAAAATAAAAAGTCTTCAGAGTTCTGTGTCCGATAGAGAGTCAGCATTTGTTTTTCAAATGAGATCAGATGTTGAATGTACAATGCGTGAGAAAAAGACTAATTTATCTTAATTTAGCCAGAACTAAACTAGGACTGACCCAAACAGTAATTTAATCTTGAATCCTCGGCTAAAACCAGGACAAAACCAAATCAATTGAGTTTGTAGTTGCATAATAAATCTTGACGTCTCTTAAATTTGTTTTTCAAATGAGCTCAGATATTGAATGTTCTACGTTATTTGCATGAAATGAAGAATGAGTAACGATGTAATAAGTTTTTACTTCCTCCTAATGTTTCCAGAACTAGTCACTGCCATGTCTCAGCGTCAGGGTCAAACCTGACGGATTCACTTTGTCCGGTTTATGTTTAACTATACTTTCCACATTTGTGTTGAGGCGCTAAAAGAGTCCTAAGTCTGACGAGGCCGGCCCCTCCCCAAAATTATGTGCAGTTGTATCTGTTTTATTTGGTCCTGAGGAACAAAATTTGTACTTTCAGTCCGTTTAAAACAAATGGGTTTTACTTAATATATTTCCACATTTCATCTTCAACATTCAAATTATTCATCACACTTTCAACTGTTGCATATGTTCTCATCTATCTGATATTTTAAATGTTTTTTGAGTTATCACAGTTTAATTTTGACCTTTTATTGGGGGGTGTTACAGATTTTCTAAAGGTTTAGAGTGGAGTTACCATAGCTACCACTTAGACAGTTAAAGATAATGTTTAGGCTATATTTTTGGACAAATCTTAGTAAATTTAAAGACAAACCCCTACATTTTCTTCATGTAATACACTTTCTAATTGATATTGATTTGATTTTTTTATTTTTGTAGAAATGTGCGTAACGACCGAGCTACGCCAGCGGAGATAGCCTCCTATTACCAGCACTACGTTTCCCAGATGTCCTTGGAGCAGAACTTCGCCTGTGGGACAACGGTTACCTCGGTAACCAAGGTGCACGGCAACGAGAAGGGGGCGGGGCCATGTTGGAGAGTGACAGGAGTCCAGCGGCGAGAAGGAGAGGAGCTCGGAGGTGAGAATGAAAAGATTTAGTTAGCTTTAGCAACTTTAGCAACTTTAGCCTGTTGTTATCAGTTAAAACTATTTAAATGGCTTTAGTTTTATTGCCTGCAGACTATACTCAAAACTAAAACTGAACAACTAAACCAGGTCTAAACCAGGTCTAAACCAGGTCTAAACCAGGTCTAAACCAGGTCTAAACCAGGTCTAAACCAGGTCTAAACCAGGTCTAAACCAGGTCTAAACCAGGACTAAACCAGGACTAAACCAGGACTAAACCAGGACTAAACCATGTCTAAACCAGGACTAAACCAGGACTAAACCAGGACTAAATCAAAACTAAACATGGACTAAACATAAATTAAAACTAATCCTGGTCTAAAGCAGGGACCTAAATCTAGATTTAAATGAGACTAAACCTAGATTCAGCCAAAACTAAACCAAGACTAAACCAAATTTGAAACCAGTGCTAACCTATGATTAGAACCAAACTAAATCCGGTCTCCTCCTCTTTGTTCCAGACGGCTCCACGGTCTCAGACGAGGTCCCCTTCTCGGTCTTGGCCCATAACGTGGTTCCTGGCGACGGGGACTCACGACATTCCCGCTCGGCTCGGCGTCGAGGGCGAGTCTCTGCCGTTCGTCTGCCACTCGTTCTGGGAACTCGAGGCAGCCATCTCCCGCGGCGAGCTCGACCAGTCTTCTGAGCCCGTTCTGGTGGTGGGGGCGGGGCTTACGGCCGCAGACGCCGTCCTGGCAGCGCACCACCTGAACGCTCCGGTTTACCACACCTTCAGACGATCTGTGACCGACCCGGGGCTCATCTTCAACCAGCTGCCCAAACTGCTCTACCCCGAGTACCACAAGGTCAGGGCCGTTTATTGTTGTTGTGTGGACAAATTTTACAAAACTGCAGATTTTTATTTATTTTTATTTTATTAAACAAGATCAAACTGGGCAATAATACATTCAAACCAACGTTTAGAGCGGCTTTTAAACTTCTGTCTCATGTGACTGTTAATAGTTCATTTATATGATGTCTTCAGGTCTCTTTATTTTTCCACGGATGATTCCTATTATAATATGAAATTAGAAATGTGAGTAAATATATACTTTTACAGTTAACTGTTTAAAAGTCTGGTGGATGTGGGAAAGAAAGAGTTTCTCTTTTTTGCATTAACACTATTTAAACAGAGGTTGTGTTTAACCTCTGAATGCACCTCAGAATAAACCTCATTAATGTGTTCCGTTGCTCTTTGCTGCCCTCTAATGGTTGTGGATACTTAGGGAAAAGTAATCAGTTTCTTTAAAAAAAGAAAGAGACTTTAGAAGAAAATGTGAATTTAATGCAAACGTTTTTAATGACTCAGCGTTTTCTTTCCGTTTCCTCCAGGTTCACCAGATGATGACTCAGCAGCAGGACACCTCATCCTCTTCCTCTTCATCGTATCCCGGTTACCTCAGCTTCCCGAAGCACCGAGTCGTCCGGTTCAGCCCCGACAGAAAGTGTGTCCTGGAGTCGGACTCGGGCCAACAGACGGCCTTCCCGGTTTCCAAAGCCCTAGTCCTGATCGGCTCCCACCCGAACCTGTCCTTCCTGCCCGACTGCGGACGTCAGCTGGGGATCTACCCGGGCGAACCCGTGTCGTGTCGGAGGAACCCCATCGACGTCGACCCGTTCACAAACCGAGTGGCGGCGGCGGAGGGAGTCGGGATGTACGCCATGGGCCCGCTGGTGGGGGAGAACTTTGTGAGGTTTTTAAAAGGAGGAGCGCTGGCCATCGTCAGTGATCTCCTGAAGAGACGGAAGCACGAGGACAGGTGGGACGCAGACTGGGTTTTAAAGGGTTAGAGAAAAGAAACGAAACAAAGAACTGGGCTCAAACTTGAAGAAAACAAAATGGCTGCAGCGTAAAACAATGAGAGACGAAGAAGGAAGGATGAAAAGAAGGACGACGCAGCCAAGAGACATGCTTTTCATCCAAGTAAGGATTTTCTATCGTCCAATCAACCGACTCCCACACTGCAATACTTTTTTACTTATTTTAGATGTTCACTACTGAAAAATGTAACCTTTTATGTATCGTATAAGTATGTTTTACTACAACCAGGTCTGACCAAAGTGCTAAAAAGACGAGGACAATAATATACCAATACATCAAAGAAATCAAATCCATTAAAGCAAGTGTGAAGCTCTCGTGCTGGTTTCAAAGCCATGGATTAAAAGTAAGTCTAGATTTAAAAATGGGTAGAATAGTGATCAGTCTAACCTCTTTTAAGCCTTGTCTTTGAAAGAACAAGCATCAGTCGGTCAATGGACCTTTTAAAAAGATGGTGCTGAAAAGAGGAGAGGCCAGGACTGGAGCAATATGGTCTTCTTTAAGGTTCTAGTCAGGACTCTGTCAGGTCCAATAAATACTCTCCCCAAACCAAAATTAAATCCAGTCTAAACTAGATCTTAACAGGGACTAAGCTAGGATTATTCTAAACTAACAATAACTAAAGCCAGAACTAAACTAAAGGTCTAACTAAATCTGGACTAAACTATGTGAAATATTGGTCCAATCTAAGTCTAAACCAAGACTAAAACCAGGTCTAAACGTTGACTTAAGTAGAAAGATGACACAAGGACAGGTAGAAGACTCAAACTACAGCAGGTCAGAAAAGCTAAAACCGAACCAGATTTACATTTACAGCAGACTCTCCCTTAAAACATGGTCAAGTTTTTATTTTGCCATTGATTTGTAAAAAGAAGAAAAAAAACACACAGTACCAACACTTACAAGTAGCCCACTCTTAAAAGTAAAATACAATGTGAACAACAGATCCGTTAAACAAAACAAGAACAAAGTAAAGAGTAAAGGCACACTGAACGTTGGTTCTTGTGTTTGCACTAGTCGAATATCTGCAGGTCATGCACACAACGTAAAAACAGGACATTCATGTTGTCCAATATAGCTTCTGGAACTAAAAACATCTTTATTTTTTGTAGAAAACAATTGAACCAAACAAACATGAAGTCCCCAGAAAAGACCCAAAGCACTTTCCACACTTTCGTCTTCATAAGAAACGTAAAACTCGTTTGAGTTTTCTTCAGGATTTACGCACACTTTGTACAAATATCCAGTGGCTTCTTTATTTTATGACTGTATTTAACCAAATCAGGTGATGCTAAAAAGCTAACGTGTCCAATTTTAATTTTACAACAGGGTCCATTTTTATTTGTAATAAACTGATCATATTTGTTTTTTTGTGATGGAATTAAATCTGAAAACACTAAGATGTGTCTAAATGTTTTTTTACATTGAGCTGAATCTGTAATTTTGTACATTATTAAAAACTGTGATTAAAAGCTTTTTATATTTCAGAAAACAAACTGCCTTTGTCTCTCTTTAACTCTATTAAATGCCTTTTCTTTTAACGGCCTCTGTTTATAGCTTCAAAATATATATTTGAAAGCCTAAATAATGTGTTTAAAACGTTTCCTTCAGGTTTTGGTATAAGCACGTGCAAAAAAAGACATAACACAATACCAACACATGGAAATAAAATACATTAAAAACTATTCATTTTAAAAAGTAACTGACACTGATTCAAAAAAACAAGGAGTAAAATCTTTTGCAACATATCTACCTTCATAGTTTTGTAGTTTTTGTTTCCTGGTTCCTGTCCCTATTTGGACCACATTTTATTATTTTTTACAGATACAAGCTTCTGAAGCTCACTGAGTGCAACACTTTTTAAAACATGTGTATGATGTACACTGTAGTCTTCTAAATGACAGACTTAGTCAACTCATTCCAATTTATCTTCTCTCTCGTGGACCATTTTTCTGATTTTAATGTCTTTTGGTTATTTATACAATACTTTAACAGTTTTATTAACTCCTCTTTTGTGTCTGCTGCTCGTAGTCGGTGGTTTTTGTCCCTGTCGCCGGATCTTACCTTCACAGTGCAGACTTCAGCTTGTGAAACGCTGCTTGGGCTGATCACTACATAATTGTGCTGTGTATCTATCTGTACGGGTCTAGTGAGCGCGTGCATGGCAGTGACACCATGGGCCGAACAGGGCGGCCCCGAACACAGGCGTGAAGATGATTGATGATTATACATTAGCATCGTATACTGATCTAAGGTAAGCGTACTGGTCAGACTGGGGCTTCAACATGGTGAGCATAATGCATATATTATATGTAGCCTGTTATTGTCTAAGTCGCTCCCTTTGTCCTTCGTTCAAACCTCGCTGTTAAATAAGGTTTACAGAATGAAACTTAACAAGAATAATATTTCTAACACCTCACAATATCACATAGTTATAGAACCTCCACTCAAAAACCAAGATTGGTCTGTTCCGAGCGTAGAGAACGTCAGATAGTTTTTTATTGTGTTTAACCCTTTGGGGTGAACCCTGGGGGGGGCAGCAGGGATAGGTTTATCTGACTTTGATACAGGATTGCCCTTGAATCAAAGAGATTAGGATGATCCGTTTGCTTGAGTTTCCAGCCTCCTTTTATATGTTCTGGACAGGATATAGTCATGACGTCAACACACATGCGCTGTCTTGTGTGCACACTGTGTGACCTCTGTGACCTCTGTGACCTCTGTGCCATGTCTGACCTGGACTCTGTAAGCCCTGTGTATCTGTTGCCTCTAAATTTGGTCATGACTTCCTGTTCTCTGCTCACAGACACAGAATTGGACAGATATTTTAACTTCCTGGTTCTAGGCCTCATTTACACTTAACACCTTTTGTTCTTTGACACTTTTAAAACATTATTGATGTGTATTTAACTTTAACATTACTCTTAAATGTTTTATTTCTAATTATTGTTTAAGTCTTCTCTTTTAACGCAGTGTTCTTGTGTTCACTGCACATTACAGTAACTGGTTTTATTTGTAACTCAAGCTGTGTGCTGCCATATATATAATTATACACAGTCAGTGTATAATTACAAATAAATCTGAAACACCTATGAACCTCTTTTTCTTTTCTGCTCAAAAATATGGTTTATTATTCATCAAAGATAATCTCCTGTTTTTTTGCCTGCATTGTATTAATGTTATAGTTTGTACAATAATATTTGGTAGTTTTGTAACTTTTAGTCGTCGATTATTTGGCACAACATGGGCCTGCGAATACGTAAAACTAACCGTTATGTACAAAACCAAAATAAAACATGTATTGTATCTGAACATAAGGTATAAGTTTGATTATTCAGGCTTTAAATCCACTAAACTGCATTATCTGATCCAACCAGACAAGCAGCAGCACCAGAGCAGGATTTAAATCTGGTTTAGACTCATGTATGACCCTAAGGTATTAAATGTAACCCTATAATCCCGTTCAGTTCAGTCTAGCCCTGATGTTTCTTCCTGGTTGAGCTTGTTGTTGTTTGTACTGCTTTATGTAAATTAATGGTTAACAATGTCTCTGATGGTTTTTAAACTCAGTAAAAAAGCAAGCCTCTGTATTGGTCCCAATAATGGGCTTTAATATCTTCATAAACTACACTTTAACATAAATACAGTCTCAATATCTCAATATGTGAACAATATAATAATGATAATAAATGAGATTATCCTTAATGTAGTATTTATTCATAGTATGAGAGATGTTGACAGGTAACAGTCCAGTTCCTTCTGGAGCGTATGGTGTTGGTGAAGTTAATTACTTAAGATAGTCCAGATCCTCATATCGTTATCATACTATTTAAAATAGTTTAGTTTTTCCTGTCCCTGATGGAAGCAATATTAAGAAAGAAAGTCAGGGCTTTACATTTGATGGGACTCCATAGACTTCTCTGACATTTTCTCTCTTTGTCCTTTTGCAGAAAAACATGTCATGCACCACCATCTCCCGCTGTCCCCACTGCAGACAGATTTTTGTGGAAAAAGAACACTTCCTTGTCCGCGTGAAAGCCCACCTGGAGGTGAACTGGCACACCTGCGACCAGTGTGGGAAGCATTATGATTTACTAAAACAGCACATGCACAGTCACACCGGAGAAAAGCCCTTTGTCTGTGAGGTGTGTGGGAAGGCACCCTTAAAACACACCGGTACACTCACACGGGAGAGAAACTATACACATGTGACCAGTGTGAGAAGAGGTTTACACAGTCTAGCAGCCTTAACAAACACAAAAGAATCCACTCTGGGGTAAAGCCCTACAGCTGGGACCTGTGTGGGAAGAGCTTCACAACGGCAGGTAATTTAGAAGTACACAAACGGATCCACACTGGAGAGAAACCCCACAAGGGTGACCAGTGTGAGAAGACGTTTTCGCTGCTTGCAGGACTAAAGCAGCACCAGAGAGTCCACTCGAAGGAAAGACCGTGTGAGGTCTTTGTGGGAAGATCTTCTGGTCGCCTTCTGGATATCGGTATCACAAACTGAGCCACAAAGAGACTGAGTCCAACCAGAGCCAACCGGACTCAGAACCAGACTCTAAACCAGACTTAGAACCAGACTCAGAACCAAAAAGTGAAGAAGAAGAAGAAATCTCTGAAGTAGACCAAATGCAGGAAGTCACGGCTGAGTAAAGATACAAAAAGCAAATGGAGGGAAACAGGAAAAATAGATCTTGCTTTGATTTAAAAATCACAGAAGACTCACAGATTTTTGTCGGCTGTGCAACAACCGTTTAAAAAACCTATTAGTTCTTTATAAAATCCTGTCTTTGTAGGCCCAACTCTTGTCTGATTATTGTATTTCCAATACCCTTTTTTCAATAAAAAAGGGATTTAAATGATCTTTGCCATTATCACATAAAGTGTTATGTTTAAAGGTATTGTGTTAAAAGAACTATTCAAAAAATACCTCAGACTTCACGGGTCTCCTTTGAAAAACCTCTTTAGTAAATAATACTCAGCACAGATACACCAGAGAGTTATACTAACCAGTGGTAAAATAACATTTACAGCAAAGCAAAATTTAAATGTTTTAGGAGCAGAACATTATTTTTCTGTTAATAAGGGACAGACATTACACGTTTATAAACTCCTTTCTGCTCCTAATTTATTCAGAAGTTCTCTGATAAAATGAACTTGTAAGGAATGGAGTTAACTTTATTTAATAGATTTTCTAGTAAAATTTATAGTAAATTTAGCCCAGACTAAACAAAATGGTCTAAGTCTGCAATTATTAGCAAAGATAGATCCAGACCTAGCCTAAACCTTTTTACCTCAGATGTTTTATTATGTCGCATACTGAAGGAGCCAAAATGGGCTAATTTAGTTATATGGTCTAACACTTTATTTTCTCTGAGTTGTCTCCATCTAGTGGTCCACTCACTTGGAGAGCATAAAAGGAAGAGGAGGCTACCTGGAGGCGTGGCTGCAGCAGGAAGACACAGTCTTTGACCTCCTCCATTTTTTGCCCTGAGCTGCTGTTTCTTTGTGATAGTTAAACCTAAGTTAATCAGCAACATCTCAATTGTTAATTAAGAATATTTTGTAGTCGTTGAATTTAGTTGAATAACTGTAATAAATATAATTTCCTTTTTTGAGCATCCTTTTTGTGGACCGCATGGCTTATTATTTTTAATGTGGAGCGTCAGACACTTGTTGCTCAGCCACAGCAAGGACATAGAACTGAACTGACACTACACATACATACTTTAAATGCAGATATAATATTTAGAATAGATACCCAATGTTATATACATAGTTTTTGAAAAAGGGCTCAAAATGCTAAAGTTGTTCTCTTTCTTAACAAACTTGACACGTATGGAATAGTTTGCTTAGAAGAGCATATGAAAGAGAATCACCATTGTATAAAAATAATAAAGATATAAAATAAGTTATCAAATCATAAAATCCCTAATTATTTAATTAATTTCTGGCAGTTTTTGTCAAACATTATCCTAAAAAAACATAGATAACAATCATTCCAGACCAAAAGATGGCACTGTTTCCGCCAAAAAACACAAAAGAAGAAGAGCTAGCTGACTTTTGCGGGAAGTTTGAGTTTTAAAGCGGAAATTTTAGTTCGAGACGCATTTTAATCATGGGGTGAGCAAGTGAAAAGACTCTTACTGCAATTATTTACAGATTAAGTTGATACTAAATCGTTTAAAGGTATATAAATGTCGTAAAGTCGTATTGTAGTAGCGACAGTTAGCAGTGGTTAGCAGCTAGTTAGCATCCGTTAATGCTAATGCTATTGATGTTTGTGAGCGCAATAAACAAGAACAGAAAAAGAGTTTAGAGTGGAATAAAATGGAACTATCACACGTTTAAGTCGTTTCTGGACTATCTTATTTGAAAGAGCTGTCAATTAAAATATATATTGTTTGTGAGACAATTAATTTATCAATTTAGTATTAAAAATAAAGTTCTGTTTTTGTTTTATTTTATTTTGACAGCCTTCTTCAGTAACAAAAGCTAGTTTTTTTTTCTGCAATCTCCCCATTACTTCATCAAATGTATTATTAAAGTATGCTATATTGTATTTCAGAGCCAAAAAGGTAAAAAACCCAGAGCCTCCAAAACACCAAAAAGTGAGTCCATAAACCACCACAGAACATAAACCATACATTCTTTAATTGTTAAAACTGAAGTACTGAAGTCTTTTTACACTGCTTTTTGATATTTGTATTTATTAAAACTATGGAATTGTATATTTTTTTGTAAAGGGAAATGAAAGGAAAATTTTATTATTATTAAGCTGCTCTTATTGTGGCGTCTGTGTTGTATTTTCTCTGTGTTTGTGCAGAAAGCCCCTGCGATGAATAATGTTCAATCTGAAGAACTGTCGGCTATAGCTACAGCCAGCTTCATTGAGGGTCTGCAGCAGGACTTTGGTGATTTATTCTTTCCTATTTTGACTATATTCTTCTCAAAAAAAAGATTCACAAAAGTATCCACAATAATCTGAATATCTGCATGTTCTCAATTGTTTTTGAAATGGTTTGAAGAGGGTTGTGGTAAATGAAAGTGCTGAAAAAGTTTAAATTAGGTCTTAAAATTGAATAAAAACTGCTTTGATTCTTTTCTCTAGGTCCCCCTCTCCACAGCACGGCTTTAGAAGACGACTTGAACACACAGGAGAAACAGAATGACAAAGGACAAGTGGAGAAAAAACAAGTTGCTGGAGCGACTCGTGAGGAGACAGAAAAGAGGAAGGAGCCAAAACTGAAGGCTACTCCACAGAAAAACAAAAAAACTGTTGCAGCGGTGAACAGGAAGAAGGCTGTGAAAAGAAAAAGTGCTGGGGACACTGCAGCCAGGTGAGGTTCTTTATGAAGGTTTATTCTTAATCGCCACAAGAACAGAAGTACATACTTTAGACTTTATTGTCTCCTGGGGGACAGTGACACAACATCACCCTTGAAGACACTAACCACATTTAACAAAGACTGTATAGTAGTTAAAATCTGTGAAAAAAACTGTTGTAGTTACAGGTAAACTAAAGCTTATTCAAGTAGAAGTGCCTCTGCGACTGTCACCACTGATGTTACAAATGAGGCAATCTAATTCTTCTCCATTATATTGGAATGGTTACAGTTAGTGCACAATATATCACAAATGTGTTGTTATTCCAACATCTGTAAGATCTTCAGTATGACTGCTATGGTCTTCCATGTGACAGACATTTACTCTTTTTCTGTCAAAATAATCATTTCAGATCATCTTTAAAAAAGGTATGGTGACTTAATAAATAAAACTGACTGGATCCGGGTCATCTTTATACAAAGTAAACATTCATGTGGCCTTTTTAAACATGGTTAACTCTGTGGAAATTCCCTATTAGTTTATCTATTATATGGTCTTCATAACAACATCTGTTCCGTTTCCTTAAGGTTCTCTGTGTGTTCCCCCACCTCCAGCTTTACAAACCAAGCACTGATTGTAATGACTAGTTCATGGACAGTACCAGACCCTCCCACCTCCTCAACTTAGCTTAATGTGCCATTTATATATATAAAAATCAAACCAAAGACAAACAACTAAAGGAAGGATGTGGTAGAACTGTCTTTGTAAGTGTGAAAAAAGATACTTTCATTGGTGTCTCACGATTGCCACTGCAGTTTTTAGTCCAGAATAAAGTACATACACACAATGCATCTTCTATTAACTGTATTTTATTAACTAACTAATTTGAAAAAAAAAAAAAATGTGCTCCAAAAGAAAGAAAGTTGAAGAAACTCATAGCTATAAGATGACATTATTCCCTTTGCTTGTTTTTTTTTTTTTTTTTAATGTATGACTTTGTATTTTTTCTCCAAAGGCCAGTAAAAAAACAGAAAGTACAAAGCAAGAAGAAAAGCACAGACTCTGAAAGTGGGAAATCCAGCGGTCCACAGTCACAGGTGAGACTTCAGTCTTTGAAAAGTCCTCGGGAAACCAACACTTGAGCCGGACTCACTCTAGACTCTGTGAGATCCATGTAACGTGTTGAGTAGAAAACCCATGCAACAGAATCATTAAAGCTCAGTGAGGCAGTCCTTGTTTAGGTACAATTCAATAAAATATAATTTAATCACAGTTTTATTGATTTATTTGCCTTTAGGAGGAGTCTGACGGTGAGGCTTCTCCTCAGAACCGTCGAAGCGTGTTGTCCTCTGACGAAGACGTGTTGGACACCAGCTGGGTACGAGCGCAGAGCAGGAAAACTCTGTGTACTCTTATTAAATGGCTTAAATGTCGTTTTTTGTGAATCCTCCAGAAACCAAGTCCACAAAAAAACAAAGTGCGCATTTTTGGTCGAACAAAATCCAGGAAGCCTTCATCTGATAAATCCAGGAAGTCTTCATCAGGTGAGAAGAGGAGGAAGTCCCACAATCTGATCATTTATGGGTTTAAAACTAGTTTCCTCTGAATATGGCTAAGGACTTTGTGGAAAACACTAATTATGGCCTAGACTGGTGAATATATTGGACTAAATACAGTTTTTATGAAGGCAGTGGATCTCAACCTGAAAACAGCAGAAAAAAGAAGAGCAGCAGCAACAGGACAGAGATAGAGGTGGTTCTGGAGGCGTTTCAGGATTTCTGTGAACAGTACAAGTAAGTTTATTTTAGATTAGATTATTAAGAATTCAGCTGTGTTTTCATTTAAAAGATGAAAACGTGTCTCTTTTCAGGGAAACAGTGGAGTCTAAAGCAGTGAAGCAGGCTCTGGACTATTTCTCGTCAAATGTAAAAGAGCATCTCATGGAAAAGGTTTGAACCTTTCATATTTTCATTTAGAGCCTAGATTAACTTAAAAATATAAAATGTACAGGTTTCACTTGGACTTTAAAATGGATTTATGTAGTTTTAGTTGGACTTTATAGGGTTTTAAGTCTTAAGTGTGTTGGGAGGATTAACAGGCTTTTAAGTGTTTTCTTTAAAACTGGTTTTTGTTGGGCCTTATCAGGTTTTAAGAGGTTTAACATGATTCTGTTTTCTCAGATTTCTACAATGAAGCAGCTGAAGGCTTTGACCAGAGAAAACTCAAAGGTAAACTCTTGAACAGTCGACATAAACCTGGTCAATGATATTTTTATAAACACATACTTGTTTTCAGGCGTCAAAACTGGTATTTTATAAAACGCCACACAGTCAGAACGTTTACATGCAGGTAGAGAAAACTAAATTATAGCCATAGTCTGATGATAACCTGAGTTTTAAACTGCTGTAAACTCCTGGGTCTGATTGAGTCTCATGTTTAGATGAAGACATATACTGTACATATGGTCACGCTGCTGTTGGGTCCTGTTTGTCGGTCATGTGCTCTGTCATGTTGAAAAACGTTTAGAAGAACAAGCTCAGTTTACTGTAGCTTCTGATGTGTTCACGTGCCTTCGGACGCCACAGTTACTGAGTTGTTCTTGTGTTTACGTCTCGCTAAGACGGTGTGTTACTGTTGATATTTATTAATAACTCAATAATTTCTGAACAAGTGCGCCTGATATATTAGGATTCAACGTTATGAACGAGTCAGATTTAAAGTTAGCTTCTTTTATCTTTGTAGCAGCGACTAAATGCTGTGAAATACTAAGGACACATGAATGCAGCATCAGCCCGAGCAGACACAGTACTTGGGTTCTCTCTAGTTCAAGTAAAACCCGACAAAGTGTGAACTCAGCTGAAGGCTTCATGGAGCTGTGAGCTTAATGGGAGAGTGTAACATCTACAGCAACCACAGCAGCGGTTTAAACATTTATCTGGCTCAGCACTAACTACATATCATTAATTACAGGTAAACTTAGCGTTATTCCATCACTTCAGTTTACTGCACCATCACCACGTCGTCAACTGAAAATCCTTCAGATCAGTTTTTCTGCTTTTCTTGTAAACACACATTTAACACTTCCACCTCAGCGTCGGTGACACAAACCAATCACGTTTTTACATCAGACTCCATCGCTGATACTTTCAGAAGAGTTAAGCTCTGCCAAAACACTCACTGCACATGCTCGGAATGTTCCTGTGTGGTTTGTGTTTACCGCCATCTTGTGGTGAACACAACTGTTTAATGCGTTTGTCTTGGACAAAGATATTTTTTATAAACGTAGACAGAAAGTATGCGTTTATTAAAATATCCGTGTACGTGTAGCCAGAGTCTAAGTTAAAGCCTGTTTTTACTGTTGTTTCTGTTAAAGATGGCCTCTTTGATTCGGACGAAGAGACAGAGACTGTTGGACGCCAAGAACGAGCTGATGAAGTGAGGAGCAGTCCTTTTAAAGTTACAGTGCCTTTGCGAAAGTATTCGGACCCCTTGAACTTTGCGACCTTTTGCCACATTTTAGGCTTCAAACATAAAGATATGAAACTGTAATTTTTTGTGAAGAATCAACAACAAGTGAGACACAATCATGAAGTGGAACTAAATTTATTGAATATTTCAAACTTTTTTAACAAATAAAAAAAACTGAAAAATTGGGCGTGTAAAATTATTCAGTCCCCTTTAACTTAATACTTTGTAGCACCACCTTTTGCTGCGATTACAGCTGTAAGTCGCTTGGGGTATGTCTCTATCAGTTTTTCACATCGAGAGACTGAAATCTTTGCACATTCCTCCTCGAGCTCAGTGAGGTTGGATGGAGAGCATTTGTGAACAGCAGTTTTCAGTTTTTTCCACAGATTCTCGATTGGATTCAGGTCTGGACTTTGACTTGGCCATTCTAACACCTGGATATGTTTATTTGTGAACCATTCCATTGTAGATTTTGCTTTATGTTTTGGATCATTGTCTTGTTGGAAGACAAATCTCCGTCCCAGTCTCAGGTCTTTTGCAGACTCCATCAGGTTTTCTTCCAGAATGGTCCTGTATTTGGCTCCAACCATCTTCCCATCAATTTTAACCATCTTCCCTGTCCCTGCTGAAGAAAAGCAGGCCCAAACCATGATGC
Source organism: Perccottus glenii (assembly GCA_024416835.2). Lineage (NCBI taxonomy): Eukaryota > Metazoa > Chordata > Actinopteri > Gobiiformes > Odontobutidae > Perccottus > Perccottus glenii. Next base: position 30,277,028 of record CM044554.2, read on the forward strand.
TGCCACCACCATATTTGACAGTGGGGATGGTGTGTTCAGGGTGAGGAGCTGTGTTGTGTTTCATCTGACCAGAGCACCTTCTTCCACATGTTTGGTGTGTCTCCCAGGTGGCTTGTGGCAAACTTTAAATGACACGTTTTATGGATATCTTTAAGAAATGTCTTTCTTCTTGCCACTCTTCCATAAAGGCCAGATTTGTGCAGTATACGACTGATTGTTGTCCTATGGACAGAGTCTCCCACCTCAGCTGTAGATCTCTGCAGTTCATCCAGAGTGATCATGGGCCTCTTGGCTGCATCTCTGATCAGTCTTCTCCTTGTATGAGCTGAAAGTTTAGAGGGACGGCCAGGTCTTGGTAGATTTGCAGTGGTCTGATACTCCTTCCATTTCAATATTATCGCTTGCACACTGCTCCTTGGGATGTTTAAAGCTTGGTAAATCTTTTAGTATCCAACTCCGGCTTTAAACTTCTCCACAACAGTATCTCGGACCTGCCTGGTGTGTTCCTTGTTCTTCATGATGCTCTCTGTGCTTTAAACGGACCTCTGAGACTATCACAGTGCAGGTACATTTATACAGAGACTTGATTACACACAGGTGGATTCCATTTATCATCATTAGTCATTTAGGTCAACATTGGATCATTCAGAGATCCTCACTGAACTTCTGGAGAGAGTTTGCTGCACTGAAAGTAAAGGGGCTGCATAATTTTGCACACCCAATTTTTCAGTTTTTTTTTTTTTGTTAAAAAAGTTTGAAATATCCAATAAAATTCGTTCCACTTCATGATTGTGTCCCACTTGTTGTTGTTTCTTCACAAAAAAAATACAGTTTCATATCTTTATGTTTGAAGCCTGAAATGTGGTAAAAACAAGCTGCAAAGTGTAGCAGCTTGTCTTTTACATTATTCTTCTGACTATGTTTTAATTAAAGCATTGACAAAGGCTGCTCAAGCTGTACCTCTTTCTGTTTTTTAAAAAAGGTCTGAGAGGCAGCTGTCGCTGCTGCAGAAGGAAAAATCTAAACTGGAGCTGAACCTGGACGACCTGACTCGGAGCAGGACTTTCCTCCAGAATATCACCGAACTCAATAAACGATACCTTCAGCACAAACGGACTCATCCCAAAGAAAAGGAAACGGTACAAACCCATGTCTCCACCAGAACACACCGGAACACACCAGAACACACTATTACACTTCTCTCTGATAATGTGCTGCAAACAGACAAATGTTTAGTTTAAGTCTGACTAGAGGTGTGTGGATTATACTTATATAGAGAAAGTGAACGCTGTGTCATGTTTTCAGTCGGCAACAGCACAAGTATGACCGCGGAGGTTCTGTTTGGAGGATTTTTTATCAGTAAACTGTCACACATGCTTATGTCCAGTAGCTCACACACTCTCTTCACCGGTAACGGGACATTAACGGTAGGTTTTGTTTCAGAGTAAACACTGAAATGATAGAGCCACCTCTGGACACGAGCTTTTCTAAATTCTATCAACAATTCTGGGAAAAAAAGATAAAAAATATTGGACTTAATTAAAACTAACTTATTTAAATTTGGACTAAACTAGAACTACAATCATGGCTGAAACCAGGACTTTCCCAGAACTAAATAAAAGCTAAAACAAAGGTATTAAAGTAGCTCCTAAATCAAAGCGTGCCACTGAAGATTAGTTTTTCACACAGTTTTATTTAAGCACTGGATAAAAAGGAGACGGGATACATTTTAAAGAAATTGACCTAATCTTTTTTTCCTTGTTTTTGTATTTATTTTTTTCTGCAGTACGGAGCGTCCAGTTTACCGGCTCTACTTCTTGAGGCCAAACACGTCCAAACGACAGAACATCAGCTGAAAAAAATCAACGACAGATTAGAGAAAACGATAAAGGACAAATAAGTCAATAACTGCTTTAAGAATATTGTCTCATCCATAAACCTTTACTTTAGTCTCCACTTTCAGAAAACTCTATTTGAACCATTTTTTTTCTTGTTTATAATAATAAAATATTAAAATGCACTTTTAAAGAAACGGTTTTGACTGAGACTCTCTTATGTGTCAGAGTATTTATAATAAAAACAGTCTCTCCCTGAATCAAACTGAAAGTAAAAACAACACATTCACAACATGTTTTTTTGTTTTAATTAATAACATGTTTACAGTAACGGTTTGATTAGTATTTTTGTGCCTGGGCTCATAGGAGTGAAATAGAACAGATTTAAGTTTTTTGTATAATTTAGTGTCGCTTTAGTGTTAGATTGTGTCAGATTGTGTGGAAAATGGTTTAGACACAAAACAAAAGTGTGAATGGAAACACCCACTGCATACATCCTCTTCTCTGCTCTTTGAAGAAACAACAGTCACTTTGAAACTTCTGTGTTTTTTAACAGTTTTTATTTGTGGAGAGTCCCATTCAACCTGAACAAGATACAATCAAAGAGTTTATGAAGAAGTGCAGCTTTTAATTCCAAACTTATTCCTTGGGGTTAGACCTGTTTTAGTCCTGGTTTATTTCCAGAATTATTTAAACATACCTCATTTTCCCTGATAGCAACAACATCTGGGCCAGATGTGGCATTTAACTGGGCCCTTTGGCTGAGATCTGGCCTGGCAAAACACAAATGAGACAAATCTTAACACTTTTACACAATTTTAAACTATATATAATACTTTATATTATATTTATAGTCATCTAATGCTGCTTATTCACTTTCTTGTTATAACAACTTTGAAGTAATGGCTTATGGGAGTAGAAATTGTCAATGGTTTATAATAATATGACTCACAATGAAGAGAAATTCCCTCCAAATGGTTGCAGTGAATTTGGTAAACATTCAGAAAGCCATAACTTAACTGGACAATTGTTTTGGAATAAAATGTAATCTGAACTTAATCTAAGTCAAGAGTATTGACAAAACATAATGTGTCTAAAAATTATTACATGAAAAAAATCTGATCTTTCATGTCTTTATTGAGAACAACCAAAAAAACTCAGTGTTTGTGGAAGTCAGAGCCAAACCTGAACCCAACATTGAAGAGGGTCCAACACATGAGACGTCCAGAGAATATAACAGAAGAATATAAAGGGCTTCAGGAAGCGCCTGGTTGAGTTTATTGCTGCCAACAACTATTCGAAGGGTTCACTTTTTCCTCTGACATTTTGAAGATCAGAATTTTGTTGTGTAATTATTTTTAGACACATTATGTTTGTCAATGCCCTTGACTGAAGATCACATTTTAAGACCAATTCATTCAGAAAACCATGACATTCTAAAAGGTCCATATACTGTTTCTGTGTGTGTATGAGCTGAGGTCTGGCTCTGGTCGAGTCACTCATACATCTGGACCACATCTCTTTGTTTCAGGGTTAGTTACATTTTAAAATTTTCTGATGTCATACTGTTGGGTCCTTGTTTAGGCCTTTTTCAGATCTGCTTTAGTCCAATTCCAGTCCTTTGTTTAGATCTAGTTTAACTCATTCTTTATGGATTTGAGGAGTTTTCATTAATGATTATCCAAGAGTGCAAAGCCCTTTCACTTTCATTTCCTTGAACTATTATTTCCTCTTTTCCTTCATCATAAATACCTCTTGAACAGGTTTGTATCATTACTTGGTATCCTTTTAATCTTTTCACAAAAGTTCTGAACAAAGAGATTTCTTTTCATTGTAAACATTCCTAGTCAAGTTTTCAACCAATCACCTTCCTCCATTCTTCTTTAGCTCCCGCCCACTCTGGAAACGCCGCTTCTGATTGGCTGGAAAGTTTATCCTGTTGCTTATTTGCCTTGACATTTCCTTCCTTGTATAATTTTTGAAAGGCAGACGGAAGACTTGTCATCGCTTGTCCTCACAGCTGTACTGCTCAAAGGTAAGTGTACGGCCGATAAAACGTCATTGAACTCACGGTTCGTTTTGAAGGGTCTCATTATTTAGTGTTTAAGAGCGAGGACGAGTCGAGCCGGTTGTTAACTCCCTTTAAAGGTTGCCCACAGTTCATTGCACTGACTCGGGATTTGGGCTGATCCGAACGGTACCATCTCACGTCACTGTACTTTACTGTTTTCTCTGTGTTCATTGGTCCGTCTTGTGTGATTTTACAGTTTTTCAGCATCTGTTTAGAGTCACTCAGTTTGTGTGAGCGCTGTCTGCCTCCTCTCCCCCTCCCTCCCGCAGGGCAGGTAGGCCTACAGTGATAACTCCTCAGTGCTGTCAGGGATGTGCGTCCTCGTGACTTTGATTGGCAGTGTTGATAGATTTATGTTTGTAGCGCCAAATCAGCAACAGCCTGGCGCCACGGCGTAAAACAGCAGCTGAACCTCCGACAGTGTCTGTGGCCTGTGCGCTGTGCGCGAGGCACGGTCAGCTGCGGCTCATGAGACCGGTTAAACCTGAAGCGCACATTAAAGCTCTGTGAGGTCTGTGCGCTACACAGTTTATTTCTTTTGAAACGCGGGAAAAACATAATAAACATAATAAACATAATAAATATAAAGCACGTTTGAACGATGGTCTCTAGATTAAAGTGTGTGCAGGTGTTTTACTTCCTTCTGCAGCGTGTCTGTGAAGGTTCTCAGTCATCCAGGTCATCTTGAAGAAAAGATTAAAGCAAAAGCATCTGGACTCAGTTTTCAAGGTGAAGACGTTCTGTCTCTGATTCCAAGAGACTTTATCATTTCTGAGATCAACAGGTGTCTTTTAAAGGTATCTTCACCTTGAAAACTGAGTCCAGATGCTTTTGCTTCAACCTTTTCTTCCTTTTGCAGCGTTGCTCCTTCTATTGTTCTAATGATGAGTAAACCTGCTTCAGAATGAAATAAAAACATTGATATTAGCTTTATATTGATATTTCTCACTTTGAAGCCCTGACCTCAAAGAGGGGCCACCGCCCTTAACTATTAATTATTTAAAGAGCAGCCAGTGGTGAAGCTGAGCTGGTAAAATATAAACCAGACCAAGTATGAGGCTGTATCTGTAAAATAAATACTTAAATTATTCACTAAACTAATCACCAACAGTGAAAAAACAAAAGTATGCGCAGGAGAAAATAAGCCAATACACGTTAATATATTTTTGTTTCCAGGTTTGGAAATTTGAGTTCATCTTATTTCAATGACCTCATAAAGACCCACATCCTTGCAAACTTTTGCCTGCTCGGCTAATGAGGTGCTCAGCTCACCTTAAAATTCTATTAGCCCCACACTTTTGAAAAGCTGTGCCTCTGATGAACCATCCTGAAAGCTTTGAACTTGTATTTATCTACTGCCCTCTAGGGGCCAGGTTGTTATCCAAACCTAACCTGACCAGCCTCTTTTCCTGTTCTGTACAAAGAAGTTAGTCTGGTACCTTGCATTCGATTTCAGGGGCGGGGTTTACAAGAGGAATGTTAACCAATCAGAAACGTCGGACGAAACGTGAAAAAAGATGAAACCACAGTCGTTTTTGAACAAAGCCACGTGAGCGCCGCGTTAACATGTCCATACAGATTTATACTACCTTTCATATAATACTACTGCCATAATTATTAAGTAGTGTGGTCCTGGGTTAGTCCTGGGTTAGTCCTGGGTTAGTCCTGGGTTAGTCCTGGTTTAGTCCTGGTTTAGATCTGGTTTAGTCCTGGTTTAGACCTGGTTTAGACCTGGTTTAGTCCTGGTTTAGACCTGGTTTAGTCCTGGTTTAGTCCTGGTTTAGATCTGGTTTAGTCCTGGTTTAGACCTGGTTTAGTCCTGGTTTAGTCCAGGTTTAGTCCTGGTTTAGTCCTGGGTTAGTCCTGGGTTAGTCCTGGTTTAGTCCAGGTTTAGTCCTGGTTTAGTCCTGGGTTAGTCCTGGTTTAGTCCAGGTTTAGTCCAGGTTTAGTCCTGGTTTAGACCTGGTTTAGACCTGGTTTAGTCCAGGTTTAGTCCTGGTTTAGACCTGGTTTAGTGCAGGTTTAGTCCTGGTTTAGTCCTGGTTTAGTCCTGGTTTAGTCCAGGTTTAGTCCTGGTTTAGACCTGGTTTAGACTTGGTTTAGTCCTGGGTTACTCCAGGTTTAGACCTGGGTTAGTCCTGGTTTAGACCTGGTTTAGACCTGGTTTAGACCTGGTTTAGATCTGGTTTAGATCTGGTTTAGACCTGGTTTAGACCTGGTTTAGAGCTGGTTTAGTCCTGGTTTAGACCTGGTTTAGAACTGGTTTAGACCTGGTTTAGACCTGGTTTAGATCTGGTTTAGACCTGGTTTAGACCTGGTTTAGACCTGGTTTAGATCTGGTTTAGACCTGGTTTAGACCTGGTTTAGTCCTGGTTTAGACCTGGTTTAGAGCTGGTTTAGTCCTGGTTTAGACCTGGTTTAGATCTGGTTTAGACCTGGTTTAGACCTGGTTTAGACCTGGTTTAGACCTGGTTTAGACCTGGTTTAGATCTGGTTTAGACCTGGTTTAGACCTGGTTTAGACCTTGGCTCAGAAAACAGAATTTTTACTAAAACTAAAATTTCATTTTCAAAATATAAATTTATTTTTAATTTACTGCACTTGATTTAGAAACCAATGCATTTGGTTTCAGGTTACAAATTAAATTCATTTTAAAAAAACTTTCATTTAGCAATTCAAAATAACTTTGAGCACTTCTTCAAATTCAAATACAACAGACTCAGTTTCTGTTTCTAAGTGTCAGGCCATATCATCTTCTTCTTTCACGAGTCAAGCTGAAACCTGTCATTTATCTGGAAACAGTTTGCATCAGAAACACAGACGTTCACATTTAACAGAATAATTATCACCTCGAACTCGACACTCAAGACTCGGCCAAACCACATTCAGTAGAAACTATGCAACAAGGAAGTTACAAGAAAAATGAACTCTGAACTATTTCCACAGGTTAAAAACCCAAATTTTATTTTTTTTTAATTTTTATTCATAAGGCCATAAGGTCAGGGTTTTATTTTTGCAGAAGTGTAACTCTTTTTTATTTTTCAGGAAAATGTCTGACGGAGCAGAAAGCAGCGGAGACTCAGTCGACGCCTCAAAGTTTGTCAATGCCTTGAAGTCTTTAACCAAAAAGTAAGTCTTATACAGTTGTGCTCATAAGTTTACCTTTTTTCAGAGAATATGAATGATAACACAAAAACATTTATTTCACTCATAGTTAGTGTTTGGATGAAGCCATTTATTGTCAAACAACTGTGTTTACTCTTTTTAAATCATGATGACAACAGAAACTACCAAAATGATCAAAAGTTTACATGCCCTGGGGATTTTGTCCTGATAACATGCACACGTGACACAAACAGGTTTGAATGGATACTAAAGGTAACCCTCTGTGATCTGTTTGTAATCAGTGTGTGGATAAAAGGTCAGTGAGTTTCTGGGCTCCTGACAGACCCTTGTATCTTTCATCCAGTGCTGCACTGACATTTCTTTATTTTGAGTCATAGGAAATGAAAAAGAATTGACAAAGGATCAGTGGGAAAAGGTAATAGAACTGTATAAAACAGGAAAGGGATTTAAAAAGACATCCAAGGAATTGATAATGCCAATCAGCAGTGTCAAACTCAAATTAAGAAGTAGAAAATGAAGGATTCTGTTGAAACCAAACCAAGGTCAGGTAAGCCACAACCGCCAGAAAAAAAAACACACATAACTTTAGCTAAAATACAGGACTCTCTATATAAAAAAGTGGTGTGGCTGTTTTAAGATTCACAATAAGGAGGCACTTTAAGAAAAATGGGCTGCATGGTCGAGAAAGCCATTACTACTGAAATGCTACAAAGCATCCTGCTCACAATACACCAAACAGCTCAGAGACAAGCCTCAAAACTTTAGTGGTAAGTAATTTGGAGTGATGAGAACAAAATTTAACCATAAATGTTATATTTGGAGAGGAGTCAACAAGGCCTACACACGTGGACAAAATTGTTGGTACCCTTCGGTCAATGAAAGAAAAACTCACAATGGTCACAGAAAAAACTTTATTCTGACAAAAGTAATAAAATTCTATGAATGTTAACCAATGAAAGTCAGACATTGCTTTTCAACCATGCTTCAACGGAATTATTTAAAAAAATAAACTCATGGAACAGGCCTGGACAAAACTGATGGTACCCCTAGAAAAGACTGTAAATAATGTGACCAAATGGACATGTTAATTCAAGGTGTGTGCACTAATTAGCATCACAGGTGTGTACAATCTTGTAATCAGTCAGTGGGCCTATTTATAGGGCTTCAGGTAGTCACTGTGTTGTCTGGTGACATGGTGTGTACCACACTCAACATGGACCAGAGGAAGCGAAGGAAAGAGTTGTGCAGGAGAATAGAAAGAAAATTATAGACAAGCATGATAAAGGTAAAGGCTATAAGACCATCTCCAAGCAGCTAGATGTTCCTGTGACTACAGTTGCACATATTATTCAGAAATTTAAGATCCATGGGACTGTAGCCAACCTCCCTGGACGTGGCCGCAGGAGGAAAATTGATAACAAATCAAAGAGACGGATAATCCGAATGGTAACAAAAGAGCCCAGAAAGACTTCTAAAGAGATCCAAGGTGAACTCCATGCTCAAGGAACATCAGTGTCAGATCGCACCATCCGTCGTTGTTTGAGGCAAAGTGGATTACATGGGAGACGACCAAGGAGGACACCATTGTTGAAAACAAATCATAAAAAAAGCTAGACTGGAATATGCCAAACTACATGTTGACAAGCCACAAAGCTTCTGGGAGAATGTCCTATGGACAGATGAGACAAAAATGGAACTTTTGCCAAGGCACATCAGCTCTATGTTCACAGACGGAAAAATGAAGCATATCAAGAAAAGAACACTGTCCCTACTGTCAAACATGGAGGAGGCTCTGTTATGTTCTGGGGCTGCTTTGCTGCATCTGGCACAGGGTGTCTTGAATCTGTGCAGGGTACAATGAAATCTGAAGACTATCAAGGGATTCTAGAGAGAAATGTGCTGGCCAGTGTCAGACAGCTTGGTCTCAGTCGCAGGTCATGGGTCTTGCAACAGGACAATGACCCAAAACACAGCTAAAAACACCCAAGAATGGTTAAGAGGAAAACATTGGACTATTCTAAAGTGGCCTTCTATGAGCCCTGACCTCAATCCTATTGAGCATCTTTGGAAGGAGCTGAAACATGCCGTCTGGAAAAGACACCCTTCAAACCTGAAACAACTGGAGCAGTTTGCTCATGAGGAGTGGGCCAAAATACCTGCTGAGAGGTGCACAAGTCTCATTGACAGTTACAGGAGTCGTCTGATTGCAGTGACAGCCTCAAAAGGTTGTGCAACAAAATATTAAGTTAAGGGTACCAACAATTTTGTCCACATGTGTATGATGAAAGGTACACAGTCCTACTGTGAAACATGGAGGTGGATCTGATGTTTTGAGGATTTGTGAGCTACAGGAAAAGATGAATGCAGAATGTTTTCAGAAAATACTGGAGGAAAATTTGCACTCATCGGCCTGAAACTGCACATGGGACGTACTTAGATGTTCCAACATGACAACGATCCAAAGCACAAGGCCAAGTCGACCTGTCATTGGCTACAGCAGCATAAAGAGAAGGTTCTGGACTGGCCTCAGCATCATTGAGCCACTTTGAGGAGATCTCAAACGTGCAGTTCATACAAGACAGACCAAAGATTTACAGGAACTGGAAGCTTTTTGCCAAAAAGAATGGGCAGCTTTACCATCTGAGAAAATAAAAAGGGCCCTTTTTACTTTTAAAATTGTGGGAATAGAAAAAGCTGGTTTTATTAGGATTTGATCTGGTTTTATTTGGATTTAAACTGGTTTTAGATGGATTTGAGCAGGTTTTATTTGGATTTGAGTTGTGACGTTCGCGAACGAACCGATTCTTTTGAACGGCTCACAAACATGAACGATGGGAGGCGAGTCGCGGCTGGAGGGGAGCCGTTCTTTCTGTCGTTCTTTTTTCCTAATGCGTGTCTCACACAGATGAGCTCCTCCGCGAGACAGAACAGTTATAGGGGGAGGGGCGCACCCAGTGCAGGCCGACCCTTTATAGCGTGATGATATTAGTGATTAGTTGTGCACGCATCCTTCACGTGAGTACTTCATTGCAGCCCACTTTGTTATTGTTCATTGACTTGAAGGGGCTGATGTCCTATTTGCAAAGTTTACAGTAGTAATAGTATGTAGTTTGTAGACATTTCCATTTTATTTATTCTAATTTCATCTACTTTAAATATTTTTTGTTTTCTATCGAAATGTTCTTGTGTGATAATGTTCTTGTGTGGAAGTGTAAAAGCTGTTTTGCACAGAAATTCATTGCAGCTGGCTTTGTTTTTGGTGTTTATTTTTGAGTAGGTATTGTATGAATAACAAAAGTCATCGTAGCTTTACACACACACACACACACACACACACACAAACACACACACACACACACACACACACACACACACACACACACACACACACACACACACACACACACACACACACACACACACACACACACTTTGTACTAAATGTAAATCCAAAATAGTGATGTCACTGTCTAAGCAGAGGGATTTGTGCAACCCTATGGAATATAGTCCACACATGACAAATGAGGTAATAATCAATATTTCAGAATAATTCAAACTCAGATATTGGTGTGTGATATCTGAGTTTTAATTATTTGACTACAAATCTCACCACAACATTCCTCCCAGTGATTATTTCCAGGATAAACTGAGATGCCCCCAAGCTGGCTTCTTAAAACTGACTAAATATTTAAAAAGAGCCAAAGAGCCGTTCTTTTGAACGGCTCTTTGAAAGGAACGGATCGCGAAGATCCGGATCCCCTCAAAGAGCCATAAATCCCATCACTACTTTGGATTCTCAAGTATTGTTCACAAATCTGCGATAATCATACTCTCTAATCCATGGCCGCGGGAAGTGGGGGTGCTGGGGGTGCTGCAGCACCCCCTAGTGACGAGAGGGAGATTTAAAAAAATGTAGGGCTATTAAAATATTTTGCACAATTTATAAATTCCTTATGAATATTTTAGAAAATGATTTTGACACATGTAGGCTATTACGTATTCTTTTGGAGTTTTATTTTTTATATTTTGAGGCCTAATCAACACAGGTTCGGAAGTTACGTTGTCAACGTCAGGCAGGCAGGTCACCGCCTTGAACTCCAGCTCAAAATGTTTAGGCCAAGCATCGCCAAGCAGCTTGCCGATGTCACAAAAGACAGAGGGTTTAGGCTATGTGTGTCACAGTCCAAGATGTAGCATCATGTTTGATAAAGCTCCAGCCACAAACAAGAGCCATGTTTTCAGAGATAGAAAAACTGATCGAGTTATGTGACTGACTACCCATCTCTGTGGCCGAACGCACTTTCTCCGCCTTGCGTTTTTTGAAGACATGGGTACGCAGCACCATGACCCAGAAAAGACTCGCACACCTTTCGCTGATGCATACCAACACAGACATTCTGAACTCCCTGGACATTCGTCCCCTCATGAGAGACTTTATCTCCACGACCCCAGAGCGCACCTCGACATTTAGACACCTGTAACCAGGGCACCCCGCCTGCATGTAGCTCAGGTAAGAGCATGGTGCTGCCGCGCTTGTAACATTTATTTTTTTGGCAACAAGTGTGGGATCAGCTTTGACTAGCCAAGAAATTGTAAGTAGTACACTATAGTATTTTTGTAAGATGGTGGAGATGGAGAGTATTATTTCGTTCGTGTGTTCTTTGCGTAATGGATGTGGAGAACTGTTCAATAAACAAATTGCTTAAATAGTCGGAGATTATTTCCTTGTGGTGTGCGTAAAAAGATTCTGGAGTTAATAGAGTTGCGTGTGACATAAACGTGCAGTGACTCAAGCCAGCTGACCAAATCGATTGCATTGTTTTAGCGTTATTGTAAAGTTTGATTAATATTATATTTTGTTGTAATATTATTTGTTGTATCTAAATAAGTTGCATGTATGTATAGGCTATCTGAAATTATAATGAAAGTAATTATTTCGTTTTCTTTCGATTATTAAACTATTATTTCTGATTCTGCTTCAGATTAATAGCGCATTGCGCATGTCTGAGAACTGATGTCTGCAGTGGTGAAACAAAATAGGCTACCTTGTGTGTGTGGTGAATTTATGGAAGTGTGTGGTATATATTGTAGAGGTTCGAGGTCGAATTATAAAGTGTAGAGGTTTGAGGTAGTGTTAGGTTAAAGTGCATAGTAAATATATGCTACGGTATATTAAACAACTTTTGGTAATATTAAACTATTACAAACATGTTATTAAAAAAACGAGATAAAACTTAAATAACCCTTATAATGAAAGGCAACGTCCAAATACAATAACAACATAAAAACATGGACGTAAACAACTGTGCCTTTACAGGTTACGATAAACGTGTAGAATTATCAAGCTTAGAGTAGGATGATGATGTCTCAGCATGGTAGGGATATTGCAGATGAGGAGGAAGAGTAGGAGGAAGAGTAGCAGCAGGAGGAGGTGCATGAGGAGAGGGCTGGTGACGAGAGGGCTGGTGAGGAGAGTGTGAGGGAATCATGGCATCAAACAGTCTGTTCATGGTTTGCAGGAACATAATGTTTGTTTCTTGGCGTTCCTTCCTCTGCTGTTGCAGTCGACGCTCCTCCATCTGTACTTGAGCCTTCATCCAGTCATCAAGCATTTCTTTTTCTTGCTGGTAACGCAAGCGCTCCCCTTGCATGAATTCTTCATGTTGTTTTTTCTGCATATCTAGAAAGGCAGTCATCGTGTCACTCACTTCTACCTTTCTCTTTCTCTTTTTGCCTTGTTCTGAAGGTATTGTCTCAGTGTTATCTGATGTGTCCTGTGTCTCATCCCCAGTGTTTGAAGCAATTGTTGAGACCGATGTAACTACAGAAATAAAAGCAAAATAAACACAAAAGTTAATCATTTTAATAATAACATTTAACAAACATCCCTTATGTAAACTATTTTTTTTCTTTTTGTAGTAAAACCCAGTTTTAACAACATACCCATGGTCAGTTTGTGGAAACCCAGATTTTACTACAGTAACCATGGTTTCTTGGTTGGATTCGTAGTAAAACCTTGCGTAATGTACTTTAAGGACATGCACATACTGATTTAACAGAATAGCTATCAAATGGAACTGCTATGTATGTTAACGTTACTCACAGCTCTGTGATCTCTCCAGTCCTGTGTTCTCCGTATCAGATGAAGTAGAATCCAGCGATCTTCGTGGATGGGACTCCAGCACATTCGGTTGGCTAGAAGGTTTGCTGCCAATTATACTGTCGACAGCGTCATACCATTGAAATTTTTCCTTTTCTTCTGCAGAGCTGCCCGACTTACGGAGTGCATCCCGTACCTTTAAATACTGTGCCCGCAGTTTTTTTACCTTCTCTCTACATTGCTCGGCAGTTCTTTGATATCCATGACCAAGAAGATAGTCACGGATTTTTCTAAATGTATCAAAGTTTTTATGAGTTTTGTCCAGCTGCTCCTGTATGCTCTCATCTGCCCAAATTTCCAGCAAGCATTGCACCTCTGCCGTAGACCAAAGCGACCCTTTCCCCGCCATGTTGGTTTTGGAGCGTCGCAAAACCGTGACGTCACGCGTCCTGTTCCATGCTCCAGCACAGTTAGCGCTCACACTACATGCGAACCGCGCCCGAGTCCAACTGAACCGTGCTCTGGCCCACCTCTTCCAAGCGGGCCAGGGCCTGCTAATCGAGCCGCGCCCGGGCACGGTTCGGAGCACTCACACTAGTCAAACGAACCGCGCTTTGGTGGTCAAACGCGCTCGGGCACGGTTCAAACTGGCTAGTGTGAGTACCCTAACACAGATTTAGACAGATTTGTGAACAATATTTGTGTTCACAGAAAAAGTCTTTGAGTTCAGCGTTGTGTTAAACTTTTTGTTCAGTATTTTTTGTTTCAGCAAAAACTGGCTTATCGCTTAAGAATAAATATTGAATAAAATTATTCAAATCCATCTAAAACCTAGTTCCAAAATCACTTTCCTAAATGTATTGGAGCCACATGAAACATTGCAAAAGACCACGTTTGGCCCCGGGGCCTTGAGTTTGACATGTGTTATAGATTATAATAATCTGATGTGCTCCTGTAGGACAAATGCAGCGGAGAACAGTAACAGCACGTCGTCAGAAGCTCAGGTTTCTGATTCGCTTGACGGCAGTAAAACCAAGAGTTCTGACCCGTTCAGATACAGGACAGACTTCGACAGCATCGGCATCTGTCTGCTCATCAACAACAAGAACTTCCACCCGACAACAGGTCAGGCTCATAGATTGTAAAAATATGGATGTTATCCACCCATTGGTCCCTTATTCACCGATATTGTCATATTGTTATTGGCTTTTCGGCTTTAACTCTATAGTAAACAATAGTTTTTAGATCGCATAAACGGACGTAAGAATCAAAAATTAATTTCTGGGATAGGCTCCAGTCACTTGTGATCTCTAACGGGAATAAGCGGAAAATCTTTCATCACATTTAACGTAACAGTTTGTTTGAGCCATTTCCTCTTTTGATTCTCCTTCAGTATTTTTTGTCATTACATTTCCTTAAACTGAACCTAACCTGTTATTTTTATACAGGCTGATTTTTATATATTTAATGGTTGTGCCGTGTGTTTCAGGGATGGGCACTCGTAACGGCACAGACCTTGATGCTGAGGCTGTTATGAAGACTTTCAAGAATCTGGGATACAAGATGATGTTTTTCAATGACCTGAAGGTGAAGGAGATGAAAAACAAGCTGCTGGAAGGTAAATAAAGACCATTTTGACTTTGCAAATTTACCATAATATTATTGCAGACATAACACATATAAAGTACGGTGGTCATGAAGTTCAAACAAATTAATAAATCAGAAAACAAGTTTAGACAAACCGGGAAAAGGTAGGTATTGTTTGTGAACAGAATTCCTTCTGCTGATTGTACAAGACAACTGTCACTCAAGATATACAGGAAGTAAGTGTCTTTCTTTTTTATACATGTGTTCTGCCTTCATTTTCAATCTAAGAAAATAATGATAATTTCCGTTTGCAAGCACGAAGAAAATGGAAACCATTCAAAGATGCTTTGAGTAAGGATATTTGACATTGTGTTTTTGGTTATTTGTTTTTGGATGTGTTATTTTCTTTTTGTTAATTTGTTTCCACTTCAGAGGTGTCCACTGTATATAAGACTACATTATATTTATATTATAACACACTGTCCGTACCTCCAAGTCTAAGACCATGGTTCTCAGTCGGAAAAGGGTGGCTTGTCCCCTTCAGGTTAGTGGAGAGCTCCTGCCTCAAGTGGAGGAGTTCAAGTATCTTGGGGTCTTGTTCACGAGTGAGGGAAAGAGGAAACGTGAGATTGACAGACGGATCGGTGCAGCTTCTGCAGTGATGCGGTCGATGTACCGGTCTGTTTTAGTAAAGAAGGAGCTGAGCTGCAAGAGCTCTCGATTTACCGGTCGATCTACGTTCCTACTCTCACCTATGGTCATGAGCTTAGAGATAAGGGTGAGGAGCTCGGTCACTTGGGAGGAGCTCAAAGTAGAGCTGCTGCTCCTCCACATCGAGAGGAGCCAGCTGATGTGGCTCGGGCATCTGTTTCGAATTAGGGATGTGTTTCGGGCATGTCCCACCGGGAGGAGACCTCGGGGAAGACCTAGGACACGCTGGAGGGACTATGTCTCTCGGCTGGCCTGGGAACGCCTCGGTATCCTCCCGGAAGAGCTGGAGGAAGTGTCTGGGGAGAGAGAAATCTGGGAGTCTCTGCTTAGACTGCTGCCCCCGCGACCCGGCCCCGGATAAGCGGTAGAAGATGGATGGAAGGATGTCTGTCCCAAAAAAAGACCCAAAAGGGTCAGATTACTGGCATCAAGCAAAGAAAACATCTAAGGAGATGCTAAAATTACTAAAAGTGGGTTAACTGTCCAACTCATTATTAAAAACTGTAAGGCTAGTGGGGAATCATCTTCAAGGGAAGAAGTGTGTTCAGAAACAAATCCTTAATGATTGTGATCGGTGATCACTGAAGCCTTTGGTGCAGAGGTTGGTTACGTGACACATGTTGCAGGAACTGCAGTTATATTTGTCTTGATGAACATGAGCGTCATGCCAGGGGCGGATCTAGGAAGGCAGAGGCCCCATGGGCAACAACTATATTTGGGGAGGTCTGGGGGGGGCAATCTGGTCTTTTTTGAGACTCATTATGTTTGCTACATACTTTTTTTTAAAACAGAGACATAAAAAAGACAATAGAGTTTAATCTCCAGGTCCACAAGTCAAATCCAGTCCTGTGATCTAAATAAAATAAAAAGTAATTCATATAAATGTATGAAACATCGAATTTCTTTATAACCTATAGACCTGGCCAAACAAGAAACATGAGTTTATTAAACTTAACATTTATTAATTATGGATCTGTAAAAAACAAAAAATGAAAGATGATAATTACATAAATAATTGCAATATTTGGTTAAAGAAATCGCAATTGGATTGTTTTCCAAAATTGTTCAGCACTACATCCTGGTTTCTGACAGGTAGTGGTGAACTGAGCATGTGCAAACTGAGTCAAGTGATGCGCAACACAACAACCATGGCAACATGTAAATGGGAACTTCAGACTGTTATTACACAAATGATATTTCACAATAACAGTGTAGTTTGTAGTTTCATTTTTAACACTGTTGGTTTGTCTCCGCTGGTCTCATAAAACTGCTTCTTTACAAAGTTGGGGGTGTTTATTTGGATACTTTGTGTCCTTATGGAAATGTGGTAAATAAGCCATGTCTGTAGGCACTCAGGTGTAAACGCTCTCATTTAACTCTCTAAGCCCTGTTTACAGCACATACCAAGGTACCACTTTATTTTGTAATATACACAATCCTAGATAAATATAGATAAACATATTTGTCTCCTGAGGTTTTTCATTTATCATTCATTGCTTCTTCTCAGGGAGGGCTGTTCTCTATCGCCCTCTCTTGGCCAGCTGCTGTATTCAGTCAGAGTGAACAGTAAACATGTTCTATTAAAAACCAGACTAATCCTCTTTATTTTCCTGTTTCCTCTCTCTGCAGTTTCTCAGAAGGACCACAGTAAACACGCCTCGTTCGTCTGCGTCATCCTGAGCCACGGCGACGAAGGCGTCATATTCGGCACAGACGGTTCTGAGAAACTGGACGTCCTGACTGGATACTTCAAAGGAGACCGCTGCAGGGGCCTCGTGGGTAAACCCAAGCTCTTCATCATCCAGGTGGGCCAAGATTTAAAAGAAATAAAAACAGAAAGGAGAGGTATGTATAGGTTTTTGCTAATAGCCAGTGTCTGTCAAAGGCCTGTCGCGGTATGGGGTTGATGGAGGGATTGAGACGGACGCAGTGGAGTCAGAGTCGTCAGAGAAGATTCCTGTGGAAGCAGACTTCTTATACGCCTACTCCACTGCTCCAGGTAAATACTTATAAAAATATAGAGAGAAGAGTTTACTAGTGTTACTTTGACATTATTAACCCTCACAGACCAAGAGTGAGGCCTCTGTATCATTATTGATCTTCTCATTTGTTCATCATTTTATTTTCAAAAGCATTTATTTTTGGGTTAAACTTATCAATCAAATATATCTGTTCCAGCCTCGTAATGAGTTCTGATACTGGTTTTATATTATTACGACATGATCATTTATGTTGCTTTAAAGTTTGATTAAATACACTGCTCCAGCTTTACTAATAGGTTTTGTCTAATGAGGTAGAGAAGACATCAGAGCTGGATTCTGAGACGAGAACAGATTGACTGAACCTAGGGTGACCAGATGAGATCGGCGAGGACGAGACCATTGTGTTGGTCTGTACAGTTGCGGTGTTGGTACAGTGTAATTTGCTGCTAGCATGCAGCCTAACATCTGCCTCCCCTCCGTGAGAAACACCAAACTCTTTCCTACACACTTTGCAGAACGCTTTACTTTCATCGCTTAAGGCTGTAGCAATCCATGGATACTGCCCCCCCCCACTCCTCCCGGTACCTGCAGAGGCCTTTTTGCTTTTTAGCAGCATGTTGGGGTTCCGGTACACCAGCCATGTCAACGGAATGAATGAAAATTAGCTTATCAATTTCTAAATTTGCTTCTAGCCGCATAAGATTTTTTATTTTTTTTTTAAACTTAGAATGCTGCAGCCAATGAGCAGCCGGCGGCGGCGGGGGATGGTTGCAGGACGACTCAACCTCCACAGACAGTTTTTATTCAATTCAGTTTATTAAATAATTATTATTTTAAATGTTTATCAGACAATAACTTCTCAAGCTTTTGCTTTAGTATAATTTTCGGGACAATTTCGGGATTCAGGACAACAGTTTAGATTTCGGGACATCTGGTCACCCTAACTGAACCATATATACCTCTCTTGTCAGGGTACTACTCGTGGAGGAACACCTACAACGGCTCATGGTTCATCCAGTCGCTGTGTGAGATGCTGAAGGAACACCGACACCTGGAGATAATGCAGATCATGACCAGAGTCAACCGTAAAGTGGCCTATCACTTCGAGTCCTCGTCCACTCTGCCTGGATTCAGCAAAAAGAAGCAGATCCCATGTATCGTCACCATGTTGACTAAAGACTTCTACTTCCCTCAGTAGTTTTATTTATTTGTAAAAGCAGTAGACTGTACAAAAAGATGGACATGACACCTTTATTGCAGGGCTATCAGTTACAATATTTACTTTTTAGTGACCAGAGGTTTATAAGCAACACCAAACTGGGCCCAGGTTTAACACAGAACTAAAGCAAAAGCAGGTTTATAGCTGAAGTTCCAGCCAGTGTTAGCATCACGATGAAAAACTACAAGGAGGAAACGCTCACCTCAGGTAGTAGCACTGTGTATTTTTTAGCCCAAAAATCGTTTTAGCCCAAAAAAAGTAATTGGTTATAGTTACTAGTTACTTCTCTCAAACAGTAAGTTAGTAACTGAGGTACATCATTATAAAAGTAACTAATTAATTACCAGGGAAAATATTGTTATTTACAAAAAAAAATTAGGAAAAAAATCTGTAGATTTCCTTATTATGTTAAAATTAATTAAATGGACAATAAATAGATAAATTATAATGAAACATTGTTTACTTATCTACGCTATTTTAATGTTGTGGGACATTGTGAGAGACACTTATAGCTTTTATAATTCATTTATGTTTTGACTTGATCATTTCTATATGTAGGCTACACACATATATCACTAGATTGTTCAATACATCCTTTGTCTTTAAGTATTCAAAAGTAAAAAAAAATACTCCCATTGTTCAATTAAAGAGTGACTGACGCATCACTGTTGCAGGTCCTACGGCTGAGACAGAGCCTACTCGGATGAAATCCACTTCAGTGAGCTCAATAACAGTAACACCACATTTTATTATCAGTAACGGCGTTTTAACGGAGAAACGGTAATGGTTTCTGAAAAAAATAACGCTGTTAGTCCCATCACTGGACATGAGGTCAGTAGAATTATGTCTTTTGTCTCGTGTAACTGTCCTGTCCCGGGACGAGGATTTATCTCCAGAGATTAGTGAGTGAGGCTCTACCGCACGACACATATAATAAAGAAAACAGGCCGATTTGGACTAAATACACTAAAAACAATGTCAGAGACAGGTTCTTTCTCAGAAATCTGGATAGTTTCTACTTGAAACAAATATGGTGCCGCTGACAGTCCGTTTGAACAGAGAGGGATGTGCGCCCTCTGCTGGCTAAAAGGTACAGCTGCTATAAGAACTGAAAAGCTAAAAATAGTTTGACACTCCAGAACGGTTTATATTGTGTCACGTTTCCTCCAAAAATAATGTGTGCTTCTCACAAAACACAAGCTTTAATCAAAGTAATTCAGTTCCTCCCCAGCCTTCAGTGAACGCTGAACCGAACAATTCCTGGTGATTAATTTTCTTTAAGACAAACTTCTCAAAGATCAGAAGAAAGACAGCCATGTTGTTTTTATAATTTTAAATCAATGTAAAAGGGAACCCTGTCCATCTTCATCTACAGTCTATGATTAATAGTTTGTTTTTGGAACTTTGTATAAAAGAGGTGTCCACTAAATTAGACGGATACGGCAACCACTACTGGGACAAATATCATCAGCTGTAATTGTTTAACTTAATGCTGTAGCTGTTTAAATAAAACCAAGTATTTCAAATGCACCACTTCTCTTCAGAGATTAAATACTACCTCGGATCAACTGCAATAAACAAGTATAACGTCTTGAGGAGTGAAATATTATGATAAAAAGTCAGCTTCTGTCATTTTGTCCCAGTGGTGTTGCCGTAGTTCACTGTCAAAAAACACAAATCAAGAGATTGTTTTAAAGGGATTTTTTTTTTTATTGTAGATGATGATAATAAAATATGTGACACTGGGAACTTGTGATTAATTTTAAATAAAGAGTATTTTTAAACGGATGCTTGGTTTTATTGTTGTTTGTTTTTTCATTTCATGAGTTTTAATCCGGATAATTAAAATAGAAGACAGTTTGCATATATTTTCATATATTTAGATATTTCTGACTTAATAGTTTTTAACAAAATAGGTGTACTGAATTTTAAAACCGTCATTCCTCTTTGTGAGACTCACGAGACACTTTGTGTCTGTGAGTTTACCGTTCCGATGGCGACCACTTAGAGGCAGTGTTAGTCTTATTTGGTGGCTTTCACTGGACACCATGTTACTTTTTTGAATCAAATAATGTTTTTATTTTCCCATATGAGCCAACCATAATGAGATGAGTTGTTTATAAAACATGTCATTGTCAAACATTCGTCCCTCTTCTCTCTAATGTCTCAGGAGTTCTCTTTTACTGCTGTGTCAGCACTCGAGAGTCAAATACAGTTTACTCTCAATAAAGTCTGTCAAATTTCACACTTTATGTGCATATTGTAAATACTACTGAACATTTTACTGTTATCATTGTTTCCGTAATGTAGCCTTTGTTAATGTCATTGTTTAGCTGTTGTTGAACCATTGTGCCATAAATAATGTTATTTATTTTAAACAGAATTAAACACCTAATTAAAAGAAGTGTGATCACTGCAGCCTGGGCACAAATAAAAGATGTAAAAGATATAAAACACTGTAAAACCCTGGTTAAAATATTTAAACTATCTTTTATGTGTAATCATTTATTTCCAGAATTATTTAAACATACCTTAATTTAGTTACATTTAAATAGAAAATGCCTGATGTCATACTCTGGGCTCAAACCTTTAGGAAGTCTTTGTTTAGACCTTCTTTCAGTTCTGCTTTCTTGGTTTAGACATAGTTCAGCTTCAGCTCATTCTTATTTATGTATTTGAATCATCAATAATTATCCAAGAGTTCAAAGTCCGATCAAAACTCTTTTATTTTCATTTACTGGAACAAGTCACCTCACCATAAACCCCCCATAAATGACGCTAACTACAGGATGATATCATGACCTGGTATCTTTGTACAGAAGTTCACTTTTTCACCTTAAACAGTCAAGTCTGCAACCAATCAGCTTCATTCATTCTTCTGTAACTCCCGCCCACTGTGGAAACGCCGCTTCTGATTGGCTGGACAAGCTTGGACTCGGCTCATTTTCTAACATTTCTTTTGAAAGATACAAGACTTCACTCGTCCTCAGCTGAACCGCACAAAAGGTAAGTCTACGAGAAAAGATTATTTAATTCACATTTATTTAAAGAAGTGTGTGTTTTTTTAAGCGTTTAAGCGCGAGGACGAGTTAAACTGGGCGGTAACTCCTCGTAAAGGTGGCCAGAGTTTATTGCTACACCTGGATTAAAGGTTTTCTTCTGTCAACGCCTAAAAGAAGAGATTATATAATGTTTATAACGTGTCACAAGGCTATTATCTGTGGTTTTGTGTTTTTATAATGAGAAATCACGTTTGTTGTGTTTGTAATTAACTGTCAACACCTTTTTAAAGTAGCTTTTAACGCTCCATTATTCATATGACACGGAGATATATTTTTCAGGAAAATGTCTGACGTAAGCAGCGGAGACACAGTCGACGCCTTAAAGTTTTCATCCACAAAGTAAGTCTTTACTTACTATATACATTCCTTTCACCTTTCTATTTCTTATAGTATTTGTTTAAGCCTTTTTCTTTGTTCAGTTGCATCTTACCTTGAGAAAAGTAAAAATGTATGCTCTTTTATCGATACATTTAATGCAGTGTCACTTTAAAAAAGTTTTATCTCATTTTAAAGATGATACTAGTCTGAGCAGTAAGCATATACCAGAGATGGACAATGAAAAGGGAATTGTTCCAGAAGGACTAATGGCCTCTGCATGTAACACCAGTGACCCCTGCTTTAGTCTACACACCTTTCAGAGACCGAAGACTGACATTTACAAGATTAAAGATATTTCATTTTGAATGTGAGGTTCATTTTAGTTTAATCTTTAACATTAGTTTCCTCCTTTTTATGGTTTTAGTTGGATTTGAACAAGTATTACTTTGATTTGGACAGGTTTTATATATGAACAAAAATGTAAATGCAAATCCTTAACGAGCTGAACTTAAAGATCTAAGACTTTTTCTACAAACACAAAAGGCCTATTTCTCTCAAATATTGTTCACAAATCTGTCCAAATCTGTGTTAGTGAGCACTTCTCCTTTGCCGAGCTAATCATCCACCTCACAGGTGTGGCTTATCAAGAACCTGATTAGAGAGCATGATTATTGCACAGGTGTGCTTTAGACTGGCCACAATAAAGGCTGCTCTAAAATGTTCAGTTTCACTATAGACTGCGTCAAAAGTGACAGACGCTATTGAATGTGAGCATTTGCCCACTCAAGTCGGTTACGACAACGAACTGCAGTTAGGTCGAGACCCCGATGAGGATGCCAAGCAGATGAGCTTCCCTGAGAGAGCATCTGTCTGTAAATTCTTTGGTTATAGAAACCGATTGCTGCAGCAGCTGTCCGAACGGATGGTCTCAGAGGATCCTGCAGGTTTAGGATGCTGGATGTGGAGGTGCTGGGCTGGTGTGGTTACACGTGGTCTATGGGTGTGAGGCCGGTTGGATGTACTGCCAAATTCTCTGAAATGTGTTTGGAGATGGCTTATGGCAGAGAAATTAACATTTAACTCAGCTCTGGTGGACATTCCTGCAGTCACCTAACTGCACGCTCCTTCAAAACCTGTGACATCTGTGGCCTTTTGCTGTGATAAAAAAACTGCACATTTTAGAGTGGCCTTTTAATGTTGCCAGCCTAAGGCACACCTGTGCAATAATCATGCTCTCTAATCACAATCCTGTGTTCAAGCCACATTAAACCCCGGGGCCTTGAGTTTGACATGTGTTTAGGGCTAAAAGTCAACAACAGCGCTCGACGCTAGAGTGTAATGCAGTCCTTACAAATGCAAATGCGGAGAATAAAACACAGCTTGAATTAAGAATGGAGTGCAAACAAATCCGACCTAGCAAGGTGTAGGAATGTTTCACAAAACGTCAACTCAAGAATGCTGTTGTGTGCAATACATGCAAGGCAGAACTTGCCTTTCACTGGAGCACAACGTGCATGTTGGAGCACTTCAAGAGAAAACCTCCCGGCACAAGAGGAGCCTGTTAGAGGTGAGTGTTCTGTAAAGCTCTTTAGAAGGGAATGTCGTAATCATAATAATAATAATAATAATACAGTAATGATACAGTAATGTGGTGATGTATTTTGCCTTAGACTAAAGGAGTCAGGACTGTTTTTAATTATTGTAACACTACTAGGTATTATAGTCTTATCACTTGCCTCTTAATGAAGACTTAAGGAGAAAAGGAGATGTTATGGAGATTATTGTGTCAGTTACTCGTTCATACTGTGTCTCTGTCAGCTCATTTGTAGTGTTAAAAAAATAAAAAGGTTTATTTTATACTTGTAATAATTGTTTGCAGATTAATATTTTATCATTCTTTGTCCTGAAGCAAATGTTCCTTTCTCTGTTTCAGTTCCAAGAAAAGCAGTGAGCCCATTATTGATTGACTCTTTTTTTCTGAGGATGAATTCTTGTACTCCTCAGCAAACAGCTGCTTGAGTCAGTTCTGATCAAGACCTCATTCCCTGGTGGTTTTCGTGAAATGGTTTCTGCATTCAATCCTGGATATATCCTTCCATCAAGAACCTACTTTACAAGATTAATGGCTTAAAAAAGTTCTCACAAAATTCAACATTTCCATAGACAATATTAAAGCAGTTCAGGACAATGGATCAAATGTTGTGGCTGCACTGAAACCGCTTTGAAAAAGCTTTGGGAGCTGCAAAGACCCTGGTTGAACATTTTAGGAGAAGTGAACTGGCCAATACAAAGCTGAAAGAAAAGCAGCCGCAGATGAACACACCAGAGCATTGGCTGAATCAAGACGTCACAACCCGGTGGACTAGCTGGAGCAGCGCTGGGCCTTTACAGCCACGCTTTCTGATCCATTAGTTTGATTTGAAGCGGTCATTGCTTAAAGAGCTGACCTAGAACCTGCAGCCTTTTCAATGTCCCTCTGAGTTTCTTTGTGGCCAAGAGTATACAACATATACAACATTGTTTTTCAGCTTGAAAAAGGGCTACAGAGATCTGTGCAATAACCCCAAACCTTTGAAACCACACCCTTTTTTAGCCAAAGCTTCAAAGGAGTTAACAGAGAGGTATAAGACTTTCTTCAAGGAGAAAGATAACAGTTCTTCTGTCAGCAGCCCTAGATCCAAGATTTAGAAAACTCAAGTTTATGCTGAATAGAGGATAGAGGTTCAAAGCACTGTTGAAGTTTTATTTTTTTCTATTGTAAGAGAACATAATATTTAAACACTGCTTTGAGAGCATTTGTCTATCATTTTTGAGTTGGACAAAAATAAAAAACTTAAAGAAAATAACTTGGTGCAAAGTTTATTTAAAAATCCATTTCAAAAGCTAAAGTGATTAACATTTTTTATTTTATAGATTATGTATAACTCAATGTTTTAACAATAAGCTTAATTGTTCAATACTTACTGATTAGTTTTCAAAATAATCAATTAGTCAAATTGTTCTAATAATCATTAGATTAGTCGGTTATTAAAATAATTGTTTGTTGCAGCCCAAATGTGTTATAGATTATAATAATCTGATGTGCTCCTGTAGGACAAATGCAGCGGAGAACAGTAACAGCACGTCGTCAGAAGCTCGGGTTTCAGACCCTGCCTCCAGCGAGACCAGTAAAACCAAGAGTTCTGACCCGTTCAGATACAGGACAGACTTCGACAGCATCGGCATCTGTCTGCTCATCAACAACAAGAACTTCCACCCGACAACAGGTCAGGCTCCAGTGGTGTCACTGCAGTCTCAGGACGGTTCATTCATTAAAGCTCCACTGTCTCAGAGCCACTCTCCAACAACAAAAACAACAACAACAGAGGGACCACTCCTGCTTTTCTTTGATTAATAAAGTAAAACAGGATCATTATTAGCACCAAATTACTCTGAATCTTTTGTTCTGTACTTTATATCTCATTACATTTTCTTAAACTGAATATTATAATAATATATAATAATTTTATATACAGGCTGATTTTTATATATTTAATGGTTGTGCCGTGTGTTTCCTCAGGGATGGGCACTCGTAACGGCACAGACCTTGATGCTGAGGCCGTTATGAAGACCTTTGGGAGTCTGGGATATAAGATGATAATTTGCAATGATCTGAAGGTGAAGGAGATGAATGACAAGCTGCTGGAAGGTAAATAAAGACTGATCCTTTATTTTGACTCAGCAAAGTGTGATTGCAGACATAACACATAAGTATCGTTTGTGGACGGAATTCTTACAGCTGATTGGATAATAATAATAATAATAATAATAATAATAATAATAATAGAAATTAAAGTAAAAGCATCTGGATCAGTTTTCAAGGTGAAGACGTTTCGTCTCTAATTACAAGAGATTTGATCAATTCTGAGATCAACTGTTAGGAGAGCTGAGCTTTATCTCTAGAGGGAGGAGTTTAACCTGAAACCAAACCTGATTGGACCAGGATGTTCTGGTCTCTTAGTCGTTAGCTCTGAAGGGGAAGTGTAACTCCTGATGTGAGAGTCATAAAGAATCAGGAGAGTCGTTACTGACACTGCTCCATTTAGGTGTTGTTGTTCTTGAGTGAAACTGTTTTGATTTAGGTTTCAGAACACTGTTATAAATACTAGGCAACATAAATCTGAGGACACCTCCTCTGTTCAAAGAGGTCTTTTCTATTTTCATAAAAATGTCTTCCTTCACCCCTCTCTCAAACCATCTGTCCTCTCTGGACAAGATGTGTACATTGCTGTCCTCAAAGGACTGTCCTTTCTCTTTGAGGTGGAGGTGGACTGCAGACTCAGGTCCTCCAGGATTGGCTCTTCTGTGCTGATACATCCTCTTGTGAAGCTGTTGTTTTGTTTCTCCAACATAACTGTCACTGCACTCTTCACTGAACTGTATAAACTACATTACTCTGTTTGTGGGGATCTTGTCTTTAGGATGGACTAGTTTTTGACGCAGTGTGTTCCCTGGTTTAAAGTGGACTGGAATGTTTTGTTTGTAAAAAATACTTTTAAGTTTTTCAGATAAACCAGACACATAAGGGATAACTACACCCTTCCCTTTTGTTCCTGGTTTGGTTTCTGTGTAGTCTTGGTTTTGTTGAAAGTCCATCTGGGGGATCCACAGTCTCTCTGGACTTTACGGATGTTGTTGTTCTTCTTCTTTCCGTTGACCTTCTGAGGTTGTGGGCACCTCTTGTGCTCTGTGCTGAAGAGTCCTGATGACTCCCAGCTTGTTGCTGCAGAGGGTGGTGGGAATCAAACGGTAAATATTGATCTGTGTGTGTTGGCTTCCTATAAACTTCTACTTGGAGAGTCCTGTCCTCACCGATAACTACTGCACAGTCTAAGAAAGCCAGGCGGTTGTCTATGTGTCTAGTGAACTTGTCCACTGCGTTGATGTGTTCTGTGAAGGTTTCTTGTAGTAGCGACTATCCAGTCCTACCATTTTAGACTTTATACTTTATTTGTCCCCATAGGGCAATTGGTTTTGCAGCAAGATAAACACAGAACAATCACAGATGCACAAATACAAGACAAAAAACACAAAAGAAATTCTTAATGTAACAGGCCCCTGTTAAAGTAAAATCTGACAGTTTCATAATAGAGCAACAATTTCATAACCAACCCCATTTCAGCAACAACATCATCAAAAACAAGCAATACTATACATCTTATAATAATAATAATAACCCCATCACTATTTAATAGTTAAAGTCTGTCTACTCCTCCGGGCTGAATTCATAAACAAGATGGCTCTCGGGACGAATGAATGCTTATATCTGTTATTCTTCACTGGAGGTAAACTGTATCGAGACCCGGAAGGCAATATCTTGAACTCAGAATGAAGGGGGTGGGAGCTATCAGAGATAACTGCGTTGGCCTTCCTAACTACCTGTCTATCATACAGGACAGAAAGGCTACTCTGCTGGACACCTATAATTTTACTACTGACCTTCACTATATTAGAAAGGGCAGATTTGGCCTTGACAGTAAGACTACCATACCAGCAAATTAATGAGAATGTTAAAACAGACTCAATGTATGATTTATAAAAACGGTTCATAAGAGTCTTGTCAACACAAAATGCGAAGAATGAATTTGCGAAGACAAAACAGTCTTTGTTGGCCTCTTTTGCAAAGCATTTCAGTGTTGGAGATAAAAGTTAACTTATTGTCAATCAAACTGCCTAGATACTTATATGTTTCTACGAATTCCACCATCTTCCCATTTATAATAGTGGTCTGTGGAGTTGATGACTTTCGCCTAAAATCAAACTGCATATCCTTTGTCTTTTCAACATTCGCTTGAAGGAATGCCCTATCACACCAAAGTGCAAAATCATCCACAACAGGACCATGGTTACTAAAAAATCTTATGCTTCTGAACTTTGCTTTCTGATTCGGGTTGGATGAAGGCTACAGTTTGTCCGGTCAGAACAATGACGTCTCACTCAGGGAATAATCCAAATTGGGTATTCATTAAAGATGCATAGATGTGTGGTTCTGTAAATACAAATACACATACAACTAAACAAATATATATATATAGGCACAAACAATATTACAAACGTTATAAGTATACAAATGATTGAGTAACTGGGTGTGTGTATGTTCCATTCAGTGTATGCAACTACGTGTGCGCCAATATGCACTAGCTCTGCGCATTCTTACTGTGGCGCGTATGGTCTAATTGAGAGGTAACCAGCTTGACCACATGCGCAATATCTGTGGTGACACGTGTATTTCTGATTATACAAACAATATACAGAATACCAACAGTGAATAACAGATAGAAACATAATGTGGTAGTGTCCAACTAACAACATATGATCTGTAAACAACCTTAATTGAACATATGGTCACAGGCTGATTAGCGCTTATTGTGTACATTCAAGAGTGATGTGATTACTTACAGTGTAAGGCACGCACACACACAATCGATAAAACCTCAACGATTGGAACTTCACACAAACTATGTACAATCTTCAGCCGTTCTCTTCTCCCTTTATCATCCGTTAGCTCACTTCTCCGTCACTTCACAAACTGGCGCTGGAAAGTCTGGAATAGTCCATTTCTAACTGAATGACAGGGATGGCTGGAATAGTCCATGTGAGAAGGGGGAGCACTTTTTACAGTCACTTTTGGTTTTTGGTTAATTTGTTTTCAGATGTGTGGCCACTGTATTTAAATTATTATACACAGTCCATAACAAAAAAAAAGTCACCACCTGGATTTAACTAAGCAAGTAGGTTGGATTGAATAATTACTGCATGGATGATTATGTTTCAGCTGCAACAGGTTATTTGCCTCTAACTGATGCAGTGAGTAGTTTCTCATTTCTTAAACAACCTTGTGGGAACACACATCTTGTGGTCGTGTTAAAGATTTAGAAGGGTCAGATTACTGGCATCAAGCAAAGAAAACATCTAAGGAAATGCTGAAACTACTAAAAGTGGGTTAAGAACTGTCCAACTCATTATTAAAAACTGGAAGGATAGTGGGGAATCATCATCTTCAAGGGAAGAAATGTGGTCAGAAAAAAATCTTGAATGAATGTGATTGCTCCGACCAGAGCGCCGACCGGGGACGCCGTCATTCTATTGGGGGACTTCAATGCTCACGTGGGCAGCGAAAGTGACACCTGGAGGAACGGCCCCCCGGATCTGAACCCGACCGGTGTTCTGTTATTAGACTGCTAGTCACAGTTTGTCCATGAAGAACACCATGTTCAAGCACAAGGATGTCCACCAGTGCACGTGGCACCAGGACACCCTAGGCCGGAGGTTGATGATCGACATTGTAGTTTCATCTGACCTCCGTACGTCACTCGGGTGAAGAGAGGGGCGGAGCTGTCAACTGATCACCACCTGGTGGTGAGTTTGATCCGATGGTGGGGGAGAAAGCTGGACAGACTTGGCAGACCCAAACATACTGTGAGGGTCTGTTGGGAACGTTTGGCCGAGTTCCCAGTCAGAGAAATCTTCCAGCTCCCACCCCCGGCAGAGCTTCGACCAGATCCCGAGGGAGACTGGACCATGTTCTCCACCTCCATTGTCGACACGGCCACCCGGAGCTGTGGCCGTAAATTTTCCGGTTCCTGTTGTGGCAGCAAGCCCCGAACCCGGTGGTGGACACTGGAAGTAAAGGATGCCGTCAAGCTGAAGGTGACCTATCGAGCCTGGTTGGCTTGTGGGACTCCCGAGGTAGCTGATGGGTACCACGCAGGCCAAGCGGGCTGCAGCCCAGGTGGTTGTGGAGGAAAAAACCCTGGGTCTGGGAGGAGTTCAGTTAGGCCATGGAAAAGGACTATCGGTCGGCCTCAAAGAAATTCTGGCAAACCGTCCGGCTCCTCAAAAGGGGGTAGCAGTGCTACTGCCAACATTGTTTACAGTGGAGGTGGGAATCTGCTGACTTCAACTGGGGATATTGTTGGACGATGGAAGGAATACTTTGAGGATCTACTTAATCGCACCAACATGTCTTCCACTGAGTAAGCAGAGGCCGAAGGCTCAGAGGTGGACTCGTCCATCACCCAAGCCATCGCCCTCTCTTGGCCAGCTGCTGTATTCAGTCAGAGAAAACCAGACGAATCCTCTTTATTTTCCTGTTTCCTCTCTCTGCAGTTTCTCAGAAGGACCACAGTAAACACGCCTCGTTTGTCTGCGTCATCCTGAGCCACGGCGACGAAGGCGTCGTATTCGGCACAGACGGTTTTGAGAAACTGGACGTCCTGACTGGATACTTCAAAGGAGGCCGCTGCAGGGGCCTCGTGTGTAAACCCAAGCTCTTCATCATCCAGGTGGGCCAAGATTTAAAAGAAATAAAAACAGAAAGGAGAGGTATGTGGAGTTTTTTTTGCTAATGGCCAGTGTCTGTCAAAGGCCTGTCGTGGTGATGAGTTCGATGGAGGGATTGAGACGGACGCAGTGGAGGAAACGTCGTCAGAGAAGATTCCTGTGGAAGCAGACTTCTTATATGCCTACTCCACTGCTCCAGGTAAATACTTATAAAAATATATAGAGAAGAGTTTACTAGTGTTACTTTGACATTATTAACATTAATAACCCTCACAGACTTATGTGCTACACTAGAAGCAGCAAACTTATGTCCAGAGATTAGTGAGAAAGACTCTTACAGATACAGATACACTGGACCCTACAGAGTCCTGTTTGGACAAAATTCACCAGAATTACAAACTGTTTCAGAGACAGGTTCTTTCTGAGAAACTTTACGCTGAAGAAAATAAACTTTAGTCTGTAAAACAATGCCGCTGTCTGTTGAAGGATCTGTGCTGTCTACTGGATTAAAGTTATGCAGGACTGCTCATTATTTTTTACTTTATAGTTTGTACTTTTGTTATATCTGCTTCATACTGGGATCTGGGCCGAATTAAACCAGACCGAAGTGTGTCTCGTAATGAATTAAATACACTGCTACACTACTTTACTAATAGGTTTTGTCTAATGAGGTTGTTCCTGACACAAGAACAGATTTTCAGAAGCTTGACCATATTTACCTCGTCAGGGTACTACTCGTGGAGGAACACTGGCAACGGCTCATGGTTCATCCAGTCGCTGTGTGAGATGCTGAAGGAACACCGACACCTGGAGATAATGCAGATCATGACCAGAGTCAACCGTAGGGTGGCCTATCACTTCGAGTCCTCGTCCAATGAGCCTGGATTCAGCAAAAAGAAGCAGATCCCATGTATCGTCACCATGTTGACCAAAGACTTCTACTTCCCTCAGTAGTTTTTTACTTGTAAAAGCAGTAGACTGTACAAAAAGATGGACATGACGCCTTTATTGCAGGGCTATCAGTTACAATATTTACTTTTTAGTGACCAGAGGTTTATAACCAACACCAAACTGGGCCCAGGTTTAACACAGAACTAAAGTAAAAGCTAGAAAAGGTTTATAGCTTAAGTTCCAGCCAGTGTTAGCCTCATAATGCGAGGAAACTCCCATCTCTGCAAAAATCCCTTTAACAAACCACCAGAGAAGTTGAGAAACTAAAGGAATACATAATTAAAGTGAATGAGCAAACTGTAAAACATTAGATGACATTTTATTGAAATAGACTTTTAAATAAAAGATAAAACGTTTTCACTTTGAAAACCTAGTCCAGATATCTTTGCTTTAACCTCTTCTTCAAGATGACCTGGATGACCGAGAACCTTAACAGACAAAAGTGAACTGAGGCACATCAAAGACCGGCTCATAAAGACCTATTTAAATATGATGTAATGGTATTAGTGGAAAAAATGAGTGATGCAAAACATTTTAAAATAGAAGATAAAGAGACATATTTCATTAAATATTTTAAAGTAGCACCGTTTATTTTTTAGCACAAAAATATATCTTGTCCCTCTCACATTGATGGTTGTTGGAAATGAGCAGTGTTGGGCACGTTACTTTACTAAAGTAATAAGTTTTAGTTACTAGTTACTTCTCTCAAATAGTAACCAAGTTACATCATTATAAAAGTAACTAATTACCAGGTAAAGTAAGGTGTTCATTACAAAACATCTAATATGTAAAAAGCCTTAGCTGCCAAACAAAAAATAGAATAAATAAATGTTTTAATGTTGTTGTGGGATAATGTCAGAGACATTTATACGTTTTTATAAAAATAAAAAAATAAACTTACCGGCTCACTGAATATTTTGCGACTGACGCATCACTGTTGCAGGTCCTACGTCTGAGACAGAGCCTACTCGGATGAAATCCACTTCAGTGAGCTCAATAACAGTAACACCACATCTTATTGTCAGTAACGGCTTGGCGCGGAAACAGTCATTTGTTAGATTATTCATTGCTAAAAAAGGTTACGCTTACGTTAAGTTAAGTCCCATCACTGGACATGAGGTCAGTAGAATCATGTCTATCTCAGCGACACAATCCCTCAGTGGGACAGAAACATCCTGTAACTATCTAACTATCCTGGGAGAGGACGTGTCTCCAGAGATTAGTGAGTGAGGCTCTACCACACGACGCATATAATAAAGAAAACAGGCCGATGCACTGGACCCTACAGAGTCCTGTTTGGGCTAAATACACTAAAATGACCAACCGTTTCAGAGACAGGTTCTTTCTGAGAAACCTGCTGCTGGGATAGTCTCTACTAAAAAAAATAAACAATGTGTGCTTCTCACAAAACACAGCGCTGAGCTTTAATCAAAGTAATTCAGTTCCTCCCCAGCCTTCAGTGACCGCTGAACCAAACAAATCCTGGTGATTAATTTTCTTTAAGACAAACTTCTCAAAGATCAAAAGAAAGACAGCCATGTTGTTTTTATAATTTTAAATCAATGTAAAAGGGAACCCTGTCCATCTTCATCTACAGTCTATGATTAATAGTTTGTTTTTGGAACTTTGTATAAAAGAGGTGTCCACTAAATTAGACGGATACGGCAACCACTACTGGGACAAACAACTTCAGCTGAAATTGTTTAATTTAATGCTGTAGCTGTTTAAATAAAACCAAGTATTTCAAATGCACCACTTCTCTTCAGAGATTAAATACTACCTCGGATCAACTGCAATAAACAAGTATAAAGCCTGAAAGAGTGAAATATTATGATAAATAGTCAGCTTCTGTCATTTTGTCCCAGTGGTGTTGCCGTAGTTCACTGTCAAAAAACACAAAACAAGAAGATGAAAAAAGTTAAAGTAAAAGCATCTAGACTAATTTTTCCAAGTAGAAGACGTTTCATCTCTAATTCCACGAGACTATATCAATTTGTAATTCATTAATAATTATCATGAATTAAGTCTGTTGGAATTAGAGACGAAACCTTTTTCAAGATGACCTGGATGACTGAGAACCTTCACAGACAAATCAAGATGTTTTAAAGGGATTTTTGTAGATTGATTTTGTAGATGAATAAAATATAATATGACAATGATAACTTATGATACTTATTAAATAAAGAGCATTTTAAAAAGACGATGTTGTTGTTGCTTGTTCTTCAATAACACAGCGGGAAAGTATAGCCCCATTCTCAGCAGTTTAAAGTGTTGAAAACCCTGTCTTTTCTCAGAAAAAATATTTTTGCAAACATTAGTGCACAGTTGAAGTATTACATGCATAGCCACAGGAATGTATTTTGAGTAGAAGTTCTAGTTGGAAAAAAAACTGCTACTATTAATGATCAATAATTAATGTAGCTTATATTTACCCAGCTGAACATTAGCTGTAATCAGTCAACAACAGAGCAAAGGCACTGAGGCTTCAGTGAGTGAATAATTTGACAAAGTTAGGCTGGTGTCATTCAGCTGAGTTCTGAGAAACAGCTCTAATGTTTATCTCATCATTTACACGATTTAGAAGACACGGACTATGGTCACAAACAAATTAAGCATCCTTTACACCAACCGATCACGTTTCACATTTGTAGCTCAAGGACCAATCAGATCAGAATGACCAACTTTTACTCTGAAGGAGCAACGTGAAGCCATTTAAAACTCGTCACTGAGATCAGCGGACTCGCCCCGTGAGGCGAGCTTCAGTGCTGAAGTCTGAGCAGAGGAGAGCCACCGCAGCAGGAACAGTGGACTGTTTTCGTCTTAGGGTTAGGGTCCGAAGCACAAAAGCTTGCCATGTGCGTTACATAGCAGCACAGGGCTCTGACTGGGCACATCTGTAGCGTCCAGTGTGGGGCAGGGGACCTAAACCTGATCACCCTTTACCGGAAAGTGTAAGTGCTAACTTTCGACTGGAAAGCTGGGCTGGGTCAAAGGTGAACCAGACTTCCATCCTCAAAGTCCCCCGCTCGAAAGGCGGCCCTGAGAAGCCATCCAGAACTGTCTGGAGAGCCCAGGAGGCGCCACCCGCCTGAGGGGGCCTGACACGACAAGCGCCTCAAAGAAAACGCTTAACCAGTCGTTATGGCTGCCGCAAACACTGCCAAAATATACCTGGTGCAACCACTGTCCAGAAGCACTTAAGAATTCCAGGACAGCATTGACCGAACAACAACAGAGGTCCAATGCCCTGACACCAAGCGGCCAATAGGTGGAGAGCTTATATAGCCCCTAAGGATGAACCAGGGCATGATTGGTGTGGTGGGTCCTGGGTTAGACCTGGTTTAGTTTCTGTTTCTTTTTTGACACATTTCTTGAATTGGTCTGTTCTATGAACCCTCTGGAGTCCCTTGAGCCAAAATGTGCATGAAAACAAAACAAGCTGCTATAGAGCTGGAGATGTATGTGGAGTCAGATTTAAAATGTTGCTCTGCGCCACTGCTTCCTTGGTTTAGACATTGTTTAGCTCATTATATACAGTGCCTTGCGAAAGTATTCGGCCCCCTTGAACTTTGCAACCTTTTGCAGGCTTCAAAATAAAAATATGAAACTGTAATTTTTTGTGAAGAATCAACAACAAGTGGGACACAATCATGAAGTGGAACAAAATTTATTGGATATTTCAAACTTTTTTAACAAATAAAAAAACTGAAAAATTGGGCGTGCAAAATTATTCAGGCCCTTTACTTTCAGTGCAGCAAACTCTCTCTAGATGTTCAGTGAGGATCTCTGAATGATCCAATGTTGACCTAAATGACTAATGATGATAAATGGAATCCACCTGTGTGTAATCAAGTCTCTGTATAAATGCACCTGCACTGTGATAGTCTCAGAGGTCCGTTTAAAGCGCAGAGAGCATCATGAAGAACAAGGAACACACCAGGCAGGTCCGAGATACTGTTGTGGAGAAGTTTAAAGCTGGATTTGGATACAAAAAGATTTCCCAAGCTTTAAACATCCCAAGGAGCACTGTGCAAGAGATAATATTGAAATGGAAGGAGTATCAGACCACTGGAAATCTACCAAGACCTGGCCGTCCCTCTAAACTTTCAGCTCATACAAGGAGAAGACTGATCAGAGATGCAGCCAAGAGGCCCATGATCACTCTGGATGAACTGCAGAGATCTACAGCTGAGGTGGGAGACTCTGTCCATAGGACAACAATCAGTCGTATACTGCACAAATCTGGCCTTTATGGAAGAGTGGCAAGAAGAAAGCCATTTCTTAAAGATATCCATCAAAAGTGTTGTTTAAAGTTTGCCACAAGCCACGAGACACACCAAACATGTGGAAGAAGGTGCTCTGGTCAGATGGAACCAAAATCAAACATTTTGGCAACAATGCAAAACGTGAGACTGGGACAGAGATTTGTCTTCCAACAAGACAATGATCCAAAACATAAAGCAAAATCTACAATGGAATGGTTCACAAATAAACATATCCAGGTGTTAGAATGGCCAAGTCAAAGTCCAGACCTGAATCCAATCGAGAATCTGTGGAAAGAACTGAAAACTGCTGTTCACAAATGCTCTCCATCCAACCTCACTGAGCTCGAGCGGTTTTGCAAAACTGATAGAGACATACCCCAAGAGACTTACAGCTGTAATCACAGCAAAAGGTGGCTCTACAAAGTATTACGTTAAAGGGGCTGAATAATTTTGCACGCCCAATTTTTCAGTTTTTTTTATTTGTTAGAAAAGTTTGAAATATCCAATAAATTTCGTTCCACTTCATGATTGTGTCCCACTTGTTGATTCTTCACAAAAAATTACAGTTTCATATCTTTATGTTTGAAGCCAGAAATGTGGCAAAAGGTCATAGAGTTCAAGGGGGCCGAATACTTTCGCAAGGCACTGTATGTATTTGAAGAGTCTTCATTAATAATTATCCAATTCAAAGTCCGATCAAAACTCTTTCATTTACTGGAACGATTAATTCCTCATCATTAATCCCTCTTAAACACATTATCATCATGACCTGGTATTCTTTTAATCTTTCCACAGACGTTCTTAACAAAGCGCAGTCACTTTTCACCTTATACATTCCCAGTCAAGTCTGCAACCAATCAGCTTCATCCATTCTTCTGTAGCTCCCGCCCACTGTGGAAAGGCCGCTTCTGATTGGCTGGACAAGTTCTATTTCTATGATATTTCCTTTGAAAGCTACACACAACACTCCACTCCTCCTCACTGCTGAACCACACAAAAGGTAAGTCTACAATAAAATAATTTCATTCACATTTAGTTGAATTTTTTTATCGTTTAAACGCGAGGACGAGTTAAACTGGTTGTTAACTCCTTGTAAAGGTGGACAGAGTTAATTGTTACAACTGGATTAAAGGTTTTCCTTTGTCAATGCCTAAAAAAAAGAGATTATATAATAATTAAAACATGTCACAAGGCTTTTATTTGTAATTTTGTGTTTTATAATGAGCTCTAAACCAGGACTAAATCAGGTCTAAACCAGTTTAAGTGTGATTTGAAATGGTTTTAGTTAATCCGAGCAGGTTTAAGTTGTATTTGAACATTTTTTAGTTGGATTTGGACAGGTTTTAGTTGTTTATTGTTTAAACGCGAGGACGAGTTAAACTGGTTGTTAACTCCTTGTAAAGGTGAACAGAGTTAATTGTTACAACTGGATTAAAGGTTTTCTTTTGTCAACGCCAAATAGAAGAGATTATATAATAATTAAAACATGTCACAAGGCTTTTATTTGTAATTTTGTGTTTTATAATGAGCTTTAAACCAGGACTAAACCAGGTCTAAACCAGGACTAATCCAGCTGTAAACCAGGTCTAAACCAGGTCTAAACTAGGACTAAACCAGGACTAAACCAGGACTAAACCAGGTCTAAACCAGGTCTAAACTAGGACTAAACCAGGACTAAACCAGTTCTAAACCAGGTCTAACCCAGGACTAAACCAGGACTTATCCAGGACTAAACCAGGTCTAAACCAGGTCTAAACCAGGCCTAAACCAGGACTAAACCAGGTCTAAACCAGGACTAAACCAGGACTATACCAGGACTAATCCAGGTCTAAACCAGGACTAAACCAGGTCTAAACCAGGTCTAAACCAGGACTAAACCAGGTCTAAACCAGGTCTAAACCAGGTCTAAACCAGGACTAAACCAGGTCTAAACCAGGTCTAAACCAAGACTAAACCAGGTCTATGGAAACTATGGAACATGTAAAAAGGAAGTTAAAGGAGAAACGTTGATTAATGATGTACTCTGAACTATTTCTACTGGTTAGAAACAGTAGTTTTAGATTAGAAGGTTTTTAAAGTGTAACTCTTATGTTTCAGGAAAATGTCTGACGGAGTAGAAATCAGCGGAGACACAGTCGACGCCTCAAAGTTTTCATCCACAAAGTAAGTCTTATATACCTTTCTATATTTAATGGTGTTGATTTTAGTCCTTTTCTTTTTTCAGCTGCTTTTTATCTGGAGAAATGTGAGAATGTTAGAGAATGTGAAAAACGTCGTTTTAGTTGGATCTAAGTTTTAGTTGGATCTAAACACGTTTTATTTGGATCTGAACAGGTTTTAGTTGGATTTGAACAAGTGTAAGTTGGATTTGAAAGGGTTTTAGTAGGATTTGAAAGAGTTTTAGTGGGATTTGAACAGGTTTTAGTTGGATTTGAAAAGGTTTCAGTTGGATTTGATGAACAAATAAAATGATTTAAATCCATCTAAAACCTAGTTCCAAAAACATCACTTTCCTAAATGTATTGGAGCCACATTAAACATTGCAAAGGTCCTCATTTGGCCCCGGGGCCTTGAGTTTGACATGTGTTATAGATTATAATAATCTGATGTGCTCCTGTAGGACAAATGCAGCGGAGAACAGTAACAGCACGTCGTCAGAAGCTCGGGTTTCAGACCCTGCCTCCAGCGAGACCAGTAAAACCAAGAGTTCTGACCCGTTCAGATACAGGACAGACTTCGACAGCATCGGCATCTGTCTGCTCATCAACAACAAGAACTTCCACCCGACAACAGGTCAGGCTCATAGATTGTAAAAATATGGATGTTATCCACCCATTGGTCCCTTATTCACCGATATTGTCATTACGAATGGGCAAAAAAATGGCGGTTACATCCGGGCTTTTCGTTTTTACTTCATAGTAAAACAATAGTTTTCAGATTGCATAAACGGACATAATAATCAAACCCACCCCCAGATCCAGTGGTGTCACTGCAGTCTCAGGACGGTTCATTCATTAAAGCCCCACTGCCTCAGAGCCACTCTCCAACAACAACAACAGCAGCAGAGGGACCTCTCCTTTCTTTAAAAAAGTAAAATACAATCATTATTAGCACCAAATTACTCTAAAACAGCACGTTTCTCTCCAGACACTACTTCACTTGTGCTTCAGGAAAAAACACAGGAAAACTTTGTGTTGGTCGCAATAATCTGAACTAAATATGTATTTAGCGTTGGAAAGATAAAATAAAAGAGTAAATATGTCACATGGTAAAAGAAAGAAGGTTCAGAGTTCACCTGAGTGAAGTACAGGTGATGCCAGATCAGAGTCTTTTGTTCCTTATTTTAATTTGCTCTCACTGATACAGTTATTGCTTTTGTAAATTTTATTACCATGTGTTTACACTGTTATGACAGATATTGTCTTAAGTTGCCTAACGTTTCTGAGATAGGGGTCACAGATGACTGGAGCCTAACAGGGCTAAGATTTTTGATTTATTTATTTATTTATTTATTTATTTGATCACATTTAATGTAATAAGCCAGTTTGTTTCCTCTTTTGATTCTCCTTCATTGAGTGTTATAAGAATTCTATATCCCTATATTATCCCGAGAGACACGTAGACAGAGTATATTATAAAAAGCAAATGGCCAGGTTTAATTCTTACAAGAAGAAGCAAAGCAGACACGCATGTATCAAAGGTACAGAGTGAGGTTTTCTTAAGGAAGTAAACAAAACATGAGGTTTTATATCAATGCAGTGGGGGCTGTTAGAGGGAGGTGTATCTCTCATACACACTCCCCAAGGCCCCAGCTCCAGGTGCAGAAGTCCTGTAGCAAACTATGTCTTTAGTTATGTCTACTCCATGCTTGGACTAACATGGAGGACATGACATGATTTGACATGACCTGTAGAGAACTATGAGCACCCACTAACTATAAACAATATAAACAATATAATCATAAAAATTATTATAACAGTGAGTCATATTTTTTGCTTTAGTTTATGACATAAAGTTATCTAATCTACTCGAAGTACTTTTTATCGCATTACATTTCCTTAAACTGAACATAACCTATTTTTATATATTTAATCAGAATCAGAATCAGAAAAATGTTTATTGCCATTGTCAGTGAACAAGATTCACAAACTAGGAACTTGCTTCTGTGGTTGTGTTGTTAATGGTTGTGCCGTGTGTTTTTTCAGGAATGAGAACTCGTTACGGCACAGGCGTCGATGCTGAGGCCGTTATGAAGACTTTCAAGAATCTGGGATACAAGATGATGCCTTTCAATGACCTGAATGTGAATGAGATGAAAGACAAGCTGCTGGAAGGTAAATAAAGACCATTTTGACTTTGCAAATTGTGAATGGTTGCTATTTACCATAATATTATTGCAGACATAACACATATAAAGTACGGTGGTCATGAAGTTCAAACAAATTAACAAATCAGAAAACAAGTTTAGACAAACCGGGAAAAGGTAGGTATCGTTTGTGAACAGAATTCCTTCTGCTAATTGCACAAGACAACTGTCACTCAAGATATACAGGAAGTAAGTATCTTTCTTTTTTATACGTGTTCTGCCTTATTTTCTAAGAAATTAATAATTTCCATTTGCAATCATGAAGAAAATGGAAATCATTTAACGCTACTTGGAGGAAGGATATTATTATTATTATTTGAAAAATGCGCTTTTCAACATATCCAAAGACGCTTTACATATCCATTATTCATTCACTCCACGCCACACACTGGCAGACTGACAAAGACGTGGCAGCCATTTTACGCCCACGGACTCTCCGACCATCACCAAATACATTCACACACCAGAGCCAAACACACTGGAGACAAGGAGGGTTAAGTGTCTTGCCCAAGGACACAACAACAGTATGAACTGGGAAGAGCGTGAATTGAACCGCCAAACTCTACCACTGAGCCACTGCGCACCAATTTTGCTTTGAATTGTTGTGTTTTTGTTAATTTGTTTCCACTTCATGGCCACTGTATTTTAATTATAATACACTGTCTGTCCGAAAAAAGTTCCCACCTGGATTTAACTAAGCAAGTAAAGCTTCCGATTGGATAATTACTGCATGGATGATTATGTTTCAGCTGCAACAGGTTATTAAACTCTAACTGATGCAGTGAGTTGTTTCTCATTTCTTAAACAACTGTGTGGGAGGACACATCCTGTGGTCGTGTTAAAGATGTTGGTCTGTTTCAGAACGGTCAGATTACTGGCATCAAGCAAAGAAAACACCTAAGGAAATGCTGAAACTACTAAAAGTGGGTTATGAACTGTTCAACTCATTATTAAAAACTGGAAGGATAGTGGGGAATCATCATCTTCAAGCGAAAGAATGTGGTCAGAAAATAATCTTGAATCATTGTGATTGTTGATCACTGAAACCTTTGGTAAAATCAAATCATAAAAAAAACAACAGTAGAACTCACGGCTCTGACTCTATCTGGAGAACTCCAAAAGAAACCTGGATACTGTGGAATGTATATAGGCCTGAACAATTAATTCCATTTGCAATAAAATCGCAACATAAAAATAAAAAAAATTAAAAACATGATTTTCAAATAGCAGAGGTCGCAATTACTGGTCATGCCAGGGGCGGATCTAGGGAGGCGGGGGCCCCATGGGCAATAACTATATTTGGGGAGGTCTGGGGGTCTTTTTGAGACTCATTATGTTTGCTACATACTTTTTTCGTAGCAGAGACATAAAAAAGACAATACAGTTTAATCTCCAGGTCCTCAAGTCTAATCCAGTCCTGTGATTTAAATAAAATAAAAAGTAATTCATATAAATTTATGCAACATCAAATTTTTTTCATAACCCATAGGCCTGGCCAAACAAGAAACATGAGTTTATTAAACTTTGTGTCGGTCACATTTGTTGATTATGGATCTGTAAAACAAATGAAACATGATAATTACATAAATAATTGCAATATTTGGTTGAAAAAAAATTGCAATTGGATTATTTTCCAAAATTCTTCAGCACTACATCCTGGTTTCTGACAGGTAGTGGTGAACTGAGCATGTGCAAACTGAGTCAAGTGAATCACATGCAGCGCCTTTAGAGTGGACCACTATAAAG
This sequence comes from Perccottus glenii, assembly GCA_024416835.2. Classification (NCBI taxonomy): domain Eukaryota; kingdom Metazoa; phylum Chordata; class Actinopteri; order Gobiiformes; family Odontobutidae; genus Perccottus; species Perccottus glenii. The sequence goes on from CM044554.2 coordinate 30,318,689, forward strand.
ATCCGGCACTAGACATCTAGTAGGTTCATGAGGAGGAAACTACAATCAATTACTGAAAGAATGAACAACTGGTGGTTTATTTCTTCATGATACAAAGCACATATGTTCCATTCATTCATTCATTCATTCATTTTCTACCGCTTTGTCCCGTTAGGGGTCGCGGGTGACTGGAGCCTATCCCAGCAGCTTTGGGCCTGAGGCGGGGTACACCCTGGACAGTGGCCAGTTATTCGCAGGGCTGACATTTTAGAGACAGACAGTGACATACAACCATTCACTCTCACATTCATTCACTAGGGACACTTTAGAGTTGCCAATTAACCTGTACATGCATGTCTTTGGACTAAGAGCTCTTTCCCCCAAAATAATAACTGATGTTCAGAGTTCAATTGTCCTGGTCGCACTGTTGCTACCCGGGTAGTGTAGTAAGGTGCAATTTTGTGTCTTATCTCTGATCCAATGGATAATGTTCTATTGGTCAAGGTTAACTGCGATTGGATGCGCCAGCTGGCCAGACTGTCAGTACAGCTCGCATTCACCATGAGCAGGACTCGCCATCACAGAACTGAAGATCACTATTAAAAAAAAAACACAACACAATCTACACAAACAGTGCAGAAAGTAAATTATTCTGTTCTAACTCTTTACAAAATGAGATCTTTTATATATATATATATATATATATATATATATATATATATATATATATATATATATATATATATAAAATTTCCTTTTATCCTCATTAGGGCATAATAACATAAACCTGTACCATAATCACATTCAAATACTCAAAATGAATAATTTGCCATTCCTTTTTAACTTTTTAGTACATTTTACTATGACATTGAAATTGATTATAACTGAGTTTATGCCAAATGTATCTTTTATAATAAAAATGTCCGTCAAAACAAAATGATTTCCAGTGCAAATAGCACGTCCTTCTCATTGTAATGCTAATCCTGGCCTTCTAAATGACACCGACAACACTTGCGATTAGCATTAGCAGCTAGCGATTAGCATTAGCGGATAGCGCTTATAATTTATGTGTCCCTTTGTACAATTGCAACGATATAAAAAAGAACCATAGCATGTAAAACATTAGACAACATTCATATAACTGCCGAATTTATAAAGGTATCCGAACAGTAAAACAAGATAAAATACCTGTTTTTATCACAACATCAGGCGTTAGCTGCAAGCTAAACGCGAAGTTTACACTCACCGGGGTTTCTTTACAAGAAATTTCTACATCAACTGCATCACTGCAGAAGCTGCACCAATCCGTCTGTCAATCTCACGCTCCCTCCTTCCCTCTCTCACCCCAAGATACTTGAACTCCTTCACTTGAGGCAGGAGCTCTCCACCAACCTGAAGGGGACAAGCCACCCTTTTCCGACTGAGAATCATGGTCTCAGACTTGGAGGTGCTGATCCTCATCCCAGACGCTTCACACTCAGCTGCAAACCGTCCCAGTGCACACTGAAGGTCCTGGCTTGATGGAGCCAACAGGACAACATCATCTGCAAAAAGCAGAGACGAGATCCTGTGGTCCCCAAACCAGACTCCCTCAGGCCCCAAGCTACACCTAGAAATCCTGTCCATAGCTATAGATAATGAACAGGACCGGCAGCCCTACCGGAGTCCAACATGCACTGGGAACAGGTCTGACTTACTGCCGGCAATGCGGACCAGGCTCCTGCTCCAGTTGTACAGGGACCGGACAGCCCTTAGCAAAGGGCCCCGGACCCCATACTCCCAGAGCACCCCCACAGGGCGCCACGAGGGACACAGTCGAATGCTTTCTTCAGATCCACAAAACACATGTGGACTGGTTGGGCAAAATCCCAAAAAACGGAGAGGGTATAGAGCTGATCCAGTGTTCCACGACGGGGACAAAAACCGCATTGTTCCTTCAGAATCCAAGGTTCAACTATCGGCCGCATTCTCCTCTCCAGTACCCTGGCATAGACTTTCCTGGGGAGGCTGAGGAGTGTGATCCCTCTGTAGTTGGAACGCACCCTCCAATCCCCCTTCTTAAAAAGAGAGATCACCACCGGTCTGCCAGTCCAGAGGCACTGTCCCCGACCGCCACGCGATGTTGCAGAGGCGTGTGTCAACCAAGACAGCCCCACAACATACAGAGACTTGAGGTACTCAGGGCGTATCTCATCCACCCCCGGTGGCTTGTCACCAAGGAGCTTCCCAACTACCTCAGCCACTCTGTGGCCTCAGAGGTGATTCTGTTTCCGGGGATTGGGTTGTCGAAGCCTCCGCCTTTGACTGCCACCCAATCCACTTTGCACCGACCCCTGACGGTTCCTCCTTCAGGTGGTAGGCCCACGGGAGGTCGGACCCGTGGGGAAAGACCCGGCCACCAGGAGCTCGCATACGAGCCCCAACTCCGGGCCTGGCTCCAGGGTGGGTCCCCGGTTGCGCCAAACCGGGCAACGTAACAGTCCTTGATATTTTATTATCCATAAAGGGTTTCGAACCGCTTTTTGTCTGGCCCGTCACCTAGGACCGCCTTGGGAGAACCTACCATATAGCCCCCGACAACATAGCTCCTAGGATCATTCGGGCACTCAAACCCCTCCACCACGATAAGGTTGCGGTTCAAGGAGGAGAACCGTAAACATGTTCTATTAAAAACCAGACTAATCCTCTTTATTTTCCTGTTTCCTCTCTCTGCAGTTTCTCAGAAGGACCACAGTAAACACGCCTCGTTCGTCTGCGTCATCCTGAGCCACGGCGACGAAGGCGTCATATTCGGCACAGACGGTTTGGAGAAACTGGACGTCCTGACTGGATACTTCAAAGGAGACCGCTGCAGGGGCCTCGTGGGTAAACCCAAGCTCTTCATCATCCAGGTGGGGCAAGATTTAAAAGAAATAAAAACAGAAAGGAGAGGTATGTGGAGGTTTTTTTGCTAATGGCCAGTGTCTGTCAAAGGCCTGTCGTGGTGCGGAGTTTGACGGAGGGATTGAGACAGACGCAGTGGAGGACACGTCGTCAGAGAAGATTCCTGTGGAAGCAGACTTCTTATACGCCTACTCCACTGCTCCAGGTAAATACTTATAAAAATATATAGAGAAGAGTTTACCAGTGTTACTTTGACATTATTAACATTAATAACCCTCACAGACCAAGAGTGAGGCCTCTGTAAAATAATTTATCTTTTCTCTTTTGTTAATCATTTAATTTTCAAAAGCTTTTATTTTAGGGTTAAACTTATCAATCAAAGCTATATCTGACAACAATCATTAACATTTACATTTAGACATTTAGCAGACGCTTTTATCCAAAAAGACATACAAGTGAGGAAAACAATGGAAGCAATTTAACAACACAAGGAACTGCTGATCTTGTAGCAGCAGTAGATCATTCCATCAATGTGGAACAGATCCAGAGAAAGTACTTGAGAGTGATTTCTTTCAATCAGCCATGAACAAGTCCAATCCAGGTCAGTGTTACGGGAAATCAATAACGTTTTAGGTTTGTGCATATCGTCTTTTCCTGCTTTTGTCTCGTTGTCAAAAGAGCAACGTACAGCATAAACAGTTTGTCAGTTTGTCTTTTCTTGCTCAGTTATTTGTGAATCTTTAAGAGAGATGGGTGATTGGTTTGGTCAGAGAAATTGGCACCAAAAGTAAAAGTAGCATAAATATATTAGAGTGAACACTGCAGTGAGGGAGTCCATTCAGTTCAAGAGCTGTGGTGCATTCAATAAGGGCCTAAAGTTACTAAAGAAACTTTTAGCCCAAAAATATATATTCTCCTTCTCATGTTGATGGTTCAAAGTAATGACATCGACAGAAACCTTCTGTAACTTTTCTGTCCCGGGACAAGGCCTTATCTCCAGAGATGAGCGAGAGCGGCTTTAACGGCCGATACACTGGACCCTACAACACACTTCTATTGAAGGATCTGCGCCCTTTACTGGATTAAAGTTATGAAGGGCTGCTCATTATTTTTAACTTTATATATTCTATTTTTGTTATATCTGCTTCATACTGGGATCAGGGCCGAATCAAATGCCTCGTAATGAGTTCTGATGCTGGTTTTATATTATTACGACATGATCATTTATGTTGCTTTAGGCCTAGTCCACACGGACACGGGTATTTTTATAACCGTGACTTTTTTTACACGGTTCGGCCGTGTAAAAACTCCGGTTATAAAAATACCCGTGTCCGTGTGGACTAGGCCTTAATGTTTGATTAAATACACTGCTCCAGCTTTACTAATAGGGTTTGTCTAATGAGGTAGAGAAGACATCAGAGCTGGATTCTGAGACGAGAACAGATTGACTGAACCAAATATACCTCTCTTGTCAGGGTACTACTTGCGGAGGGACACTGGCAACGGCTCATGGTTCATCCAGTCGCTGTGTGAGATGCTGGAAAAACACCGACACCTGGAGATAATGCAGATCATGACCAGAGTCAACAATAAAGTGGCCCATCACTTCGAGTCCTCGTCCCACTTTAAGCCTGAAAATAGAGGAAAGAAGCAGATCCCGTGTATCGTCACCATGTTGACCAAAGACTTCTACTTCCCTCAGTAGTTTTTTATTTGTAAAAGCAGTAGACTGTACAAAAAGATGGACATGACGCCTTTATTGCAGGGCTATCAGTTACAATATTTACTTTTTAGTGACCAGAGGTTTATAACCAACACCAAACTGGGCCCAGGTTTAACACAGAACTAAAGCAAAAGCTAGAAAAGGTTTATAGCTTAAGTTCCAGCCAGTGTTAGCTTCACAATGCGAGGAAACTCCCATCTCTGCAAAAATCCCTTTAACAAACCACCAGAGAAGTTGAGAAACTAAAGGAATACATAATTAAAGTGAATGAGCAAACTGTAAAACATTAGGTGACATTTTATTGAAAAAGTCTCTTGTAAGATAGAAGATAAAGAGACATATTTCATTAAATATTTTAAAGTAGCACCGTTTATTTTTTAGCACAAAAATATATCTTGTCCCTCTCACATTGATGGTTGTTGGAAATGAGCAGTGTTGGGCACGTTACTTTACTAAAGTAATAAGTTTTAGTTACTAGTTACTTCTCTCAAATAGTAACCAAGTTACATCATTATAAAAGTAACTAATTACCAGGTAAAGTAAGGTTCTCATTACAAAAAATCTAATATGTAAAAATCCTTAGCTGCCCCCAATATGTTAAATGAATAAAAAGGACAAAAAATAGAATAAATGATTATACATTTTTTATCAAATATTACCGGCTCATTGAATATTTTGCGACGACGCATCACTGTTGCAGGTCCTACGGCTGAGACAGAGCCTACTCGGATGAAATCCACTTCAGGGAGCTCAATAACAGTAACACCACATCTTATTGTCAGTAACGGAAACGGCGGGAAACAGTCATTTGTTAAATTATTCATTGCTAAAAAAGGTTACGCTTACGTTAAGTTAAGTCCCATCACTGGACATGAGGTCAGTAGAATCATGTCTATCTCAGCGACACAATCCCTCAGTGGGACAGAAACATCCTGTAACTTTCTAACAATCCTGGGAGAGGACGTGTCTCCAGAGATTAGTGAGTGAGGCTCTACCACACGACGCATATAATAAAGAAAACAGGCCGATGCACTGGACCCTACAGAGTCCTGTTTGGACAAAATACACTAAAATGACCAACCGTTTCAGAGACAGGTTCTTCCTGAGAAACCTGCTGCTGGGATAGTCTCTATCTAAAAAAAAAAAAAAACAATGTGTACTTCTCACAAAACACAGCACTGAGCTTTAATCAAAGTAATTTAGTTCCTCCCCAGCCTTCAGTGACCGCTGAACCGAACAAATCCTGGTGATTAAACTTCTCAAAGATCAGAAGAAAGACAGCCATGTTGTCTTTATAATTTTAAATAAATGTAAAAGGGAACCCTGTCCATCTTCATCTACAGTCTATGATTAATAGTTTGTTTTTGGAACTTTGTATAAAAGAGGTGTCCACTAAATTAGACGGATACGGCAACCACTACTGGGACAAACAACTTCAGCTGAAATTGTTTAACTTAATGCTGTAGCTGTTTAAATAAAACCAAGTATTTCAAATGCACCACTTCTCTTCAGAGATTAAATACTACCTCGGATCAACTGCAATAAACAAGTATAAAGCCTGAAAGAGTGAAATATTATGATAAATAGTCAGCTTCTGTCATTTTGTCCCAGTGGTGTTGCCGTAGTTCACTGTCAAAAAACACAAAACAAGAAGATGAAAAAAGTTAAAGTAAAAGCATCTAGACTAATTTTTCCAAGATGAAGACGTCTCATCTCTAATTCCACGAGACTATATCAATTTGTAATTCATTAATAATTATCATGAATTAAGTCTGTTGGAATTAGAGACGAAACCTTTTTTCAAGATGACCTGGATGACTGAGAACCTTCACAGACAAATCAAAATTTTAAAGGGATTTTTGTAGATTGATTTTGTAGATGAATAAAATATGATATGACAATGAGAACTTATGATACTTATTAAATAAAGAGCATTTTAAAAATACGATTGGTTTTATTGTTGTTGCTTGTTCTTCAATAACACAGCGGGAAATGTCCCCATTCTCAGCAGTTTAAAGTGTTGAAAACCCTGTCTTTTCTCAGAAAATTTTTTTTTGCAAACATTAGTGCACAGTTGAAGTATTACATGCATAGCCACAGGAATGTATTTTGAGTAGAAGTTCTAGTTTGAAAAAAACTGCTACTATTAATGATCAATAATTAATGTAGCTTATATTTACCCAGCTGAACATTAGCTGTAATCAGTCAACGACAGAGCAAAGGCACTGAGGCTTCAGTGAGTGAATAATTTGACAAAGTTAGGCTGGTGTCATTCAGCTGAGTTCTGAGAAACAGCTCTAATGTTTATCTCATCATTTACACGATTTAGAAGACACGGACTATGGTCACAAACAAATTAAGCATCCTTTTCACCAACCGATCACGTTATCACCATAGATAGTATAATTATGGATGATATCTGCCCATTGGTCCCCTATTCACCAATATGGTCATTACGAATGGGCAATAAAATGGCCGTTATATCCGGGCTTTTTCCATAGTAAAACAATAGTTTTTAGATAGCATAAACAAACATATTAATCATCACCCCCTCCCAGAGTTGTCATGTAGTAAAAACTTAGCTCTAGAGACCGGAGCCATCTTTTGTACCAGGCTGTAAACATGAGTTTTACTCTTGTAAAGTCGCCATTGGGTTTCTCCTTATATTTCCGCTTTTGGAGCCTGCCCTCTGGTGGACGGAGGTATATCGCTGTATTTCGCTGTAAAATCGCCGTATGGTGGCGCCCTTACACGAGGACCATTTTAGAGGTTCCATGGGAGAGGCTTGGTTATCACTGGTGTTTACTACATTTCATTCTATTTCACATTTGTAGCTCAAGGACCAATCAGATCAAAATGACCAACTTTTACTCTGAAGGAGCAAACGTGAAGCCATTTAAAACTCGTCACTGAGATCAGCGGACTCGCCCCGTGAGGCAAGCTTCAGTGCTGAAGTCTGAGCAGAGGAGAGCCACCGCTGAGCCACGGCACATAGATGTATGTTTGTGCCTGAACCTGAGGTGGAAACAGCACAGATGCAGCTCGCGGCAAAGCACCTTAGGCCTAATTTAAGTTTTTGCAAGTATCTCCTTCTTGCCACAGCACTGGTGTAGGGGCTGCTGCAGCAGGAACAGTGGACTGTTGTCGTCTTAGGGTTAGGGTCTGAAGCACAAAAGCTTGCCATGCGTGTTACATAGCAGCACAGGACCCTGACTGGGCACATCTGTAGCTGTGTACTCGCGTCCAGTGTGGGGCAGGGGACCTAATCCCAATCACCCTTTACCGGAAAGTGTAAGTGCTAACTTTCGACTGGAAAGCTGGGCTGGGTCAAAGGTGAACCAGACTTCCATCCTCAAAGTCCCCCGCTCGAAAGGAGGCCCTGAGAAGCCATCCAGAACTGTCTGGAGAGCCCAGGAGGCGCCACCCGCCTGAGGGGGCCTGACTACAAGCGCCTCAAAGAAAATGCTTAACCAGGGCTTGGCTACTTGCTGAGAAGCATCCAAAGCCCTCATGACCTGTCGTTATGGCTGCCGCAAACACTGCCAAAATAGACCTGGTGCAACCACTGTCCAGAAGCACGTAAGAATTCCAGGACTGCATTGACCGAACAACAACAGAGGTCCAATGCCCTGACACCAAGCGGCCAATAGGTGGAGAGCTTATATAGCCCCTAATGCTGTACCAGGGCATGGGCATGATTGGTGTGGTGGGTCCTGGGTTAGACCTGGTTTAGTCCTGGTTTAGTTTCTGTTTCTTTTTTGACATATTTCTTGAATCAAATGTCAGTGACAGGTCTGTTCTATGAACCCTCTGGAGTCCCTTGAGCCAAAATGTGCATGAAAACAAAACAAGCTGCTATAGAGCTGGAGATGTATGTGGAGTCAGATTTAAAATGTTGCTCTGCGGACACTAAAGCACAGTCCCTAGACATGTTTTCAAACCGGCATTTAAAGCATTGCAATCCTGAAAATGTTTAAATATTTGGTAGTTTTGAGCAAAGCTGAAGTTGTTAAAATAAATACACAACACTCGGAAAATTACAGTGATCTATACACACTGTAAAACACTGGTTAAAATATTTAAACTCTTTTATGTGTAATCATTTATTTCCAGAATTATTTAAACATACCTTTTACATTCATATAGAAAATTCCTGATGTCATACTCTGAGGTCAAACCTTTAGGAAGTAGTGGGTTTAGACCTTCTTTCAGTTCTGACTCATTACATTTACATTAGGGCTGCACGTTTTCAAGTTTTTCATTAACCGTTAACCAAGGCCCTTAGCGGTTAATACTCGGTTAACCATAGTGTGCGTCAGGGTTATTTTTAGTTTATTAAGTTGACGACCGCCATCTCCGTAGTGAACGCGAATATAGAGAGAAATGCACATCATGGATTACATAATCAGAGAGTAGCCTATTTCTTCTCGTTTTAAATTGTTAAAAGACATTTCAAGCTATCTTAAGATACATTTCATGTCTGTGAGGCCTACGCTGAGTTTCGTTAAATTAGGATGAGAGGCGCTCCAGTTCACGAGCAATGCAAGTTACTGAGAGGGCGCCTGCATGATTAGTCCTATGTCTGCTATATTTGCTTCTTATAGCACACTTTTTTTTAGAAAGTTTGTGCAAAGAAACAGTCAAATAAATCCATCAACAACATGTACTTGAAGTATATCTAAGCACTGCATTGCAATACTTGCATTTTGCCCCGTCACTCTCAATTTTAAAGTGCTCCCACGCTGTACTTTTCTTTGCCCGCTTCATGCTAGAACTGGTCATGACTTCTTCTTGTGGATATTACAAATGTCTGGGAGCGCTCTGGTGGTCTCTAGTGGTGGAAAAATATATTGCAACTAAATTCAAAGCACGCCATTGACGCCGCTTAACCGAGCAAAATGTTTCACTCGGTTACGCAATTTTTAACGGTTAATCGGTTAACCGTGGACACCCCTAATTTACATTTATTCATTTTTATCCAAAGTGACTTACATTAAGCTTCAATTCACCAGTGTTACAGCTGGAACACCACTGGAGGCAAGGTGGGTTAAGTGTCTTGCCCAAGGACACAACGACAGTATGAACTGTGGGGAGAGCGGGAATCAAACCATCAACCATCCAGTTGAGGGACAATTGCTCTACCACTGAGCCACTGCTTCCAGTGTCTTCAATAATAATTATCCAATTCAAAGTCCGATCAAAACTCATTTTCATTTTCATTTTCTCAAACTTTCATTTTCATTTACTGGAACGATTATTTCCTCATCATTAATTCCTCTTAAACAGGTTAGTATCATGACCTGGTATTCTTTTAATCTTTCCACAGAAGTTCTGAACAAAGAGCTTCACTTTTCACCTTATACATTCCCAGTCAAGTCTGCAACCAATCAGCTTCATCCATTCTTCTGTAGCTCCCGCCCACTGTGGAAAGGCCGCTTCTGATTGGCTGGACAAGTTCTATTTCTATGATATTTCCTTTGAAAGCTACACACAACACTCCACTCCTCCTCACTGCTGAACCACACAAAAGGTAAGTCTACAATAAAATAATTTCATTCACATTTAGTTGAATTTTTTATCGTTTAAACGCGGGGACGAGTTAAACTGGTTGTTAACTCCTTGTAAAGGTGGACAGAGTTAATTGTTACAACTGGATTAAAGGTTTTCTTTTGTCAACGCCTAAAAAAAGAGATTATATAATAATTAAAACATGTCACAAGGCTTTTATTTGTAATTTTGTGTTTTATAATGAGCTCTAAACCAGGACTAAACCAGGTCTAAACCAGGACTAAACATGAACTAATCCAGCTGTAAACCAGGTCAAAACCAGATATAAACCAGGTCTAAACCAGTTTAAGTGTGATTTGAAATGGTTTTAGTTAATCCGAGCAGGTTTTAGTTGTATTTGAACATGTTTTAGTTGGATTTGGACAGGTTTTAGTTGTTTATCGTTTAAACGCGGGGACGAGTTAAACTGGTTGTTAACTCCTTGTAAAGGTGGACAGAGTTAATTGTTACAACTGGATTAAAGGTTTTCTTTTGTCAACGCATAAAAAAAGAGATTATATAATAATTAAAACATGTCACAAGGCTTTTATTTGTAATTTTGTGTTTTATAATGAGCTCTAAACCAGGTCTAAACCAGGACTAAACCAGGACTAAACCAGGTCTAAAGCAGGTCTAAACCAGGACTAAACCAGGACTAAACCAGGTCTAAACCAGGTCTAAACCAGGTCTAAAGCAGGTCTAAACCAGGACTAAACCAGGTCTAAACCGGGTCTAAACCAGGTCTAAAGCAGGTCTAAACCAGGACTAAACCAGGTCTAAACCAGGACTGAACCAGGACTAAACCAGGTCTAAACCAGGTCTAAACCAGGACTAATCCAGGACTAAACCAGGACTAAACCAGGACTAATCCAGGACTAAACCAGGACTAAACCAGGACTAAACCAGGACTAATCCAGGACTAAACCAGGACTAAACCAGGTCTAAACCAGGACTAACCCAGGACTAAACCAGGTCTAAACCAGGACTGAACCAGGACTAAACCAGGTCTAAACCAGGTCTAAACCAGGTCTAAACCAGGACTAAACCAGGACTAAACCAGGACTAATCCAGGACTAAACCAGGACTAAACCAGGACTAAACCAGGACTAATCCAGGACTAAACCAGGTCTAAACCAGGTCTAAACCAGGACTAAACCAGGTCTAAACCAGGACTGAACCAGGACTAAACCAGGTCTAAACCAGGTCTAAACCAGGACTAATCCAGGACTAATCCAGGACTAAACCAGGACTAAACCAGGACTAATCCAGGACTAAACCAGGACTAAACCAGGACTAAACCAGGACTAATCCAGGACTAAACCAGGACTAAACCAGGTCTAAACCAGGACTAACCCAGGACTAAACCAGCTCTAACCAGGACTAAACCAGGTCTAAACCAGGTCTAAACCAGGTCTAAACCAGGACTAAACCAGGTCTAAACCAGGACTGAACCAGGACTAAACCAGGTCTAAACCAGGTCTAAACCAGGACTAATCCAGGACTAAACCAGGACTAAACCAGGACTAAACCAGGACTAAACCAGGACTAAACCAGGACTAATCCAGGACTAAACCAGGTCTAAACCAGGTCTAAACCAGGACTAAACCAGGTCTAAACCAGGTCTAAACCAGGTCTAAACCAGGACTAAACCAGGTCTAAACCAGGACTGAACCAGGACTAAACCAGGTCTAAACCAGGTCTAAACCAGGTCTAAACCAGGTCTAAACCAGGACTAAACCAGGACTAAACCAGGACTAATCCAGGACTAAACCAGGACTAAACCAGGACTAAACCAGGACTAATCCAGGACTAAACCAGGTCTAAACCAGGACTAAACCAGGTCTAAACCAGGACTGAACCAGGACTAAACCAGGTCTAAACCAGGTCTAAACCAGGACTAATCCAGGACTAAACCAGGACTAAACCAGGACTAATCCAGGACTAAACCAGGACTAAACCAGGACTAAACCAGGTCTAAACCAGGACTAACCCAGGACTAAACCAGCTCTAACCAGGACTAAACCAGGTCTAAACCAGGTCTAAACCAGGTCTAAACCAGGACTAAACCAGGTCTAAACCAGGACTGAACCAGGACTAAACCAGGTCTAAACCAGGTCTAAACCAGGACTAATCCAGGACTAAACCAGGACTAAACCAGGACTAATCCAGGACTAAACCAGGACTAAACCAGGACTAAACCAGGACTAATCCAGGACTAAACCAGGTCTAAACCAGGTCTAAACCAGGACTAATCCAGGTCTAAACCAGGTCTAAACCAGGACTAAACCAGGTCTAAACCAGGTCTAAACCAGGACTAAACCAGGTCTAAACCAGGTCTAAACCAAGACTAAACCAGGTCTATGGAAACTATGGAACATGTAAAAAGGAAGTTAAAGGAGAAACGTTGATTAATGATGTACTCTGAACTATTTCTACTGGTTAGAAACAGTAGTTTTAGATTAGAAGGTTTTTGAAAGTGTAACTCTTATGTTTCAGGAAAATGTGATCCACAAAGTAAGTCTTATATACCTTTCTATATTTAATAGTGTTGATTTTAGTCCTTTTCTTTTTTCAGCTGCTTCTTATCTGGAGAAATGTGAGAATGTTAGAGAATGTGAAAAACGTCGTTTTAGTTGGATCTAAGTTTTAGTTGGATCTAAACACGTTTTATTTGGATCTGAACAGGTTTTAGTTGGATTTGAACAAGTGTAAGTTGGATTTGAAAGGGTTTTAGTAGGATTTGAAAGAGTTTTAGTGGGATTTGAACAGGTTTTAGTTGGATTTGAACAGGTTTTAGTTGGATTTGAAAGGTTTTATTTGGATTTGAAAAGGTTTTAGTGGGATTTGAAAAGGTTTTAGTGGGATTTGAAAAGGTTTTAGTGGGATTTGAAAGGGTTTTAGTAGGATTTGAAAGAGTTTTAGTGGGATTTGAACAGGTTTTAGTTGGATTTGAAAAGGTTTTAGTTGGATTTGAAAAGGTTTTAGTTGGATTTGAAAAGGTTTTAGTTGGATTTGAAAAGGTTTTAGTGGGATTTGAAAAGGTTTTAGTGGGATTTGAAAGGGTTTTAGTAGGATTTGAAAGGGTTTTAGTAGGATTTGAAAGGGTTTTAGTGGGATTTGAAAGGGTTTTAGTAGGATTTGAAAGGGTTTTAGTGGGATTTGAAAGGGTTTTAGTAGGATTTGAAAGGGTTTTAGTTGGATTTGAACGGGTTTTAGTTGAATTTACATTTACATTTACATTTACATTTAGTCATTTAGCAGACGCTTTTATCCAAAGCGACTTACAAGTGAGGATAACAATGGAAGCAACTTTAACAGGGTTTAGTAGGATTTGAAAGACTTTTAGTGGGATTTGAAAGGGTTTTAGTTGGATTTTAAAGGGTTTTAGTTGGATTTGAAAAGGTTTTAGTGGGATTTGAAAAGGTTTTTGTGGGATTTGAAAGGGTTTTAGTAGGATTTGAAAGGGTTTTAGTAGGATTTGAAAGGGTTTTAGTAGGATTTTAAAGGGTTTTAGTTGGATTTGAAAAGTTTTTAGTGGGATTTGAAAAGGTTTTAGTGGGATTTGAAAAGGTTTTAGTGGGATTTGAAAAGGTTTTAGTGGGATTTGAAAGGGTTTTAGTTGGATTTTAAAGGGTTTTAGTTGGATTTGAAAAGGTTTTAGTGGGATTTGAAAAGGTTTTAGTGGGATTTGAAAGGGTTTTAGTAGGATTTGAAAGGGTTTTAGTAGGATTTGAAAGGGTTTTAGTGGGATTTGAAAAGGTTTTAGTTGGATTTGTAAAGGTTTTAGTGGGATTTGAAAGGGTTTTAGTAGGATTTGAAAGGGTTTTATTGGGATTTGAAAGGGTTTTAGTAGGATTTGAACAGGTTTTAGTTGGATTTTAACAGGTTTTAGTTGGATTTGAAAAGGTTTTAGTTGGATTTGAAAAGGGTTTAGTTGGATTTGAAAAGGTTTTACTGGGATTTGAAAAGGGTTTTAGTTGGATTTGAAAAGGTTTCAGTTGGATTTGATGAACAAATAAAATGATTTAAATCCATCTAAAACCTAGTTCCAAAAACATCACTTTCCTAAATGTATTGGAGCCACATTAAACATTGCAAAGGTCCTCATTTGGCCCCGGGGCCTTGAGTTTGACATGTGTTATAGATTATAATAATCTGATGTGCTCCTGTAGGACAAATGCAGCGGAGAACAGTAACAGCACGTCGTCAGAAGCTCGGGTTTCAGACCCTGCCTCCAGCGAGACCAGTAAAACCAAGAGTTCTGACCCGTTCAGATACAGGACAGACTTCGACAGCATCGGCATCTGTCTGCTCATCAACAACAAGAACTTCCACCCGACAACAGGTCAGGCTCCAGTGGTGTCACTGCAGTCTCAGGACGGTTCATTCATTAAAGCTCCACTGTCTCAGAGCCACTCTCCAACAACAACAGCAGAGGGACCACTCCTGCTTTTCTTTGATTAAAAAAGTAAAATACGATCATTATTAGCACCAAATTACTCTAAAACAGCACTTTTCTCACCAGACACTACTTTACTTGTGCTTCAGGAAAAAAACACAGGAAATATTGTCACATGGTAAAAGAAAGAAGGTTCAGAGTTCACCTGAGTGAAGTACAGGTGACGCCAGATCAGAGTCTTTTGTTCCTTATTTTAATTTGCTCTCACTGATACAGTTATTGATTTTGTAAATTTTATTACCATGTGTTTACACTGTTATGACAGATATTGTCTTAAGTTTCCTAACGTTTCTGAGAATTTTTTTTTTTCTTTAACCTTAATTTAACCAGGATAGTCCCACTGAGATTACAAATCTCTTTTGCAGGGGAGTCCTGGCCCCGTGTTTTTGTGTGTGTGTGTGTGTGTGGGACTAAGGACTAAGATTTTTTAATTTGATCACATTTAACTTAATAAGCCAGTTTGTTTCCTCTTTCGATTCTCCTTCAGTGAGTCATATTATTTTCTTTAGTTTATGACATATAAAGTTATCTAATCTACTCGAAGTACTTTATATCTCATTACATTTCCTTAAACTGAACATAACCTATTTTTATATATTTAATGGTTGTGCCGTGTGTTTTTTCAGGAATGAACTCTCGTAGCGGCACAGACATCGATGCTGAGGTCGTTAAGAAGACTTTCAAGAATCTGGGATACAAGATGATGTTTTTCAATGACCTGAAGGTGAAGGAGATGAAAAACAAGCTGCTGGAAGGTAAATAAAGACCATTTTGACTTTGCAAATTTACCATAATATTATTGTAGACATAACACACATAAAGTACGGTGGTCATGAAGTTCTAATAAATTAACAAATCAGAAAACAAGTTTAGACAAACCTGGAAAAGGTAGGTATCGTTTGTGAACAGAATTCCTTCTGCTGACTGCAGAAGATCAAAATACACAGGAAGTAAGTATCTTTCTTTCTTATACATGTGTTCCGCCTTCATTTTCAATCTAAGAAAATAATAATTTCCATTTGCAAAAATGAAGAAAATGGAAATCCTTTAACAATACTTTGAGGTAGGATATTATTATAAAAAAAAGCGCTTTTCAACATATCCAAAGACGCTTTACATATCCATTAGTCATTCACTCCACGCCACACACTGGCAGACTGACAAAGACGTGGCAGCCATTTTACGCCCACGGACTCTCCGACCATCACCAAATACATTCACACACCAGAGCCAAACACACTGGAGACAAGGAGGGTTAAGTGTCTTGCCCAAGGACACAACAACAGTATGAACTGCATGAATTGAACCGCCAACCTCTACCACTGAGCCACTGAACACCATTTGCTGTGAATTGTTGTGTTTATGTTAATTTGTTTCCACTTCATGGCCACTGTATTTAAATTATAATACACTTTCTGTCCCAAAAAAGTCACCACCTGGATTTAACTAAGCAAGTAGCATGTGAAAACATTAGACAACATTCATATAACTCCCGATTTTTGAAAGGTATCCGAACAGTAAAACAAGCTAAAATACATTTTTTCATCACAACAACAGTCATTAGCTGCAAGCTAAACGTGAACAAGTTTTACACTCACCGGGGTTTCTTTACAAGAAATTTCTCAACAAGGTGTCACACTGTTGATTCTCAGTGTTAGTTAACTTCTCTCTGCTCAATATGCACGCGAGGAGCGACGTGAAAGTGAACGTGACGAGGGACACGCTTTAATAAATTGCAGCATTACAGCGCACTCTACTGGAAAACGCATGACATAGCAACTTAAATGACACACAAGCTTAGTAGCCCAATATTCTATGTACTAAACGATATACACACAGCTAAACGAACATGGCAACATGATAACGGGGCTTTCAAAACTTCGGACTGTTATTACACTTGTGTCTTTACAAAGTTGGGAGTGTTCATTTGGATACTTTGTGTCTTTCTGGAAATGTGGTAAATAAGTCGTGTTTCTAGGCTGGGTTAGATAATGAACAGGATCGGCAGCCCTGCCGAAGTCCAACATGCACTGAGAACAGGTCTGACTTACTGCCGGCAATGCGACCCAAGCTCCTGCTCCGGTCGTACAGGGACCGGACAGCCCTTAGCAAAGGGCCCCGGACCCCATACTCCCAGAGCACCCCCCACAGGGTGCCACAAGGGACACAGTCGAAAGCCTTCTCCAGATCCACAAAACACATGTGGACTGGTTGGGCAAAATCCCAAAAACCGAAAAGAGGGTATAGAGCTGATACAGTGTTCCACGACCGGGACGAAAACCGCATTGTTCCTCCTGAATTTGAGATTCAACTATTGGCCGCATTCTCCTCTCCAGTACCCTGGCATAGACCTTCCCGGGGAGGCTGAGGAGTGTGATCCCTCTATAGTTGGAACACACCCTCCAATCCCCCTTCTTAAAAAGAGAGATCACCACCGGTCTGCCAGTTCAGAGGTACTGTCCCCAACCGCCACACGATGTTGCAGAGGCGTGTCAACCAAGAAAGCCCCACAACATACAGAGACTTGAGGTACTCAGGGGGTACTCACCGAGGAGCTTCCCAACTACCTCAGTGACTTCGGCTTGGGTGATGGACGAGTCCACCTCTGAGCCTTCGGTCTCTGCTTACTCAGTGGACATGTTGGTGCGATTAAGTAGATCCTTGAAGTATTCCTTCCACCGTCCAACAATATCCCCAGTTGAAGTCAGCAGATTCCCACCTCCACTGTAAACAATGTTGGCAAGGCATTGCTTCCCCCTCCTGACCGATAGTCCTTTTCCATGGCCTCACCGATCTCCTCCCAGACCCAAGTTTTAGCTTGCACGACCACCCAGGCTGCATTCCGCTTGGCCTGTCGGTACCTATCAGCTGCCTCAGGAGTCTCACGAGCCAACCAGGCTCGGTAGGTCTACTTCTTCAGCTTTACTTCCGGTGTCCACCACCAGGTTCGGGGTTGCCGCCACGACAGGCACCGGAGACTTAACCGCCACAGCTTCGAGTGGCTGCATCGACAATGGAGGTGGAGAACATGGTCCACTCGGACTCAATATCTCCAACCTCCCTCGGGATCTGGTCGAAGCTCTGCCGGAGGTGGGAGTTAAAGATCTTTCTGACAGGGGGCTCGGCTAAACGTTCCCAACAGACCTTCACAGTACGTTTGGGTCTGCCGAAGTCTGTCCAGCTTTCTCCCCCGCCATCGGATCCAACTCACCACCAGGTGGTGATCAGTTGACAGCTCCACCCCTCTCTTCACCCGAGTGTCCAAGACATACGGCCGGAGGTCAGATGAAACAACTACAAAGTCAATCATCAACCTCCGGCCTAGGGTGTCCTGGTGCCACGTGCACTTGTGGACACCCAAATGCTTGAACATGGTGTTTGTTATGGACCAACTGTGACTAGCACAAAAGTCCAATAACAGAATACCGCTCGGGTTCAGATCAGGGGGGCCGTTCCTCCCAATCACGCCCCTCCAAGTGTCACTGTCGCTGCCCACGTGAGCGTTGAAGTCCCCCAGCAGAACGACGGAGTCCCCGTTTGGAGCACTTTCCAGCACCCCTCCCAGAGACTCCAAAAAGGCCGGGTACTCTGCACTGCCATTTGGCATGTAAGCACAAACAACAGTGAGAGACCTATCCCCGATTCGAAGGCGCAGGGAAGCGACCCTCTCGTTCACTGGGGTGAACTCCAAAACATGGCGGCTGAGCCGGGGGGCTATGAGCAAGCCCACACCAGCCTGCCGCCTCTCACCGCTGGCAACTCCAGAATAGTGGAGAGTCTAGCCTCTCTCAAGGAGTTGGGTTCCAGAGCCCAAGCTATGCTTGGAGGTGAGCGCGCCTATCTCAAGTCGATATCTCTCAACCTCCCGCACAAGTTCAGGCTCCTTCCCCGCCAGCTTGGTGACATTCCATGTCCCTAGAGCCAGATTCTGTTTCCGGGGATTGGGTCGTCGAGGCCTCCGGCCTTTGACTGTCACCCAATCCACTTTGCACCGACCCCTTACGGTTCCTCTTGCAGGTGGTGGGCCCACAGGAGGTCGGACCCACGTCACTACTTCGGGCTGAGCCCGGCTGGGTCCTGTGGGGAAAGACCCGGCCACCAGGCACTCGCATACAAGCCCCAACCCCGGGCCTGGCTCCAGGGTGGGGCCCCGGTTGCGCCATACCGGGCGACGTAACAGTCCTTGATATTTTATTATCCATAAAGGGTTTTGAACCACTTTTTGTCTGGCCCATCACCTAGGACCTGTTTGCCTTGGTAGACCCTACCAGAGGAATACCTAGAGGAATATAGCCCCCAACAACATAGCTCCTAGGATCATTCGGGCACTCAAACCCCTCCACCACGATAAGGTTGCGGTTCAAGGAGGAGAACCGTAAACATGTTCTATTAAAAACTAGGGATGGGTATCGTTAAGGTTTTAACGGTATTACTATTCTTACCGATACTGCTTAACGGTCCGGTACTTTAACGGTATTCTTATCGGTACTTTGTGTTGTGTGTGTTTTTTTAAGAACAAGTTGATAACAGAATTAACATTTCTTTATTTTTTTTAAATTAATAAAACAATTATTTGTAGTGCAAGAAACAGCCATGTTACAAATAGCTATTATACACACACATACATTATATATATATATATATATATATATATATATATATATATATATATTACTAACTTGAGTTTGTGCTGTGCATTTAAGTGCTGTGCATTTAAGTTAGCCAAATAAATGTTTACATTTACATACTTTTTATTTGGAATTTTAAAAACAAAAGAAATCAACAGAATTTCTACATAAGGTTAACAAACCAGGGAGATTTTACATTTATTTTAAATGAAGTGAACAACGTTGATTCAACATGATTTTAGCATACATACCAGACGTAGATGGGGCAACAACCAGAGACGAGCTAGCTAGGCAGTCGAAAACTTAGCATTTTTCTGTCGGCACATAATGCACTTTTGAAAGGTGCTTAGACAGATTGCTTGTGTTTCCGCCCTTACATGCAAACATTTTGTTGCACTTATGACAACGAGCGTTGTCTGCATCAACTCTAGAGAAGTGTAACCACACTTTGGAACGTTATGCTCTCTCTGCCATCGTCACTCTTTGTATTAAGCGGAGGTTTTCGTACTGTTGTGCGTGCGCCACGCTCGTTGTGTTGTGTGTGTGTGACAGAGCGCTGTGACTGACAGCCTCCGCGGCGCGCATGAGAGATCTCGCAGATCTCACAGACAAACGTCTTAATATGATCTACATTAGAAATGTTTGGTGAGATAAAATGTGCACGATAACATATTATTAAGCGAAAATACATAGTACATTAATTCTTTCCCCTCCAGTACCGAAAGCAGAACCGATAGCGTCAGATCTTATTGATACTACTCTCTTTCATAATTTAGCCCCGGGGCCAGTTTAATACCGGGTTTCAGTACCCATCCCTATTAAAAACCAGACCAATCCTCTTTATTTTCCTGTTTCATCTCTCTGCAGTTTCTCAGAAGGACCACAGTAAACACGCCTCGTTCGTCTGCGTCATCCTGAGCCACGGTAACGAGGACGGCATATTCGGCACAGACGGTTGGGAGAAACTGGACGTCCTGACTGGATACTTCAAAGGAGGCCGCTGCAGTGGCCTCGTGGGTAAACCCAAGCTCTTCATCATCCAGGTGGGCCAAGATTTAAAAGAAAAAAAAAACAGAAAGGAGAGGTATGTGGAGTTTTTTTTTGCTAATGGCCAATGTCTGTCAAAGGCCTGTCGCGGTGTGGAGTTTGACGGAGGGATTGAGACGGACGCAGTGGAGGAAACGTCGTCAGAGAAGATTCCTGTGGAAGCAGACTTCTTATACGCCTACTCCACTGCTCCAGGTAAATACCTATAAAAATATATAGAGAGGAGTTTACTAGTGTTACTTTGACATTATTAACATTAATAATTCTCACAGACCAAGAGTGAGGCCTCTGTAACATTATTTATCTTCTCTTTCGTTAATCATTTAATTTTCAAAAGCTTTTATTTTTGGGTTAAACTTATTAATTAAAGCTATATCTGACAATCATTTACATTTACATTTAGACATTTAGCAGACGCTTTTATCCAAAGAGACATACAAGTGAGGATAACAATGGAAGCAATTTAACAACACAAGGAACAAAAAGCATAAGTGCACCAAAAACTAGTCAGTTAGAACCCAGCACAGTATACAAAGCTAAGGATAAGAAATATTTATTTATTTATTTTATAGAGAAGGTATGAATAGAAAGGAAGTAGAATTCAGTGTTTGTCAGTCAGGTGGTGATGGAAAAGATGTGTTTTCAGGCGTTTTTAATGATGGCTACAGAATCTGCTGATCTTGTAGCAGCAGTAGATCATTCCATCAATGTGGAACAGATCCAGAGAATGTACTTGAGAGTGATTTCTTTCAATCAGCCATGAACAAGTCTAATCCAGGTCAGTGTTACGGGAAATCAATAACGTTTTAGGTTTGTGCATATCGTCTTTTCCTGCTTTTGTTTCGTTGTCGAAAGAGCAGCGAACAACATAAAAAGGTTTGTCAGTTTGTCTTTTCTTGCTCAGTTATTTGTAAATCTTTAAGAGAGATGGGTGATTGGTTTGGTCAGAGAAATTGGCACCAAAATCAGTAAAAGTAGCATAAATATATTAGAGTGAACACTGCAGTGAGGGAGTCCATTCAGTTCAAGAGCTGTGGTGCATTCAGTAAGGACCTAAAGTTACTAAAGAAACTTTTAGCCCAAAAATATATATTCTCCTTCTCATGTTGATGGTTCAAAGTAATGACATCGACAGAAACCTTCTGTAACTTTTCTGTCCCGGGACAAGGCCTTATCTCCAGAGATGAGCGAGAGCGGCTTTAACGGCCGATACACTGGACCCTACAACACACTTCTATTGAAGGATCTGCGCCCTCTACTGGATTAAAGTTATGAAGGGATGCTCATTATTTTAAACTTTATATTTTCTATTTTTGTTATATCTGCTTCATACTGGGATCAGGGCCGAATCAAATGCCTTGTGCTTTAATGTTTGATTAAATACACTGCTCCAGCTTTACTAATAGGTTTTGTCTAATGAGGTAGAGAAGACATCAGAGCTGGATTCTGAGACGAGAACAGATTGACTGAACCAAATATACCTCTCTTGTCAGGGTACTACTCGTGGAGGAACACTGGCAACGGCTCATGGTTCATCCAGTCGCTGTGTGAGATGCTGGAAAAACACCGACACCTGGAGATAATGCAGATCATGACCAGAGTCAACAATAAAGTGGCCCATCACTTTGAGTCCTTCTCCCACTTTAAGCCTGCAATTAGTGGAAAGAAGCAGATCCCGTGTATCGTCACCATGTTGACCAAAGACTTCTACTTCCCTCAGTAGTTTTTTACTTGTAAAAGCAGTAGACTGTACAAAAAGATGGACATGACGCCTTTATTGCAGGGCTATCAGTTACAATATTTACTTTTTAGTGACCAGAGGTTTATAACCAACACCAAACTGGGCCCAGGTTTAACACAGAACTAAAGCAAAAGCTAGAAAAGGTTTATAGCTTAAGTTCCAGCCAGTGTTAGCCTCACAATGCAAAGAAACGCCCACCTCTGCAAAAATCCCTTTAACAAACCACCAGAGAAGTTGAGAAACTAAAGTGAAAATAATTAAAGAAGTGAATGAGCAAACTGTAAAACCTCAGGTGACATTTTATTGAAAAAGTCTCTTGTAAATAAAAGATGAAACATCTTCACCTTGAAAACCTAGTCCAGATGTCTTTGCTTTAACCTCTTCTTCAAGATGACCTGGATGACCGAGAACCTTAACAGACAAAAGTGAACTGAGGCACATCAAAGACCTGCTCATAAAGACCTATTTAAATATGATGTAATGGTATTAGTGGAAAAATGAGTGATGCAAAACATTTTAAGATAGAAGATAAAGAGACATATTTCATTAAATATTTTAAAGTAGCACCGTTTATTTTTTAGCACAAAAATATATCTTGTCCCTCTCACATTGATGGTTGTTGGAAATGAGCAGTGTTTGGCACGTTACTTTACTAAAGTAATAAGTTTTAGTTACTAGTTACTTCTCTCAAATAGTAACCAAGTTACATCATTATAAAAGTAACTAATTACCAGGTAAAGTAAGGTGTTCATTACAAAAATCTAATATGTAAAAATCCTTAGCTGCCCCCAATATGTTAAATGAATAAAAAGGACAAAAAATAGAATAGATGATTTTAAATTTTTTATCAAATACTTACCGGCTCATTGAATATTTTGCGACCGACGCATCACTGTTGCAGGTCCTACGTCTGAGACAGAGCCTACTCGGATGAAATCCACTTCAGTGAGCTCAATAACAGTAACACCACATCTTATTGTCAGTAACGGAAACGGCGGGAAACAGTCATTTGTTAGATTATTCATTGCTAAAAAAGGTTACGCTTACGTTAAGGTAAGTCCCATCACTGGACATGAGGTCAGTAGAATCATGTCTATCTCAGCGACACAATCCCTCAGTGGGACAGAAACTGTAACTATCCTGGGAGAGGACGTGTTTCCAGAGATTAGTGAGTGAGGCTCTACCACACAACGCATATAATAAAGAAAACAGGCCGATGCACTGGACCCTACAGAGTCCTGTTTGGACAAAATACACTAAAATGACCAACCGTTTCAGAGACAGGTTCTTCCTGAGAAACCTGCTGCTGGGATAGTCTCTACTAGAAAAACAAAACAATGTGTGCTTCTCACAAAACACAGAACTGAGCTTTAATCAAAGTAATTCAGTTCCTCCCCAGCCTTCAGTGACCGCTGAACCGAACAAATCCTGGTGATTAATTATTTTTAAGACAAACTTCTCAAAGATCAAAAGAAAGACAGCCATGTTGTTTTTATAATTTTAAATAAATGTAAAAGGGAACCCTGTCCATCTTCATCTACAGTCTATGATTAATAGTTTGTTTTTGGAACTTTGTATAAAAGAGGTGTCCACTAAATTAGACGGATACGGCAACCACTACTGGGACAAACAACTTCAGCTGAAATTGTTTAACTTAATGCTGTAGCTGTTTAAATAAAACCAAGTATTTCAAATGCACCACTTCTCTTCAGAGATTAAATACTACCTCAGATCAACTGCAATAAACAAGTATAACGTCTTGAGGAGTGAAATATTATGATAAATAGTCAGCTTCTGTCCCAGTGGGGTTGCCGTAGTTCACTGTCAAAAACCACAAATCAAGAAGTTGTTTAAAGGGATTTTTTTTGTTGTTTTAGATAATGAATGTGACAATGAGGAAAACCAAACCAAAGAACTCAAGATACAAGCCTGTGATTCATTTTAAATAAACAGCATTTTTAAAAGATGCTTGGTTTTATTGTTGTTGCTTGTTCTTCAATAACACATCGGGAAATGTATGGCCCCATTTCCAACAAAGTTTTATGTGTGGAAAAAAGAAAACCCTGCCTTTTTTCAGATGAAGACCTAGTGACACTGCAGGTAAATTTCAGGGAAGTCGGTGTCCTTCTGGTTATGTTTTGACACTTTCCTGGTTTAGTTTGTTAATTGGACTTGTTTTAGGCCTGTTTTTATCTCTTTCAATCCAACTTTTAACCTTGATTTTGAATTAAGCGATGCAAGTCTAAGATACCTTTAAAATGAATTACCTATACATAGATTTCTTTGTAGAATATTAAGCATGCCTTTATCATATTTTTTGCTTGTTATATTTTTGGGTATTTTATAACAAAAAATGTGTTATTTGAAGTAAAGTTTTAGAAGATGTGTCAAATTGGCTATCGATGATCAAAAAGGTATGGCAACATAGTGCGTGAGCAAAATAACAAAAAACACAATAAATGAATAAAAAAGCAAATTACAAGATTAATAAATTTAATACAAGAAAACAGCAAACTTGGTGTTACTTTAAAGAAACTACAGGTCTATTACTGCCTATGATCATCAGATTATTACACACATTCACAAATAAATTCTACATGTTTTTTTTACCTTGAACTATCCAAAATTTTATCATGTGAATTTATTTCTTTGTTGTTATTACTTTTATGTTGGTACAAAACAACAAAGTGAGACTTTATTACGTCAGCTTCGTCGAGCTGCACCTCAGGGTTTCTGAGTCACTTTGGTTTCAGTTCGACGTTACGACCACAAAGCTAGCTTTATAAGTGAAAGTACGCCGCTGATAAATGCTTTCCAGGGCTGTCTTTGTTGTTTAAATCTCAGGGAACGTTGCTGGTCATTTACAGTCTTAAAAGCAGACTTTATAACCTAAAAAGTATGGATTGAATCATTTTATGCACTCTTTGCAACACAAACCTATTGCATTACATTTAGGATTTTGTGGAAGAATTTTGTTTTAAGGTAAGTTCCCTACTTTAAATAAATTAATAAAAAAAATATTTTTTATATCCCTCATTGCAATTCCTGCTTTCCCAAAGATTCCATGTGCTTTAACAAACTCCTGTAACTGACAATGATAAATTATAAAACTGATTGTGTGGCATTTATTTGTGTTTTTCTGTTTTTGTCTCAGGACACAATGTTGAATGGAGAGCAAATGAAGATGAAGCCGTGGCTCGAAGAACAGATCGACTCCGTTCAGATACCTGGACTCAGCTGGGTCAATAAAGTCAGTGAACGCAACACACACTAAAGTCAGCCTTTCCTTCAGGACTGGGACAGAACAGAAAGATCAGAGGTAGGTCTTTGTGTTGATTATTAAACTGTCGTCTGTCCAGTGTATGTGTTTTCTTTTTTATATGCGTCATGTGGTAGAGCCTCGTCCCGGGACAGGACAGTTAGAGGAGGTTTCTGTCCAGCTGAGGGGACTGTGTTAGTGAGATTAGACAAAGAAGAACCATCGTCATGAGAAAAGAATATACAGTACACTCACCAGACTTTTTTATTAGGTACACCTTGCTAGTACTGGATTGGACTTCTTTTTCCTTCAGATTGTTTTTTTGAAGCCCCCCAAAAAACAACCTTGTTTTTTTGGGGGGCTTCACATCCATGATTTGACTCCCGTTCCCCCACATCACAAAGGTGCTCTATTGGATTGAGATCTGGAGATTGTAGAGTCCATTTGAGTAAAGTGGACTCGTTGTCATGTTCTTGAAACCAGTCTAAGATGATTTGAGCTTTGTGACATGGTGCATTATCCTGCTGGAAGTAGCATCAGAAGATGGGTACACTGTGGTCATAAAACATGGACAGGGTCGGAAACAATGCTCAGGTAGGCTGTGGCATTTAAATAATGCTCAATTGGTCAAAAGAGTCCAAAGTGTGCCAAGAAAATTACACCACTACCAGCACCAGCCTGAACCGTTGAGACCAGGCAGGATGGATCCATGCTTTCTTGTTCTTTACGCCTAATTCAGATCCTACCATCTGACTGTTGCAGCAGAAATGCAGACTCATCATTTTGGTGAGCCTGTGTGAATTATAGCCTGTGTTTCCTGTTGTTAGCTGACAGGAGCAGGTGTGTTCTTCTGCTGTAGCCCGTCTGCTTCAGGGTTGGACGTGTTGTGTGTTCAGAGATGGTATTCTGCAGACCTTGGTTGTAACGAGTGGTTATTTGAGTTGCTGTTGCCTTTCTATCATCTCTAACCAGTCTGCCCATTCACCTCTGACCTCTGACATCAACAAGGCATGTCCATCCACACAACTGCCACTCACTGGATATTTTCTCTTTTTCGGACCTTTCTCTGTAAACACTAGAGATGGTTGTGAGTGAAAATCCCAGTAGATCAGCAGTTTCTGAAATAGTCAGACCAGCCCGTTCGGCACCAACAACCAGTCACTTTAATCTTCTTAATTCCCTAATCTGATGCTCGCTTTGAACTTCAGCAAGTCCACTTCACTGACCTCTAGATGCATAAATGCATTGAGTTGCTGCCATGTGATTGGCTGATTAGCAATTTGTGTTACAAAGCAATTGAACTGGTGAAACTAATGAAGTGGCCGGTGAGTGTATTTTTTTAGGCTTAAAGTTACACAGGGCTGCTCTAATGTAGCTCAAACGCAAACGTCTCTACTGAGCATGTGCAACAGCTCTAATACATTTAGTGCATTTTTATAAAATTATAAAGAAGTAGTCTTTTTTAAATTCTGATTATTAGCTTTTCTAAATCAATTCAGAATTGTTTTAGAAAGTGGGTTTCACTTTCCTAAGGCTTCACTTCTGTTGAAGATTGATCTTTTCTCCTACAGGTAAATATCAACCGTCCTGACCCGAAAATGTGTTTTCAGAGAGACACATTCGGAAAGATGACCCACTCGGGTTTTACTTTGTCCTGTTTCAAGTCCAGAACTGTTTCTGAATGATTCTTTGTTTTTTCTGGAAAGAAGAAGAAGCACTGATGCAATCGGAATAAGTTTAGGATTGTTCATGTGCATCTTTTCCTCAGAGTTATTAACTGATTCTTACTGCTTTTAAAGCTGAAACAGCTTTAGGTGTAAAGCTAAATTAGTTATTTTTATATGCTTATCAATATTTATAGTAATATTACATTTTATTTTTGTAGTTTACATTAAGAATAATATATCTTTTCATGTGTATTTATTACAATTCAAAAAAGCGCAACAACCATAGATTGTAAATAAATATTGACGTTATCCACCCATTGGTCCCCTATTCACCAATATTGCCATTACGAATGGGCAATAAAATGGCAGTTACACCCGGGCTTTTCGGCTTTTACTCTGTAGTAAAACAATAGTTTTTAGATAGCATAAACGGACATATTAATCAAACTTTATTTGATTAATATGTCAGAGTTGTCACGTAGTAAAAACTTAGCTCTAGAGACCGGAGCCATCTTTTGTACCAGGCTGTAAACATGAGTTTTACTCTTGCAAAGTCGCCATTGGGTTTCTCCTTATATTTCCGCTTTTGGAGCCTGCCCTCTGGTGGGCGGCGGTATATCGCTGTATTTCGCTGTAAAATCGCCGTATGGCGGCACCCTTACACGAGGACCATTTTAGAGGTTCCATGGGAGAGGCTTGGCAACAACAACAAAGTGAGACCTCTTTTTTAATACGCCTTCGTACTTTTTTGTCTGTTTCCGTATCGCGTCGCCGAAACCTACTTCCGGGTTTCTACGTCTCTTCGGCGCTTCTTCGGCTATTTCCGGAACAACGACCATTGGAGGGAAGGGGGATTTGGAAAACAGAAAAAACAGTCTTGCACTTTCATTTTTTCCACTTTAAACCTACCATTAATCGAAGTTATTCAAGTTTACACCGTGTTTGGCGGCGAGACGACGGGATTTAGGCTTTTTCTGAAGCTAACAGGTAAGTTAAGGCCTTTCCGCATTATTGGCTGTTGACTCGCACTGAGGCACAGTTCAAGACGACATTACGACCACAAAGCTAGCGTTATAAGTAAAAAGTACTCCACTGTGGACTCTCCCGGGGCATTAAAGGCAAGGACTGGCATTTATTTTCACTTTTGTCTTTGTTGTTTACGTCTTAGCACGCGTGGCTGATAACTTTACAGCCTTTGCAACCAGACTTTTAGCCTAGCGGAACTGTATCCTGAGTCGGTCAAAAAGGTTGTAAATAAAACATTTAACGGCTAATTTGTCAAGCGATCACCGTCAAAGGGTAAGTCACGCTGTTCTACACATATTAATCTATTTATATGTGGATTCCAGGTATTTTTGTCAATACTTAGGTGTCTAATAATTGTATGAAAGACATTTTCTTTGAGCAAAAGAGACAAGAATGCTCAGGTTGCTCTCGGGCGACGCTCTGGCTAACTGTTAGCATAAAGCGTAAAGTGTGGTTATCTTATCAATAACTGGACGATTAGGGCTGAAAGAAGTCCAGTTTATAGCTAGTTTGACTCCTAACAGATGAAAGATCAGGCCAGTGTATGACACAAGCTTTATGGTGTTTTTTTAATTCTGTGAAAAAAAATACTAATACTGCCGCGAAAAGGCTTTCCAACAGTTTCTTTCATAAAAGAAAATAAATAAAATCAATTTGAGCAACAGATTGATGTGTTTGTTAATAATTTTAAGTTAGCCAAAATGTGTTCTGCTTTTAAAATAACGGTGAGATATATGATAATCAAATGTCCCCAAAAGTGTCAGGACATGTCAAGATTCAAGATTCAAGATTTTTATTTGTCACATACAAAATTATATACAGCATATATAACCAGCAGTGAAATGTGAGTCAGGTCCGCTCCATGGACAGTGCAATTATTAAGGAAAACACACAGATGAAAATATACATAAATGTAACTATGTAAGAATGAGATAAAAGTAAACAATAAAAAATATAAGAATAAAATCTAAAAAATATAAAAAGTGTGTAATGTGGGAATAAATCTAGATCGCAAAATAATGTACATGAATGTAAACTGTAGACTTAAAATATTAAAAAATGTACAGGGATGTACAGTGTGCATATATGCATTTAGCTGTGGTCTTAAATATTAAGAATCACATGAAGGTGCAGGAAGCAAATGTGAAAAACAGTTTGTAGCAAAACATGTCCCAAACAGTATCAGGTCATTTACAGTCTGTCCTGAAAACGATCAGATGATAATTTGTCATTGTTGTACAACTCTTAATTTTGAGTTTAATGGACGGTGCATTTGATTCTGATGTTGCAGATATTAAAGCAGTGAGATGCTCGGTAAAAAGAGCTGTCAAAAAGTTAAACTAAACAATGATATTAACTGACCACTTGTCCAATATTGTTACAGTTCTTTATAACAGTCTCAGGCCTTGCTTTAACCCTGTAATATTATAACAAGGGCTTTTCTTGTTGAGTCATGTCCCTGCCTTCTTACAAGTACAGTGTATTTGTCTGTTGTACTGTGTGAATGTTATATTGAAAATCTGTTTTTGTTTTGGACAGAAGAAGAGCTAAGTGGGACAGAAAAATAAAAAGAAACAGTGCAAACAATCAAAAAGAAAGCGTAGGTTTGTGTGAGCAATAAGTGTGAGATCTTTTTTGTTCTCAGGAGAAGAACAACAGTAAATGTTATTGTAAGTGTGGTTTTAACCACATTTTTATAACGATATACATACATATTAATATAATTCTTGAAACATAATCCAGAGTCCACGGCACATACCCTAGAGGAGGCAGAGAGGCTCACCATCAGTCCTGAAGTCCTAAATCATATTTTATTTATATAGACAAGTATCACAACAACAATTGCCTCAAAAGGATAAAAGCTCGGGCGATAGCGCTCGTTTTACGGCCACATTAAAAACATTTCACAAAGAAATAATGCAAACAATATATGGTTAGAAACGTAAGAAATTACACTTCATTTTAAGATCAGTTAGTTGTCTGAACTTCAGAGACAAACGATTTGATCACCCGTTAAAGACAAAAACGTTATCAAATTTTGGCTCAAAGTGTCCGACTCAGGACATACTTACGTTAAACAGGACAGCTGACGGCATGTCATTTATACACCTTTGTTTGCCTCTCCACTGCCACTAGACTTCACCACAATAACAGATAAAAGATTAATTAGTAGGATTAAAGTGTTTCCCACAGAACTCTTCTGTGGGAAACACTTTAGTACACATTGTTACTCTTGTTCAGAATAGATATATTTGATGTCTTTATCTAAATACTTTGATGTACTTCCTGTATCACTTTCAAAACATCCTCTTCTCACTTTTGTCAAATGACTCATTAAGCAAAAAGAAATACCCTTCCCATTCATTTTATTACCTTCACCTCTCTTAAATACTCATCTTTCACATTTATGTCGGCCATTTTGTTCTGGTCCTGTTCAGATGGACGTGTTACCCCTAAACAAAGGTTGACTGCTCCTCTTTACAGCAGCGTTTATCTTTACGACCACAAGCATAAAGAATGAAGAAAGACTGGTTTGAAAATGCTGTTACATATTTCAAAAGCAGAGGAATATTCTACATATGATAACGGACAGTAAATATAGTGATTGTGTGGTATTTATGTGTGTTTTCTGTGTTTTTAGGACACAATGCCAGTGGAGCGAATGAGAATGAGGCCATGGCTCGAAGAACAGATCGACTCCTGTCAGATACCAGGACTCCGATGGGTCAATAAAGTCAGTGAACGCACCACACACTAAAGCATACGTTGTAATCCATATTCATTTTGCAAAATAATCTAATTGTATTCTTTTGTTTTGTTTTTCAATCAATATTGCAATTATTTCAGTTTTTTTTCCATCCACAATCAATAAATATTAACACTCATCTTAACATACTCATGTTTCTTGTGGCCTGGTCCATATGTTATTAAGAAATTATTTGAATGACATTTTTATTTAACCATTTAAGTCACTCCTGGGCTGTGAAGTTAAACTTTGTGGTCTTTGTTACGTCTCTTATGGTTTACTTTTGTTTTCTTCTGTCAGTGATTATCTTCAAACGGCGAGAAATCAAAGAGACCCTGCTGTAGGGCTGCACAATTAATCGAATTTGAATCATGATCATAATTTTGACTTCCCACCATCACATTTGCATGATCGAGTGATATTTAAAATGCGTCATTCCGTTCATAGAACACTCAATATCGTAAACCACTGTCTGATCACGTGCCTCAATGAGCCAATCAGAGTTGTTCCCTGCACCGCGCAGCTTAGTTTCTAGATGTAGACAGTCACAAATGGAGACGGATCTCTTGTTGCTGGTTCTTGTTGATCGCTTCCTTTCAAAGAGCTGTTCAAAAAACTGTCTTTTTGGCTATTAACCCATCATTCCCTATAATTTATAATAATAAAAACTACACATCCCAAAAATGGACTACAACAAGCGCGCCTTCTCCTCCACCAAGCGCTGACCCCCACACAACAGCACAGTGTGTGTATGTGGCCTATTCAAGACAAGAAAAAACATTTCCAACAGCTGTAATCCACCCAACAAAGTCCAGGTTCTAGTCTGGTCCAGGTCCTGGTCTGGTCCAGGTCTGGTCCTGGTCCTAGTGTCCAGGTCTGGTCCAGGTCTGGTCCTGGTTCTGGTCGGGTCCTGGTCTGGTTCTGGTCTGGCCAAATAACCAAATTTCCATTTATTGTTTAGCGTTTAAACTATCTTGACAAAGAAAAGCAAGTTTATATTTTGCTTCCTAA
Source organism: Perccottus glenii (assembly GCA_024416835.2). Classification (NCBI taxonomy): domain Eukaryota; kingdom Metazoa; phylum Chordata; class Actinopteri; order Gobiiformes; family Odontobutidae; genus Perccottus; species Perccottus glenii. The sequence goes on from CM044554.2 coordinate 30,350,405, forward strand.
ATATATATATTTACACAATGGAAAATAGTGCCTTGTTGAAGATTTGCCACATTTTCTTTGTTTTATTTATTATTTAATTAAGGAGATGCACAGAAGTTTAATATTTACTTAAGAAGAGGCTGAGTCAGAGAAACTATTACTAATAAAGGCTGTTCAAATGGGCCAAACTTTAACTTGAGTTTGACCAAAGTTTGCAAAAATCTCAGTGTAACCACAGAAAAGTCACTATTTCTAATGCTTTCCTATCCATTTCATCTGTGAATGATCAAGTGTATTAAGAAGCTGCAAGAAAAGTGAATTACTGTAAAGAGCCTTTAAAACACATTAAAAATAACACCTCATTTCTGGAAAACTATTGATATTTCATGCTGTAATTTGGAAATCTGAATGTTCCTGTCTCCTGCTGAATGTGAAAAGCCGACCTGGCAGTATTTAAGTTTTCTTCTCTGTTATTTTTTCAGGAAAAGGGAATCTTTCAGCTCCCGTGGATGCACGCAGCTCGTCACGGCTGGGACCTGGAGAAAGACGCCCCTCTCTTCATGCGCTGGGCCATTCACACAGGTACAGCTTCTGTTTCGAGTGGGTTTTACTTAGGGCTAAACGATATATCGGTATGGCATCTATATCTAGATATGAACTTTCAAGTTATTACTATCCAAAAAGCAACGATATAGATTTCCCCTCTCCGCGCTCGCCCTGCATACAATTCTGGCAGTCACAACAAACATCAGTTTTACGAGTGCCCTTGAATGCACCGCTAAAGCCAGCGCGCACACACTACCAGGGACGTGGGAACTATATTGTGAGAGGGGGGCGGCGTTTCCATGGTGACACGTCATTGCTTGTCACGTGACACACCGCAGCAGCAACAGCACTGAATGAAGATGATCTGCTTTTATGTCATTTTTCCTTTTTTATTCAGAATATTCACAAATGTGTTAGCTGTGGCATGAAACATCTGATATTCCAAATACATGCAAGTGGAAGTATATTGTTGTTTCAACACCTTTTTATAACGATCGCGTTAGTTGAGCAATATGCGCGATTGGCGCCGCCGTGTTAGTTTGTGCCGCAGATGCAGTTCAGAGAATCGGATCTGTTGGATTTACAACCTCTATGTTTACAACACGTGAAATACTAAAATACTAAAAAGTAAGTGGCTGGTGAACTGGGAATAGAATAGAGTAAACATTGAAGTTACTTACACAATGTGTATCTGATATGAATAAAACGTGTTGAATTATAATGGAAAGGATTATTATTACCTCTTCCATAAACATCAGTGTGTATTTTACAAACTCTAAATGTATTGTTTTTTAATACTTACGTGAATTTATATGTTTGATCGTACGCTCCAGGGACCACATAGTCATATCGTATTGTATCAATATCTGGCATGAAAATCGAGATATGAAGTTTTGTCCATATCGTTCAGCCCTAGTTTTACTTCAGTTTCTATTTCCTCCAAAAACACACAGAGACCTTCAGTTCACGTTGTTTATTTGGCAAAGATAAGAACCACTGGACACGGAAAAAGTACTAAACAGAGCAGTGGCTGAGCTGGAAACACGAGTGTTAAACCTAAATGTGCTGCAGAAATCTCTCTGAAGGGTTTTCAAATGTATTAATTATTATTATTGAAGTGAGTTATACATGACACAGAACCTGCTGAAGTGAAAAAAGTAAATTTACAAAAAACTGAGACGCACTTGTCTTTTTGCTCATGTGCTTCCATTATTTATTATCACAGATTTTATAAATTACTTACTGCGTTACAACTTTGCAACTAATAAGTATGTTGATTAAGCTGTTGTTTTAAAGATTAATAAATAAATTTAACTAAACTCTAGAGGAGGTCATTTTCAGTTTACATTCACAAAAAACTGTAGCACAAGAAATGTCAACATTAATGCTTCTTGCTTTAAAGCATCTTGCTGCATATGCCAGGTTGCTTTTTTATTGATTTTAGTTCTGCTTTCAACTCAATAAAACACATATTCTCCTTTAAAAAAAAAAAAAAAAAAAAGTTCAGCCCTAGTGTGCTTTGACAAATGGAAGATGAAATAGATGTGTCTGTGAAGGTTCTCAGTCATCCAGGACATCTTGGAAAAAAAGGTTGAAATAAAAGCATCTGGACTCAGTTTTCAAGGTGAAGACGTTTCGTCTCTAATTCCAAGAGACTTTATGAATTCTGAGATCAACTGGTGAGAGCTGAGCTTATATCTCTAGAGAGAGGGGCTTAAGCATGAAACCAAACCTAATGGACCAGGCTGTTCTGGTCTCATAGTCGTTGGCTCTGAAGGGGAAGTGTAACTCCTGATGTGAGAGTTGTTAGTGACACTGCTCCATGTGCTGTGTTTTTGTTCTAGGGTGCAACTCTTTTTAGGTTTTAGAACTCTGTTATAAATACTAGACAACATGAATCTGAGGCCACCTCCTCTTTTCAAAGAAGGCTTTTTCATTTTCACAAAAATGAATTCCTTCACTCTCTCAAACCATCTGGTCTCTCTGGACAAGATGTGTACATTGCTGTCCTCAAAGGACTGTCCTTTCTCTTTAAGGTGGAGGTGGACTGCAGACTCAGGTCCTCCAGGATTGGCTCTTCTGTGCTGATACATCCTCTTGTGAAGCTGTTGTTTTGTTTCTCCAACATAACTGTCACTGCACTCTTCACTGAACTGTATAAACTACATTACTCTGTTTGTGGGGATCTTGTCTTTAGGATGGACCAGTTTTTGACGCAGAGTGTTCCCTGGTTTAAAGTGGACTGGAATGTTGTGTTTGTAGAAAATCCTTTTAATTAGAGACGAAACGTCTTCAACGTCTTGAAAACCAAGTCCAGATGCTTTTACTTCAACCTTTTTTTCCAGATAAAATAGATTTAGAATGACTTCTCTAGCTTCCGCTTTGTTTTTTATAAATTTAATAACTTAATGCTTAAACTCAACAGACGGAACTGAATGTTTCTTCTTTTCTCTCTCCTACAGGTAAATACCAGCCGGGCATCGACCGTCCCGACCCGAAAACGTGGAAGGCTAATTTCCGATGTGCCATGAACAGTTTACCCGACATTGAGGAAGTGAAGGACAAGAGCATTAAGAAGGGAACCAGAGTATACAAGATGTTATCGTCTACAGAGAGACAAATGCGGAAAGGTGACTCAATCTGCCTCAGCCTCAGAGGGTTTACTTCCTGTGTTCGTGTTCGTGAACGACTCTGTGTTTCTGTTTTTTTAGGAAAGAAGCGGATCGACAAAGAATGGAAGATGAAGGGAAGCAGAGTAAGTATGGTTCTCTTTTTGTTTCTACATTAGCTGCTGCACTTTTTTTTTTTTTTTAAAAGTAGTCTTTTTAAATTCTGATTATTAGCTTTTCTAAATCAGTTCAGAATTGTTTTAGAAAGTGGGTTTCACTTTCCTCAGGCTTCACTTCTGTTGAAGGTTGATCTGTTCTCCTACAGGTAAATAACAGCCGGGCGTCGACCGTCCTGACCCGAGCCTTCCACAGAAAACGTACAAGCCCGACATCGAGAAAGTGAAGGGTGCATTAAGCTTTCAGATAATACAAGATGTTATCGTCTTCAGAGAGACTTATGCGGAAAGGTGACCCACTCAGGTTTTACTTTGTCCTGTTTTAAGTCCAAGAGAAGAAGAAGCACTGATGGAATCGGAATAAGACAAACACTGAGTCTACTTCCTTTCTATCGATTCCTTTCTTCAAAAACAAGAAAAAAAATAAATTCTCTTATCCTCAGTTTTATATACTGCGCTGGGTTTAAACTGACTAGTTTTTAGTCTTTGTTAAAATTGCTTCCATTGTTTTTCCTCACTTGTAAGTCGCTTTGGATAAAAGCGTCTGCTAAATGTAAATGGAATAAGTTTAGGGTTGTTCATGTGCATCTTTTCCTCAGAGTTATAAACTGGTTCTTAAATAAAGTTTTTTTTTGTGTGTTTTCAGTCCTGCTTACGGCTCAGTTTGTAGAAATGTGTGGCGTCCTCAGCCTTACCAAAGTCACAAAGTGAGAAGCAAGACAAATAACTCAACACAGACAGGATTTATCTGAATGACTGGATTTAAATGAAAAAAGGTTTTGCAAAACGTGTCTTTAAAGGCTTGACTTTCAATTAAACAAGGTCTCCAGAAGTTAGTTTAGTAAGTTTAGTCTGGTCCTGGTTCCAGAGGTGTAAACTACTTAAGTACAGTAACGAAGTACATTTACTTAAGTATTTTTTTGGCTAATTTGTACTTGTACTGAGTATCAAAAATATAAGCAACTTTTACTCTCTACTCAACTACATTTTTGATTGAATACTTGTACTCTTTACTCCACTACATTTGAACTGACACTTAGCGTTACTCGCTACATTGTGTTTGTGCCATAGATTGTATAAATATGGATGATGTCCGCCCATTGGTCCCCTATTCACAATGACTGTAAAAGGGCTGGACATAGCGAGCCCTCTTCCGGGTTGGAAGCCTATTAGGAAGTAGGGGTAGGCTCCATCAAGCATGACCCCATCAAATTGGCGCCAATTACGAAGTGACTATTTTTGTCACAGTCATCATTCTAACTATGCCGTCTTTGTTTGAAAACATTCTTATTATTCCCGTAATCGTTATATTGATATTTGTCACATAACTCAAGATATTAAGATTAATAACTAACCTATCAGCTGCCTCCATTCTGCTATGTCGGGGTCACGGGGGCGTGGTTTAGTTGGCACTCGCTCCGTCGTCTTGCTCTCGGGAGAAGAAGCCGCTGGATACTTATGGAGGTACAGAACCGAGACTCCCGGAGGGCTAACCATTTTAAATCAGTAAAATTTTTAGCTTTTTAGCCAATGTGTCTTCGTTTTTTGTTAATTAGTTTGTTAGTTGCTGCTGTTCATGAATGGAGATCGCTTACTGTTAGCTAAAAGCTAACGCTAACTGTGTTTGGTTTAATTCAGCTGATTTAAATAACTTTTTCATCGTCCAGCTGCACTAAATGAACCACGCTCAACATAAATTATGCAATAAATCTGGTTTACCATAACCACCTCTGTCTGGTTCAGACCTGGTTCTGTTAAGATTTCCAAAGTTCGTTTTTCAGCCTTTTACTGTTTCTGCAGAATTAATTTCACTGGAGACATCTTTATCTAAACCTGTTGAACTGTACCGCTCTTAGAGACAGACAAACGTTTACTTTCACATTTATTTAGACGAACGGTTTCTGTCAAACCAGATTTTACTAAATGCTTTTTTAATTGATCAAAATTAAAGTGGTTAAATTTAACTTGAGTTGTTTTGTCCAAGTTGTGATGCCGTAGCTAAAAAAAAACAATCAAGCAACTGTTTACATTTACATTTATTCATTTAGCAGACGCTTTTATCCAAAGCGACTTACCAGTGTTACAGTCACTGGAGGCAAGGTGGGTTAAGTGTCTTGCCCAAGGACACAACGACAGTATGAACTGTGGGCCTACCTTCCGGTTGAAAGACGACCACTCTACCCACTGAGCTACTTCCGCCCCGTTTAAAGGGTTTGTTTTTGTAGATGATGGATAAATGAGGCAAAGCAAACCAAAGAACTGTAATTACAACTGAATAAACTATATTTTTTAAAGGGTGCCTGTTTTTCTTATCGTCGTTCAACTACAGCAGGGCAATTGTTTTTAGAATTTCCTTGACGGCACATTCCTAAAGAAAAACAAGTCATATGTTAAGTTCTAAACAATTTTTGTTTTAAAGTAATTGAGACTTGGGAGAAAATTGAATCAAACGATGAAAAAGATAATGTGCAAATAATAATCAAGAATCAAGCACGCAATAGAAATTGTGATTAAAGAGGTAAAAATAGCATTAGGAATAAAATGGCTCCAGTATGAAAAAATACCAGGCTAAAAACCTAAAAAATACCAAAGTTATGCCAAAGAAGACCAGGATGTCAAGTAGGAAGCATTTTTAAATATATTGTTCTCTTTACTTTTAAAATCATTGTACAGCTGTAATAAATAAGGCTCTAGATGTCAACCTCTGGATTCACCGCTAGAGGGCGGTGTAGACCCATAAATGAACTCAATGCCTTGAATGAATCAGCACTAGTCACTTTCCACTGTTACATGAACTAAATACTGGACTTGTGTCTTTTTTTACATAATACACTCTACAACTGATGTCATTTCTCCATTAAACATGATCTGGGTTAGACCTGGTTTAGTACTGGTTTAGTCCTGCTTTAGTCCTGGTTTAGTCCTGCTTTAGTCCTGGTTTAGTCCGTGTTTAGACCTGCTTTAGTCCTGGTTTAGTCCTGGTTTAGACCTGGTTTAGACCTGGTTTAGTCCTGGTTTAGTCCGTGTTTAGACCTTGTTTAGACCTGGTTTAGACCTGGTTTAGTCCTGGTTTAGACCTGGTTTAGACCTGATTTAGTCCTGGTTTAGTCCTGGTTTAGACCTGGTTTAGACCTGGTTTAGTCCTGGTTTAGACCTGATTTAGTCCTGGTTTAGACCTGGTTTAGACCTGGTTTAGTCCTGGTTTAGACCTGGTTTAGACCTGGTTTAGACCTGATTTAGTCCTGGTTTAGTCCAGGTTTAGTCCTGGTTTAGACCTGATTTAGTCCTGGTTTAGACCTGGTTTAGACCTGATTTAGTCCTGGTTTAGACCTGGTTTAGTCCTGGTTTAGTCCGTGTTTAGACCTGATTTAGTCCTGGTTTAGACCTGGTTTAGTCCTGGTTTAGACCTGGTTTAGACCTGGTTTAGTCCGTGTTTAGACCTGATTTAGTCCTGGTTTAGACCTGGTTTAGTCCTGGTTTAGACCTGGTTTAGTCCTGGTTTAGACCTGATTTAGTCCTGGTTTAGACCTGGTTTAGACCTGGTTTAGTCCTGGTTTAGACCTGGTTTAGACCTGATTTAGTCCTGGTTTAGTCCAGGTTTAGTCCTGGTTTAGACCTGATTTAGTCCTGGTTTAGACCTGGTTTAGACCTGATTTAGTCCTGGTTTAGTCCTGGTTTAGTCCGTGTTTAGACCTGATTTAGTCCTGGTTTAGACCTGGTTTAGTCCTGGTTTAGACCTGGTTTAGACCTGGTTTAGTCCGTGTTTAGACCTGATTTAGTCCTGGTTTAGACCTGGTTTAGTCCTGGTTTAGACCTGGTTTAGTCCTGGTTTAGACCTGGTTTAGTCCGTGTTTAGACCTGATTTAGTCCTGGTTTAGTCCTGGTTTAGACCTGGTTTAGACCTGGTTTAGTCCTAGTTTAGTCCTGGTTTAGTCCTAGTTTAGTTCATTAAACAGGAATTATTCAGAAATATAGCTCTTTTTTGCTGCTTTGATCTAAATTTAAAGCCAGTATAATCCTACATTTTTATAAAAGTAAAGGGTCTTTGAGTACTTTGTAGTATTTGTATTTACTGTATTATTGTAAAAGAGAAAGGTTTAAACCCTGTTACTTCTGATACAGACATCGTTATCAGCTGCATGTGTTCACAGGAGATAAATTTAACCAGAGCTGCTCATCCCAAAAGCTCTGACCTTAAATGACTTTTGTAAACGACACGCTCTGCTCAATATATTCACGTTTTAACTCAATCCAACCGAAACCAAAACCTTTCAGAAGCACAAAGGGCAGAGTTGCAGATGTGTTTGTGTAAATCTGCAGCTGCTGTTTTGAGTTAAGTTTCTAGTTTCGTTTCCACTCTGAAAGAAGCAGAAATGAAATGAGCCGCAGTGAAAAAAAGAGAAAAGGAGGAAGGAGGGAGCAACAGAGAGGAAGTGAAAATGACATGCTCACAAAGATCGTCTATGGACAGGACTCTAATATAAAATGTAAGCATGTTTTTTTTTCAAACTTTTATTGCCCTTTACTTGATTCAGCCTGGTTTGGTCCTGTCTTTTATGGTTTAGTCTTGTTTTAGTCCATTTGTTATCGTTTAAACCTTGGTAAGCATATATACAAATTATTATTATAAACGATGCACTTAATGCCATTCTTAACATGTTTTTTAGCAACTATCTCATATTAAATTTATTATTTTAATATGCTTATCAATTTCTATAGTAATCTTAAAATTTATTTTTGTAGTTTACATTAAGAATAATATATGTTTTCATGTGTATTTATTACAATTCAAAAAAGCGCAACAACAACAAAGTGAGACCTCATTTTTGTCTGTTTCCGTATCGCGTCGCCGAAACCTACTTCCGGGTTTCTACGTCTCTTCGGCGCTTCTTCGGCTCTTTCCGGAACAACGACCGTTGGGAGGGGGATTTCCAACCGCGGGCCCCACACACACTTCCCTGGAACTAGCCGATGTGTTTTGCTTTCGCTCTGAGACTTGGAAACAGAAAAAAAACAGGGTTGCACTTTCATTTTTTCCACTTTAAACCTACCAATAATCAAAGTTATTCAAGTTTACTTCGTGTTTGGCGGCGAGACGACGGGATTTAGCCTCTTTCTGAAGCTAACAGGTAAGGCTTTTCCGCATTATTGGCTGTTGACTCGCACTGAGGCACAGTTCAAGACGACATTACGACCACAAAGCTAGCGTTATAAGTGAAAGTACTCCGCTGTGGACACTCTCCCGGGGCTTTAAAGGCAAGGACTGGCATTTATTTTCACTTTTGTCTTTGTTGTTTACGTCTCAGCACGCGTGGCTGGTAATTTTACAGCTTTTGCAACCAGACTTTTAGCCTAAACAGGACGGTTTACCCTGAATGAACCTGCTCGTTGACAGTGACGACTCAGAAATATGGTTTACAGTCTTTCTGCAACATAGACATATTGTATTATATTTAAGATAGTTTAAGAACCTGTGGCAGTAATACAAGTCATGTTTAATATTAGTCTTTGATTAGGGATTGTTCGTGGAAAATGTTACTTAAATTTGCACAATGGTTATTAATGTCAACGTATAACAGTTATCTCAATTTATTATTAACCGTAAGGGCAAATATAAGTTGAAAATGCATTAAAACATGTGACTAATGTAATGTAAATAGCACTTTTTGGTTTTACCACCAGTTTTGGTAAAGTCTGGGAATTTAATTTCTTCCTGCTGCAGCTTTTGAAGCAAATGTTTGCAGTTTCAGGAAGTAGTTTGATGAATGAATGAAACATTTTAACAGTGATTTAAGGACAGCTGCCAAAAGAAACACTACTTAAGACGTACCAGTTTAACCAGAATTGACCATAAATGACTTAAACTTGGGTTAATATAAATATCTCCTGCTGATTTTTTATGCAGAGATGGAGGATGATGCAGAATGAATCCTTGAGTTTAATGATATGAGGCTGCTGCAGTTTCCTACATTTTAGTTACATGTAGTTTAGTCCCTTTTTAGTGGTTTAGTTTTCTTTTTTGTGGTTTAGTCCTGTCTGTTTTGGTTTAGTCCAGGGATAGTCCTGTTTTTTAGGGTTTAGTCCTGGTTTATTCCTGTTTTTTATGGTTTAGTCCTGGTTTATTTGTGTTTTTAGGGTTTAGTCCTGGTTTATTCCTGTTTTTTAGGGTTTAGTCCTGGTTTATTCCTGTTTTTTAGGGTTTAGTCCATGTTTATTCCTGTTTTTAAGTATTTAGTCCAGGTTAAGTCCTGTTTCTTTCATGTCTCTGTTTAATGCGGTGGAGACTGAATTGAGTGGGTTCAATTCATAAAGACCCCACTCTGTCTAAATAAACACTAGTTTTTGAATATGACTTTTATCAAAAGACATTATTAAAACCAAGACCAAGATTTACAGATTATTTCACTAAATTGTGAGAAAGATTGGGTAAAACTCACCTGTTACAGCAGCAGCTCACAGGTAACATGCTATTTTAAAATATTTCAGGGAAACAGATTTATTTGAAATGTCTTGCATGGTTTATTCTTATTTTTAGTCTTTGTTACTGTTTCCTATGACTATATTTCAAAATACAGGTTTCAATTGCAAAGCCTTTCATCAGTACAGACTGTACACAACTGATATTACATGTGGCTTATTTCGGTGCCTTTAGACAATAGTTGATGTGGGAAATACTGCTTTATTAAAACTATTCCTGGAGAGTTACAGCTTCCATAACTTAACCTAACTAACTAACTCCAATTGCTCAGAAAACAGGAAAGAGCTCAAAGTTCTACTTCGTTTATCTTTGTGCTTTTCTCTTATGAGTCAGTTTTTCATGTTTATTTATTTGTCATCATTTCACTTTCAGGGACAAGATTGTACTGCTCTGAAATGTCTTACGCCAGATTGTACTCAGTGTTTTCCCACGGGGAGTTTTTTTAATCGGTGAAGGTGGTACTTCTTTACATTTCATGTTGATGGTTCAGCGGGACATTAAAGTGGTATTGTGGGATGGTTTATAATTCTACCTTTGTAAATTGAGCTCCTGCCTCAAGTGGAGGAGTTTAAGTATCTTGGGGTCTTGTTCACGAGTGAGGGAAGGAAGGAGCGTGAGATGGACAGACGGATCGGTGCAGCTTCTGCAGTGATGCAGTCGATGTACCGGTCTGTCGTGGTGAAGAAGGAGCTGAGCTGTAAGGCAAAGCTCTCGATTTACCAGGTCAATCTACGTTCCAACGCCTTGGTATCCCCTCGGAAGAGCTGGAGGAAATGTCTGGAGAGAGGGAAGTCTGGGCGTCTCTGCTTAGACTGCTGCCCCCACGACCCGGCCCCGGATAGGCGGTAGAAGATGGATGGATGGACTTTGTAAATTTTAAGATTTAAGAGAAAAAATTATGGAATGTCAATGAATATTTAAGAAAAAATATCTGCTTTTGGAAATTGGCAATAGTCTTATAGCATTAACAAATTAGCACGGTGCTTGTTTCCAACACTTCAGACTTCAAAAATAGAATGATAACATTGCTGAAATATTGACCGATTATTAATATAAGGAGCAATATTGGTCTATAATATTGGCCGACCGATATCTCGTTGGGCTCTGGTCAAGACAATAAAAAAGTTGAACCTAAGTTTACAAGTGTAAGAATGTGCTCTCCCACAATTCATACTGTCGTTGTGTCCTTGGGCAAGACACTTAACCCACCTTGCCTCGTATGAATGTGTAAGAATGTTTAGTATGTGGTGATGGTCGGAGAGGCCGTAGGCGCAAAATGGCTGCCACGTCTCTGTCAGTCTGCCCCAGGGCATCTGTGGCTACAGTTGTAGCTCACCACCACCAGTGTGTGACTGTGGAGTGAATGAATAATGGACGACCTGTAAGTGCTTTGAGTCCCTTGGTCCCCTGGGAGAAAAGCGCAATATAAATCCATTATTATTATTACTATTAAGTGTCAAAATGACCAAAATAAAAAGAAACGGGGAAAAATTAGACAAAAAAGACCATGAATTTGGATCAGAAATGATTTGGTCTTAATGTAAATCTGAACCATGGCTGTGTAACCTATGGCACTGTCTACCTCTGATGCATGTCATTTATACACCTTTGTTTGCCTCTCCACTGCCACTAGACTTCACCACAATAACAGATAAAAGATTAATTAGTAGGACTAAAGTCTTTCCCACAGAACTCTTCTGTGGGAAACACTTTAGTACACATTGTTACTCTTGTTCAGAATAGATATATTTGATGTCTTTATCTAAATACTTTGATGTACTTCCTGTATCACTTTCAAAACCTCCTCGTCTCACTTTTGTCAAATGACTCATTAAGCAAAAAGAAATACCCTTCCCATTCATTTTATTACCTTCACCTCTCTTAAATACTCATCTTTCACATTTATGTCGGCCATTTTGTTCTGGTCCTGTTCAGATGGACGTGTTACCCCTAAACAAAGGTCGACTGCTCCTCTTTACAGCAGCGTTTATCTTTACGACCACAAGCATAAAGAATGAAGAAAGACTGGTTTGAAAATGCTGTTACATATTTCAAAAGCAGAGGAATATTCTACATATGATAACGGACAGTAAATATAGTGATTGTGTGGTATTTATGTGTGTTTTTTCTGTGTTTTTAGGACACGATGCCAGTGGAGCGAATGAGAATGAGGCCATGGCTCGAAGAACAGATCGACTCCTGTCAGATACCAGGACTCCGATGGGTCAATAAAGTCAGTGAACGCACCACACACTAAAGCATACGTTGTAATCCATATTCATTTTGCAAAATAATCTAATTGTATTCTTTTGTTTTGTTTTTCAATCAATATTGCAATTATTTCAGTTTTTTTTCCATCCACAATCAATAAATATTAACACTCATCTTAACATACTCATGTTTCTTGTGGCCTGGTCCATATGTTATTAAGAAATTATTTGAATGACATTTTTATTTAACCATTTAAGTCACTCCTGGGCTGTGAAGTTAAACTTTGTGGTCTTTGTAACGTCTCTTATGGTTTACTTTTGTTTTCTTCTGTCAGTGATTATCTTCAAACGGCGAGAAATCAAAGAGACCCTGCTGTAGGGCTGCACAATTAATCGAATTTGAATCATGATCATAATTTTGACTTCCCACGATCACATTTGCATGATCGAGTGATATTTAAAATGCGTCATTGTGTTCATAGAACACTCAATATCGTACTGTCTAAATACTGTCTGATCACGTGCCTCAATGAGCCAATCACAGTTGTTCCCTGCACCGCGCAGCTTAGTTTCTAGATGTAGACAGTCACAAATGGAGACGGATCTCTTGTTGCCGGTTCTTGTTGATCGCTTCCTTTCAAAGAGCTGTTCAAAAAACTGTCTTTTTGGCTATTAACCCATCATTCCCTATAATTTATAATAATAAAAACTACACATCCCAAAAATGGACTACAACAAGCGCGCCTTCTCCTCCACCAAGCGCTGACCCCCACACAACAGCACAGTGTGTGTATGTGGCCTATTCAAGACAAGAAAAAACATTTCCAACAGCTGTAATCCACCCAACAAAGTCCAGGTTCTAGTCTGGTCCTGGTCCTGGTCCTGGTCCAGGTCCAGGTCCAGGTCTGGTCCTGGTCTGGCCAAATAATCCACCAAAGCCACGTCTTTTCCATTTATTAATTGGCATTAATGACACATAGTGAATGTATTGATTTATAAAAATGAGCCACGTGGCTTAAGTTTAGTTTCTAACAAATGTAAACAAATTCAAATGTGCCCAAAGCGGTGTTTTATTGGAGCAAACATCAACAGTGAACAATAAAAGTCAAGTAGGCTATAAGGAGGAGCTTGTGTGTGTATTTGTGTATTAAAGAAGAGTGAAAGAAGACCTGAACAATGGAGTGCTGTGGGAAACACTGATGTTTAATTAGAAAAGCCGTTACATTTTTGTTATTTTTCCTTAAAGATAGTTTATCTCCGCAATATTTTATCTTGTTTATTTAACCTTTGTTTAACCAGGAAGTTCCCGTTGAGATTGAAAATCTCTTTTCCAAGGAAGTCCTGGCCAAGACAGCAGCACAAAATGTCAGTTACAAAAACAAAACTTACAACAACACAGAAAACACACACATACAAGACAATTTTAAGGATAAACTGAACGCATTCAGTAACAGCGGCAATGATTTTGAATGAAATTCAGAATACTAGGATTGACAGCAAACAAAAGTTCTGAGAATGTCTTTTTATTTAAATGTTTAGATATGGTGGAAGTAGTCCAAAGAATAGCTTTGTAAATGAGCCAATACAGGTTGTGTGAGCGTCCACAGGTTCCCAGTGCAGGCCAGCCAACCGGAGCGTTCACAGTGAGGGGTCTGTGGTTTACAGTTCATGAAGCAACGAGAGGCGTGGTAGATAGAGTGCAGCAGGTGTGGTGTTTGTGCAGGAGCATACATATATAACCTTATTATACCTAGGTATTTATACACATGATCAACCTCGATAATATTTTCCTTAAAGGTGGACACTGAGGGGCTCGACTGATCTTCCTAGAATTGGAAAACAACATAAGCTTAGTCTTGATAGTATTGAGAACTAGATTCAATTGAAGTAATGCTTTCTGCGGGAATTCACTGGCTCAAACTAGAGTTGAGTCACAGCAGTAAATAATTGTGTCATGAGCTTGAAAATACATTCTAGCCTCAGACACATTTAGTCTCAGTTCATTGATATCAAAAATGAATAAAAGGGGACCTGAAATGGAACCCTGTGGCACCCCTTTGTGGACAATAACAAATTCAGAACACAGACCATCAGGTTTAATGCTTCCTATTTCTGAGATAAAAGTCACCCAATAGATCTGCCTCTGATAGATTTACTGCAGACTTCAGTCGTGACAAAGTAACGACCGCCTATTAAAACCACTTTGGTTCAAAACCAATAAGAAACGTGTCGCCTCAACACAGTATGACGTCTGTATTCAGTTATTATTTGTCTATAACCTATAATAGTCTTTATTTAAACAGTATTATTATTATTGTGAGGTTAAGTCTGCTTCTCTCGAGTCCTTAACAGTGCACACGAGGAGAAAGACAGAAGAGTGGAGATTAGATAAGGGATTAGGAAAACATTAACAAAGTCACTGGAGTCTCTTTCTCTGCAGCAGCTGCCAACGTCTGAAGAAGACTCAATTTAACGGCATTTCCAAATGAATATAGTTTTTAACATGGTTAAAGTCACACACACACACACATGCACTTAGAATAACACAAGGCTAGTTTGCATTAATCTGTGTGTAATCAACAAATTCCAGGTTATGTTACTGTTAAAGCAGTACAGCAGACATCAGGGACAAATGTCTTTAGTTTTAGTGTGTGTGTGTTAAAGGGATGCAGTGGTATAACCTGAGTGAGGGGCTGGTCCTCTCCTGACTCAAAGCTGAACACACACTAGAATATAACCTCCATTTTTGTTGTAGGAGTAAAATCTGCTCTTATACCACTTCTGCTCTTTAGATGGGAACTAAAAGAGCCTGGGATCAGTTTAATATTTACTTAAGAAGAGGCTGAGTCAGAGAAACTATAACTAATAAAGGCTGTTCAAATGGGCCAAACTTTAACTTGAGTTTGACCAAAGTTTGCAAAAATCTCAGTGTAACCACAGAAAAGTCACTATTTCTAATGCTTTCCTATCCATTTCATCTGTGAATGATCAAGTGTATTAAGAAGCTGCAAGAAAAGTGACTCAGAGTGAATTACTGTAAAGAGCCTTTAAAACACATTAAAATAACACCTCATTTCTGAAAGAATATTGATATTTCATGCTGTAATTTGGAAATCTGAATGTTCCTGTCTCCTGCTGAATGTGAAAAGCCGACCTGGCAGTATTTAAGTTTTCTTCTCTGTTATTCTTTCAGGAAAAGCGAATCTTTCAGATCCCGTGGATGCACGCAGCTCGTCACGGCTGGGACCTGGAGAAAGACGCCCCTCTCTTCATGCGCTGGGCCATTCACACAGGTACAGCTTCTGTTTCGAGTGGGTTTTACTTCACTTTCTATTTCCTCCAAAAACACACAGAGACTTTCAGTTTACGTTGTTTGGCAAAGATAAGAACCACTGGACACGGAAAAAGTACTAAACAGAGCAGCAGAAATCTCTCTAAAGGGTTTTCAAATGTATTATTATTATTATTATTATTAAAGTGAGTTATACATGACACAGAACCTGCTGAAGTGAAAAAAAGTAAATTTACAAAAAACTGAGACGCACTTGTCGTTTTGCTCATGTGCTTCCATTATTTATTATCACAGATTTTATAAATTACTTACTGCGTTACAACTGCGACTAATAAGTATGTTGATTAAGCTGTTGTTTTAAAGATTAATAAATAAATTTAACTAAACTCTAGAGGAGGTAATTTTCAGTTTGCATTCACAAAAAACTGTAGCACAAGAAATGTCAACATTAATGCTTCTTGCTTTAAAGCATCTTGCTGCATATGCCAGGTTGCTTTTTATTGATTTTAGTTCTGCTTTTAACTCAACCCAAACACATATTCTCCTTTTAAAAAAATAGTTTAGTTGGATGTGAACCCTTTTCTTTATTAAATGGTTCCATTCCTTCCTCTCAAACCGACCACAATAGTATAAGTGTAAGCAGGACAGGAGCCCCTCAGGGGTAGCCCGGCCAGACGGACTGCTTTTTCTTTTATTACACACAGAGAAATCAGTCTGGGATTGCCTGAGTTCTTTTGTCCCGGTCAAACGTATCGAGGGAGGCGGGATTTTGTTTTGCGTCATATTGAGTAAAACATTGAAGACAGGTCTTTAAAACCACAGTAACTTCTCTCCTGAAAACCGTGCTGGGGTTTGTGGACAGCTGGAATCGGTGAATGGTTTACTCAGTGAATCCTGTTCAAAACCCTGCAATCCAAGACTGATTTCTCTGTATGTAATTCAATGAGAACGCAGTCTGGCTGGCCAGGCTGACTCAGGGGTGTGTCACATTTTCTCTTTACCTTGTATTGTAATGACTGTGTCAGCTCTCAGCCTGATCAATATGTAATCATCCTCAGTCTGCTCACTAAAACATGCAGCCATAAAACTGCTGTGGGCCCTCTTTCAAATATCTAGGCGTGCACATGGTTAGTGATCTCAGCCAGAGTCCACCAGTGGTTAAGATGGCAGGGACGATTATGGGCCACTGACCCGACAGAATGTGTGCAGGCTGTTCTCAGACAGGCCAACAGCACCCTGTACATCTCATGTATTGTCCACAGAATGTTTTATTAAACTCAGGGAGGAGGTTAAGATAATTCTGTGACTAATGAAGTTCAGACTAAATAAATATGGATAGGTGTAAATTTGTTTGCTTCTGGATATGTCAGGGTTATGTATGTGTGGATGTACTGTAGAGCTTGTTTTATCCATTTATCCATCAATCTATTGTGTGCTATATGTTTTTTATTTGGGGCTGCAGCATTGGCCTTTTCCAAATCCTCCAATGGGAGACAATTAAAGAAACTTTAAACTTTGATCTCATTCTTGTTCTTGTCGTTGCTGTATTTATCAGATTAAACTCAAGGCCTGTGCAGCATGTTTGGCAGCATTAATTGTTTTATGTTCTGTAGCTGTAACCCTTGACCTGAGTAATCAGATTACCCTAACATGCTTTTACAATGACTAAAACATTTAAGTCATTCATTTGAGACATGTAACAGTTGGGCCATAACTGTCCATAATTGTGTCAGTGAAGGCAGCACATGTAACGTCAGCGTCACAGAACGTGTATTTGCAGATCTCATTCTGTGTCTGTGACCAGGGCCAGAGGAAACACCCGCTGATACTGTTCAGAGAAAAAAAGAAGCTTTTTCCTCAAAATATTGGACAAAAGAACTTCTCTGCTCATGAATGTCTTTAACATTATCTAGACTTATATAATTCAATTGGCTTATATTTTATAGACCACACAGTATTCGATGGAAGGTTATTACAATCTTATTTTCTATACTTTATCCCTAACGTTAATGGAGTAGGTTTACTGTTGAATAAATTCAGCAGTTACAGCCTCCTTCTGTGACTCACTGTTGTATTTCACTTGAGTTGTTAGTTTGAGGAAGTGACTAACCGTTTGTTTAGCTTCAAAATCATCATTCAAACAGAGCCTTGAATCAAACTGTGGTGCGTCAGAAGAAAAAGACCCGGTTTGTCTCTACATTTAGTCCTGTTTTAGTCTTGGTTCAGTCTTTAATGTTGATTTAGCTCCTGCTTTGACAAATGGAAGATAAAATAGATTCAGAAAGAGATACAATACTTTTCTCTAGCTTCCACTTGCTTTTTTTTTTTTTATAAATTTAATAACTTTTAACGCTTGAGCTCAACATACAAACAGAACTGAATGTTTCTTCTTTTCTCTCTCCTACAGGTAAATACCAGCCGGGCATCGACCGCCCCGACCCGAAAACGTGGAAGGCTAATTTCCGATGTGCCATGAACAGTTTACCCGACATTGAGGAAGTGAAGGACAAGAGCATTAAGAAGGGAACCAATGCTTTCAGAGTATACAAGATGTTATCGTCTACAGAGAGACAAATGCGGAAAGGTGACTCAATCTGCCTCAGCCTCAGAGGGTTTACTTCCTGTGTTCGTGTTCGTGAACGACTCTGTGTCTCTGTTTTTTTAGGAAAGAAGCGGATCGACAAAGAAGGAAAGATGAAGGGAAGCAGAGTAAGTATGGTTCTTGTTTTGTTTCTACATTAGCTGCTGCACTTTTGAATCAGGGAAACAAGAACATGGAGTTTTTACAAAAGACAGAAGCTTAGTTAATGTTCGACAGACTGCAGTTTCAGCAATTTAATCACAGAGTTACCCATTGTTTTGATTAAAGTAAAAGTGTTTAGGTTATTTACCAAGTGACGACTTTATTTAAAAACTGTACAGAGTTAGGAAGTGTCTTGTTTTTTCGCCATTTCCTCTGCAATATTCTTCTCTGAAAGTAATAAAATTACATTGTGTTTTGGCAGAGAATGCAAACTTTTTGTAAAAAACACTACTACATCCAGCAAATGATTGACCCCCATTATAATTCAGTTTAAACTTTTTTACTTTATTAATTTCTGAAAACGGAAATCTAGTTGTGGTCTCCTCAAACATTGACAGGAATTAACCCCATGGTCCACCATTTTCACGAAAAGTACAATAAAAGTGAGTAAGTCCAGTTTTGCTCTGATTTCATGTTCTCGTCGCTCTTTTGCAGGTGTCCTCGTCGAGTTCAGAGCAGTCTTTTGCTGAAGCCTACGATGAACCCTTAGACTTCACCAAACCAGACCTGAACAAAATCAAAAAGGAAACACCAGATGTCACCGTGTCGGACAGCGCCCCAGGTTCAGTGGTTTAACTTTAAATGTTTATAAAAGCTGTACACGCCCTTGTGACCAATCACAGTCTGCTTTAGTCCTGATTTAGATCTCGTTTAGTCCTGGTTTAGACCAGGGCCATCTACTACAAATGTCCCAACCCATCTCTCTCCTTCCCAGCTGGACAAACCCTAACAATCCCGGTCTGGATCAGTGGGATCCCGAAGCGGGTTATCAGCTCTAGAGTTAACCCTGGTTTCTCTGGAGTCTGTGGATTCAGCACTAAACGTCCAATCACAGGCTAAACTCCTGAAAAAGCGGAGAGTCACAAAGAGCTAAAGACTAACCCCCACTAACCGGATGCAGTGTAATTTGGGGGTTACAACAACAGAAGTATGGAGTCTGTTCTAAATGCTGCATTAAAATAAATATTTGAATCCATTAATTCAACATAACTGACGATAAAACCCAATGTAAGCACAATGTCCTTCAGGTGTTTAAACCTCTAAAGCCCTATTCACATGGGATTAGACTTACCTGGGGACATCTACTAATTTGTAATAATTGCAGACATTGTCTGTGATTGTAATGTCCGTAATTTGTGAATTAAAATTTCCCAGCGTATTACCCACCATATTTTGTCAAACGTAGGAATCATGTGATCAAACACGATTCCTGATGATGATTATGAACATAATAGTCTTGTGCAAAACGTCTGATTCTGTTTGTTTTTACCCACATCTCTTGGTAATTGAGTGGATTTTTGGACCAAAGAAGTTATCGGTTGGGTTTATAAGAGACACAGATGATGATTTATGTTTTGTATTGCTCTATTTTTATTACTATAGCCGTTTGGCTAAGCTATACGCACTTTGCCGGTCTGGCATATTTTTCCTGATAGCGCCCCCTACAGCTTCGGTGCAATGTTAAAAAACACTGTCGTCGCCCTGCTCTCCTCTCTTCAAAGGGTTTCTCTGATTTAGCTTTTTTTTTACGCCGGCTCCGATGAAGTTCGGAGACTGGGACGAGTGTTTATGTTTAGTGTCGTTTGTTTTTTGTGAGACCACAAGACTTTTTGAATCCATTGTATGGCGGGTCGCCGCCATATTTTGCAAGGCTGGTTTTTCCACTAAGAGGCGGCAGAGGGGTTTGGGACAGACCCCATTCACTGCAAAATGAGCCATTAACCCATCACAATGACTCTGAAGCTGTTATTTTAATGGCTAAGAGTCAGTG
The DNA here is from genome assembly GCA_024416835.2 of Perccottus glenii. Classification (NCBI taxonomy): domain Eukaryota; kingdom Metazoa; phylum Chordata; class Actinopteri; order Gobiiformes; family Odontobutidae; genus Perccottus; species Perccottus glenii. The sequence continues at coordinate 30,370,269 of CM044554.2, forward strand.
CACTGGTTGATAATTGGGACATGTTCAGAATTAATACTTGCACAACCGTAAACGTCGAGCCCTGCACTAATTGTGATTTAATTGTGGTTTATGTTTTTGTCTGTTTTGTTTGTTTTGCAGTGATCCAGAGCTCGGGGGAGGAGCACATGCTCAGCGTTGAGCAGCTGCCGTTTGTTTGTCAGACGATTGAAGTGATCACAGAGAACGAGGAGCAGACCGTCAGCTCCTCTCACTCCTACCCTCTCCAGATCTCACCTGTGTCCTCCTGCTACGGTCAGACCTCACACACATTTACCACAGGTGTATGTAGAGCATCAGTCACAAACCTGTTCATGAAACCTCAGACTGAACCAGTTTCTCAGGTCGAGCTGCTTGTATCATTCCTCTTCTCTCACACTAGCTGTATATTTCCACTTGCTCCGACAGCAACAGAAACTAGTGCAACTGGAACAAGGCTTCACAGAAAGCGTTTACAAGTAAATGGACAAGATTCACACATCAATCACTTTTTTTTAAATGACTTTCTACCTTTTCTCAAGAGATATAATCAATTCATTCTTGACTGTCATGTATTTTTTAGCTCATCAAGGGAGGAAGGAATGTACCACATAGTACTTTTTTGCAAGTTAATAATACACAATAGTTTCAGTCAAGGCTAAGGACTTTATTTTTGTTTTTGAATAGCCTCAGAAAAAATAAAGGATTTGTGAAACTAGAACCACCAGTATTTCCTTTTTGGTTTTAGTTTTTTTTTCTGGTTGTAGCTGACGATCTGCGTTTGTTTTACTGCAGGACCCACACATTTCTCTAAGATTATTATCATGTTTCAGTCAGCTGAGGAATTGTCTTTTATGTGAGGAATAGTTGACTAATAGTTGACCTCCTGTCTGCTGCTTACATCAAAGAGGGCACATGATTCACGAGGCTTGTCTCAGTGACACAAGTAGATTCATATAAACTAGTTTCTGGGAAAGGAAACGTGCGTGTGGTGGTGCTACGTTAGATTACTGTAAGAATGGTCTGAATGGTGTTGCTTCATAAATAAGAGGGTTCTTGTCAAACGGTTGCTGTATCAAGTGAAGGTTTTGAGTCACTGTGAGTACAGTGAGCATCTCTCCTCCACCCGACTCCCAACTGTTGCCAAATGACCTTAAAGTGACCTCTTAGGTTGCATTCTCACCTGCCCTGTTTAGTCAGCTTTAATTGAACTCCAGTTTCTTTGTTTGTGGAACTGTGCAATCGAACTCTAGTGCTGTTCAAATGAGGTGAGACACAGAGTGGACTAAATGGTGAACCAAAGACAGGAAGTGGACCACGGCGCTACGTACTGGGGGTAAACGCAACCAAAACAAACGCTTGTGTGGAGAGTCGAGAGAATGAGCTTGTTTAGGGACGTCGAGTAAGGAGAAGGTGCTGAGAGAAATATAGTCAGACAAAAATCTATCACAGTTGCCTGACACAAACTGGTTTGTACAGAAGAGCTTACAATTATAAAAGGCTTATATTGTGATTAATTAAGTTTATCAGTAAATATAAAAATAGTCACAGCCACAGCTCATTCACTCAAAAAAAAAAAAACAATGTCCATGCCGGTCCGCTGTTCTCACTGAGCACATTATTATAAAGTTTATTCTTCATATTCTTGCCTAAGACAAAACAAAAAAGCTGTTCCATGTTTTATTTTTGTGGCAGAAAAGAAAGATGTTCCATGTGTTGTTTTCTACTTCAGTAATTATTGCTTCAGCACCACCACAGGCCACGGGGGGTGGGAGGGGTGGGGGGCTGTGTGCAGTGTGAAAGTGAACCAGACCGGACCCTACCGGAATATTCAGTGTGAAAACAACCTTAGACGTTTCTCTGTTCTGTCTGACCTCCTCTAAAGCAGGTGTAAAGGCAGAGGGTATCATTAAATCTCTCTCAGACACAAGTGCAATGGCAGTGCTAAGACTGATAAATGAATAGAATGAATGTAGGATTGATTGATGTGTTCGATCAGTAAACACAACGCTTATTGCACAAAAGAAAACTCCCAGAACTTAATTTAAAGCCCGTCCCGACTCGAAAGGGTTGAAAAAAATCTGCTGCTGTTGCTTAAATTCTTTCCTCGCTGTCTCTTTTTGACGGAAACTTTGTTTTGATTTCAAAAACGTCAGTGTGTTTTCCCTCGAGTCTTGTGCAAACCACTAAACTTGCTTCACACTTTTCACTTTTGTATTTATTAACCGTTTACTGCTGTGTTTGTTTCAGGCAGCGACACAGACAGCGACACCGAAGACAAGGAAGTGAGTATGTTTTATTATTAACAGCACTGATCTCCAAATAAACATGTTTGTACCTGTCGTGACCTCGCAGCAGAAACAGGGAGTGTGTTTTTTTTTTTTCTTTTTGTGTTGCTTCCTGAAACAACGCAGCAGAGCTCTGAGAAAAGGGAGGGCTCTGTCGGGAAATGTCTGTCAAATATTAAACTTTCAGATCTCAGAGCCTGGCGTTTGTAGAACATTGTAAACACGGATATTACTTACTAAAAGAAGGAAGAGAGAAGCAGTACAACTCAACAAATCAATATTTTGTTACATATTCAGTAGATATAATGCATCTGATAAAGTGTAATAATGATATTTTGCCAAATCCCTCATTATTTAAACATATGTGAGTAGTTTAAGAAAGTGTTTTGTCACATGCTTTGGCTGATTTCAGCAGTTGAATTAGCACAGGTTTTAGTTGGATTAGCACAGGTTTTAGTTGGATTAGCACAGGTTTTAGTTGGATTAGCACAGGTTGTAGTTGGATTAGCACGGGTTGTAGTTGGATTAGCACGGGTTGTAGTTGGATTAGCACGGGTTGTAGTTGGATTAGAACGGGTTGTAGTTGGATTAGAACGGGTTGTAGTTGGATTTGCACGGGTTTTAGTTGGATTTGCACAGGTTGTAGTTGGATTTGCACAGGTTTTAGTTGGATTTGCACAGGTTTTAGTTGGATTAGCACAGGTTGTAATTGGATTAGCACAGATTGTAATTGGATTAGCACAGGTTGTAATTGGATTAGCACAGATTGTAATTGGATTAGCACAGGTTGTAATTGGATTAGCACAGGTTGTAATTGGATTAGCACAGGTTTTAGTTGAATTTGCACAGGTTTTAGTTGGATTTGCGCGGGTTTTAGTTGAATTTGCACAGGTTTTAATTTGTCCTATAAATGTTTAGAAAGATAAAGCTCTGATGCACATGTTTTTCTGACTTTGTTGTGTTCCTGTTTAACCCGTAAAAAATATTTGTTCTTATTTTTTATTTACATTTAACTCAAAAAGTCCAGGTTTAACTCTTGCTTTTAGTTTAATTCTCTCCCATTTCATAAAAAATAAAAGACTCAAGTCCAGTTAGACATCTTGATCAAGCTGTGACTGTAAATGTAATCTGTGGAGTTTTTAAATTTACAACTCTGTTCCAGTGCAGCATTTTGTAAACATGTTCAAATATTTGTCTGGCCTGATGTTCTGTTGAGTCCCCTCTGTTTACAGCCAACTGGTGTCGTCATGAACTGGGCCAGAAATCACAGGACCTTAAAAAACTGGAATAATGTTGACACTTTTCCTTTAAACCAGGTGCAGCATTGTTTGGCAGAAAAAAAAGCCCATATTCCTTCCACTTCCTTGTCTTGTCACTTCAAGCACAATATTCAAGTCCTGTGCTGTTTATTAGTGTATAGACTAAAACAGGCGGTGACAGAAGTGCCAGGCTTTTCTCTTCCTTTTAACGAGGAGCGCAATAAAGCCAGTAAATAAAACATTGGTCAATGTCAAAAAACTGACAAAGAAATAAGGAAGATGCAGGAAACAGAAGGATACATTAGCAAAGAAATGTATGATTTAGCACAAAAGCTATAACCTAAGCTAATAAATGAATCTTGTTTTTCCTCTCGTCTCCAGGCTGTGGGCGCGCTGTGGAGGCAGGACTACGCCCCGTCTGTCCTCAGGGTTTCCTCCTGTTCCCTCCCGAGCATGGCCACCTTCGTCAACACCAACAAACCCAACTTCAAAGTGACCAGCACCCGAGACCCGGCGCCACTCATCAGCTACCACACCGACGGCTGGACGCCCCCCTCCTCCCAAAACTCCAGCCACACTCACGAAATGAGAGCCAGCGTCATCATGAAAACCTCGGACATCACCTCCTCTTGACCCGAGAACAACTGCTCACAAACACATAGGAATCAAACAAACCCGAGGAGAAACTGTTTTAATCAGAGACGTCATCGACTGATGTGAACAAAATGCACAGCTCAAAGTTTAATCTGGTGAGACTTTGTGATCGGTCATGTGTCATGGTAGATAGTTTCAACAATAATGTATCTCCACTTGCTGTTGGGGTAAATCTGTGCAGCCGCCATATTGAGAAGGTCAGAAGAGGGAGGTAGTCAAACACAATAGATATCAGATAGCATCAGTGTAATTTATAAACTCGGAGGTTATTAATGTCAGCACTGAGAGAGACTTAAGAGCTGGCATCCTCTTGTACTAAACTGATGAGGTCTTATCAAACAACTAGTTGACTAGTTTTTCCTTGGACCTTCCTCAAAGGACAATGACTGAGGTAGAGATGGGGCACATCAGGAAAACACACTATATACAACAAATAATGAGATGGCCATATGACCTGCAGGATTTAAATATAGACAGATCTGCAGCTCTGAACCTTCACTGGGCAAAGTGTGCCCTTTAGCTGTATTAAATACACCTCTGTTTCCCAAATATACCACACACGCAGAGCGCCACTAGCCCTTTTTGACTATTCCAACATGGCAGCTGCATAGACTCAGGTAAATAGGCCGAACATGGAAACCACTGCTTGGAGAGTGTTTCTCAGTCGCCAGGATTCTTTCTTCCAGTCCAGACTAACTCCACACAAACATCTAACTAAAACCTGCTTAGATCCAACTAAACAATGTTTTAATCCACCTAAAACCTGCTTAGATCCAACTAAACAATGTTTTAATCCACCTAAAACCTGCTCAGATCCAACTAAACAATGTTTAAATCCACCTAAAACCTGCTCAGATCCAACTAAACAATGTTTAAATCCACCTAAAACCTGCTCAGATCCAACTAAACAATGTTTAAATCCAACTAAAACCTGCTCAGATCCAACTAAACAATGTTTAAATCCAACTAAAACCTGCTCAGATCCAACTAAACAATGTTTAAATCCAACTAAAACCTGCTCAGATCCAACTAAACAATGTTTAAATCCAACTAAAACCTGCTCAGATCCAACTAAACAATGTTTAAATCCAACTAAAACCCGCTCAGATCCAACTAAACAATGTTTAAATCCAACTAAAACCTGTTCAGATCCAACTAAACAATGTTTAAATCCAACTAAAACCTGCTCAGATCCAACTAAACAATGTTTAAATCCAACTAAAACCTGCTCAGATCCAACTAAACAATGTTTAAATCCAACTAAAACCTGCTCAGATCCAACTAAACAATGTTTAAATCCAACTAAAACCTGCTCAGATCCAACTAAACAATGTTTAAATCCAACTAAAACCTGCTCAGATCCAACTAAACAATGTTTAAATCCAACTAAAACCCGCTCAGATCCAACTAAACAATGTTTAAATCCAACTAAAACCCGCTCAGATCCAACTTAAACCTGTTCAAATGAATATAACAGATGTACTGCCCTAGACTTGCTGTGAAGGATTTACAGATGCATCCTGGGTATTTTTGCCACACAAAGACTCAGTTCTTGGAGAAGCTGTAACAGGTTTCAGCAGCAGGTGATGATATAGATTCCTCTAAAAGAGACTTCGCAGAAAGGATCCTGGCGATTGAGAAACGGCCTTTAGCTAGAGATGTTTTTTTTGCTGCATTTTAACTGACACTTGGTTTCTGGGAACTATTTAACAAGGAACAAAACCCCAAATCAGAGGTTCTTTTCATTTATTACCATGAACTCTCTTCACTGCACCTGTTACCTGACACTCTGGACAGACTTTAACCACCCAACACTGCCTTTTATCTGCTTCTGTCAAACTGACCAGGATCTAAACCACTGCACTTACTGCTCGAATCATTACCTACATTTAGTAATACGTGCTTTTGAAAGGCCTTCTGGTGTTAATATTGTACATAGCTGATCATGTGTAAGAGACTCTGCTACTGCTTCTGCACCTTATGAGCCACACTGCTGTGTTTTAAAGAAACAAAAACTATGTGGAAGAGGTTTGTGTGAGGAGGAGGAGGAGGAGAAAGAGGAGGTGAAAAAAAGTGCCTTGGAAAAAGAGCGTCTGGTTTTAAACTGTGCTATAGTCGGCTGCTGGTTTACGCTGGTCATTTAGGATTAACGTTGGATTAGTTTTGGGTCATAGACCGTAAACAACTGAAACCTGTTCAAGACCAACTAAAACCTGTTCAAATCCAACTTAAACCTGTTCAAGACCAACTAAAACCTGTTCAAATCCAACTTAAACCTGTTCAAGACCAACTAAAACCTGTTCAAATCCAACGTAAACCTGTTCAAGACCAACTAAAACCTGTTCAAATCCAACTTAAACCTGTTCAAGACCAACTAAAACCTGTTCAAATCCAACTAAATTTGTTAAAATCCTACAGACAGCTGTTCAAGACCAACTAAAACCTGTTCAAATCCAACCAAACTTGTACAAATCCAACTAAACTTGTTCAAATCCAACTAAAACCTGTTCAAGACCAACTAAAACCTGTTCAAATCCAACTTAAACCTGTTCAAGACCAACTAAAACCTGTTCAAATCCAACTTAAACCTGTTCAAGACCAACTAAAACCTGTTCAAATCCAACTAAACTTGTTAAAATCCTACAGACAGCTGTTCAAGACCAATTAAAACCTGTTCAAATCCAACTAAAACATGTTCAAGACCAACTAAAACCTGTTCAAATCCAACCAAACTTGTACAAATCCAACTAAACTTGTTCAAATCCAACTAAAACCTGTTGAAGACCAACTAAAACCTGTCCAAATCCAACTGAAACCTGTTCAAGACCAATGAAAACCGGTTTAAATCAAACTAAATTGATTTTTAATCCAAAACTAATGCTTTTTAACTAGCAATAATCTGATTTTTTTTATAAGAAATATTTTTTTATTTTTTATTGTTAAAGCCAAAAACATTAAAAGGTAAGCAGCTAGCCAACCATAGCACAGCCCTGATTCCCAGGCGTCCTCGCTGCCGTTAGCTTCACTGGGAACATATCTGAAAGTTCCCTGAAGGAAAAACTGGTCAAACTCGAAGGGACTTTTACACTGGATGCACATTTTTTGTATAAAGCTTTAGGAGCTTTGTAACTTAAAGCAATCAGGGGAGAGGTGTTTCTTTACCAAATATTTCCTCTGTGCCTTCTTCAAACATCCTTCTGTGGACAAAGACTGCTTAAAAAACAAGTTATATTTAAAGGAGAAGCAAGTGATATATTTGTGAGAAAGTATTGGATATAAGCTGTGGAGTCAGTCCTTCTGCTTTACAAACACTCCTGTCCTGTTTTTATCCAGTGGTCAGAGTTAAAAGTAAATCTGACCCAAATTCAGCTCAGAAGCTTTAAAGGAGCCATATTTGACTCTACAGCAGCCATATGGACGTTTTGTTTTAGCTCAGTAGGTTAGGTTTGAGGTTCCCACTCTTCATCAACGCTTTATTTAAATCACTTTCTTCTCCTTTAACCCAAGTCCCAAGTTTCTTTTGCAATACGATAAAATACATTGTAAAAGCACTTGTATTTCCAGTTTGTTGCCTCCGTTGGATAAAATATTAATTTAATGTACCCAGCCATTAAATCAACTCCTATTTATTTATCAGCATTTAAACAAAAACCCTGCGTAGTCCATTTGTCCACAGACTTTTTTTCCTTCTTACATCAGTGACACCTCTTCTGTTAAATTAATAAAAAAAAAAAAAAAGGTGTTCTGTACAAAATGTAATCATCTGGGTTTGGGCCAAAGTAACTCAAACTGAATCTGTTGTATGTTTGTAATTTTAAAAGTAAATTTAAAGAGATTATAATAATGTAATAAAGGTTTTAAAGAGATTTTGAAAAAAAAAAAAGCTGAAGTGCACTTAACTTTTGCTTCATTAAAGGGACGTCTATTGTTTTCTTGATGAAATGGTGTCATATTTGATTTTTTTTAGTTTTGGGAAATATTTCAAAAGGTTCATCTCAATGACTTTCTACAGCTTTAATTGTGGAAGGATGTTGCTGCCAGGTTAGTTAAACAAGAGTCTGATTGTCAGACTAATTTTGATCAACATTATTATGAAATGTTTTTTCTTCCTATAAATTTAAAATAAGTTGAAAGTCTTTAGTTCTATAATTAGTCCTTCTTCCTAAAAGAATAAATCTATGGTGTGACCTTGGCTACAGCCAGACCTTTACAATCAACACACATCTGCGTTTTCTTTAAACTATCTTTAATATATCATTTGGGTCAATGTTTATAGCAGAGGTAAAGGTCAGAGTTCATGTTTACAGCCTTTATCTGCTGCTGAGATAAAACCAGGGCTCAATAGGACACATTGTTTTGTTTAGTCCGAGTTAGCCTCGTGTTAGTTCCTGGGATTTGTTCAGGTTTAGACCCAGTTTATTTTGGCACGGTTCAGGCTCTGGTTTAGTCGGGATTAAGTCCTAGGTTTTGTTCTGAAGTGGTCCTAAACTTTAACCTAAATTTAGTCCTAGCTTTAAGTCCCCTTTAGTCCTGGCTAAGCCCTGATTTAGTCCTAGTTTAAAATTTAATTCAGTCCTAAAATAGTTCCTGGTTTAATCCTAGTTTAGTTCGGCTTTCCCCATTATTTAGTCACAATATAACTCAAAGTTTAGTCCTGGTCTAGCTCTAGTTAATCCTGCTCTTAGTTCTGTTTTTTTAGCCATGGTTTAGTCCCAGACTGAATCCTCTGAATATGCAGTGCTGTCAGGTTTAATTCTTGTTAAAACTCAGTCTTGTCCTGGTTTGATTTCGTCTCATAGAAGATTATCTGGGCTCAGTGGCTCAGTAGTAGAGCGGTTCGATTCCCGCTCTCCCCACACTTCACACTTAACCCACCTTGCCTCCAGTGGTGTTCCAGAGCCACATGTAGGTCGCTTTGGAGAAAAGCCTCTGCTAAATGATTAAATGTAAAACTTGGCCTGTTTCACTTCCTGGTTCTTCTCTTTCCTTCCTGTCTGTTTCCATGTTGCTGTGGCAACAGTGACCCCCACACACACTTTTAACCAGAGGATTATCATGTTTAGTCCTGGTTAAAACCGGGTTTAGTCCTGGTTAAAACCAGGTTTAGTCCTGGTTAAAACCGGGTTTAGTCCTGGTTAAAACTATATTTAGTCCTTTTAAATCCCTGTGAAATCTTTGTAATTAGGTGAAATGAAAATGTATTGAATTGTAATTATATCCTTTTAATAGAGGTTTGCAGTGACTCTAATCTGTCTGAAGAAGTTGTGTATGTCTGGGCTCTGGCTCCTCTCCGCCCTCTAGTGTTCAAAAGTAAACGTGGCACGTTTATCAGAAACTAGGACTTGGTAAGTCACAGCAGGTCATGACTGAGACCACACTGCATTGAGACAAAGAGGACTTTATTTTATTTTGTACTGTTCAGGGTCACCAAAGTTCTCCTTCTGCTTAGATCTGGGTTTTTTCTGGTTTAGTCTTCTTTAAAAAGACGTGCAGCCTGGAGAAAGCCAGTGTACCACAGTTTAAGAAATATCGATCTATTCTGAACCAAATCAGAAGATGTTTTTTTTTTGACCACCTGTGACCAGCAGATGGAGCCACAAGCTTGTTTATGACTAAAATAGTCACTCATCTTTTCTTTTACTTGAAAATCATTAAAGGGAATCAGTGAAGTGTTAAACTACAACAACTAAAGAAACACACAGACCAAATAATGAACCCCATGAATTTATTACCTTTTTTTCTAATGTGGAACACAAACCCAGTGGGTAAACTAAAAACTGTGTTTACTTTATCATACACATACATTAATTTACAAACCCGAATCTAAAAAAGTTGGGACACTTCACTATTTTATTCAAAATACAACATAGATAATGTCATGCCAGATATTGGCTCGTTTTGGATCGAGAGCTACACAATCCCAAAAAGTTGGGACAGGTAGCACTCGCTGCAGTTTTAGATCTGTGTATGTTTTCTGCATTAATGCAACCTACCGTTCCCTCCTTCCTTCACTCGTGAACAAGACCTTAAGATATTTGAACTTTCCACTTGAGCACTTCCACAGTAGCTCTCCACCAACCTGGAGGGGATGAGCCACCCTTTTCCGGTTGAGAACCATGGCCTCGGACTTGGAGGTGCTGATATTCTCCTCCAAGCCGCTTCAGACTTGGCTACAAACCCAGTGCAAGTCCCAGTGCACGCTAAAGGTCCTGACTTTTGGAAACATTTCTGACAGATTCTCAACACAACATTAAGATGACATTAAAACACATTATTCATTTTTTGAATCTAAATAATAATTATTATAATTTTTATTGAACATTTATTTATCCAGGACAGAGATTACAAATCTCTTTTGCATAAGAGTCCTGGGGCGAGTATTTCAAAAAGATCACACAGGATTAAATCCTCCTGGATTGGATTAAATCCTGATCTGATCCTCAAAACAAGTATTTCAAAGCAAATCTGATCCTGAAGATTCAGAATCAGATTTGGAAATCCAGTGAAGACAAGACATTTACTTTGGAGCCGCCTCCAAGGGCCAAACAGACTTCACTAGACAACATCCCCTGTCCTTAGACCCTCCATCATGGTCTGAGGAAAAACTCCCAAAAAAACCCAGCCAGGAAAAAAGAGAAACTCAAGGGAGAACCACAGAAGGAGGGATCCACTCCCAGGACGAACAGGCCGTGCAGTGGATGTGTCCAGGGCAGTTGAAAACAACAGAAATACACAAAATATATCAACAGTCTAGTGCTTGATCCAGATTAAAAACTGTTGTAGAGTATTTCAAAACTTCAGTGTGGAATCTGGATTAGTTTGATCCCAGCTCAAAGATGGATTTCAGGGAGATTAAAGGTATTTAAATCTTATTTCTATCACCCAAATTGTTCATTACAGCCAAAAACATAAAAGTAAGGTACATTTTAATTCACAAATAAATATATATTTTTTTTTTTTACAGCTGAGACAAAACAAAAGAATGCCAGTAATATTTGTATTATGATTCTTTATTGCTCAAATAAACAGCCAGAAGAAACCTACACAGACACAGAACACATGCAAACTCACAGATAGGCTTGGCTTGAGGAAGGACTGCTAACAACTCTGCCACCAGTTGTAGTTTCAAGGTTTATTTAGAGGTTATTCATCTCCAGAACAGAATGATGAAAAGGTTTAAACAATTGCCCTTTTTCTAGTTTTAAACCCATTTACATTTTGTCATTTAGCAGACGCTTTTCTCCGAAGCAACTTACGTTGAGGTTCCATTCCCCAGTGTTTCAGCTGGAACACCACTGGAGGCAAGGTGGGTTAAGTGTCTTGCCCAAGGACACAACGACAGTATGAACTGTGGGGAGAGCAGGAATCGAACCACCTACCTTCCGGTTGAAGGACGACCACTCTACCACTGAGCCACTGCGCCCCACAAGTTTCAAGTCTTTGTTTATTAATCTGATTAGAATAAACCAGTCTGAAAGTATTTTCCCTGAGGAGGAGAGCTTTTCCTTTAGATTCCAGACTGGTGTTTGGCTAACAACAGTCGGTGACTTGAACAAAGAGTAAAGACCGTTAGTGTTTAGATTTCTGAAGTGTGTCCGTGCATCGTCGTGGAGAGCTGTAGATTAGCACTAGTTCTCAGTGTATTCTCCCGGCTGAGCATGAACTGAGCTGAGAAGATACACTCATCGATTAGTGCTAAGTCCACAGCTTTCCACAACAACCACACTCCGCCAAACCTCAGAAACCTCACACTTTAACTGCCTGTACTCTTCGTTTAAACCTTAGGCTGTTTCTGGCCCCGACACCTTGACGTCAACTTAAAGCAACATTACCTACCTTATATTTTAAACTTCAACTATAGCTTCAAAGTGAAACTATAATTATGCAGTGTTGCTTTAAGCCTAAAATCATAAGAACTCAGCCTATGGACCCTTTCCTAATGGCCTTCAGGAATCTTCGTCCGTCTTCCTGTCAGACTTTTTGGTGGCTTTCCTTCCCTTCCTGTCATCCTTGTTTTCTAGACGGTCTTTGGGAGACTTCTCCAATTCTGGTAATTCCTCCTTTAAACGGTTGTTTCTTCTTGTTTTAGCCTCTTCTAATCTTTTCTCAGTCAAAGTGTTAAGGACTTTAAGTCTTTCCACATCTTTTGACGTCACTTTATAGACAATCTTCTTCCTGTAATGTGACGGTTCCACTTTGAGCTCTTCTTTCTCATTTCCTTCCAGAACTTTCTGAACTTCAGCCACTTTCATGTCAGGTCTTCCTTCTTTGATTTTAAATATGTTCGTCATAGTTTTTCTGATTTTTCTCAGAAAACCCATACTGTCTTTGTCTACTACTGTCTCTGCAGCTGCCATATTCTCTAGATTGAGATTGTTGTCTACATCTTTCTGCTGCTCCACGAATGTCTTTGGCCCAATCAGATCTTCCTGCTGTGACTTTTTTTCAGCCTGACCACAAACAATGTTATTGGCTCCCTCTATCGAATCGTTCTGAGCTTGAATGTCCAAGCTCATACTTTTACTGATGAGACTATTCTGGACTTCAATAATATCCTCAAGTTCACTCACGGGTTGTTCCTGATGAGTTCGTCTCTCAGCCTGAACGAGCAGGTCGTCCTGGACTCCCTGCATCTGAAACTGGTTAATGTCACCTTCTTTGCTCCAAGACTTTTTGAACTGATCTATTAACTCATTTTGGTTCCTGTTCACAACCTCCAGTTCCCTCAGACTGTTCTCCACCTGCTGTAGTTTCAGAGTCTGGTTTTGAACAGTGCTCTCCAGTTCACGCTGAGTATTCTGATGTTGATTAAAGGCTCTTATTTTATCTTGGACATCTTTCCTTAGTCTGCACAGATTTTGCTCCTGGTTACCAATGATATTATACTGGCCTTCAATAATACCCACCAGTCTACTCATGTGCTGTTCCTGTTGAGCAATTTTTTCAGCATTAACATCCAAATCATTCCTAGCAGCTTGCATCAGTCTGTACAATTCTTTTAAAAATGTCACGTTTCGAGACTGAACCCTATCTACTTGGCTCCAAGACCTTTTGAGCTGATCTATTACCTCGTTTTGGTTCCTGTTCACGATCTCCAGTTCACGCAGCTTCTCTTCGTGCTGCATTTTCGTTTCGGTGAGTTCTTTCTCGAGACGAATGACGACCCTTGTCAGAGTGTTCACCGTCTCTACCAGCTCATCTTGACCTCTGTCTTCTTCATTTTCATGGTCATCTCTCGAAAAGGAAAAACTCATTGTCTCTTGAGCCTGTGTCCGACTGCGTTCGTAGTCGTCCAGTGCCCAGAACAGATCGGGGGGGCTACCATTGCTGGTAGCATCACTTACCTCAGTAATAGGTGTGACAGTGAAGTCACCCTTTTGTAAGTTGCCTCTACCATTAATAACATATCTCGTTGTCCTAGCCCTTCCTGTCATCTTCCTTATTCTACTCTATCTGTCCTTATTTGAAGTCTCTTCTTCACTGATAAGTGCTTCTCCTGTAACTGTAAACAGCTGCTGTCTCTGTGTGTCGCTGTCTGTTTCAAAGTTTAAACTAAGATCTGTCTAAACCTGTTCTGACTAAAAATCTGAAGCAGCTCTGATGACATCACAAAGCCGCGGAACTCTGTTGCCATGGTGAAGTGGCATTTAGACTCCACCCACTCATGGAATCCCTGATCTCCATGGAGACGGTGCATTCCATTGCTATCATTGACTTAGTGCTGGAGACTGTTTGTTCTGGTGTCGTGTGTTTAAAGTGTTGAGTTTAAAGTGGTTCTTTGCCCAATACACAAAGCTTTCCACCACCTCCTCATTGTCACATGTTATTCAAGTGAAAATAAAAGAATTGTGTGAGAATTTTTGCAGATGGCATGCAGAGTTATAGACAAAGTCAGAAGTGTAGATAGTGAAGAGAAGTGGAGACAGTACTGTTCCTTGAGGGGCGCCTGTATTAACCATCATTATCAGACTGTGCAGATTGGATTTAATGCTTTAATGCCTTCAAAAACTTGTTTCAACCACTCAATGTAATATGTTTGCTTTGTTTTTCAGTAACAAGCTCCAAGACATAAATCATGCAATAAACTTCACAGGAACAGCAACACTGCAGCTAACCAGGAGCCACTAATTATTTGTAAATTTTGACATTTTTTTACAGCACAATTAAAAAAAAGACTTTTGGGTTTGGTCGACAGTTTAAACCACATGACCTCTGGGTGTGATCAAAACTTTTCTAAAATCTCAAATATATTTTTGGGTCTAGAGTGGTCGTCCTTCAACTTGAAGGTTGGTAGTTCGATTCCCGCTCTCCCCACAGTTCATACTGTCGTTGTGTCCTTGGGCAAGACACTTGCCTCCAGTGGTGTTCAGCTGTAACACTGGTGAATGGAACCTTAATGTAAGTCGCTTTGGATAAAAGTGTCAACTAAAAAAAATGTTTTAAATGTAAATGTAACACTGTTGAATGAAAGCTTAATGGAAGTTACTTTGGATAAAAGCGACTAAATGACTAAATGTAAATGTAAGTCTTAACTAGGACTATACCTGGACTAAACCAAGTATAAACCAGGACAAATCCAGGTCTAATCCAGGTCTAAACCAGGACTAAACCAGGACTTAACCAGGCCCAAACAGGTCTATACCAGGAGTAAACCTGGCCTAGGTCTAAACCAGATTTCAACAGATAATAAAATCCACAATAACAGATAAAGGCCACCAGGGGGCAGTATCGTCAAAGGAAACAATTCACTTTTTTTTTTTTACAGTTTTACTTTAATGACAGAGGAATACAACAGCGACAACAATAAGACATGGAGTGAACACGTTTCCTGAGGCTCACACAGCAGGCATTGGTCTCACGAAGGGGATTGTGTGAATACATACTGGACCAACGAGCTCATGACAGCTGTTGTAAACCTGTAAATACATCTGTAAAAGTCATGTTGTTTTAACTCTGTCAACTGGAAATTATTGATTGATTATAATTCCAATTGAACTGAAATGTTTTGTTTTCAAAGTACCTCAAAAAGTCATTGTGTTAAAATTAGGGGTGGTTAATCTGTCTGATTTCCCGATTCGATTCGACTACGATTATTAAAGTCCTGATTCGATTACAGTCGATTTTCAATTATTAATGATTCTCGATTAGCGATTATTGATTTTCCATTTACAACGGTAAACGAAAATACACTACAAAATGATTGCAGTATTAAAAAAAAGTCAGCTCCTGAATTACTCTTTTATTGAGTAACAACAACTCAAAGCACTTTCTGTGTTGTGTAGTTATAACTTCAGAATTATTTAATAATTCAGAATTTATTTAATAACAAATTCCACCAGCTTGGCTGTGTGGTCATTAAATTAAAATAAAAAAAATTTGTATGTAGCTTATGTTCTGTAGAACACAGAAATGAATACATCACATTGTGTTGTGACTCAAGTTGAACTAAAAAATAACAAAGAAATGAAAGGCTTATTTCCTTTAGGAAGTAGATCAGAACCAACATACTGTAGAAATTTGACAATTTTCTTCTAGAAAGACAAAGTTTTCAGGTGGAGGAAGACTGCAGGTTGCAGTCGAAACATGTCAAGATAAAGAAAAAGTTTTTTCTCCACCTGAACACCTTGTCTTTCTAGAAGAAAATTGTCCAATTTAATCATTAAGAAGACAAAATGAACATTTTTGAATAACTTACTGTAGCTTCAGCGTATTTACTGTACTGTAGAACACAGTGACAAAATGCAACACACTAACCTGTGAGCAATCAAGTTGTACTAAACATTCATAGCTCTGGAATGACCAAATTGTTATGGAGGAAGACCAGCTGGTCCACATGTTGTGGAGTGTGCTCCGTTGTGCTGACACAATGTCTCCCGCAGTGGAGAACACTCTCTCTGCAGCAACGTCGTCTTTAACCCACCTTGCCTCCTCTGGATGAAAGCGGGAAATGTGGGCCCTCAAGTTGCTCGTATTGCCGCAGTACTTCAGTTTAGTGTGGCAATGTTGACAGACGGTATGCCTTTTATCAACATGTTTAGAGCCAAAATGAATCCACACGCTTGCTTTGAGCCCAGATGGAGCTGGGTGGATCGGTTGGTTGCTCGTTCCTGGTTCTTCCATTTTACACACTTGCTCTGGCTGCCGTTACACGCGCTTGCTAACTGGAACTGGGCGCGTTCGTGACATTCAACTCCCGGTATAACATTGTTTACAAAATAAAATAATGCAAAAAATATATTTTTAAAAATAAATAAATAATAAATTTTTTTAAATTTTATAATCGATTCATACTCGTCCATAACATACTTGCGATTAATCAATAATCAATATTTTTCACCACCCCTAGTTAAAATAAGTATCTGAGTTGTGGATGGTTCAGAGGGAGTGGTTTGATTTGAGTCTACTGTGACTCTAATAAAAGGCTAGAGTCAGAGGCTTTTCCTCAAAACAAGCCTGACTTATTTGGTAGTCTGGTTTTGATGTCATTTATGTCCCATAAAAGTCATTCTCTATCACTAAATAAAAACTTCTTCAGCAGTAGCCTATATTTGTGGCAGAGTTTCCGCTAGAAAAAAATGGTGCCGGTCAAAGTGACCGGCAGAGGTTTCATTTTCCGGACATTTTTTTCGTTACCATCAACTACCTCACATCTTAGCCATGGGAACTTGTCACTCCATTCCGAACGATACGCCCTACACTTCGTCTTTTTCTCCGGTGGTGGCGGAGGCTCCGCCGCGGAGCTGTCTGGCTCTGGACATCTGAGGCTTCAGGCGTTCCTGATTCAGTATCCTCCTTCGCGTCTGGCCTCTGAAAAAAACTTTTAAAGCTAGTCTGCCTGGGCCTGGCCATATTTGAAACGTCTCTCAATAGTTCGTGGTTTAGGACTATATTATAGCCGTTAGGCGTGCGCTTTATTTGAAATGCAACATGCGATGTTGTTTAAAAACTTTCAAACGGTCGATTCAGATTGTGTTGGGGGGGGGGCCGGGATTATTAGGCAGTTTTAGTCTGACAATTTGACCGGAGAGATTTAATTTTGTCGGACATTAAATTTTTTTCCCGGCCAATGACCGGTAATTACCGGACAACGGAACCCCTGATTTGTGGATACTTTTTCCAACAGTGCACAGTTTTCTGGAGTTATTTCTGGAGAGTTATAATCAACAGATTTTTTTTAAAACCTTTATTTAACCAGGATAGTCCCACTGAAATTACAAATCTCTGTTTGCAGGGGAGTCCTGCCCCCCCATATGTGTATTGGGGGGAGGAGGCAAAGTTAAAGCGTTAAATCAGACCGTCTGATTTAACGCTTTAAATTAAAATTAAAAGTTTTGATGGTAAATGGAGCCTGAGTGAAATACCGTCTCTCATCTGAACGAGCCCCTGTTTAACAGATTTAATGATCCGCCATGACACTTTGACTCTTGTAAAAATGGCCTACTGTGAACTTTATCCAGCTTTTTGAATCAAAGTAAGGTAATCAGAAGGTGTAAAGTAAATAATAGAAGAGATAAGTTGGTCTAGTGTGGTTTTGTGTTACTTTATTATGGATCATTGACTGCCTTATGAACTCATGTTAAACTTAAAGTAGCATTGTGTAACTTTTAGCAATAAAGAGCGCCCTCAGCTGGACAGAAACAGAAACAAAAAAAGACACGCTGCTAAATGGACAGTTCCGCTTTAAGAAATTACCGGATGGTTTCCTGGAAAAGTATAAAGTAATATTCATGATCACATTAGGACACTTTTTCTCTAAATAAGTTTTACTTTGTAAGTTTCCTTTCCGCTCAGGAGGCTAGGTAGAGTAAAAAGACGTGCTGTCCAGTAAAATGACAGTGAAGAGCAAAAGCACAGTATAACTCGTTGCACTGATGAAAAAAAGGAAAAGAAGCTCCCGAGAGAGTGCAGAGAAGCAGGGCTGGGAGTGTTGCATAGAGGGATATAAAACTTAGTGCACAGAGGATTTTTGGGGCTAATGGCCATGTAAACTTTATATGGGATCTGTTTTTAAACTTGAACTGAAGTTACTGAATCAGTGTTTTTTTGATCATCGCTTCCAATCTGAACAACGTAAATCTATGCACTTTAAGTTACTGTATTTTATAAAGGTTTCTTATTTATTTTACTATAGCTCTGGTGTATGAGTGTGTGACTGGAGAGGTGAGTCTTCTCTCTGTCTGTCCCAGGGGTCCGGGGGTGAAAGGAACAATCATTTTGATTTTAGAGTGTCTATTTTCTGAAAATGCACCCAAATTTCTTGTTTTATTCTTGAAAGATTGTGCTGGTTTTCCTCCGACTCTTGACCTTGAGCTGTTTTCAGACATGTTTAAGCTCAGTCTGTTCCTCCTGGAGCCATGATGTTCACTCTGTCCTGAGCTGATACTGCTCTGTCTCTGCTTCAGGCTCTGCTCTCGTCTCTGCGTTCATCATGAGCCACTTCTTCTCATAAAATCAAACGCTCCACCATGTGTTTACGGCGTAATAAAAGCGACTGAATAACTGAGTTTCATCTCTAAATATTTTCTCAAAGTGGCTCCGGGGGTAGGCTGTGGTTTTATTTACTGCTCTCCAAATGCTGCTCCGTCACATAACGTTTAATTAAATCAGTTTGGTGGTAAACACAAGCTGTGGACGTGTGCCTTTAAACTGTATGTGTTGAAGCTGCTGCGGTCGTCCCGGAGGTAACTACAACAGATGGATAAATGACGCCCAATGGCACTTTTTAAAATCTCAAATAACAATACAGCTTCTCCTCATGAGAGTAGTACTGTGGTTTGTCATTAATACTAATACTTCCCAAAGAATTATACTGTTGCGCTTGGACACCAGCCTTGTCTTTTGAATTGGACTAACCCAGAGCAGAAATGTGTGAGTATGAGTCTGAGCTGGTGACAAATGTCCACTGGAGTGTGAGGCGTCCACAGGAGACACAGTTATAGGTTTGTTATTTGTCCACAGCTCTGTTACAGTCTGGTCCTGTTGTGGAAGATACAAGGGGATATTAAGTCAGACAATAGTTGGGCTGTACAAACGATCAATCAGAACAAAGGAGACGCCACAAACGGTTCTAATTGGACTCAAGAACAATGGAGGTGTATAACTTGTCTTCAAAAATGTGTCAACTTTGGCTGTAACTTTTAAAAGACGATATCAAATGTGTCACATAACGGTGTGCATTTGGCTTGAAATGTGTGGAGTGATCGGACAAGCTGTCAGTGTCCTGTCAGTGTACATGGGAGATCATGAGAAGGTCCATCTGTGTACTCCTGTACTGGTGTGGACTGTGTGTGTGACAGGGACTGTACTCAGAACCTGGACTATGATCAGAACCTGGACTGCTTTCTTTGTTTGGTACCCTTTTTTACCAAAACTGTTTATACTTTTAACTAATGCATTTAAATATATTCTCAAACTCATCTTGATTGTTCTTAGATATGAACCTTTCTCAATGACACAGCGCCCTCAGCTGGACAGAAACAGAAACCCAGGACAAGGACTTATTGCGAGGAGGACTTTACAGCACTCAACAGAAGGAGCAGAGACAGGACACTAGGCTGGACCTTAGCAGACTCATATTTGTACAAAACACACTACCTACAGTCTCTACTTTTAAACAATTGACGACCGTGAATATGGCGCTGCTCTACTGCTTAAAAGTTATGCAGTGCCTTGTTGTTCTTTTAGACCAAATTGTAATAAATGTTGCCCTTCTTGGCGACACAGGTTCTGCTCATACTCCATTTACTAAGAACTTTTTATGGTACTCCAACTTGTAATATTATGGTAAGTAAATAAAAAATAAGGTTTCATATTCAAGTATCTCAAAGCCACCACTGTGTGTGTTACATGGATTCATCACTTCATGCATCATTTCAAATATCCCTAGTGTGTTGTTTAAAAAATCTTGCAAAAGTAACAGGCTGACCTCAACAAACAGGAAGTATTTTGATGCAGTTTCTAAGCTTTTATAAACAAAAACTTTCCAAAGTTGATTTTGTCCCCAGAACAAATGCTGTGTCACGTTTGAACAGCCTTTCATTTCTCCAACATCCAGACGAGAAAATCCCTCTGAAGGTTACTCTCAGGTGTCCTTCTGAGCGACAGACCCCCTCCTCCTGCAGCTGAGCCTCGTCGTCCGTCACCGACACAGGCCTCGACTCAATCAGCAGCGGATTAGACTCGACGAGCCCCGAAAGCGAGCT
Organism: Perccottus glenii; assembly: GCA_024416835.2. NCBI lineage: Eukaryota > Metazoa > Chordata > Actinopteri > Gobiiformes > Odontobutidae > Perccottus > Perccottus glenii. The sequence goes on from CM044554.2 coordinate 30,390,669, forward strand.
GCGTGCTGGGGCCTCTGTCACCACCTGTGTCTCAGTTTAATTAATAAGGTGTGTGTTTTGGGAAAGAACGCAGCGAGACGGAGGAGTCGGGACGTAGTCAGAATTAATGTGTACTTCGGCTAAAAAAATGTCTAAGTATAAAAGTATTTTTGTGGATGTGGAAAGTAAAAAAAACTGAACTGAAAGTGTTTATCCCTGCGTTCTCTGTTTGTTTTCCTTTCTCTCTGTTTCTCTGTTTTATCAGTCAACCTTATTGACTTCAATGTTGACCAATGGGAGCGCTCCAATTTTCTGAAGTGAGCTGTGATTGGCCAAACCTTCTGTTCAGAACTGAAAATTCAAATGTGTTAAAATCTTACGGTCTTGTTTTTTTCACTGATGATTCCTGTTACAGCCACACACTCACTTTACTTGGCTTAAATCGAGAAAGTAAAAAGATGGACTAGTATAATTCAACAGTAGCTCCAAAGACTAACAACACAGGGCCTCTCGGCTCGTTCCCAAATCAGTGCATGGAACCAAATTGTTGATGTATGCACTGGTCTTAAAAGCACAGACTTTTCATGTTTCCATCCATTACAGTCTTTAGACACATGTTCTGAGCCAGTGCTGAGCTTCAGGAGCAGAACAGTCCACTTCCCTTCAGTCTGGACTAATCATCTGTATTTATCCTCAGAGGGAAATGGGCAGTGGGGGGCTTTAAAACAAATGCTCCTCAGACTCACCTTTAGCGGGGAGTTAAAGCCTGGAGTCAGCTGATTGGACGAGAGATGATCCTCACTGGAGAAGCAAAAGGAAAAACATTCAATGTAAATATTTATTCAAGTTATATTCCAACAGAGTCAGTGTTGCATGGCTCTGGCTTCATGAATTTAAACATTTATCTACACTGCATTAAACACAAACAGAACCTGTTTGGAAACGTGGCTTCTAGCTTATAGGTGGAGCTAGTGACTGTATTTAAATCTGTCTTATATCACCGACAAACTGTCTTTAAAAACTTTAGTCAGGACTTCAAACAAACCCTGGGCACAACATTTAGACTTTAATCCAGGATATAAATGCAAGATGAATAGAAGTGACAATAAAGACTTCTAAAAAATATACATTAATAAAATAAAACCTATTCAATCCCAGTGCAAACTCTTTTTTAATCAGGGTTCAGAGTTCAGGGTTTTCTCTCAGTTTACTCTGAAATGGGATGGATTAAGACTCTGTGGGGTTTTTAATCTCAATGACATGACTGACGCTTGTCTTTTGTCACGTTTGCTTCTCCTTTTGTGACCTGAATAGTGCATGTGTAAATGTAAATGTTGAAGGAAAAATAAACCTTATAACTGTCGCGTTGCAGAAGAAAGTCACATTATATGCAGCAGACCCAGGATTTTTTCTAAAGGCAACAAATAATCTTAAAGAGACAGTCATCACAAATGTATCTGTAATCAAAACTGAAGACTGAATAATGTTTTCACACGAGTTTTCACACGACTTCACAAAAAACAGCATCTGTCCTACAGAGAAGTACAGAGAAGATTTCATGTTTCAGAGCCGTACTAATCGATTTTAGACGGACTTTTGAGGCACAAACTTGAGAATTAAACAGAGAAGCAGAGAAATCACAGAATCCTGATGAAATATGATGACTGTCTTTAGAAGCTTCACTGAGACATTCTTTTGAGTTGTTCTATCTTTTTTTAATGCTTCAAAGTGGAACCAAACGAGTATTTCTCACAAATGATCCGTGTTTTAGCTGCAGTCTCGAGGTAAGTATGTTTGGATAAAACAAGGCTTTATTAGGTGTCTGTTTTGTTCTAGAACGAGTAAAGTTATATTCTATCTTTTAACTTGACCTTTCTGTTCTCTAACTTTAGCTTCTGTGTCAAATAAAGCCACAACTGTCACTGAGCAGGCTACAGATTATAAAAGTGTTACGTCGGTTTGTATTTGCGGTAATCTGAAGCCAGTGTAATCCATCGCAACGTCAAACGGAGCTAAGCCTCGGTGATACAAGCTTAACACTAACGCAGCTTCAAAGAGCAGCAGCATTAAATAAAAAGAGAGAAGACTGCTTTAATAAATCGAGATGTTAGCTCTGACAAATGGACGAGAATGTAAGGGACTGTATCGAGGCAAGTGGGGCTTGGGCAGGAAAAATAAGTCACTTTGGTCTTTCTTTATCAAAGTATGGGGTTAAAAGGGAAAGTAAAAACAACAGTTTTATTTTTAGATTCATTTAATCGACAGATACATTTATAAATTCTATTACTTTATACTACACAGTTCTGTAGTTTCTTGTAATCACAAACCTGACACTAGGCCTCGTCAGTAACACTCGCAGAGCTTCATTAACCTCCACCTGCAGCAATAATAAAGTCTAAACTCTTCTGTGGGAAAAGGAGGAATAAAGTCATATGTAGTGTTTGTTGGATAAAATAACATTTTGTTGTAGATAAAAACCTGTTCTCTCAGTCCCGCAGCGTCTGAATCATTATTCCGTCGGAGCAGGAGTTAAAGCAGGTCTCAAGGTCTGTCCTCTTCTGGAGCCGCTCAGACGCCGAGACAGTCAGCTCTAATTCTCTTTAAAGGGAGATTTAAGTCTGTGGGAAGAAAGAAACGGTGTCAAACAGTGTGTTCAGATAAGATTCTGCTCTGAAACTGTCTGGAGGGGCTCGAGATGGAAAAAAGGACAGACAAAATGAAGGACGAGGAAACGACGAGAGGAATTTGAATGATTTCTGTCCAAAGATGTGAAAACTCTGTCAATAATGTGCCTTCTACAGGATGTGAGCGCATGTAAAACAGTAAAGAGGAGTGTCTTTCATTCATTAAAAAACAGTTGTTCAGTCTTTGAATTTATCGTTTATGGATGAATATTATAGTTAAAACATGCTTTAAGGGTACGTTCAGTGAAGTCATAGTCTTTGTTTTGTGTTTTGGTTTAGTTCTGGTTGACTTCTGATTTTAGTCCTGGTTTAAACCAAGTTTAGTCTTGATTTGAATTTAGTCCAGGTTTAATCCTTTTTAGTGTTTTCTGCATCAAGTCCTAGTTCATTCCTTGGTTATAACTGGAATGAGCCTGATTTACTCTGTTTAAACCTTTTCTTGTTGTTGTAAGGTTCTGACTTAAGCTAACCTGACTCCACACAGAACATTCTGGAAAAGGCCCCTGTTCAAAGCGTTTGCAAAAGGGAGGAGCCTACTGTTGGAAGCTTAATAGGTGATTGGATGAAGCACCGACTAGTATCTGCCTACCACAAGACTTGTTTTAGCCAATGCGGAGAGTGCGGCGGATATGAAGAAACAACAAACCACTGTAGCAGAAACAGTTTTTGCAAAGTAAATCTGTAAATAAAAGGAACGTTAACTAACGCACATTGACAAATAAAAAACAAGGACATTGGCCGATCAAAAGAGGGTGTAGGATATGCCAACGCCAGTAGAAGAAGAGCACAAACATATTTTCCTTCCAGAAAATCCATTTGTGCCCCATTTTTTAGCATTAGCAAAAGATGTTAGCATCAACGCTAACGTTTTTCAGTGTAGCCATGTTAATAACAAAAAGGAGAAGAGGATGCTTGTTACATTTGTCAAATAAAAAACACCTCCTCCTGTTTGTGCTGCCCATGGTTCGACTCAAGCGGTTGACGCGATGCAAGATGGATTTACCCAAGTTTGAAAACTCACAAATCTCACGAGATTCCATCAAAATGAGAAATTGTTTAATTTCTGGTAAACTGACTGAACTCAATTTGTGTTTGTTTAACCTTCTCACCTCATCATTCAATATGTTTTATTTGTTTGTTTGATATATAATGTATATATTTTTAAATGTACCTTTCTCACTCCTTTACACCTCTTCTCTTCCTTTGCTCTGAAGCAGCTGTTCCTTTCATATAAAACACACTCCTCTGTGATCACTTCTCCGTCACTTTTATGTTCCTTGAGCCTGAGGAATTCTTTCTTCTTTACGACGACACTGCCTATAGCTTCATATTAACTCCACACAGAACATATACCGCTGTGGGCCATTCATGAGACACATTATAGAGACGAGTCTACGAGGACAGCAGCACTAGCTTCTTCTTGCTCTTATTTTTGATGGATACATGACTTTGCAGCATTCAAACAAACTGACATTTTGGAGAGATTTGTAAAAACACTTGGATCCTGCGCAGGGTTAATTGTGCGTGAAGGTGAAGCGAGGCGTGTGCTTTGTTTTCAGACTAAAACTGTTGGGTCTGTGTTTCTTTCTGGATGAATCTTTAAGAGCTTTTCCCGTCCATCAGTCTTCGTCTCTCTGTTGTTTCATTCACCTCTATTGAACGAGAAAATGTCACAGAGAGGAAGTTCAACAAGATTTTAGAAAGGGTTTAAAAGAACCGTTTAATCACCTGACTGCATCTTTTAGCCCCAGTACACTTTATTTTAGTCCTTATACATCAAGAGCTTGGGACTGTCGATTCAGCTCTGCCCAACTCTAAAAGTTTTCTGTCCCATATTCTTCTGCATATTCTGCCGCTGCACTGTTTGGAAAATTTCCAGACGTGGAGCAGACACTTGGACCAATATTTATGTCAAAAAGTTTTCAGAAAGGTTGAAAACGAGTGAAAGCAGCAGCAGAGGAGGAAGTCTGAGACAGCTTTTCGATAAATCCACTCTTCCTCCTGCTGCATGAATCATGACAGAGATTTTAAAACCATGAGTTACACTGGTTATTACTTTTAATGTTTAGTGAAAGATTAAACAAACCGAGACGAAACAAGGACTATTTCAGGACTAAGACAGAGACCAACATCAGTTTCGGGTCCTATTAGAGTTTGTAAATAAGGGCACAGAAGGTGCACATAAGAGGCCCATAAAGCCACACAATAATGAGAATGACATGTTTTCATTAGCCATAGACCTGCTCATGACACAGTTTAGACACAGTGGCCGTTATAATTGCTCTATATGGTCACAGACTAAAGCATTGCTTAAACAATGGGCCCCACATTTTTTTATGAGAACACCATTTTATTTATTATATTGTATTAGTGTAATTCATTATATTTTATTATAATCTTAACACAAAACTGTGTACTGTGTAGTGTAGTTTTTGTCCTGTTTGTCTTCTTTTACAGTTTTTTTCTATTTAGTCTTTGTCTCTTATCTGTCTCTCTGTTGCAATCTTCAGATGTCTCTCTCCTTGTGTTTCTCAGTTCCTCTGTCCTACAGTCTTCCTCTTACCCTGCAGTAACTGACATAAAATTACAGTAAACAACCATTTAGTTAAATAACCAGTTCAATAAACAGGCTCATCTCGAGAAAGGTAGGAAGAAATATACCACATATTCTTTAGTCCTAAAACATTCATAGTAACCATCTCAGCTTTTATTCTTCCCAACTCCAGTCCAGCCTCTTTAGACCCGCTCCAGTCCAGCCCCTTTAGACCCGCTCCAGTCCAGCCCCTTTAGACCCGCTCCAGTCCAGCCCCTCTAGACCCGCTCCAGTCCAGCCCCTTTAGAGCTCCAGTCCAGCCCCTTTAGACCGCTCCAGTCCAGCCCCTTTAGACCCGCTCCAGTCCAGCCCCTTTAGACCAGTCCAGCCCCTTTAGACCCGCTCCAGTCCAGCCCCTTTAGACCAGTCCAGCCCCTTTAGACCCGCTCCAGTCCAGCCCCTTTAGACCCGCTCCAGTCCAGCCCCTTTAGACCCGCTCCAGTCCAGCCCCTTTAGACCCGCTCCAGTCCAGCCCCTTTAGACCCGCTCCAGTCCAGCCCCTCTAGACCCCTTCCAGTCCAGACCCTTTAGACCCGCTCCAGTCCAGCCTCTTTAGACCCGCTCCAGTCCAGCCCCTCTAGACCCCTTCCAGTCCAGACCCTTCAAACTCAACCCCGCTCCAGTCCAGCCTCTTGTGTGCTTATGTTTATGAAACCTAAATGTAAACCAAGATTAAATCTGGACCAGAACCAAGTCAAACTAGACAAACCTAAGAATGAATCTAAGATTAGAGCACGTCCCACTAGAAACCAGCCTGTAAGTTCAAATAAGGATAACATACATCGTGTAGTACAATTATTTTTCCTAAAACCAACCGTTATCTCTCGTGCCTCGTCTCTGAGCTGCAGGATTTAGCCCCTGTCTCTGTTGTTCCTCTGTGGCCTGCTCTCAGTTTGAATAACTCTCACGTTAATGGAGGTCTTTCTGCAGGATCCGGGCTGAAGCAGAAGGTCAAACGAGACGGGAGTTTATTGACTATGCTGAAGAAAACCCCTCTTTGTTTCTCTTTCGTTCGGCTCGGATTCGGATTGACCTCCGTCGCTGAAAGGGTTGGGATTATCTGGCGCTGGTGCTTCAGTAAATGGGTTTTTGAGTCGAGCGGCGGGTTGCAGACAGCAACGAGTCTCCTCCTGTGTCATCTTTTGTCTCTTTCTCTCGTCTGACTACTGCCTTTCAAAAAAAACGAGTTGAAATTACCTTTTGTTTTCAGATCGGAGGCTTAGGGAGATGAGTGCTGAGGGCTTGTAGCTGAAGAAACAGACAAGAGTAAGGATTTGTATGTGTATTGATCATTTGGCTAATCTCACTCTAATTATTCAGCTTTCTCGGCTCATAGATAATATACTTTTATCATGTTAGTTCTAGACTTTAGAAACAGAGTTGTAAATAGTGTTAGTGCTTGCACATGTGTGGAGATTTAAAGATGGTTTTAACGATAAATAAACCAATTAATAATGAGTGAGAATGTGTTATATTCATCAGATTTAGCCACATTAATCAGAACCACTACTGTCTATGATCATCACTGTCCACCTGTACGTTCCATCCCTCAATCTCTCGTGAACAAGACCCTGAGAGACTTGAACTCTCCTCCAAACAGAAAAGGGCGCCAACCTTTTCCTGAGGACAACGGCCTCTGACATTGATGAAGTTGGGGTTTCCCGACTGTGTCGACTGTTGGGAAACCCTGAAGTGGCCGGTGACTCCTTCAGAGACAAAGATGGTATTGTCAGTTCTTTAGCCTTGAATGTATAAGAATTATGTGACGAGACAAGACCTTTCTTTTTGTATAGCCCAGTTTCCCAACAACAGCCTCCTCAAAGGGCTTCACAGACTGCACCAGACAACACCCTCTGTCCTGAGACCCTCCAAGGTTTCTCAAAAAAAAGAGAACCCTCAGAGAACCAGAGAAGGAGGGAACCTCTTCTCGGACGTACAGGCCATGTAATGGACGTTTCCAGGACAGTTTAAAACAACATGGAAACACAAGTACAAACACATAAGTGGAAGGTTAACAAACAAATACATGGTCGAGGTTCGAGCTGAAGACTCTTATCTAACCTTATATCTATTTATGTTTATCTCAACCAATTCAATTGGTTTCTCATGAATTCGGGGAAAAAAACAGTTTAATGACATAATCTCTGTCTTGTAAACATTGTGTTAAAGCAGTGACTACATTCGTCTGTGATTAATTTATTTGCCCTTTTTTCTGTTTTCCTGTTAAACAGAATGACCTATTTCCTGTTTTATCTTCTTGGTCCAGTGTTGACGTCAGTGATTTTCGGGGACCATCATGTCTTCTGTTTACTCTTTGGTCTTTCCCTTTAGAATCGAACCAGCAATTATTGGATTTTGTAAATAGTTTTGGGCTTAATTTAGCAGCACATGTGAAATCTGACTTCTCAAAAGTCTGAGGCGGAAGTAGTTGCATTTTAAAATAAAATATCCGGATGATTGCCATTAACTAGAAAATATAGTTTTAATTGTTTCTGTGTCACCCATGTATTAGGAAAAAATGTGTGCTTTTTTATATTGTTCCAAGTCTTGGTCACAAAGTACAAAAGCAAAGTACTATTTGAGAGCCTTTAAAATAAATCATGACGAAACTGACCTGTCTTTTGGCCTCTTGGTGAAAACTCAGCTTTTTCTTCAAACCCAGTCGAGGATGGAGTCGCGTGATACCGCCTCACTCTCTTATCTCCCTCTTTCAGTCGACCACAGCTCCCATTGTGCAGCTGTCATCACTGTAGCTTTAATAAAACAACCCTTTTCCCCAAAAAATCATGAAAGAACCAGAACTTTTTCCTTGACCTCACTTCCTCTTGTTGTGTCGGTTTTGGCTCGAGCCCAGTTGCTCTTTAATCACATCACAAGCTAATTTCATATCTTCCTGAGCTCCGCTGTAATGTAATACCATTTATTTATTTTTTAAAGGGATCTCCTGCGTGCGGCGGATAAATCGAAAATCCATTGTGCTGCGTGTAAAGAGTTGACTTTGAATTACATTTTCCAGGACGAGATAAGCCACTGAAGCTAATCCCGTTGTATCTACCGCCGCTGACCTGAGATGAATGAGTATCACACAGCTTTACGAGAAGAACATTCAATACTAAGCTGCTTTTATTGCTTTCCATTAAATATTAAGCTGAGAATAGTTTGAGAAAGAGAGGTTCCAGTGGTGCTAGCGGTAGGTTTTCACACAGATCTCACTAATTCAAACTCTTTGACCTCTGGCTGCGTTGTGTAAAGTCTGTCTCTTGTTACACTGCAGAGTAAATGGTGGACATAACTGGAAAAGAAACAAGTGTGTGGGCTTTTTTTTTTTTAATATTAATCCTACATTAAGGACTATATTCACTGGAGTGGTATGAGTGAGTTTCCTACTGTGAGTGAGTTTCGTACTGTTCTACTTTGGGGACACTTTCCAAAAGGTGGAAATAAATACTGCAGATTGTTGAACGGACGATAAATAATCCTCAAGAAAAACTTAAAGTGGAAATGTTTTCTCAAATGAAGCTTGCTCTTGTGATAAATGTCAAACCCAAGAAGAAAGAATAATAAATGTTGGACGGTTTTATCTTCTAGTTTCAGACAGAGTAGGATCTTCCTTTGTGAATTAAACCTACTTCATTTTCTGTCTTCACTGCATCAGGACAGAGACATGAAAGAGTGACGACTTAACCAGGACTAAACCAGGTTTAAAACAGAACTAAACCATCACAGATTGTCCCTAAAATGTAGGAAACTACTGATGTTTAGAAAGATGAGAATAAAACCTAACCTAATGGAGGTCAGTGTTTGAAGGAGACAGAGTTAGTCCAGACTTAGACCAGGTCCAGACTCACGGAGGTCAGTGTTTGAAGGAGACAGAGTTAGTCCAGACTTAGACCAGGTCCAGACTCACGGAGGTCAGTGTTTGAAGGAGACAGAGTTAGTCCAGACTTAGACCAGGTCCAGACTCATGGAGGTCAGTGTTTGAAGGAGACAGAGTTAGTCCAGTCTTAGACCAGGTCCAGACTCACGGAGGTCAGTGTTTGAAGGAGACAGAGTTAGTCCAGTCTTAGACCAGGTCCAGACTCATGGAGGTCAGTGTTTGAAGGAGACAGAGTTAGTCCAGACTTAGACCAGGTCCAGACTCATGGAGGTCAGTGTTTGTGAAGGAGACAGAGTTAGTCCGGTCTTAGACCAGGTCCAGACTCGTGGAGGTCAGTGTTTGAAGGAGACAGAGTTAGTCCGGTCTTAGACCAGGTCCAGACTCATGGAGGTCAGTGTTTGTGAAGGAGACAGAGTTAGTCCAGACTTAGACCAGGTCCAGACTCATGGAGGTCATAGCCATATAAACCAATTTAGAAACTAGAATAGAACAAGTAGAAGCAGGGAAATCTTCTCTACACAGCGTTAAGGCCCAACAGCTTTAAAATACGCAGTGTTATGTATCATTAAATAATTTGTACTTTAAATCGGTGAAGATAAAGATTTCCTATCTCCTCCATGTTGCCTACACTCAGCTCTGTGTGTGTGTGCTGCTGACTGAGTCGTGACAGAAGCACAAAGACTCGTCCTTGGAGCTGAGCGAACATCTATAAAACCTTTTCCGTTTTGTTCTCAAACCCAGTGAAGGAATCTCTCGGTTAAAGCCCTCAGCAAATGTTTTGACTTTTTTCATTTCATTTTACATTTGCCTTTTCAAACAGAAGGTCAGTGTTAATTATTAGTGGTGGTTTGTGTTTGACTTCTCTGATGCCTTTGGAAATTCCCACATTCAACGTTATTTCAGAAGTCGTCTTTCAAAAGTGGGGATTTTTTAAATAAGTGCATGTTTATAATAACTAACCAGGTTTTTTTTTGTATTTGATTTGATTCCCACCAGCCTCTGCAGCACAAGCTGGGAGTCATCAGGACTCTTCAGCACAGAGCACAAGAGGTGTCCACAACCTCAGAAGGTCAACGGAAAGAAGAACAACACATCCGTAAAGCCCTGAGAGACTGTGGATCTCCCAGATGGTCTTTCAACAAAACCAAGAAGACACAAAAACCAAACAGACAGGAACCAGGGACAAAAGGGAAGGGTGTAGTTATCCCTGTGTGTCTGGTTTATCTGAAAAACTTAAAAGGATTTTCTACAAACACAACATTCCAGTCCACTTTAAACCAGGAAACACCCCTCGTCAAAAACTGGTCCATCCTAAAAACAAGACCCCCACAAACAGAGTAATGTAGTTTATACAGTTCAGTGAAGAGTGCAGTGACAGTTATGATGGAGAAACAAAACAACAGCTTCACAAGAGGATGTATCAGAACAGACCAAAGAGACCATGTTAGACCAGAGAGAGACCAACATTAGACCAGGGTTAGACCAGGGTTAGACCAACATTAGACCAGGATTAGACCAACATTAGACCAGGATTAGACCAACATTAGACCAGGATTAGACCAGTATTATTTTGTACTTTCTCCAGTTTGTCATGTTTCCTTTAGAGTGTGACCCTGAACAACAACACATGTTTTCTTATTAATCCAACACTGAGGTTTAAACAGGAGTTGAAAAGAAGCTGCGTGGGCTGCGGTCGGAGGTGGGCAGCAGAGAAAAGTGGATCTTTATTCAGCGGTGTCCTCGGAGCTTCAGGAGCGTGGGCAGAGCCTTGAGAGGGACTCTGCGGAGAAGAGTCTCAAAGGGAGTCCCTCTGAGGAGCCACAAAGAGCCGTTATAAAACCAAGGCACTAACGTCAGCTGCCGTTCGTCTCTGACGCAGGGTAAAGATGACAAAGGGAATAGTGTTTTTCAGCGGCAGCTCAGGTTCAGTGCAGGTCAGATACAACTAAAGGCAGACAATAACAAGGTTTCACACAAAACCCACTGTATGTATGAAAAAGAGACTGAGGACATTTTCTCTCCTGAAGGTTTGCACTAAGAACTCACATTATTCCACAGCATTTGTTTTGTTCAGTAACTTAAACTGTGTTTACTGTGTTTCTGGAGAAATACAATAATCAGACTGTAGTAGGGCCTATAGACACATATTATTAATATATAGTAGAGTTACTTTTATGAAACAGTCGGCTTCACAGAAGGCTTCTGTCGTAGAGTAGACAGAAATATGTTTTATGTGTTACTAAACCCTTCTGTTCTCTCGTCGTCTTGTGTTGAATCAGCTGTGACTTCCTGCTTTTGGACTAAAGTCTGAACCATCTCCAAACTCTTTTACAAATGAACCGGACACTGGTTCAGTTTGGTCCAGACCGAGACCAAAGAGCAGCTGAACCACGTCCTGGAGCTTTCACACCTGAGGATTTGGTTCAGGCCAAAACGAGAAAGTAAAAGTGTCTGAAAGACATGGTGTTCTGTCTTAAACGTGAGAAGATCAAGTGCTCCCTCAAACAGACCACTAGGGCTTTTCGACAGGTCCAGTCCTGAGCTCCTAAGTGCAGTGGTGAAACCATGTTTACAGTGTGAAATAATAAATAGTGACGATTAAAACAAGTGTCAGAAATCCACAGCCAACAAAACTAATAAAGAAGGAAAAACAGAGATTCTAAAGTGAAAATTGGACTCGTCTGATAAAAGTGAGCGCTGAGAGGCTGTGTGGGAAAACGTCTCCAATTACAACCAGGAAATATATTCATTAATTAAAGACGTATAAAATCAATTGTTACAGCTCGTGGAGGAAAAAGGCTGTGAGTGCAATTATCTTGATTTGGAGCCAAAAGGGATTTTAGCCTGAGTCTGGGAACGCAGATAAAAGAGAAGTATCTGGATCGATGTTTGGCTTTTCTTAGTCTTTGTCTGAATGTTTGTTGAGGTCTGTGTTTTTTCGGCGTCAGAATCCTGGTCTGTGTTAGCTTTTGAGCTTGTGTTAAATACTCATATCCTTTATTTGTCTCAACATCTGAGTGATTTAATAGAGACTGTTACGACTGAACCCTGATACAACCAAGATGTCAGCATCAAACATAAAAAGGCATGTGTCTACACTTTCTTTGCACTTTTTACTGTAATTCATAGCGTGACTGTGAGCTCTCATTGTTAGCCCTTTAGCTCGTGGGCTTGGCATGTGTTTAATCACTGTCTGTGCTGCTTTTATTCCCATCGAGCTCTGCCAAAGTCCTTCCTGCTCCGAGTTATCGATCTCCTCCCTCTGTTCAAACATCCACAGCATTTTATTATGTTTAATGAGACAAAAGACTAAACTGGGACAGTTTAGAAGAAGACTTTGTTTCTGTGTTTAGCTGAGGACATGAAACAGTGGCTTAGAAACATTTATTAACTGTATCTAACAGTGCAACTAAGTATTTGTTCAGTCTCCTGTTCGAGTCAGGAATGGACAAAGCTAACGTTCAAACACTCAGTTTGTTGTCCTTGTCATTTACACAAAGACTTTAAGCTGCTGTTTGTGGTTTACAAGAGAAAACACAGCTACAGAGGTTAATACAAACACTGTTGGACTGTGAGACAAAAGACAAACCAGCGTCGAGTGGGACTTTTCGGGGCTGCACAATATTTCTCAATATCATTTTTACATCATCATTCTCAGAATCTGTGCTGTTGTTATGGTTATTTAGTTATTTACTCTGTAAGAACAAGTGTTAAAACAGAGCCTGATATCAAACTGTGGTGCGACCAAAGAACAAAGTCCTGCTTTAGTCCTTAAATTAGTCCTAGCTAAACTTTTTTATTCTTGATATAGACCTTCTTTGACTGTTGGAGAAGGCTTGTATTTTTTACATATTTTAGAAATCTTACGTGGCCACAATAGGCATTTAATGATATATTTAAAGTAGTTGTGTGTCATGTTAGGGACCACTCCTGCTTTTCTTTTATAAAACCATATTTTAATACATTACAGCAAACTGAAGTTAAGCCCTTAGCGTTAGCTTAGCTCCATCTTCAGTGTCACAATAACAATTACCTTCAATAATGCGTCTCTTTTTTGAGCTGTTTCTTTGCTAAAACACTGACAGCAGCTGTTACACTTCCTGGAACATCATGACAAACTGGTGTCGACCAACGCTCCTTTTTTGAGCATGTTTTATCACAAATGATTACTTTTACAATAAACAATTTGGGGTTTAAACCATTTCATCAGGTATAGTCTGGTTAAGGCTCTGGTTATATATTCTCAGGTATTTTTATAAACACACTTTTCTCTTGTGCCTCTCGTCCACACAAAAAGATGTTTCTTCTTTTTGAAAAGTGCAGATGCAGTGGAGACATGGGCCTCTGCTGACGTTACGGCTGTTGATGTGTGTTTGATACATATCACTTTTTTACATCAGACCCTCCATCACTGACACTTTCAGAAGAGTTTAGTGCCACCAAAACAAAGCAGACTCACTGCACGTGCTCAGAACGTTCCTCTGTGGTTTGTGTTATTTATGGTTTATTTGAGAGGGACAGATACAATAAACATAGATTATTATTATTATTATTATCTTCACACTGTTGTTACTGTAAGAGCCAGGATGTTGTTTCGTTTTTAAAAGAGTCTTCATCTCAGCTCTCAGTCGGAGCAAAAGAAGTCTCGACATGTAGCTGCTCTCGTAGATCTAAAGTCTGTATAAAACATTTAAAGCTTCATATGGATAAAATCACAAAAAGATTTAGTGTTTAGTTAAAATAAAACAGTAATGAAACCTGAAAGCATGTTTTCGTCTATCGCCATCTTGTGGTGAAAAGAACTGTTTAATGTGAAGCCGTGTGGACGGAGATATTTTTATAAAAGGATAAAAATCACCCAGGCCTAAGCACTTTATAATCTCTGATGGTGGCAAAGGGCCTTTTTATTGAAACAAGTGTTTTATGAAACTGTTTTTAAAAGACTACATTATTCACAAACACAAAGGTGTGAGAAAATTGTGAGGTTTTACCTGAGACTCAAGGAAAAGTGTTGGAAAAGGCAGAGAGCGTCAAGCAGCGAGGATCAGGAGGTTTTTCAGAGCAGCGTTTGAGAGAAAAGAGCCCGAGGACGGATCGAGATTCTCCACATTATCTCCGTTCCCAGGGTCTGAGCAGATTAACACAAGACCCACTGACTCCTGCAGACATCCCCGAGTCTGGAGCAGAGCGAGGTCGAGCTGAAGGCCTGTGGAGGGAAGAACGAAACAGTCAACTATATCCTGAGAAAAAACACTCCAAATATGAATAATATCTGTGGACACTTCAGGATTGTTTGTAAAGTTAGTCTTTTGAAATCCTCTCCAGGCCCTGAACACAGCTGGTGGTGGATAAACAGCTCCACGGTGGTTCCATTTACTCCGAGCAGCAGAAGAGACGACCTGTGACGATGAGTCAGTATTTCCACACTCAGAGCAGTTAAACCTGAGCGAATAAAGATGTCGACAGTAAGCCTGGTTTTAGAGCTTTGGTTTTATGTTTCCCTGCTGCGACATGAACAGGTGAAGGCTCGGGTTTTCGGCCTCAGACGCTAACGTTCATCGGTGCTCTGTTTCAGCTCCGGTCTCTTAACAGCTCTCCTTGTGTTGTACATGAAGCAAACTGTGGCCGATGTTTGTCTCAGAATCAGCTGCAGACCTGAGAGAACCTGCAGCTCCTGTGTTTTCACTGGAAACTAAAGTGGCATTAAAGACATTTGTAGCACCCTTCACTGTCTCTGACTAAAACCGTGATGGACAAATACAGGCAGACAGAAGATTTCATTTATTGTACAAAATTGTTAAATATTTCTTAAAGACTAGAGTTTTTTTGACTAGCCTCGGAGCTTTGTGTTATAATATAAAGAAGGGAAGTGAGCAGAGATGACATTAAAGCTGTAACATCCACTCTTTTCTCTGACTGGTTGTACTTCTAGAGTCAGTACATGAAGCTCCTGCCGATAAAACCTTCACATTCACTCTCGTCGAACAAAGCTGCCTCTGTTTGAACGCTCTCTTTGTTGACTTAATGGGGCATCTATAGTGTATTTAATCACACCAGACAAATGCTTATTCAGTATTCAGTATAAATCTGGGCTAATTAAAATGAAAGTGTGTGTACTATGGCCATGTACCTTTAAAAATACACATCTCACCATCTGTTAAACAAAAGCAGTTTTAAGTGTTTTTACATTTGTTTGATCTGAGCAGTAATGGCTGAAGCTGGCTGTCTGCCACAGTCTTTTTAAAACCACTTCAGCAGCTCCTAAACTTTAAAGACACACTAACACTTTAATGTTACCTTTAAAAACTGTGATAAAGAAGAATATTGAGTCAGAGTTTCTGACTGACTTTAGTGAATGATGACACTTTACAGAGACATTATTAAAGACGGCTGCTTCTGGTGAAATCAGTGCAGCCACAGAAACTGAAGGCACCGACAGAAGAGAGGCTTCAAGTCCAGATTCTTTTTGTAAAGATATGTAGTTCTTGTTCTGGCTGGTGTAAAATACATACAGTCAAGTATGAAGTGTCTAGAGGGCAGAAAATGTAAAGGAGTTCCATCTGGAACCGTCCAGTTTGAGTTCACTGATTAAATCATCTCTACACTGGACCTGGAGTAGGACAGAACAATCAGTCTGGAATCAGTTTTCAGAGCAGGTTTCGGGGTGTGTTCCTCTCAATGACAGTCTGAGGACACAGTGGTAGGAGGTTTTCTGTTCGACACTTCAGAGAACAAATCTTTTAAAGGTTGGTCCTAAAGCAGCACAAAAACACTAGAAGACCTTGAATAATGATTCCCAAATATCCCCCAATTGAAAACTTTCTTTAGATTGTGGGAGTTTCAGTAAAAGTTGTGGTTGGAGCTGTTTTCTTATGGACTTCTGGCAAAGCCCTGTCTCCGAAGAGCTCTCCAAAGATCCGTCGATTAATCCAGAGCTGCGCATTTCGTTAAGTGGGGCTATCAATCTTCATCGGACTCTTCGGGGACAGAACTGAGAGCACCTTTCTTTGTCAGCGGCGCTCGTCCATCTGTCCATGTCTCAGACTGAGAATAAAGCCCTTTGTTTTTCCAAAAGAGCAGTTTAATTGGCCGTAGCTGGAGTTGGAGGGATTATAAAGAGTGACAGTGGTCCTTAGTGGGAAACGTGAACAGGACAGATCCATTTTCAACCTCTGGCACTCCTTCATTACAGTTTTCGTCTCTATTACTCGCCCGTCCGTCCGTGAAGCTCGTGGTCTCCGTGGGTTTTGCCGAAGAGACGACAGGTGCAAAGGCTGATGGGCCGTAAACTGTGTTCCGATCCATAACCTTCAGAGTCACCTGTAATTAGTCACGTTAATAGGGGTTTGGAAATGGTTGAACAGGATTTGAACAGGTTTTAGTTGGATCAGAGCAGGTTTTAGTTGGATTTTAACAGGTTTTAGTTGGATCAGAGCAGGTTTTAGTTGGATTTGAACAGGTTTTAGTTGGATCAGAGCAGGTTTTAGTTGGATCAGAGTGGGTTTTAGTTGGATTTGAACAGGTTTTAGTTGGATCAGAGCAGGTTTTAGTTGGATCAGAGCAGGTTTTAGTTGGATTTGAACAGGTTTTAGTTGGATCAGAGCAGGTTTTAGTTGGATTTGAACAGGTTTTAGTTGGATCAGAGCAGGTTTTAGTTGGATCAGAGCAGGTTTTAGTTGGATTTGAACAGGTTTTAGTTGGATTTTAAACGGGTTTTAAATGGACCATGTTTTAGTTCAACAGTAAAAACAAAAAGGTCTTTTAAAGGTCCTAAAGTTTAAACTCTGACCTCATTGTTCTTTCCTTTTATTTCCATAACTTTATAGATTTCTAACTGAAACTGATTTTCTTCCGACCTCTTTAAACATGAGTCTCAGAGAAAACACTCTTTCATCTCGGATTGAAAACGTGGATCTTATTTCCGTCTGTCCCCGTTTGGCCTCGTTCAGACTCTGGTCTCTGCGTCTGCAGAAGGGTTTTTCTGAGTCTGATGGAGCTCAGTGACGACAGTAAGGACTCGGTCTGGGGGCAGCCTCAGAGCCCAACAAAAGACAGGACTAACCCAGGTCTAAACCAGGTCTGAACCAGGTTTAAACCAGGTCTGAACCAGGACTACACCAGGTCTAAACCAGGTCTAAACCAGGTCTAAACCAGGTCTAAACCAAGTCTGAACCAGGTCTAAACCAGGTCTAAACCAGGTCTAAACCAGGTCTAAACCAAGTCTAAACCAGGTCTAAACCAGGTCTAAACCAGGTCTAAACCAGGTCTGAACCAGGACTACACCAGGTCTAAACCAGGTCTAAACCAGGTCTAAACCAGGTCTAAACTTTCTGTATGGCCAATGTATTGACTCAAATGTCAACAAGAAGAACTGTGTCAAGAACATTACTTTCTTAAATCCCTTTTCTTTTTTAAAAACAGTTTATATGAGTCTGTCTCTGAGTCACACAAACACAGTTTTCCTCAAAGACCTCAGAATCTTTCAAAGACACTGACTTCACATCGAGGTCCATTATAACACAGTGTTATAATAAGTATAGACATCCAACTATCCTCACACTTTGGACTAAGAACAGTTTGAAGATCTCTAAAAAGACTTATTACTGCAGTGATTATGCTCTAAACCTGTTTAAATCCTGGACAGAGACTAGAGCCAGAGTTTGAGTGAGAACAATTACAGAGACAGACCTAAACAGAGCGTATTTGTGAATATTTGAGTCCCCTGTGATCTGGTTCTGTCTGGTTTTTGTTGGGTCCTGAGAGGCTCCTACAAACACAGAGTCTCTATTTAAAACAGGACAATGGGAAATTCAGCGTCCAGCTCTGACACGTGGGACTGGAGCCTGTTTATTCTGCTACAAACCATTGTTTCTGAGCCAATACTTCAATTTATCACAACGTCCTTCAATCGACAGAACTCAGCTGCTGCCATCTGCTCGTGCTTTTTACATGAAACAAAATGAGGGAGGCATTTATTAGAGGAAGATAAATACATTCTTGCAACAATGGACTTTTTTGTAATTGGAAATGGAAATTAGTCCCATCCACAGCCTCATATTTTGGACAATGATGACCACACCGTAATCATCATGTTGAGGTCAAGTCTACATCCAGTTCACACTTACCATCTTTGTTCTTCCTGAATCAGTGTGAAAGCTCCATACAAACCTCAGAGGCACCAAACCTGCTTTTACAAATGTGGAGCACTGTGGAGAAAACAGCACCCTCTAGTGTGTTTCTGGAGGAAGGGTTTTTTGTTTGAACACGATGTGGACTGGAGCTTTTCACAGCGAAACAAACTAAATGGATCGATTTCTTTGAATACACCCTTTAACCAAGTCCAGAGTCATGTGTCTGCTGAAGGTTACTTAGAAACAGAGAAAGAAACTTTTTAAATTAGGAAGATGAATGAGTCAGAAGAAAGAAAAACAGTTTAGGCCGGTCTTGGATGGTGTGGACTGGCCTGAGAAGAAGTAGTGCAGTAATGAGCACACTTTAGGTCTGACACAGGTCGATGGTGATGACCAAAAAAACGACTGCTGCTTTGTAAACAGCATGGAGTTGTTCTGATTGGGTCAATCACCTGGCAGGTAGTTCAGCCAATCACTTTGAAGTATTCCTTTGAAAGTACCTGTTCTTTACGAACTCTTTCTTCCTCGTTAGGACCTCGTTAGGACCAGCCACTGTGAACGCTTGAACAGGTCCAGTTTGTGGTGAAAGGAATGCCCAATGTTATGTGTGTTTGTTGAAATGTTGCTTTAGAGTACATTTTTTAAAAGAAACTAAGACAAACAGCTTTAAATTCTACATTATAATTGGGTACAAGGAGTTGAGATCTGAGAAAAGTAGATGTTGAGGCTTTGTTGACCACTTATTACCATTTATTGGATGAACTATTACAGGTGTGGATGTCGTCTGTAGCGACAGAACAATATTTCATTGGGAAGTGTTAAAGCTACTTTGGCTGCAGCACACTCATCGCAAAGCTTGTCCTTAAATGTCACTGACATGATTTAAACTTCCGTAACTGTGTTTGTGTGGATCACTGCAGTTCTGTGTCCTTCTGGGAAATATTTGACCAGATCGAGTAAATGTAGTTTTATGAGCTTCAGACAAAACGCTGAGTCGACCAACCTTTGATTTAGGTTTGAACCCAGTCTGTTTTCAGCTCATGTGTGTGACTCTGAAACAAATGAAGCTCCCTCTGTCTTTTCTCATTCTCGTTGTATTCTCAGGGTTTTTGGGATTTGTGACAGAATGAGAGACACTGAGAGTCCAGAACAAAGGCTGAGGGGCTGTAAAGCTTCAAAATCTGACGAGAAAACAGGACAGATTAATGACTGAAGCCAGTGCTGTTCTGATCAGAAACATGGGCAAAGAAAAGCATGCATAGGCTGCAGATATCTGGGTAAACATAGGTTTTAGAATATACAGGACACAGTGGCTCAGTGGTAGAGCGGCCGTCCTTCAGTTGGAAGGAAGGTGGTTCAATTCCCGCTCTGTGTTGTGTCCTTGGGCAAGACACTTAACCCTCCTTGCCTCTGGTGTTTGTGCCTCTGGTGTTCGTGCCTCTGGTGTTCGTGCCTCTGGTGTTCTGCTTGCATTTTGACGGACATATCTGACGTTCCCATTCATTTAAAAAAAGCCAATTTTTAGGGGTCAATCTTGGGCCCACTACTGTTCTCGCTTTATGTTAATGAACTGCCTAATGTGTGTAAAAACGTAGACACTATTATGTATGCTGACGATACAGTAATCTTTACCTCTGCAAAAAATCCACATGAAGCAGCCCAACAACTCTCAAAAGCTCTAGATGATCTACAGAAATGGTTAACTGATTCCTGTTTATGCTTGAATGTTAAAAAGACTGTATCCATGTTCTTCTCCAAACCAAGAACACCTTTAGTTCCAGTGGGGGTCTATTTGGGGGGAGAAGAACTACAAAATGTTGAGGTATTTAAATACCTAGGGGTCTATTTAGATTCAAAATTATCCTTTCAAAAGCATGCTCGAAACATTGTAAAAACTACAAACTTAAATATAAGGAATTTCAAACATATTAGAGCATCCCTGACAGACAGAGCAGCAGTCACGTTCCTACATTCAATGATACTCCCTCATATTGAGTATTGCATTAGCAGTTGGTCATACACTGGTTCTTCTGTTGTTAAATCTGTTGAATCATGCTACAAAAGGGCGTTGAAAGTTTTAGACAGGAAACCTTTTTCGTATCACCACTGTCATATTCTTAATAAATATAATTTACTAAGTCTTTCAAATTTTAAAATATTTAAATCTGCCTGCTTAATTTACAAAGTTACTTGTGGTTTGGCTCCTCCCCCGTTGAATGAGTTTATTAAACAGAAGTCTCTGAGTGGACCTGGTTCAAGAGTAACACGAGCCTCTGTCAGAGGTGACTGTGAGCTCCCGTTCAGACGTACATCATTTTCTCAAAACACTCTCTCATTTCAGGGCTCAGTGTTTTGGAACAGTATTCCACTCTCAGTAAGGGAATGCACAAGTTTAATTACTTTTAAAACACATTTGAAACAGTGGTTAAAAGACACTCAAACATGTGATCATATGTGACCTGCATCTTATTAGCAAATTCCGTTTTGAAAATGGCCTTGTGCAATATCTATGGTTTATACTTGGTCAGACTTGGGTACCTAGGTAGAGTCAGCACAGTACAGATGTAATTGTAATTCATATTTATGTTTTAGTTCTGTCTCTTTCTCTATTTATTATTGTTTCTTTGTCTCAAATGATATTGTCTTTGATGTTTTGGGGTGTTTGTATTTGTCCTTATTGTGTTTCTTTGTGTTATTGTGTTTCTCATTTTTCTTTCTTTCCTTTTTGTGTAACATCTACCTGCCAGGGGGTCTGCAGATGGAAATTAGCCTGGGGCTATAATCTGGCATATTTACATTTGTTTTAATGTTCATTAATATGCATTGTTCCCCCCCTTTATTTTCTTAAATAAAGAAAAAAAATCAAATCAAAAATTTTTTATTTGTATAGAACATTTTAAAAGCAGTGTTGAGTTAAAGTGCTTCAAAAAATAGTAGAAACTTGGAAATGAATAAAGATTACATTGAAACTAAGTAATAAAATAAGTTTAAAAATAAATACATGCATATAAAAATATAAGACATAGTTCATGAAAATTAAAGGTGAATTCTAACTAAAAGCCAGTTTAAAAAGATACGTTTAAAAGTCTGTTAAAAAGGCATAACAGTGGAAGTGGAGCATTTTCTTATGAGTGTGTGTGTGTGTGTGTGTGTGTGTGTGGGGTGTTCCATAGTTTACAGGCAATGACTGAAAATGCACAATCTCCTTTGGTTTTAAGATGAGATGAAGGAACTGTTAATAAGTTCTGGGTAGAAGAGCTAAGGGACCGAGTGGCGGAGCAGGGCGTTAACAGATCAATGATATATTGCTGCGCAGAGCCATTAAGTGCTTTAAAAACAAACAAAATCTTACAATCAATCCTGAATTTGAGTGGGAGCCAGTGAAGTTGTGCTGAAACAGGAGTAATGTGTTCTCTTTTTGGTGCCTGTTGAAAACCTGGCTGCTGCATTTCGGACTAACTGGAGTTTATAAAGAACAGTGTGTTCCATTATTTTTTGTTTATGTCTTAGTGTCTTTTTAAACATGGCTTCTTTATTATTACTGTCATGTCATGTTGGTATTTGTGTGTTTGTGATTGAGGAGATGCAGCTCCATGTGCCTAAGACATATTTTCCCATGTGGCACAATAAAAGTATACCCTCTCACAGCAGCAGGATCAGGACCTGGGACAGCTCCTGTTTCATGCTGTCAGCTGCAGGATCAGGACCTTGGACAGCACCACAGCTCACATCTTTTATGGACTATAATAAAAGAATGTAGTTTTTAGAGGCCAGTGGAAATAGGAGAGATATGAAAAGAAAGCAGAAACGTAAAGTTTAATATACAAGACTTGTTGTTCACATGACTCCATTATTCATTACAAGTGTAGTTTTATTACATTGCAAAATAAATAAATAAAGGACTTGTCACTTACTCCACAACGTGCCTTGGATAGTTTTTCACTATCCAAGACTGTGACACCTGGGACTTTCTGGCTCGTCTATTCTTCTGCTTAAACCAATTTCATCTGGCCACATGATTAAAAAGCACCTGTTTTTTGACTTCCTGATCCATTGAATCATTGATGAGTTCACTTTTAAAATGTTGAACTCAGTTATTTTCCTCTTTGAGCAGGTGTAGGAACAGGATGGAGCCAGTTTCTCTTTCTACTTGGTTTTAGATGGTTTTCAACACCTAATAGTCATGAGACTCTGACAGTTTCCTCTCCTCCTTCTGCTAATTATAGACTGACATCATGAACTCCCACAGACAGAGCACGTCTCAGATCAGACCCCGACTCCAAACACACTCTTCTCTCGTCTCTCCGCGGGAGGTTTGTGCTGAGGAAGGTCTGATTTGAACTTTGGTGACTCCATAAACATCTAGGATTTCCTCCAGATTAAAGTATATTTTAACTTCTGATGAGCCTGAATATGACTAAATGAACCCAGCTGGACAAACATTAATGCTGCAAGTTAAATTATTACTGAACGTATAACTTCTGTGGATTCCATATTTAATTATGTTTAGTTGATTTTACACAGGCCTCTCTGAACAAAAATGGCTGAATTATTAAAAGTAACCAAAAATGAATTCTGAAAAAAAAAAGTCTGAGACCATGGTTCTCAGTCGGAAAAGGGTGGCTTGTCCTCTTCAGGTTGGTGGAGAGCTCCTGTGGAGGAGTATCTTGGGGTCTTGTTCACGAGTGAGGGAAGGAGGGAGCAGGAGATTGACAGACGGATCTCACCTCTGGTCATGAGCTTTGGGTCATGACCGAAAGAACAAGATCCCGGATACAAGCGGCTGAAATGATCTTTCTCCGCAGGGTGGCGGGGCGCTCCCTTAGAGATAAGGTGAGGAGCTCGGTCACTCAGGAGGAGCTCTGATTGGTTAATATTACACTTGTAAACCCCGCCCTTTAAACTGAACGCAAGCAACAGGGTACCAGACTAACTTCTTTGTTTAGAATAGGAAAAATAAAGAGTAAGTTGCGGTTGGCAAGGTTAATAATACCCCAATCAGTCTTTTTTGTGTTTTGATGTGGACTTGCTGAGTTTTTATAAACAGATAAAAAGAAAAAAAAAATCATTGTAAAAATAAATAAATAAAAAGCAAAATATTTTCTTTTATTTTTAAAGTTGGCCTCAGTCAAAAAAAATAAAATAAAATACTCTGTATTTTGGCTGAACATGAAGATTTCAGGAAGCATCTGTCAGTATTTGAAACCTGTTGGTGAAATGCTGGAATAAAACTCAGAGTGAGAACAGAAAACAGACAGGCTGTAACAGTTCAAAGATGGTTGTGGTTGATGGTAATGAGCCTTTAACATTTTGGAATAATGTAGTAGAGACCCAGGTGCTTCTGATTGTTTTGATTAGCCAACTGGGTCACATGACCTGCTGCTTCTAACAAAGTGAACATAAAATACCCAGTCCACAATCAATAATAAACCACAAGTATAATAGAATGAAAAAGAGGTGACCTCACTTTTTTGTCCTAAACAAAGCCATAAAAGGAAAGCAGGAATTGTTTGACCAATAACTGGACACAAGCCTTCCCTCATTAAGATATCTTTACAGCTGCTGGAAACAAAAGCCTGGATCTAAGCAGAATGTTGGGATCACAGTTTGATCCAGAAATCAATTCTCACTTTTTCCCCAAAAAACAGAAAAACAGTGAGATTTGTGCTTTTGTGGTGTTTTTTCACAGAAATCCATTAATGACAGAGACAGTGTGAGGCGGTGGAGCTTCATGTAATATTGAAGGATAATTAAAAGAGCTGGAGCCGGGACAGAGGCTGGTGCTGGTGGTTGTAAAAGTCTTTAATTCTCTCAGACTGGGCTCATTACAGCAGCGTCCAGGCCTCACCTCAGCAGATCTCAGACACAGAAGAAGCAGGGAAATGTTGAAGTATATCTGTGCTACAGCCTGAAATATGTCTGGATTTTACAAAATACACGGCCCACAGTAAAAGAAGTCCATAATACAAGACCCTGTTGGAACTAAAGGTAGGTCAACAACATTTACAGCTGAGTACGTTTCCACAGAAGGTTAAACTTGTCTCTGACTCATTTTCAGTTTAAAGACGAGTGACAACCGCTGCCCACTGCATTCACTGATGCATTGTGGGAAACTTTGAAACAAAAGAAATCAGAACAAAATGAAGCCAAAATGTTGTTTAAAAATACAACAAAAAATGTGTTAATGGCGTATTTAAAGATAAATAAATAAATGAATAATTATGATGTATATGTGAGTGAGCAGGTGCCTCGTGTTTTAATTTATTTTATTTATTTAACCTTTATTTAACCAGGATAGTCCCACTGAGATTACAAATCTTTTTTGCAGGGGAGTCCTGGCCCCATGTGTGTTTGGGGGGGACTGTTGTACATGTGTTTGTGTCGTGAGTGGATCTGCAGGGGTTCTCCTCTTCGTTTGTTGAAGTCTCATTAAAATCTGTTCAAACTGAAATGAAGCAGCAGCAGCAGGTTTTACTCAGGCCCAGGTGTCGACTGTTGGCTTTGTTTCTGTGACATACTTTCACTTTTAAAGCTCCACTTCCTGATTCTCTCTTTTTGTTAAACCAGACTTTTTTTCTACAAAATACTGTACATTACACCAAACTGAAGTTTAGAGTTTAGCATTAGCATGGCTATTACCTATTTGACATTAAACACTTTTAAATCCTAACATTTTTTTGTAATTGGCCAAACTGTTTGCAGGTAATTCAGGTAAAAATTCAAATCAGCTCAAAAATTATAAATAATAATAATCACAAAAAAAACAACTCAAAAAAGAAGTTTACCACCTCCAGTCCTTGACTGTGGAGTGAATGAATAATGAACTCTGTAAAGCACTTTGAGTCTCTTGAAAGGCACTACATTTATCAATCCAGGCCATTATTACGTTCTTCTTTCTTTCGTTCTCTGTATTCGAGCATTAAAACTGTGCTTCACTGTGTCTCTGATTAAAAAGTGCTCCTAACACCACTGGGTTGTGTTTGCAGATAAACCCGAGCGTTAAACCTTTCCGTACACACTCCTCTTCACAAACTCTCACCAAAGCTGTGAACTTTATCGGTTGCAAATATACGTCTGGATTTACACAATGCAAACATTTACTGCAGAGCAAACAGGTCCATTAACCCAGCTGTGTTTGTCTCTGACCTGGTTCAGATTAGAAAATACACCCTAATCATGAGAGTTCAGAGACCTACTGCGCTGCTGCGACGTCACATTTACCCTCAGGTTGAGCTTTAATTGTGAGTTTGATTAGCACACAGCGCTAATAGGCATCATTTATAAACCCATCACACAGGAAATGGATTAACAGCTCTTTTAAATGAGACGAGCATTCATAAAAACGATTGTGTGTTTGTGTTACTCTATTTGATCAGATAGACTTTACTAGAGTCCCTTTCACACAGTCTGCAGTCTTTCCCAGCACTGTTTCTGCTTTTTACCTCAACAGCTTCGTCTGTTCTGGGCATTTACCGAGTCAAGACCTGCTGATATTGCAGGGAATTCACAGGGAAAGCTGTGTTGTGGAATGGGCACGTATTTACGGGGATTACGTCGAACAATCGGGGAGAAGTAGTGCCTCAGTGATTTCAAACGCTGTCTGACTCGAACATCCTCGGCCCACTCCAGCCTTTCTGTGAGGCATGTCTCGGTCAACTGGCAAATCTAACGCGTCCCTTCCAGAGGTTTGTGGGTCGATACTAAAATATCGATACCGCTGATACCAGATAAGTACGTTCTAGAATCGATTCTCATATCAAAATATTGATATTTTAATGGTAGATGTGTAGTTTATCATTAACAGAAACACAGTTGAAAGTAACTGTCAGGATCATATCGTGTCAGTCACATGTGAACTACGGCTGTATACGTGAGCATCACAACTGCTCTCTCAGTCCAGTCGAGAAGGTCAGGTGCTGCTCGGGCGACATGTCACTCTCTGAGTCCTTTGGTGCTGCAGAGCCTCTGTCCAGTACGGAGCCTCTGTCCAGTACGGAGCCTCTGTCCAGTACGGAGCCTCTGTCCAGTACGGAGGTTCTGTCCAGAGGGAGAAAATGTGGAGCTGTTGGCGACGTGTACCATTGTTTCGCTTAATTTTGTATCTGTCTATAGCCTAGGCGTAATTTTTTGTGTTTACAAACCTCCAGTGACCCGCGACCCCTGACCTGAGGGCTCCAGTGACCCGCGACCCCTGACAGGACCAAGAGGAAGAAAATGAAAGCGAGATTCTTAACAGTCACAGCAGGATTTTGGCCACTCCCAGCCTGTGGTAAAAAGAGTGCTCTCATTGGTTGAATTGATGTCAACAACAAAGAACCAAGAAATCAAACCATGAAATGAATTATTCCGTTGCAAAATATCTTAGTCTCTTTAGTCTTATTTTACAGCTCAAAAAAGAAAGAAATTGAGAAAAGTGCAGCAAATCTAAAAACACAAATGAAACTCCATTTATGAAAGGCTTATTGAGACAGGATCACAGCTGCATATCTCAGCTCTAAACTTCAGTTTAAAGTAATGTTCAAGATTCAAGATTCAAGATTTTTATTCGTCACGTACAAAATTATATACAGCATATATAACCAGCAGTGAAATGTGAGTCAGGTCCGCTCCATGGACAGTGCAATTATTAGGAAAACACACAGATGAAAATATACATAAATGTAGCTATGTAAGAATGAGATAAAAGTAAACAATAAAAAATATAAGAATAAAATCTAAAAAATATAAAAAGTGTGTAATGTGGGAATAAATCTAGATCGCAAATAATGTACATGAATGTAAACTGTAGACTTAAAATATTAAAAAATGTACAGGGATGTACAGTGTGCATATATGCATTTAGCTGTGGTCTTAAATATTAAGAATCACATGAAGGTGCAGGAAGCAAATGTGCAAAACAGTTTGTAGCAAAACAGAGTGACACTGTCAGTGTGTCAGTGTGAGGTAGCTGGTTTAGAGTTCAAGAGCCTGATGGCCTGTGGGAAAAAACTCCTCCTAAGTCTCTCAGTTTTTGCCATCATCAGGCTACAGTAGCGCTACCAGATGGCAGCAGAGTGAAAATATGATTACTGGGGTGGGTGGAGTCTTTGGTGATTTTGCAGCTCTGCTTCTGCAGCGTTTGTGGTAGATGTCCTGCAGAGAGGGAGAGCAGACCCTGAAATGCACTCAGCTAAGCGCACAACTCTCTGCAGGGCTTTGCAGTCTTGACTGGAGCTGTTCCCATACCACACTGAGATACATTGAGTCAATATACTTTCTATAGCTCCAGAATAGAAAGTTTTCAGGATTGCTGGTGAGACCCTGAATTTCCTCAGCTGTCATGAGATAGTACAGTCTTTGCCTGGCTTTATTTACCTGAGTTTGAGTGTGAGTAGTCCAAGTCAGGTCCTCAGAGATGTTTACACCAAGGTACTTGAAGCTACTCACCCTCTCCACAGGGGTCCGCTTATCATAAGAGGAGTGTAGGGCTGCTGCTGCGTCTTCCTGAAGTCTACAATCAGTTCTTTTGTTTTGCTCACATTCAGGAGAGAGCAGTTGTCCTGGCACCATGATGTTAATTTCTCTACCTCATCCAAGTATGCGGTCTCATTGTTGTTGTGAATGAGGCCCAGAACCACAGTATCATCAGCGAATTTGATAATGGATGTGGAGCTGTGCGAGGACACGCAGTCGTGTGTGTAGAGAGAGTAGAGCAGGGGACTCAGGACACAGCCCTGTGGGGCTCCTACGTTCAGTGTGATGGAGCTGGAGGTGTACTGGCCTAGTTTCACCACTTGAGGTCTGCCGGTGAGGAAATCAAGGATCAGTTGCAAAGTGAAGGATTCAGTCCGAGGTCTATGAGTTTGGAAGCTAGCTTAATGGGGACTATAGTATTAAAAGCTGAGCTATAGTCAATAAATAGCAGTCTTACATAGTTCCTGTTATTGCTGTCAATGTGTGTGAGAGAAGAGTACAGGATGTGAGAGATGGCATCATCTGTGGATCTGTTAGGGCGATAAGCAAACTGAAGGGGGTCCAAAGTATCCGGGATGGAGGAGCAGATGACGTTTTTAACCAGTCCCTCAAAGACCTTCATGACTATTGATGTGAGGGCCACTGGACGATAGTCATTTAGACAAGAGGGTTTATTGTTTTTTGGTACAGGGATGATGGTCGATTTTTGAATGGGGTGGGAACCACCGATGTGGCAAGAGACTCATTAAAAATGGATGTAAACAAACCAGCGAGCTGATCAGCGCAGGACCGCAGAACACGGCCAGAAATCCCATCAGGTCCAGCTGCTTTCCTTACATTCACTCGTTTTAGTGCCTTTCGAACCTCGTCCTCCGTCACAGTGATCGCATGATGATCGCTGCTCTGACTGCTGCTCCCTGACGCGCTGATCGGCAGACTCACACTGCTTTGATTGCTTTCAAAGCGGCCGTAGAAAGTGTTAAGCTCGTCAGCCAGCGACGGATCTGCTCTCACCACTGTAGAGGATGTATTAGTGTTTTGTTGGTCCGATTTTATTTTTTTCAAATAACAAAGCAGATGTTTGTTGCTGCTGTTGGGGGAGCGACTGGGACAAAAATCAGGTTGAGCTTTAAGGTCATAACACATCCCAATCTTCCGGATCTTTCTTTGTGAATCAAACCCAGTCCAGTCTCTGTCTCTGCATTAAACAGGAGCAGGACACTGCTGCAGCCCCTGGATTTAAAGTTCTTCTACTGTTGCTTAGATTAATGAAATGTGTCTCTCAATGAAAATCTACTCTGCATTGTAGATGTTTTGTTCATGTTTTCAGACACTCACCTGTAACGGGTTTCTGCAGGAGAGTCGTCAGGATCCATCAGGATTTCGTCAAAACAAGGTCAAGCCGCTCGAACTGAAGCCTCTCTGAATTATCCACTCATTTTCTGCTCCACTGCACTCATTTCCACAAATTCTCTGTGACGTGCCCCGGCTCCAGGATTAAACTTGCTCTAATTGACTTAACGACGCAGCACCATTTCAGGAGTCGAAGCAAAAACAAGAGTTCACCGGCTGCTTAAAGGAGTAACAGAGGCAGAATCAGACGGAGGGAGACATTCAGACGACAGTGTGTCGGGGCAAAGCTCTTTCTAAACATACTCTGTCAGTTTATTCAGGAAACATTCTGCTGCTGCGGCGTAAACATATGTCCAAATGCAAAATAAGGTTTAAAGGATTGACTTTGACTAGTCTTTTCTAACTAAGGCTGGAGTTTGTGCATCTCTCAAAGTAATCCCCTGTTTAAAAGCAGGACATTTCCAGGTTCAGCACCAACAAATGGCCAGGTAAGTGACAAAACAGTGTTTGTGAGCTGGAACTAATAATGCAAATAAACCAGAGTCTTGAATGTTACGTTTTGGATGAAGGTCTAAACATTACATTACATTTACAGCAGCACTTTGTAAGCAATAGCCCCAGAAGAGCATGTTCTTTGTAAATCTGCATAAACAAACAGGACTCCTGCTGTAGACTAACAGCTCTAATGTATTACTGAGCATTAGGCTGATGTATCTGTCCGTCTCCTTGGTCAAGGTCTTCTTTGATTATTCAGTAATTACAGGATCGGAACCTCACACAGGAATAATTTCTGAGTAATGAGAGACTCACCTGTCGACGTGAAAAACAGGAAGTACGACTCCTGAAAGATAAAGCTCCACTGACACGTTTATTACTCCATAAAACAGAGTATCCATCCGCAGAGACGTCTTCTGCAGGTCGAACAGGACGAGTCAGAACCTGGTTTATGATCCGATAAAGACGACAGCGGGGATTAGTCTCTGCTCGGGTCGTTTATGGAGGCTCTAAAAAAACTAATGTACACTAATGTTCTGTAAAACACCAGGTGAATTAAAGGGGAATTGGTTACAATAAGAGGGTTTGGCTAGTTTTAGATTAGCATTGATCGGTGGGAATAAAAAGTGACTGGCCTGAGAAACGCCTCTTAATAAAATAAAACGGCTTTAACCATTAAAAACTCAAATGAGAAATGAGGTTACATCTTTGATAAACTGTCTCCTACTCAATGTTGTTCTGTGCATTTTCTTCCAGAAAGAAGAATGTGAGGATTACAAACTCTTTTTTTATGTTAACTGCAACTTCAAACCAGAGCGTCACTGTTTTTTTTATTTAATTGACTTTATTTTTGTGCTGCGCAGGCCGTGTTCCTGCATTTACCCACCTACAGGAGCAGTAGGCCGCTGCTCAGGACCTGGGGACCTTCTCCAGATCTGAGCCGGGGAACGTTATGAACTGGAGACTTCAGCAGGTTTTCGACGCTAATGTTAAACTAAAAACTTAACTTGCATCAGGGACAGACAAATATATCTGTTTTTTCTGAGGAGCTGCAGTGACGTTGAGTGACGTTACTGACATTCGACTGATGTGTGCAGGAGATTTTATTCGACTCTGATGGTTTTCTGACACTGTAGATTTGTTCTCATTATAACACACGGTCAATAGACGTGTTTATTTCTCAGTGAGGGACATTTAAACAAAGTGTTAAACTCAAATGCAAAATATCACTTTAAATTTTTTACTTTTTATGCCATGAACCCTTGATCATCATTAATTCAATGTAGACTGCAACTCCCATAAGACACTGCTTCTAACTTGAAACTTGTGTTGTCTTTAGTTTGATGGATAAAAATTGGAAATTGTTGAAGTTTTGGGACTGTTTTTTATGTAAAGTATCTCCTCTACAGTTACAGTGTTTGTTTTAAAGTTTCAAAAGCGTTTTCTACATGGGTTTGTCTATTTCTGTGTTTAAATCTTTCCTTCTGCATTGTCCTCGTCTCTGAAGTGTCTCTTCTCAGCGGGACACACTCTGCGGTCTCTTTGGGCTCTGAGTGTGGGCTGTGACACATGAATATGAAAATGTCTCCCATAAATAGTCTTTAACTTGTGTCAGACTCTAAATGAGACCCTCCCTCGAGTCTCGCTCTGTGACGCGCGCGCTCTCTTAGCTTTCTTTTCTCAGTCCCTCGATTGTCCCCAAATGCTTCTAACATCATCTACATTTCATGATCAACTCAACTTTCCCAAAACACACACATAACTTCAGAAGAAGAATATGTTAGACCAGTGCTCTGATTTAAAAAGAATCGTGGAAACAGGACAAATCTAAACTCACACTTAATGAACCATGTGAAAGTGGTTCTAATGCATCTCAATAGCATTTCATAAAACATAGAAGGATTATGTTAAATGGAAATGTGTGACAGTAATGTTCTCTTGAAAACCTCCACGTCTTGATTTTAAACTCTCCTCAGTGTTTTTGTTCTGGAAAAAAAGATCAGACAAATGCAGAGGGAATAAAGCCGGCGCAAAGTCAGCTCTGTCCACGTCTTTCCTGAAAAATGATGATGTGTAGAAAAAACACTTGTGATGTGACAGTTTGTCCTTTTCTGTTGAGATGAGCAGTTCACTTCCTTGTTATTACTCGGCTCCTGGATCTTTTCTGAGTGATCAGAGCTGGACAGAAACAGACCAAGGCTTTTGTAAAACCTGTCTCTCGTAGGTTTTTTTTGGGCAGAGCAGCCTGTTTCTGTGGAGACATGGTCTAAAGGCCTGAGGCAGAAAACACAAGTGTCTAGACCACATTAAAAGTGTCCCATCTGCTCAGAAAGCATAGTGTTTGGCAGCTCTTCTGACAGATTGTGGGATGTGTTGCAATCATGGATCATTTTGTCGATAAAGGTCTTTGATGCTTCTGAGGCCAGTTTTTCATAATAAATTGACAGAGAACCATGTTTCAAATCTTCCTGAGTCACAGTCAAATGAAAGAAATGAGGTATAAATCTGACGTGAGACACACAAACGTGACCTTTTATGATTTTGAATGTGACATATTTATGTAGCGAATAAAGATGTCTAAAGAACTGGTCCAAAAGCTAAATCGATGGAACAGTCGGCGCAGTGGCCTTTTGTCTGTGATTGTGTTTATTCAACGCTCCATCACTGTCTCCATTTATGACCCCATATCAGCGTATTTTATACTCGACCGATTCAGAAGAGTCAAAGAGAAGCAGCGGAGAACACTTTCATTCAGCTCCTGCTCAAATATTTGGTAAAAGTTCACTGCTGACGAGGGATTTTGTGATGAAAGGAAAGTTTTTTGGAAGATCAGCAGAAGGTTTAGGAGAAAGTCAAAATGAAGAGAGAGGTCAGAGACATGAGACCAGAGGAAAGGGATTTAAATTTGATAATTTAAGTATTTAAAAGTCTGGACCTGGTCTAAGACCGGACTAACTCTGTCTCCTTCAAACACTGACCTCCGTGAGTCTGGACCTGGTCTAAGTCTGGACTAACTCTGTCTCCTTCACAAACACTGACCTCCGTGAGTCTGGACCCGGTCTAAGACCGGACTAACTCTGTCTCCTTCAAACACTGACCTCCGTGAGTCTGGACCTGGTCTAAGACCGGACTAACTCTGTCTCCTTCAAACACTGACCTCCGTGAGTCTGGACCTGGTCTAAGACTGGACTAACTCTGTCTCCTTCAAACACTGACCTCCGTGAGTCTGGACCTGGTCTAAGACCGGACTAACTCTGTCTCCTTCACAAACACTGACCTCCATGAGTCTGGACCTGGTCTAAGACTGGACTAACTCTGTCTCCTTCAAACACTGACCTCCGTGAGTCTGGACCTGGTCTAAGACTGGACTAACTCTGTCTCCTTCAAACACTGACCTCCGTGAGTCTGGACCTGGTCTAAGACTGGACTAACTCTGATTTGATTTCTGGAGGTAAATAACTCACACAATATATTTTTATGATCACAGCCTCAACTTTTTCAATAAAAACCTTTTTTTAACTCCAAACGTCCGTTCATTTTGACGAGCTACATTCAGAGTTGGACCAACAAACTGTCGATATCCCAGACTTTTGATGCTGAGCTGAATTAATGTAAAAACCTTCGACTCACAAACACGTCGAGGTCAAATAAACCGATGAGGAGTGAAAGTTAAAGTGAAAGAAAGTTGTATCCAAAGCCACACATCTATTTTACACTTTGTCTTTTCTACGTCTGTGTATTTCTTGCTATTCTTTCTTGATCGGACATAAGTTGCAGCTGCATTGATTCAGTTCGAAGGCACTTGTTTAAGGAGAGATTACTTTCCTCCTTTTTCATTTCGTCCTTGCTTTTATTACTTAACAAGCTGGTTTTATTGTATTTGGAAAGCTGTTTGAGGCAGAATTAAAATCTGCAGAGAGGATAAAAAGTTAAAGTACAATGGGAAAAGAAAGACTAATACAAAGTCATTTTGATTTGTCATATTTTGCTTGACTTACTTCTACTACATCCAACAATGTTCCTCAGGACTCGAGTCTTTTTAGTGAATACTTCCAATAGAAATGTACATAAACTTTACTTGAGTACACATTCTGGATAGTCAAAGGTAGAACAGACTTTGTTTTATAGTTTCACTCAAACACACTAGTTTTTAATCTTGATTATTCACATTGTTGTGCACAACATTCAAAAATGATTTCTAAGTACTTCAAAAGTGTTTGAGAACATTTGGTTTGGAACACAAAGGACCAGTGTTAGTAGTGTTACTTTTACACAGCAGCAGTGGAAATATTTGTATTTGACACTGTGTGTAGTGACTCTATATTACGTTAATGCATGAGATGAATAGATGAATGTTAAGTTTTTTGATGTTGCATGTGTTCCTGCTCAGAGCTCACTGTTCACAGATCACACTCACTGTGAGTCTTTCTGCACTAACTGTTTAGTTTAGTTAAACCCTGGCTTTATTCGGACTGTTGACTCTAGACTTTTGGCAAAAAATAAAAGCAACTTTCTCGATGATGCACTAAACAGAACAAAACTAAGCTGGATATTATTAACTTATGCGTTTGGCTAAATCCAGGACAGTTCATCTGAGCGCTGCAGCCGTCTAAGCCCCGCCCCCAATGCTCATTGGTCGAGACGTGTGTCTACTGCGATAATGTGTGACTTTAATCTGAAAAGAATTAATCTATAATAACTCTGACACACTTGGGCTTTTAGGTTTTTTTGTTTTGGTTTGTTTTTTTTGTAAATTCTTTTTGCTGATTGCATTCTCTTAAACTGAATCATCTTTTATCAAATCTTCAAATAAATTTAATAAATTTGTTTTAAATTTTGAACAATGTCAAAAAACTAAACTAAATTAAAATTTGGATAAATAAAAGTGGATAAATAGGAACAGAATAGCACAGCGTTGTTTTGTGTTGGAACTGAGCAGAAAGACAATAAAAGATTTGATTTAAAAAGGGTATTAGGTCAGAGCAAGAGAAAAGACAAACTAAAACCCTTTACATCTGACAAACTTCAGACAAAGACCTCATGTGTTGAGTTTCTTTTTCAAAGACACATGAACACTCCATTTATTCCCGTCCCCGTTGAACCATTAAGAGCCACTGTTTGACAATAGCACAAGAACTTTATAAAGAAAAATCCTGTTGGACCTTTGTATTGAGTCCAAAAGAACATGTGTTTATTACATTAATCCATTTATTTTCTTTCTTTTTTACGTTATTATCACACCTTATTACACTTTATTGTACAGTATTGTCTTATTCACGTTGGCCTCGAGGGGTGTTTAGTCACATGACCTCCTCACATCAGACACACGTTCAGTACAAACCACAGCAGCAGTTTCAGACTTTAGTGACTGCTCCACGGCTCTGTCTCGGCTGCGCAGCCTTAACTCGACACAAAACGGCTCTGGAATGTGGAGTCCTGGATTAACAAACATGAGTCGACACCTGTTTAGAGCAATAAAACCAGTCGACTGTGAAAACGAGCTCACTTCTGGGCCTTTATCCAGGTTATGGACTAATCTGTTCCTTTTCTTTTTCCTTCTGCTGGGATTGTCTCAGAAAGTGAGTAAACATTCTGAAGTTATTATAGTTTTAGTGGAACTGGTTACTTTCTCTACATTAACATTAATTCTTCTCTTTTTCGAGCAGATGACTGTAAGGTTTCTTGTAAAAACTCTCATGAAATCTGTTTTGCTGAAATAAAGGGATCAATCGAAGCGTGGGTTTTTGTTAAAAGAATATATAAGAACATGTTTATGTTGTTGGATTCAGGCCAATTTATTTAATTCATGTATTTTTCACAATAAATAATATTTCTGAGGCAGTAGGACCATGCACGTAGACATGAGTCCTTTTAGACTTTGGACATTTTGTTTGTTTGTTCTAAAAACAGTATATTATTATCTTCCAAAAATATAAAACTTTTTTCACTTTAATTGTTGGCTTCAGAAAACTTTCATTAGAACGACTAAACATTAAAACTGTATTTTCTGTAGATTTTTGACCTTAACCATCGCAGATCTTTAAATAAAACAGAAGTAAGTCAGGGATGTGACCTCTGAACTTTAGGTTAAATGCCTTGTGTGACTCTTTGTGCACTCGGAGCCTCGTTCAGGGTCCTGACCCACCAGTTGAGAACCTCTGTGTGTTTGGGCCTGACTCATTAATACCTCGGTTCATGAGCGTGTTTCAGGGCTTTATAACGAGGCTTGTAGAGTCTTTGAGCAGCTGTAAGAGGCCAGAGTCTAACCCTGACCCTGTCTCTGTGTTTCAGGAGTTTCTTTACTGCGCTCGGATTGGCTAAGGCAGGGGCAAAAACAAGTGACCGAAAGTGGATCGCATTAATCCAACAGTATGAACTAACGCAGTGTAATGACACTTACATGAAGCAGAAGAGGTCTGGAGGCAGTGCAGAGTCAGACACTATTACATCTCCTAATGTTTCTTTAAAAAGTGGATTTAAAGTCTGAAGATTGGTTTATGGATTTGAAGTGGACCCAATGACGAGGTTTCTGTCTCAAAGACGGATGTGCTGCACTCGTCAGGCGTCTCTGCGGTCGAGGACAAGATGATTTTAATACACAACATAGTACATGCATGTAATATAGAAATCCTTTAAGATTTTCCATGAAAACTTAAAGGATGTGTGACAAACTCTGACTCTGACTCAAAGCTATTTCTGGAGCACATTTAAAACATCTGTGGTAGATTAAAGTGCTGTACAAGCCACACAGAAGACAAAGTGTGTAATAAAGCAATAAAAGCCATAAAAACAGGCCAATAAAGGAATCATTCAAACTCAATTAAATTAAAGTTAAAAGGTAAAGGTGCTTGTTTAATTAGGGGCTGAACACCAATAAAAAAGTTTTTCTAGTGACTGCACGGCTCTAACAAGAAGAGAGGCTGTTGACTTTCTCATAATAACCTTTATCAAACAGAACAGGTAGAATATCTATAATATTAATGAGTTATAGACCGCTCTCGTGGTGATCTGATCTGTTTAATAAAAATCACATTTGTACTGTAGTTAATAAAAGTCCAAGACTCACTATGTTTGGTTCTGTTTTAGATTCATAACGACAGAGTTTGTGGGAGACATGAGGAAAATATTTGGTGTGAATCTGGATCCAGCCTCTGCTCCTGGGCTTTAACATTAATGTTGGTTCAGGCTTCTGTAGGACATTCTCACAAATCCTGCACAAAGATCCATTTTTCTGTCTCGGATCATCAAGGCACTTTCGGAGCTAACACTCGCTCGGTGCTGTTTCCACATGAGACTGAAGGGAATAAAAACTAAAGTTAGAGGCAGAATAAACCCTGTTAATCTGCACTAACGTACTGCATCTGTGTGTTTTTACGGCGCTGAAAAATGAACAGGGGGTTTGAAATTTAGTTGGGTTTGAACATTATATATTTTTTTATCCAGAGCTGATGGAGAAATGGGAAAAACAGAGAAGCACAGCCGAGCCCAGGGTTGAGTGCATATTACCTGCTGCAGAGTCTGCAACATGAATCACTTTAAAAAGGCCACAGAGGACGAGAACTAACAGCAGCTGAATGTGGACGCACACAAACACTCCGAGCTTTATTGAGTCAAACAGAAACAGCAGAAAACGCTCATTATCTCAGTCTGGATTATTCATTGTTGTGTGATTATCTCGGCTGGTTTAGAACAGCTCAAATGTCCAAAGGCAATTGTATTGTATATTTGTGATTATAGCTTTTTTCCATTATTTCCCAGATGTACAAATGAAAATGTAACATAATACTTCATAACACTAAAGACAAACTCATCCTGTGTCATCTTTTATGTTCCCTTTGCACTGTTCACTTAAAACACTGATTTGTGGTGTTGTCAGTTGTGTTACTCACCTGTAGGGGGCGTCTACATGTGCAACCATTAACTCTAAACTGGGGCACAGTAAGTTATGACTAAAGTAAATGTAAATGAATGAACATAATCACTGTCTTATCAACCTTTTAATTATTTTATTTTCTTAATGGGCTCATGTGACGTACAAAAAAAAAAAAGAATGGATAAAGTGGAAGTTTAAAAAGAACAAAGTGGCTGTGTGAGAGCCGTAGAAAACAGGAGGAAAACCAGAACCAAACGCCACGTCTCGTTTCGTCACGTCCCGTCGAGAGCCCAGATTAAAGAGCGTTAGCGTCCGGCTGCAGATTGGGTTTGTCACTGTCACCGTCTCTGAGTAAAGTCTGAAGTCTGACTGTGACAGGAACAGGCTCCGTGATGCTTTCCTCGGGTTTCATCATTTCAAACACGGAGCCTCCTCCCAAAGTGAAGACAGAATCTCAAACAGGACGAGCCTCTTCACTCTTTCTTTCTTTTTCGGTCACTGTCTTTGGGGCCAGCGACCTCAACTATAAGAGTGATGACAACAGAGATTTCAGATTTAAAAAGTCTTCTGTGAGGACTAGAAGCACTGAGCAAATGGCTAAAGGTACTTTTAATGTTTTTGCTGATATCCTCAGGTTACAAGGATTAATTACAACTAATCTCCAGTGAGCACATGTATTCTTATAAGACGTTGTGCTCCAGTGAAGACAGTTCATTATTATAGCTCACTTCCCTCTGAATGTGTTTTTTAAACAGAACTCTCCGATGACACACATCCAAATCCAAATCAACACAGCTTTACTTCTTTAATCAACGACGAGACACACAGCCCTTTAACTTCGTTCAGTCATGTTGCATTAATTCAAATAGATTTGCAAATGAATTTGTGTCGACTTGAGTGGGACTTGTTTGATTGTTAATCGACTGAAGTGCATGGACAGATCCCTGGTGGCGCTGCGTGTCGTGAGCAGATTGCGTCACAGGAGGAACAAAAGAACAGTTCTGTTATGTTCAGTTAAAAGTTATTATGTTAAGGCAAAAGGTTGGACTGTACCTGAGATTTTTGGAATGGCCAATCATTGCTCACACTAATCATGTGCTCGAAAAAGGAGCGCTCCCATTGGTCGACACCGGCTTGTCATATGACATTCCAGGAAGTTTAATGGCTGCCAATAAAGTGGAAGAAGAAGAAGAAAATGTATTTCTGGAGCACATTTTGTACCAATTACTGAATGTGTTTTACAGAAATGACTGTCGTAGCAAAGAACAAACAATAAAAAAATAACAAAATAAACAGACGGATAAAAGACTAAATGATCATATGTTCAACATGAACAGGTTTATTACAGTTGTTAATAAACAAGTGGTGTGTTCTGAGACTATACTTTTGAAGGAGGTTATTGTTGATGCATTTTTAATTTTGTTTTTATTCTGGCTAACAGAGAAACAGCTCAAAAAAGAAAAAAATAACGAAGAAAAGGGAGGCAATGTAAAACAACAATCTTGATGGTGAAACTGTCAAATCCCCAAACATTTGAGCAACTCCACTCACGCATCTCCTTCTGACACAAGGGCAGGGAATACTTTGGATAAGGTCTTGTAACACACTTTAACTTGATTTAAAGGCTATTTCTTGAATAGCCTGGAAAAGCCAGTAAATAAACCAACAGGACGTTCTAAAACATGTTCTTTAAAAGGGAACGCTCTTAGTGCAGTCTGCTGTTGAGGTTTGAAGGTGTTGTGGTCCGGCTGTAATCACAAAGAGCTGTGGCTTTAAGAAGAACGTGTTTGTGTCTGATGAGAAGTTCATGTTTGTGGAATTGGACAGGTTTAAAATGAAGTTTGTGTAGGAGTTTATTTTACAAGAGAAGGATTGGAAAGAAAAGCCCTTGAAGGCAAAGAAGAAATTAATAAATACTTGTGTGTTTCTTTTCTTACTGAAAAAAACAAACTCGAATTATAAAACAAAGTCTGGACTCACAAAGATAAGGACGCTGTAATAAAGATGCTTGGCTTTGGGCAAAAATGCACTGCAGCAGAAATTGGACGTCTAGAAGAAAATATTTTAATTCCTGCAATATTTTTTTTTGTCAGTGTCCAATATCGCTGCTTCATGTTTTCAATATTAACTAAACATTATATTCTTGTATAGACTTGAATATAAGAAACAGGGATCCCTTTTTCTACTTTTTACTTCTTAAAACCTGCAGGCTCCACAGTGGCTGGAGTATATCTTTTTATTTATTTAAACTATCAGTCAAAAGTTTGGACACACTAAGTTTGACTGGTAGTGTCTGTTTATGTGAGAGGGACAGCTGGGCCCAAAGGTGAACCTACAGTAAGAGCAGTAACACAAGGAGGGGGTCAGGGCTGGCACAAGGTCAGTCCACTCTGAGAACCATGTGCACCTCTTAACGAGGAGTCTCACTGCCCTTTCAGGGTTAACCACCAGGACACCAGAACATTCTGCTCCAACCAGAGTTCGTTTCAGGTCAAACCCCTCCCTCGCAACTTCACCTTGAAAACTAAGAAACCAGATGCCTTTGCTTTAACTTTTTCTTCAATATAAAAAGAAACACCTGCCTGTAACTTCCAAAATGTAGTGTTTATTACCTTTTTTAAATCCAGTTCTAATCCAGGGATGAGCTCCAGTCACCAGCGACCCCTGACGTCACGGCTCTGTCCTGAGTTCACACCTGTCCATCTAAGACCACAGGTTTAAGGGCTCTAGTGAACCACTCTATGGGCCACATAATGTACAAACAAACAGGAAAGATAAAAGAGGAAGAGGAAGGTCAATTGAAAATGACAAACATGACTTCAACAAACATATTCTCCGCCGCGTTTCAGCCTTAAACCTTCATCAGGACAAAAAAAATTGGATAAATTATCCTTTACCTTTACCGCCACTTTAAACAAAAAACATAGAAACTGCTCGAAACATTACAGACGAAACTGAAAGAAGCAGCTTTAATAAATGTGCAACCCTCATGGCTCAAAAAAACCACAATTCTTTATACTTTTATATTTTTTGGCTTTTATTGCGTAAATGATAAACTCTAGCTGTGGTTGTTTCTTAAAAGCAAAAGAAAACATA
This sequence comes from Perccottus glenii, assembly GCA_024416835.2. Classification (NCBI taxonomy): domain Eukaryota; kingdom Metazoa; phylum Chordata; class Actinopteri; order Gobiiformes; family Odontobutidae; genus Perccottus; species Perccottus glenii. The sequence goes on from CM044554.2 coordinate 30,431,203, forward strand.
CCTTAGTTATCTGCACCTTTTCTAAACTGCTGTGGTCCTATTTCTACCAGAAGTCCGATCCCAGTTCTCTGACGACAGACTCACCTGCACTTGGCCTCTTGCTTCAGGTGAACTCTTTACTGATTATAACGCTCAGAGAAAGAGTCTGACAGGTCCCACGCTGTTCCCACTTTCCACTGCGCCTCCTGGAAAGTGTCTGTTCTCTGCAGAAATCTGATGGCAATGATGATGATGGTGATGATGCAATCAGGTGGCAGCGCGGAGCAAGACTCATTAGACCCACCGACTTTAATCACGCTCTTTAAAGCCAGGATCTCACAGCTGAACTATAAACCTTGAAGTTATATCCGGGGAAATGTGGAGTTCTTTAGGGATTTCAGTGAAAAGATGAAAGTAAATGAGTAGGGCTGGACAGTTTGGGGACAATGGCCCGGTGGGAATGTCTGGCTCTGCTTCATGGGACTAAGACTAGAAAAGAGCTGCGGTGGTTTTTAAAAGAAAGGCTTGATTCTTGATCTACAGGACCAAGGTGCATTTAAAACTGGTCAACATCAAAGTCCTAATGCCCGCTCCTAACAACAGCATAGCAACCTTTCCTGCTTTTATTGTGTTAAACTGAACCATTTCCCCTCTGCAAAATACTTTTTCTATAACATCTGATGTCTTTTTGGTGTTTTTTCGTAAGTACAGACGTATCCAGAGCTGGAACAGACCAATGTGGCCATGTGATAGTCCAAAGCTTCTGTTATTCACTGAACAAGTCCTTGATAATAAGTCTATTAGGTTGATCAAGTTTTAGAATCAATCTAAATAAAGAATAACAGAAATACACAAAAGGGAAGCAAAGAAACAAACAGTTATTGTCACTGCTTTTACAAGACGATTCCTTGATTGTATAGAACCAGTCAGTGAAAGGAGGCACTGGTCGAATTGGTCCAAAATGAAATCTGTGGAAGTGGAAATAGTGACCGTAAACCCTTTTCACTTTAGAAAGAGAATGGGTCAGCTGGTCAGGAGAGGACAGTGACCTTCTGTAGGTATATTCCAGTTTAGAAATGAAAATGATCCCAATATTTATTCAAATGTTTGTGAAGGACCCCAAAGTCCATTTAAAGTCTTCAAAGTGGGACGAGCTCAGAGAAGATCTCATTAACATCTTATTTATCAAACTGTGATGGAAAACTCTGTCTCTACCTGCACGAACAGATCCCACTCTTTATAAACTCTTATAACGCCCACAATGCACTTCTCCCACTATCTCCTTCTGTTCTCATCATCTTTTTCACAAAGTTAGATTTTCTCAGCCGGTGCTCTCTATTGTGCTGCGATGAATGCAAATTCTTCAATTCACAGAGTCTCCTGGGACGAGGAAATAGCTTCTGAAAATGAGTTTGCACACCTCGCTGACTGTGAGCTGGAGGAGGAGGGGCCTGAGGAGAGAGACAGAGGTCTTAGTCTGCGCTGGTACCAGTGAGGGACAGAGGAGTGTCCTTTCCTCTGTCCCTCACTGGTTTGTACTCAATCTTTATTGGTGTCTGTCCAGTTTAACTAAAAATGCAGACTCTTCAACATGGCTTTTGTCAAAATGAACTACTTCAGCCCAGGTCCAAAAACATTAATAAGCATCTTATATCTGGAGTTCTGGAGCGGCTAAGCAAGTATTTTCTGTGTTTTGTCTTTTTTCAAGCTTTAAACAACTCAATGCAAATATCTTACCTGGAACTAAATATCCGCAAGACCAAGGAACTGATTGTGGACTAAAGCAGGGAGCAGTGGATCCTGCATCCCCCAACGACCTCCCACACCAATAATATCCTGACCCTATCCTGACCCCATCCTGACCCCATCTTGACCCTATCCTGACCCTATCCTGACCCTATCCTGACCCCAATCTTGACCCCAATCTTGACCCCATTCTGACCCCATCCTTACCCCATCCTGACCCTATCCAGACCCTATCCTGACCCTATCCTGACCCCATCCTGACCCCATCCTGACCCCATCTTGACCCGATCTTGACCCTATCCTGACCCCATCCTGACCCCATCTTGACCCTATCCTGACCCTATCCTGACCCCATCCTGACCCTATCCTGACCCCATCTTGACCCTATCCTGACCATATCCTGACCCCATCCTGACCCCATCTTGACCCCATCTTGACCCTATCCTGACCATATCCTGACCCCATCCTGACCCTATCCTGACCCCATCTTGACCCTATCCTGACCCCATTCTGACCCCATCCTGACCCTATCCTGACCCTATCCTGACCCCATCCTGACCCCATCTTGACCCCATCTTGACCCTATCCTGACCATATCCTGACCCCATCCTGACCCCATCTTGACCCCATCTTGACCCTATCCTGACCATATCCTGACCCCATCCTGACCCCATCTTGACCCCATCTTGACCCTATCCTGACCCCATCCTGACCCCATCTTGACCCTATCCTGACCCTATCCACCTCAGGAGTTTAAGGGACTTAAACTTAATCTTAATCTGCTCCTGCACTAGTCACTAACCCTGGAGCATCACTGTGTGTGGACCTCTCAGCTCTTCGGAGGCTGGTCTGATCAGTGAGAGGTTCATTAAGACCACTCTCTTCAGTCTGCAGGTCAGTTACAATAAAAGAGCCAGTCTGTTTAACTGTGGACTGGAACTTAAACTAATCTAAACTCTGGACTAGAACTAGATTTAACTGCACAAACAATTTTCTACAAACAAGTTGTGTTCACTGTATTGATTTATGTATTTTCTCACTGCTTTCTATAAAACCATGTAGACCATACTTAGACTAGAAATGAGCTAGTTTCATGTGACACTGTGTGAAAGCTAACATCGGCTTTGTGTGCTGTGTGTCTTGTTTAAATGGGACACAGACAAAGGGGTATTACACAAATCTAGAAACAGGCTCAAGCTTTTTTAGTTTTTTTTATAGTATAGATATATATTTTCTTTGATATTTCCTTGATGACAGACAAGGCACTTGTTTGAAGAATTAGATCCCAGACAAATTCAAACCAAAGGCAGCGACTGAGAGTGAAGTGGGTCTATTGTCACCACTCCCTCCAGACTCCAGCTGAAAATAGACTGTTCCTGAATAAAACCAGTGTCCCAGGACCCAGCGTGTGATGTAAAGACCGTCAGATAAATAAGAATGGCCCTCATAAATTAAAGATGAGTGAGAACAAAGGCTGGGGCTGCCACTGGAGTTTACAGAGCAACACTACACGGAGCAGAAATACCAGCGTCCTACATTTAGAATAAACTATTTTAAAAAGAAAAATCAACTTTGGTGGGAATTAATGTCCCTGGAAGTCTATTTCCAACTTAATTAAAAAATGTAAATAAAGACAACACTGCTCTAGAGTCTGGGACATAACGTCACACAAACCCAAAGGCAGGTCACGAGTCGTCTTTAGAAAAATAGTGTTTTACAGTGGTTCTCAAACACTTTCAGTCCAAGTACCTCTTCAATAAATATTTGTATTTTAGCATGGGTTTAATCCTGGTTTAGGGCAAATTTTGGATTTTGTATTGTTTTTTTCAGTCCAGACATAATTGGAAATGGCTCCCTCTGGTTCATTGTGGATGGTTCTTATTGTTCAGTGACATTTTGCAGCTCTGGACCAAACACATGAAGCTTTTCCCCAAAAACACACTAGAGGGCGCTGTCATAGCAGAGTGTGTCAACAAGGACTCAGTCTGATTGGACTTATGTTAGCTCTGTGACTGAGACCCAGTGCCACTGAATGGACCTAGTTTTATTTTCTTTCAAACCAGACCAAAGTTTAGTCTAAAGCAGAACAAGACCTTCCTTTTTGAGAAGAAGTTAATGTTGCAGCAGTCATATTTCTCCAGAACAGAGCAACTGCACCAGAGTCTGTTTTATGTACAGAGTCCACATAAAACAGCATAAACTCACCCTTAGTTTGGTTTTAATCCTGAACTAAATCTTGTTTTAGTCTGGTTTGGCTGGAGAAAACCTTCTGACTCAGGTTGTCCTTGACCAGGATCTGACTCGACTCGATTTAAAATGCATCAGAAATGAACACAAGCTCCTGACAAACACATTACCTATTGACTCTATTGTAATATTAATGCTTTGTTAATTATTCCATTTACTGTCACTGACTTTCTGTGTCTTTGTCAAGATCAAACTCATCGTTCCCGCTTCAGAATCTTAATCTTCTGAAGCAAATACAAAACAATCAAAAGTAATGAAACATCAAAAGCCTACATAATCTACCAATTGCTTCTTTGTTTGGTGCAGTAATAAAATGCTTTTGTGTGTTTTTAATCCGATTATATGAGCTTTAGTGTGAGTTACTCTGATTCTGTCTTTGTCATATTCCTTTGTCACAGCAGCTTTAGTCACGGTCAAATTATTTCTGTGACTTAAATAAATGTATCATAAAGACTGGTGCATTTCTCCTTTTGTTCAATCCCAAAACTTTAAAAGAAATAACCAGTGTTAGAGGAATCGTTGTCCTAAGCAGATTTTTATCCCCAAAGCCTGAACATTTTGCTGAACTAGACTCATATGTCTATAGATTACTTTAAATCTAATCCAAACGAGGACAATAAGGGACTTCTTGTGAGACACTGGAGAAAAAAAAACTTATGCCATATAAACTCGGTTAAGTCTTTGAATGTCGACAAAGCTGACTAAGATGTTTTTGATTCAGAAACAATGCATTAATACAAAGAGCTAGCGTTAAACCTGACTTGTTTGTGAGGTTTTATGTATCTTATTTCAGTTAATCGTTTAAAAAAAGACTTTTGACAAACAAGGTGACCTAAGGCTGGATTTGTCCTGGAGCAAAGAGCTGCATCCTTGGCCAATGAGACAATTTGATCTTACTTTTTTATCCTTTGTGATTGGTTCTTTACACCTGACAGTCATATAACAGCACACTTCAACAGTGCAGCACAAACACACTTAGCCAAGACTAAATTCAAACACTTTTATTTTTTTATCTTTTAACAAAACTATTATTTTACAAGGTGTTCATTTTGACTATAATTTTGCCTTTTAGGGAAGTTTTGTTCAGTCGTCAGTGTTTTCGTCAAAAGAGAGGTCAGTGTTTGAGTCTTGAGCAGAATGAAGTCAATTACTTTGTTCCAAATTAAAACGTCTGGGTCTTTATTTTTTTACCAAATAGTGATCTAACTTTACACGTTTTATATTTACTACTGTAGGTGTTCAGTTTGAATCACCTCATAAATGACATTTAACACAAATGAACTCAGAAAAGTGCAGGTACCACAGAGCACTTGGGAGAAACACACAGTAGAGAGTCTTGCTGAAGTGTCACAGGCGGATTATTCCTCTTCAGTCTCTGATCACAGAAGAGTTTTCTTCTTGTCCACCTCAGTAGTTCATCCTGTTAGAGTCACTGAACTGAAAGTGACTCAAAACTCTAGCTGTGCTCACATCAGCGTATGTCCAGAGTGTCCCCCTCACCTCGTGTCTTTAGACTCCTGACCCCTGTGGCCCCTGACATCCATCCCACTGAGACCATCACTTCTGTCTCGCTTTTCTCTTTTTTATTTCTTCTTTGTTTCCAACTGACTCTTTTTTGCTTCCGCACTGTCCTCCCTTTAAGTGAACTTTTGTGACTTTGGAGAAAATACAGATTTTCTAAAGAGACAGTGTTTTTGGGGATGTCTGGCAGGTTCTTTTCACTTTATCACAAACCTCTTTTAACACCTGTGTACAGGTAAAGTCCAGGTTTGTTTTGATTGTACAGTATATCAATAACAGTATTCCTTGTGCTCAACACAAATAATAACTCACTTTTTATTTATTGCACAAATAAGGACCTGCTGTGTCATTTTCAGAGAAGTTTCTAACACTTTTACTGATTTACTTTGTTTAACTAAAGCTGCTGTTGGAAAAAACTGGAGAAAACAGTTGAAGTGTAATAGCTGCTGATGCTGTGCACAACATGAGGTCTTTAGTGTCTTCACTTCTGAAGACAGGGTTCCTGCACAATTGTCCAAGATAAATTTAAGACTTTTTAAGACCTCAACGTTCCTTATTTAAGGCCCCAAAATGTTTTATGGCATGTTTTAGAGAAAAGGCTTAGAGGAAATTCATAATATCTTAAATGCATAAACTTAGATGGAAGACAACAAAATCTGACCTTAGCAAGAGAGGGAACCCTCAAAGAAAATCACAAGCCAATAAGGCCTTCTCTTCTAACACACTAAAGAGGCCTTTAAGTTTGCAGGTCAATGTTAAACAGGACAAACAAAACTTTACAAAACTTTAAGATGTGATCACATTTACTATAAATCAATGGCACAAACAGAGATGCTCGTCTACAACAAGCTGTGTCCACTTTTCAGCAGGCGACTGTCTCTCTTCCTGGGGCACAGTGGAGTTAACAGTATATTCTCAGTTACAGTTCGTGGAGTGGCCTGCAGCGGTGAGAGAGAGAAGACAGAGAGCAGAGAGAGGCTCAGCAGCAGGTCACACGAGTCCTTCAGGTTAAACTCACCACCTCCAACCACCCTTCAAATTTCTTATACTTTAAATGAATTATGTGTTAAACAAATATTCATTACTTAAATTCACAGACTTCAGATTTTAGACCTATTAGAAATATAAAGACAATTTACATTAACATTAAGGTTCCATTCCCCAGTGTTACAGCTGGAACACCACTGGAGGCAAGGTGGGTTAAGTGTCTTGCCCAAGGACACAACAACAGTATGAACTGTGGGGAGAGTGGGAATCGAACCGCCTACCCTCTGGTTGAAGGACGACCACTGCGTCCTTCACTGAGCCACTGCGCCCCAGTCCTTATTTTTTATGGACCTGTGGGAACTCTGAAAGACAACAGCGTTATGCAGCGTCTGGCCTCATGTCTCAGAGGATAAAACAGCTTACAGAGCGGAAGTCTCCTCTTTGGTTCAGTGAGTGCTTTTAACACATAACATTTCTAAAACAAAATAAATTATTGAAGATTCCCTAAAAAACAAAACTAAGATGAAAAAAAGGTTGAAGTAAAAATGTGTTTGTTGTGTGTCACTAACGACTCTCCGGAGCCTTAACAACTCTCACATCAGGAGTCACACTTCCCAGAACAGCCTGGTCCATCAGAGTTAGTTTCAGGGGAAACTCCTCCCTCTGAGATATCAGCTCAGCTCTTACCAGTTGATCTCAGAATTGATAAAATCTCTTGGAATTAGAGACAAAATGTCTTCACCTTGAAAACTGAGTCCAGATGCTTTTACTTTAACCTTTTTTCAAGCTGTTCTGGATGAATGAGAACCTTCACAGACAAAACTAAGATGGAGCACTTGTACATTGATAATGAGTCTGTGGAGACAGTGGAAAGAGTTAAATCTGCCTCACTAAAGGGGAACACTCTTATATAACATTTATAACATTTTTTAACTCCCACATTATAAAGTTAGGGCCAGAGACACTTCACATCCAGAGAATGCTTTTGTTTCTCTTGTTTTAGGAAAAAGATCAGAGCATTCAAAGTAGAACGAGTGTCTTCTGTAACAGATCCTGGAGCTGACTCTGAGTCTCACAACGCACCACATACTGTATGTGTGAATGTTTGTCTTCCTTGTTGTCTTTTTGTCTTTTATTTTTGTCTGATCATTCACCAAGACAAAATCTTCTTGTAGGTTAAGTCAGTCTTTACTAAATGTTAATTCTAGGGACCAATATTATAAAATGCCATATCAACTGTGACCAGAATGTCTGTGTAAGGAATTCATTTTGGTCTGTGTTATTTTGGACATTTGTACGGTGTATGTATATAGATCTTTTACACAGAGGGAGGCTCTGTGTAAAAGACCTGCATGAAAAGGTGAGTTGTTGAATCTAAACCACTCGTATTGAATGAACACAATTTCACTAAACCTCTCCAACCTTTCAGAAAGTACATTTTCAGTGAAAACAGGTTTCGTCAGCAGTTTTTGGAAACAGCATTTGGAGCTGGTTTCATGTTGCTCTTAAATGCACTCAGCTCTTGCTCAGTACAATGTCTTATTCAGACGTGTATTTTTTTATGAAGAGCTCAGGGCTTGATTGTGGACTCAGAAGTACTTCTCTGCTCGGGTCAGAGGGAAGTTTTTTTTCTCTGTGATACTAAAACGAGAGACTTTTGTTCTCGGTGTTACTCAGTTTCCATAGTAACCGCTCTGAGGGAAAAATAAACTGCTTTCCTTGACCTAATGATCTCTAAATCCCCCTTTTCATTATTTTTATCAGAATATTTCAGAGTAGGAAGATGTTTCTCACAAAGCCAGAATACACAGTAGAACATGTTTTTTATATTTTACAACAAAACAGCCATAATTTATTTTAAAGAGAGAAACATTTGGATTTTGTGCATCATCGATTGAAAATAAACTCTCATGATCCATGACCTTTGCCCTTTTTGTAAACTTATCATTAATGTATCACCCTTTGGGATTGTTAATCGTAAACTGAACGTTAACAGTGCCAACAGGAGAGCAAAATGAAGAGCTGTTTCTCTTTTCACCTTTTTTAAGCACACACAGCTTTACATGAACATATTTTACAATAACATTTTATTTATTGTCTTTTTTAAAGGTTTTATGAATTGATTCTCAAAGGAATACAGAGCTACAAATACATTTATAATGCTTACTATGCCCCATATTAAATGTTAACAATTTAAAAAGGACAGTTAAAGGGTTATTATTGTACTGTAGTGAGAACAGAGAGCAGGTGGAGGTTTGCTCTGGAGAGAAGAGGAAGGACAGAATACATGTTTGTGAATGAGAGAGATCCAAGTGGAACAGTGAGGTCACAGGGAGAAAAGGTCAAGAAGTACTTAGGCTCAACAGTCCAGAGCAATGGGGAGTGTGGAAAAGAGCTGAAGAAGTGTGTGCAGCAGGTTGGAATGGGTGGAGAACAGTGTCAGGTGTGTTGTGTGATAAAAGAGTAACAGCGAGAATAAAAGGAAAGGTGTAGAGGACAGAAGTGAGAGGTGTTGTATGTTTTAGAGACAGTGGCTCTGAGGAAAAGACAGGAGGAAGAGTTAAAGGGAGCAGAGCTGAAGATGTTGAGGTTCTCTTTGGAAGAGACGAGGACGAGGATCAGGAATGAGTCCATCTGAGGGACAGACATGTGAGAGGTGTTGGAGACAGAGTTGTCGAGGCCAGGTTGAGATGGTTTGGACATGTTCAGAGGAAGAGTGAATACATCGGTAAAAGGAGGCCAAGAGGAAGACCACAGAGGAGGTTTATGGATGTAGTGAAGGAGACATGAAGGTAGTTGGTCTGAGGGAAGAGGATGCAGGGGGTAGAGACAGATGGAGGCAGATGATTGGCTGTGGAGACCCCTGAAGGGAACAGCCAAAGATAAAAGAAGTTAAAGGGTTATTATCAGTTTGCTTAAAGATATTACTTACGTAAGTGATGCACTTTAACACAGTGATGACATTAACATGTATAGCTTTTTATACAACCATGTAACCATTAGGAGCTTATGGGAACTACTTGATACATAACAAAGTATTTATTTTCATATTATTGCTGTGTGATTACCGTGCTATTACTGAGCTGGAATATAAAGTCCAACCTCTGTGCTGTTATCAGTAAAAATGGCTCAGTGTAATACAACTCTATTGATTAGACAGAGCTCTGCAGCGAGACATGAACTACACTCACAGCCGGAGATGGACTTTATCTGAGTTTGTCATAAGGCCTGGATGGATCGGTCTCTCTGTGGACGCCGTGTGAGGGTTGTGGTCTTTCTGCCGGGTCATCTTCGAGGACAGCATCATTGCTAACGTGTCAATGAGTTTCCTCTTCAGGGAGTGGCCGCGGCACAAATCCCTCGCTGTGTTCATACATCAAACACAGTCAATAAGAGCGGCTCGAGGCTCTACAGAGAAATGTCACTGACCTCATGTGGTACTTATCTGTCTCTCTCTGAGCACGACTCTGTGTGACCCTGCTTCGATTTGGACCAGGCCGTAGACACGTTTTACTTTGGCGAGATTAACAGGAAGCTACAATCAGTTTTCAAGTTGTAGCACTGAGAAAATGTTCAGATAGAGTCCGTAGTGCGATGTGTTTTCTGCCATTTGGAAGATTAAAACGCACTGTTGACCTTTGTCTCTTTAACATGAGCTGTGGAATGCATTTGACACCAAATAAACAAATAAAAAATGTTTTAGAAAGAAGATGGTTTGGGTAAATGTTAATCTGATGTGTGTGCTGTCAGTGAGTGTGTAGAGAACATGACAAAGCAAAAGACCTGAGAGAACCAGCTCCATTTATACAAGCAGTTAGTTAGTTAGTTAGGCTACAGCAGCCAAAGATTACAAGCTACAAGTCACTGGAGGATAAAGACTATATGATCTGCTGGACAACGGAAAATAACATCAGATGGAGAAGACGGAGTTACAGACATTTTAGGAGCTGTGCTTCTCCATCAAAGACTGTTAAACTGAAATCTGTCAGAAGAGATTAGCATACAACAGCAACAAAACCTACAAAATGGACATTACTAACAGATATTATACAAATGCATAATAATACAAGACCATGCGTTTGTTTTTTACTGTTTCTTCTAACCTGTGCGCTGAAATAAATTATTTTTTTATTGCTCTTCTGGGTGTGTGTCTTTTTAAAGACATTGCTTGTGGAAAGCTCTATAGATTAAAGGAAACAGGCTGCCTGAGATTTGCTGCTCATGACATTTCAAAGCTGTATTGAGACCTGTAGCTTCTCTTTATAATTCTGGATAGTATATTATTATGATTATAAAGATAAATCAGACTTTACTACAAAATATTCTAAACTCTGAGGCCAATTTGACCACTGTTTTACATTTTAAATTACTTTTTCAGATACACACTTGGTTAAATTCTGCTTAGCTCGAAATGTAGACTCACTTTGTCGCTCGTTCAATTGAGAGTAACTTTTTCTTTTTCTTTTTCTGCAGCCTTGTGCCGTTCTTTCCACAAACACTTTATGCATTTTTAGTTGCACAAAAAGTCCTGTTGATCTTTGGAAGAAATTAAATGTTGCCTTGAAGTCTAGTCCAAAAAAAATGAATAAACCAAATGTTAAAATCCTGAAGCAGTACCTTTAAGTTAAAGCCTTAAACTTGATTATTATTTCTAAATACTATGTACTGTATAAAGAAGTGCTCTGTCTCTTTGGGATCCTGTCAACTCATTTTACTTTCTTCTAATTTCTCCTCAGACAATAGATTTGTACAAATTAAATGATAAATAAAAGGTAAAAATCATGCCTCTTGAAATGTCAGACCACATTTATGGCACCGTATTGGCCTGAAGGAGGTTAAAAAAAGAGCCGCCCCAAAGGTTTTCAGCCGAGAATTATAATTACACTCATTATTGGATTTCTGAAATACACTCACGGAGCAATACATAATGTATAACCCTTGCTTAAAGCCTGATTTCCCATCATCCTTTGCAGTGTTTTATGCTACGGACCACGCACACAGTCATCAAATCTTTTTGTAAATGTCAGGATGTAAATGTTGTGCTGCTAATCCTGTCCCAGAACAAACCCATGCAGCGAGCCGATACATCGATTAGTCCGGCCTAACGCGGGACTCTGGGCCTCATTAACATTCCTCCTGGAGAACCGCAGGAGCCAGGGCCAGCCTCCAAATAAAAAGATCTCTGAATATTGTGGCACACGGATTAGAGCAGGCGTTTGAATATTAACAGGTCTGTGGAAGAAGCAGGACAAAAACATGACAGAGACAAGCTTCCAATGTATCTGTGGCCACCTTTACATGAGCAGCATGACTCCAGTGTTAACTCTGGGAAGTGCTATTTGGACCCAAGCCACGTGACTTGGATTAGTTCACTTCCTGCTTTCCTGCTATTATTGTGGCTTTCGGAGTGTTGTTCTGTAAAAATCAACAAAACAATTACTTAACACAAAGCTAACAAATAAATGAGTCCTTCACGGAGGAGGTGATTATTGAACATGTGAGGACCATAACCAAACGGTTTAAAGTGAATTTCAAACAGTACCAGCTCTAGACGCTCGGCGTTCACAGAGCGTCCGTACATTAAAAATGTTCTCACAACAGGGCGTCCCGGACTTGACACTGGGGTCCCTGGAGGATCAGGTACAGGTGTAAAAGTTGGGTTGGATTTTGTCGCTGCACTGTGCAGATCTTGGTGCATGGTCTCTCTTTATATATTTTCTATTCTATAACACTATCAAAATCAGAGACTTCCACTTTAATCTTTGGGAATATAATAAAGTCTAGTCTATTGTTGGAGCAAATAAGGCAGTTTTGGAAGCGTACATATTACTTTCAGGTGCATTCAGGCACAACATTAGTTTGTAACAGATGGGTGCAGAACCATCGCTGAGGTGTTTGGTTTGTGCAAAAGACTTCCTGATCTCAGTCGCAAAGCACCTTCCACATAAAGGTCATGTGATGTCTCTGGAGGGCCGCCACCAGAGAACCTTTGACTACAGTCCAGTTCCCATCATGCATTGCAAGAATACATGATTAATATTTGGTGTAAAGCCTGGGGTATCCAAACGTGTTTGCAAAAGGGGACAAATTTAATAACAAGGAAATGCAAAAAAGAAATGTCAGACCTACTTTCTCTAATTGTGGAACCTGTTTCTATGTGTTTGTTGGTGGACCATGAAATCTCACCTTGTGCCTTGATTGGCCCCTGGACCAGGACTTTAAACATGTCTGAAATAAAGCTTAAAAACATAATAACACACTATATCTGCTGTTTGTGTCCTGTCCTGTAAAAAGCCCGCCTCAGAAGTGAACCTCTGAAAGGGTTCAGAGCGGTTCCCTGTCACAGAGAAGAGGACCGGTGTCAGTCTGAGCTGTGGTCCTGTCCAAACACAAACACATCACAAACACATACCACAGACGTCTTTGAGTTAGAAGCCCAGCTGCAAGAAAATATTTCCAATAACCCACAACATTTCATGTCAACACACTCTCTTTAATTTAAAAGAATGAAAAATAAGGTATAGTTAATTTTGTGTTAAACAAGCCCAGTTTTATTCATACAATACCTTCTTGTTGTGTTTAAATCCAGAGTGAGGGACTAAGCTGGGCGTAATTAAACACCCAGAGTCTCTGTGGTGTTTAACTCTGAGGTAAATCTCATTCAGAGTCATAAATCACAGCTTTGTGTAAAGTTTAAACTTATTCCACTTGTGTTAAACTCTTAATAGATCACAGCTTAGGGTTTCTCTTCCTCAACAAACTTCTGTCTTCTCTGTAACCTGAGCTAAGAACTTCTAATGTGTTAAATGTAGATGTATTTCTGCCTCGCATGGGTTCATTTATTTTAATCTAAAAAGTAAGAGTAAGTCTTAAGTTGCTGTAAAATAAAGCCATTAGTCACTTCAACCTTTTTTTTTCTTTTAATTGGTTCATGTAATTGTTTTTATTCAAAAGCAAAATAGAGTATTGTAAACACTAAAGAGCAGCGTGCAACATTATTAAAACTTAAACTGTGTTTGGTTGATACAAGAAATAAAGACAGCACTTTTAATTAAAAGTATATTTGTGGAATAGGCACTCTTTTCAATAAACTGGCGTAAGTTTCTCAAAAAAACAAGTCTGGAGTGTTTTGAAGGATTATTCACTGAACTGTTGTCTGAACTTGCTACACGCTCTCCGGACGACCTCAGGTGTTGGGAAAATATATATCATCTCTCTTTTGTCCAGAACTAATATAAACTTTGTTCTAATTTCCTAAATCCTTCTGTCTGACCGTCCACTGCTCTCTGTGCCTCGTTCTTGAGGACAAAGAGCAGAATATATTCCCTTCTATCAGTGAGGATTTAGCAGAGTATCTCCAGGTAATGAGGGGTTTAAAAAGTTCAGAGAAAAAGCAGAGCTGGTGCAGAGTTATTTGGGGAAAGCTAAATCTATCTCAAGTTTCCTTAAAACTCCACTTTAACTCTCTTTTTCAGTCCGTCTCTCCCCCAACAGCAGCCTAGGGACACCTCCTGCTTTTCTTTCTTTAAAAAAAATAACTAAACCAATATTTCCGCCACAAAACACTAATACATACTAAAGTTTAGAGCTTAGCTGCAACTTCAGCGTCAGAACAATTATCTCCTCCTCGTTAAACATTACGTGCCTTTTACATTGTCTTCCTTTTCTTGATATTTTTCTGTTTAAACTGTTTCTCTGTTAAAAGACAGTATCAGCTGAATATATGCTTTATCGGCAGCTGTTACACTTCCTGGATCGTCACATGACAAGCCGGTGTCGTCCAATGGAAGCGCTCCTTTCGGGCTTTGTGATTAGCTGAGGTTTGCCTCTGAACTGTTTTAAAATCTTTTATAATAATCTGAAAGTCTTTTTTCACTAATGATTAGTTTTACAATAAAAGATTTGGGGTTCAAACCATTAGAACAAAAAATACAGTCTGTTCAACAGGCCAGTGTTTTGACTGTGACTGTGTTTTGAGGCTGGTTTCTACAGTTTTTTCTTTTGTTCTACTTGAAGCGGTAAGAGACTCTCGATTGCTTCTTTAATCCAACGTTGTCCAGTGGTTTCGTTTATAAACCACCTCTTCATGATAATTTGTGGCTTGAGTTGTCGATTGTGGCATTAACAGAATAAATGAATAAATAAATGAAATGTCTCAATCGTTTCAATGGTTTGTTTCTCACAAGCGTTGGCATTAGATGCAGATTTTATACTTTATGAAAAATATATTTGTATTATATTTTGTCTTTGTTGTACTTGTCCAAATGTAAGTTTAAACAGAGACTAAGTTACTACAATACTCGTCATAATAGCAGCTAAATAAAGCCTCTGGTTTGTTTCCACAGTTTATTAAACAACCACTGACGCCATACAGCTCTTGAAGTACAGTTCAAATCAGTGACATTTAATTGTATCCCTCGACAGTTGGAGTAATTATATCACAGTGATGTTTATTTGTGGCTAATGACGCACTAAAAATGCAGCTCCGGTTTATTTTGGCTCTTTAGGAAATGACTGTCAACAGGGAGCCATCTTTGAACGGGACTAAAGAGACAGAGATGAGAAGGGAACTCCCTGAACGGCCAAGACTCACAATCAAACCGAGTCCAGTGATGGAAGGAGAAAAGACGACAGAAAACTGAGCCAGGGCCTGCAGATGGTTAGAAATACAACTCAGACTAACTTCTGGGGATTTCTGCTCAATGCTTTTCTTCATAACTTTGCTAAAATCTGAATTAGTAAGCACTTGACCTTTACTAAAAGCCCTTTTCTGGCAGCTGATATATAAGATACTAATTACAATAAATGATCTATTATTCTGCAGCAAGCGTTAGTCTCAGATGTGAAAAAAAGAAATTCAAAACAGGATTTAGAAAAAGCAAATAATCAACCCCTTGATTAAAGTAAATGCAGTGGTCAGTGCGTACTTTCTAAACCTTAAACCCTCTTTCATCAGTCTGTGAGCAGCTACGGAAGCCCAGAAGGGAAGAACTGAACAAACCCAGAGGTTTTATTTTAAAAATATAAAAACACAATCCAAATGTTGAAACTTTGTCCTAGTTTATGCAAATAAAAAAGGATGTTTCTCCCAACAATGTGCTCAGTTTGTCAGTGTTTCCTACACATTGAGAAGATCTCATCACCTTTTGTTTGTTACAGTCTGGTGCATTGACCTGAGCTCGTGTCTGTTACATGAACCTTTTCAATTTAAAGAACCGAAGTAAACTGTATTTATACAGCACCTTTTACAAAGTCAGTCTATTAATGATAAAAATATATTTAAAAAAATGACCTTCTGGAAATCAAACTCAAATAAACATAAAAAAAATCATATTTTGTTTTTGTTTTAATTTGAAAGGATTAATAACAAATATCCAAAATGCTCATATGTTTCCTAATTATAGATATAAATCATTTAAGGTGGTATATTTACAATCAAGAACTGCTCCTGCGATGTTTCTGTTTATTTTAAAGTGTCTTTAACCCAATAATAGTTTAAATTTGTTCAGATACAGACGTTTGGAGGTTTCAGGTTAATGAGTCTCAAGTAAAAAGATAATTTAAATTGGATCAGCTTTGTGGCAGCAGCCCACATTCACACACAGAGTCCTCTGTTTCAATGTTTTAAACTCAGTGCAGCTGGTTAATAATCCAAAGGTGCACATCTTTGGAGCAATGGACAAAGCTGCATTCTGTACTCACATATACTTACCCTCTGCAGTCGTGCCTTCTGAAGGAAAGCCAAGGAAATTCCCTGAGACCACTCACCTTTCCAGCTGATATTAATGGTATTGTTTCACGGAGAATAGCCACTGCTTTATATTCAAGAAAATATTCCACTTCAGCGTTTTAAATCTGGTTTCTCTGACAATGACTAATCTGTTCCCAGGAGTGGCCTTTGCAGCTTCAGTCCAAGAAGAAAACCTATTATTGCTTTTGCATCGACTGGAGATGAATCGGTCTCTGAAGAGGGACGTTAAATTTAAGGCGATAAAAGTCTGGCCTCCAACTCTTTGGACCGAGTCTCGATGGTGAAAGTCTAAGAAGTGTTATTCATGTCTCCGAAAGTTTGGAGAAGTAGCAGTGGATTTAATCAGGATTATAATAAAAAGTAAAGCTACAACTGTCGAGGCAACTACTTTTAGGAAAAAAGAAGCCAGGACTTTTCAGGACAGCATGAGTTAAATATAGTGCAATGACAAAGAAGGTAAAACAGAACAACACTGGGCTAAAAAACAAACAATATAACTTCATATGATCCAAGCAGAGCAAGACAAGACACGATATTCAACAACTTTTTGACATAAAAGTCCCAAGAAACAAACTCTCACTCTGCACAATGTATCTGTGAATCTTTAATCTTATTTGAAAAAAATATTCTTGAACAACAATAACTCATTGCACATTACCAGTTGTCCATCTGAACTGCAGAACATTTCCCGTTACCTTCTCTGTAACTGACTCAAAACCTGAATGGACCCCCTTTTATCCCCCACTGCCCCTCCCACTGGGCCTCAATATCTAATTAAATGAAAAAAGTATACAAACAACAGACTAAATCCACATTCTGTTTAAATACAAGGTTCAAATCGTCTTTCGGGTCATGTGATCAATGCAACTACGTGAATGTTATCAGGACTTTTTAAAGGTGACACAAAATGGTTTTGACAGAGCCCTGGTTCTTCTGCACATTGTGTCGTGTCAGAAAGCTACAAATACATACTTGTGTTTGAGTGTTTTATAGATGTGCGTTCTTCCTCCAACATGACCTCATGATAGGTTGAGATCTACACAAGAAAAACTGTGAACATGCCTTTAATCTACCAGGAAGTTGTCCAGTTTGACCGAGTAGCGACCCATTAAAAACTTTTTATTTATGAAGTCACTGCTCAATCCTGACTTCGCACCCATTGGTCAGAACGGATCATGTGGAAGCCTAGTTCAGCCTGCTCTTAGGGATGTATAACGCGGAAAAATAAAAAATCTGTGCCAATGAGCAACGTATATATTTTTTTAACTCATTGGCTTAATGCTTAAAATACATCCATGAGCGGAGCACTGTCGGGAGGACGAGACACAGAGAGAAGGAGTCTGAATGTGTTACAAGGGTTAAGCCTCTGGAACGCTGACAATAGCACTTGTATAAGCTGCACACACAGAGAAGTGTTAACAGTGTGTTGGCTTCTCTTGTTGCACAAGAGCACAATCGTCAGAAAGTCTGGCTATGATTCCTCTGAGACCCTCTATTAAAAAAATCCCTGAATGAGACTTTTACGGTAATTTGTTCCCATCTGTATTCATCAATTACTCTTCAGACAAATCACTGCTTAAGAGTTACTGGTTCCTGCTTAACTTTCTTTAAATTTCAATCTAAGCAGCACTAAAGACTAAAGCTGACGTCTCTATCCATTACACAGTCAGGCTTTAGGCACTGATTAATCCATCACTGACGTGTTCCTCGTAAAGTGAATGAAATGCAGAGCGCAGTCTGTCGTTGGGGTGAACACAGACGTCTGGTGTTATCTCTGAGGGTTCACTGTGTGTGTAAGGCTATCTGATAAAGCTCAGATCCCATTCTCTGAGGTCTGCCTGTGCCGTCAGACTCAATGAGTACAAATTGACTGCCTTCTAACATCTGTGACCCCGAATTGTGCCGTGTATCTTGAATCAGCGCATCAGTGAATCTCATTTAGACTGAGGCCAAGCAGCTCTTGACTTTCCATCTGAGAAGTCGGGCTCAGAGAATATGAAGGACTGACTGGTAATAGACATGTTTGGGTACACCTTGAAACATGCTTTTTTCAATCTACTGTCCGTAAACTGGCTCTAAGTTTGTAGGATTCTAGTACGTCCTTGGAAAAACCTTAAATTTAGAACATTTTTAATTGTGTTGCATTGTCCTCTTTTCAATAAACAAATCTAAAATCTACTGCTGCTAAATTTGAAAACACATGACATAATAATTTCTGTCTCGTTTTATTCGACCTAGTACAAGTAAAACCATCAAGAGGCCATGACAGAAAAAGCAGTCAGCTTCAGCCTTGACTCTAGATCAGCACATGAACTTTCTAATGCTGAGGCTCACAATGAATGAATAACTCAGTTAACAAGCTTTAAAAGTGATCAGTAAAATGTTCAAATCAATTCTAAAACACACAGGGAGCCAGTGGAGGGTTCTGTGGCTGATGTCAGTTCTGTCTAACATCCACGTGTTTTCTTCAAAACACAATTAGCATCAAAGTCGTTTTGAGCCGATGACTCTGACGTGTTCTCCATTTTAGAGCCATATCATAGTTGTACTGAGTAAGGTTCGGCTGATGAAAGGAACTAAGTACAAGCATTTCCCAAGCCACTTTTTAAGACTGTTTAATTATTAACGCGTTTCCCAGCAGTAATCAGCAACGTTCACTGTTGGAGGAAAAATGAGTGTTTGCAGCTCAGACTGAACTGTAACTTTGTGGATGTACAGACTCACAATCAGAAACGTCTCGAAGGGCTGATCACGGGTGATTTAGCGGCTGTATTTGAGGGAGTTTCCATTTCGCAGAACAAAACCAAGGAGGGGAGTATTTAAGTAAGGCACGCAGTCTATTTGAACAATGATTACAACTCACAAAAAGAAAGAAAGCAGCGTCTGCATTCAAACAAGCCGGTCTGAGGAGGAATCAGCACTGAAAAAAAAAGAGAATAAAGACCGAGAGTTGTCAGACAGATTGACTAAATACTTTTCATTTCTTCATGTGTTGTTCTCGTTCTTTCAGAGTCTGAAAAGCTCTTATTGTGTCACAAAAAGTAACATCACTCTTGTTTCAGAAATGTCTGGATTTAAAAAACTTCTGTCATAGCGACATTTTACCTAATGGACCAGTTTTTGTGACAAAGTGTTGTCGTTCTGACGGGTCGCAGGAAGAATTCTTCAGGAACTTGTGGTTTTGCTGCAGCTACGACAAAGACTGGATTGAAATGTTGAGATGTGAAAGGAAGAAATGTCTGTATGTGTGAAGCAGGTTTTTTTTTTTTAGAAAAGATCAAAACCTTTGTCCTGAATGACTCTAGGTCTGTGTTTGAGAAAAAGCTAAAATGTGAACATGTTTTGTGTAAATACCAGGATTTTACATATTCCATTTATTTACTGTGCTTTCATCAGCCGTCTGTATTCATCTTAGTCTTAGTCACATTCACAAAACATTGAGTTGTTGAATGAACAAACATCTCTGCTCTTTACTCTGGGGCTAATATTCAATATTTGTTTTGATATTTGTGTATTCGTGCTTATATTTGTGAGTGTATATTCAGAAAAAGAAACATTTTTGAAAAACATTAATGTTTTTATGAAAAACATGCATTCTTATTTCTATTCTCAACACAATCTTGCATTGAACATACAGCTCTGGAAAAAATTAAGAGACCACTGCAAAATGATCAGTTTCTCTGGTTTGACTCTTTATAGGTATGTGTTTGGGTAAAATTAACATTTTTGTTTGATTCTACTATTGGGGGGGGATTGTGAGTTCTTGAAAAAGATAGTACGCATAATTAGGTCAGTCTAACACAACCCTTACTTTATGTAAAGGAAGAGCATTATGGATGACTTTGTGCAGAGTACAATAATACTTTTGCCTCTGTCATTATTCTTTTGTGAATCTTTAAGACAAAACACAACTGGACCTCCCACTCTCCACCCATCTGCCTCCTCCCTGCTTTACAAAACAAACACATTATTATCTAGTTTACTGTCATTACTCACTGATGTCAGCACTAAGCATTATGAGACTTGAAGTACAGACTGCCGCTAATGAGCTTAGTGAGATATTTGTTGCATTTTCTTTTCAGCACATATTCATAGAAGTCCATAGATTGTGAGTGTTACTGCTTCACTCAAGGTCGTGTGCCTTTGCCGCAGTGTAGTCCTCTCTGATTGAGCCTGTTGTCTCGATGAGCGGCACCTCATTATCTTCTCGCAGCAGCAGTGAACAGTGTGAGGCTCACCATAAGACCACAGAACAGACGCAACACGACACAGCGGCCGGACAAATTAAGAGCAGGCTCCAACAAAAGGGATGGGAAAGGATGGCTAGTGTTGGTTAAAAAGCAAGAAAAAACAGAGGTTAATGGGGCTCTCACAGCTGCTGATTTTGTTTGGTGTGCACAGATTATTTTTAATAAAACAGAATTCCAGGTGTGTATAACAGTGGCTGTCAAGTTTCATTTTTATTCTACGAGTTAAGAACTCGCCATGATTAACTTCCTAAAAACCTGAGCCATTCACCATTTTACCTTTTCCTCTTGAAATTTCTGTTAAAAAGGTTAAACATGACTTCAGAAATATAAAGACAACAAAAAAAGCCTGGCTGCAGTGGAGGAACTGTCTCTTTAATGGCTAAGGATTCCCCTTTTGAGGAACCTCTTGACCAGTTCTGGCCATCATGTCAATGTAATCTGTCGTAATTTGTTATTTATAAACCGTTACGGTGTCCGAACCTGCTCCCTAAATGAGTGCACTATACAGTCCTCTGTATTGTGCTGCACTGTTCAGTGATTGAGGGGTTAGGGAGTGGATTTGGACACAGTCTACAGTGCAGTCCAACATTTGTACTGTGTTTCATGTGTTGTGTTTCCAGGAGCATGATCATTGTGTTTCTGTTTAAAGTGCAGTGTGTGGCATCAGCCTGTGAGCTGCTACAGGAGCCCAGCAAGGACACGCTTTTGACCGAAGAACAAACCCAGTGGAACGACGTGGAAATCAATTCATAAATGTTTCGAGGGCTTTATGTAATAGTTTGTGTTCAAATAGGAACAGAGAATGTGCACCTTTAAATTATTGTACATGAAGATGAGGTTCACATCCGTTGCTTTTCTCATATTATAACTTTAAGCAGTTTATCTTTGTACAGTGAGTGGTTTGTAATTGAAATCAGTGGAAATACTTAAACTCAAAGGCGAGATGTTAAAAGAGCTGTCAAACTGTGGCGAATGAAACGAGACAAGCTCCACAGAATACAGCTAAAGCCCCACAGGAAGCTTCTTTTACAAACGTGCCCCATCCTGAGCACGATGCTGTGATACGTCACATTTTTCATTACCAGTGTGATTCATCAGCGCGGCTCTCACTGGATCCTGGAGGGGCTTTGATTAAGGCCATTAGATTTTCGACATTAGCCCAGATCACTCACGCTGCTGGGGTGCATTTGATTTTTCCGTAGGCTCTGCTCCCGCTGACTCTTTGCTTTGAAGCAGCCCTCAGCGTTGATGGGGTCTCCAGCACAGTTTAGCAGGGGGTTGATAAAGCCATAGGTTAAGAACCGAGTCTGACCTTTGAGGAGCTTAAGACATGTTTTATCTGTTTTCTTGAGGATTAAAGCATAAACACTGGATACTCATTGTCTGTTTTGGAATTAAATGCATTTTCTTGTCTGTTTGTGTACATCCATATGTATGCATATCTGTAAGTAAATATTTATGTAGAGCTATGGAAAATGCATAATTTTGAAAGTTTTGACAAAAATGTAATAGTTAGTCACAAAAAACACAGAATAACTTTGAAAACATGTGGGTGCCATAAATATAGTTTGTATGAAATGGAGGAAATTTAGCATTCCCCTTTTGCTTTGTTTCCACGACAGAAAATGTTTCTTGGACCCAAACTACAGCTTAATTATATTTCCATGACAATCCCCAAAACATCAGATAGGCTTTCCCTCGACTTACACCGAAAGCGTCTCGTTACTGCAGCGTCCCGTCTCACGTTAGTCACTTTCTATGTTAGTCAGTTTGACAATTTACACTGACTGTGTCTCAGAGCGTCTCGACACCGTGCTGTCCATAGGTTGGACTTAGCAGCTCTGCGTAAAGCAGGCACCAAATTTATAAATAAACTTATGTAAATCTATCAAAATAAAAGATCACTAAATCACGTTGTAACACAGGTGTATCGGTCTTTATGAGTCCTTTTGTTTTTACTAAATACTACAATTTACAGCACATAGACATTTCTAAAGCTTTTTTTTTTTTTACAAGCCCTATTTATTTTTATAAATCACTAAAGGAAACCTGTCATCCCTTGTTTGATTAGCTTGTATTTACCATAAAGCTGTGCTAACATTAGTCGACACAAGATTATCCACAAGTCCGGATGTTACATGATCACATTAACTCTATGTTTAATAAAGACGAGGACATGAGACTATTGCAGCATTAATACAGAGCAAACCTTAAAAATGATTGTTTAATTTGTCAAACAACAGTAACCTGGCTTTGCTTTAGTATTCATCAATCTATCAAATGTAATAAGCCTAACATGCCTTTAATTAAAAACATAAACACTTCTGGAGTCCACCTGAAACTAGCCGAAATACAAACAAATTAACCAAAGTAAATAAAAATATAAAACTGAATACTTATGTCAAACTCATTTACCTGGTATTGTACTCTCTATGACGTCCGTCGTCTCCATTAGACCCTGATCCTGGTCCAGCTGCTTTTATATCTAAAGACTAGTCAGTTCTTTCATCAGAGAGCCTTCAATAACCACTATTGCTTTCCATAACAATAACTGCAGTAAGAAATAGAATATTGAAGCCCACTCCACAAACACAGAGCCTCTTAGAGCTGAAGCAACAATCGGATGCTCCTCAACCATCAAAGGAGGCACTGTGAGCAAACACACTTGACTCCTTCCTGTTTTTAATCCGTAATGCTTCTCCCAACCTGTGATGTTGTTGACTTTGTCTCTTACTTTGTGAATTAAACTTCTTCATTCCCTGTCTCCACTGCGTTAAACAGGAGCAGGACAGAGACATGAAAGAGGGATTCTCTCTTGTCTCGAGGCTCCGTTCCATTTGCCTAAACGACGTCTGTCCTGGTGTGGAACTGCTGGTTGTTGGACCTGTTGTTAGTGCTGCAGCGGTACTGTTTTGGGGGAGGGAAGAGCGGGGGATGTGGCACTAACACAAAACGAACAAACAAATGAGTCGAGTCCTTTATTGTGGCTGTGATTATTGCAAACGACAGTTATTTGAACATGTGAGCAACTAAACCAAACAGTTTAAACTGACTTTTTGTTTTCTTATAACAACGTTGATGCCCCCTGTAGTCCGTCTAGGACACCGTCACAGGTGTGAGACTGCAGGAAGTTTAGCAGTTGAGATATGTCAAGCTCAACATTGGTCCAATAAGAAAAAAAAAAAGTTACTTTCATGGAAGAGCAAATGAAAGTTTTTGGATTAGTTAAAAGAAAAGCTGCAGAGAGTACAAGGCTTCAGCTCAATGTTTATGAAGTTTTTCAACAGCTTCCCATGGACTTATCACTGAAGGGTCCCTAAAGGATCGAGTCTGGGTGTGAAATTTGGGAGATGGTTCCTACAATCAGGGCGAGGGGCCCAGTGGATCTGTGAAAATGCCTTTAGTGAGTGACTTTAGATTCCCTCGATCTTTAGACTGTCCTCACATTGAATAATTGCACTTCCTTCCACAAGGATATTGCCCGCAGTTTTCTGAAGTAACTTGCTTCGTAGGAGATTTGGTGCCGGTGCTGGTGCATTATTTATGTTCTCGTGGGTTAACACTTCAGCAGGAGCCTGACCCCTCTCGTGGGCTAACGCCAGGAAGGGTCTGGCTGAGAAATACTGCTGCAGTATAGAGTTTTGAAAGATGATGGGCAGATAAAATAAAACAGAAAACTCTTCTTCTTCTGCTGTTCACAGCAGCAGACTACACTACACTCCTGGATTTATAAACACCAACACTATTATCTCATCTAGTCATCTTATTTTCAATCATGTGCAGTTTATTTTGCAACACTGACCTTTCCTTAGGTGCATTTGTAAGTGTTAAACAATGAATTTACATTTGTTAGAAGTGAAAGTCATGTCATAAACTAAACCTGACTGCCTATTCGGGATCCGTATCAGTCTGATCATTCTCTTGACCCTCATAGCCAACATAAATGAACACCTATCGATCAAACTCACTTGACTTTCACTCAGTCCCTACATTTCTAATATCCTCCTAACCTGTAATATCTCCTGGAGCACCACTCCTCCAGAAACAGCCTCCTGTGAGTCCCGCCTCGATCTAATTTAATTACGCTTTTGTCTCCTCACTGCTCTCTCCAAACTTTAATCTGATTATGAAGAGAAGCTGCCAATTAAAACCCAGATATGAGCGAGATCTATCTGTCACGCACTGGGCTTTAATGAGCTCCGCTTCATGCTACTCGTGACGCTAAAGTTCAATTAGACGACACACTCGAGTGAAGGGGCGTTCAGATTCAATACACGAGTAATAAAACCAGGAAAGCTTGTATGTGGGTAAATTAGATCCATGTTTAGAGTGATGGTGTGGTCAGTGCAAGTACTTTCAAAATAATACTGGAAACACTTTTAACATCAGCTAAAATGATCAAAGAAGAAAAAAGTCTGAATGAGAATAATATTAAAAGTTAATTTAAGACAAATACAGTTCTTAGATCAGTTAGTTTAGTTGATCTTGTTGTCAGTATGTTGGTGTAAAAAGACTATATAGAGATTAAATATAGTTTGTCTAATTGGTGTTCCCATATCCAGGAATACGTACAAAGCCTCTGGATTTTGACTAACCTGACTGAGATTATCGAGGTACGTTCAGGGTAAACTCAGTTTCAAAAGCTGGTTCAATTTCTCTCAAGGTAGATTTCTGTGGAAACGTGGCGCTGAACGGCTAAACTGCTCTGAAGCTGGTTAAGTTGCAGGTAGAAACACAGCTTACTGACCAATCAGAAACAAGAAAAGAGCTGCCGCGTTGAGGAGGAGGAGCGACAAAGCAGAGAAAGAAAAAGAGAAGTATCTGCAGAAGTGATAGCTGAGTGAAAGACACATGTCCAGCAAAATTATGTCATGTTTTGTTCAAGTTAAGAGTAATTTTGTGTTTTTCCTCGTGTTAACTCACTCAGACCTTTCTGTGGTTGGTTTGGTGCTGAGTTGGCCTGTTTTATATAAAGTGCTCTCACAGCTTCAAAGAGAAACCCAGGAATTTGTTGACCCGCTTTCTGATACCAGTGCTCCAGACCAGAATGGTTACGTTGTGGTCCAGACCGGATGGTTACCTCATGGTTCCAGACCAGAATGGTTACATAGTTGTCCGGACCGGATGGTTACGTCGTGGTCTGGACAGGATGGTTACGTCGTGGTCCAGACCGGATGGTTACATAGTTGTCCGGACCGGATGGTTACGTCGTGGTCTGGACAGGATGGTTACGTCGTGGTCCAGACCAGAATAGTTACGTCGTGGTCCAGACCAGAATGGTTACGTTGTGGTCCGGACCGGATGGTTACCTCATGGTCCAGACCGGGATGGTTACGTCGTGGTCCGGACCAGAATGGTTACGTCGTGGTCCGGACAGGATGGTTACATCGTGGTCCGGACCGGAATGGTTACGTCGTGGTCCGGACCGGATGGTTACGTCGTGGTCCAGACCGGGATGGTTACATCGTGGTCCAGACCGGGATGGTTACGTCGTGGTCCGGACCGGTAGGTTACGTCGTGGTCCGGACCAGAATGGTTACGTCGTGGTCCAGACCGGATGGTTACGTCGTGGTCCGGACCGGATGGTTACGTCGTGGTCCGGACCGGATGGTTACGTCGTGGTCCAGACCGGGATGGTTACGTCGTGGTTCGGACTGGGATGGTTATTTCCTGTTCCAGACTGGGATGGTTGTATCGTGGTCCAGACTGGGATTGTTATGTCCTGTTCCAGACTGGGATGGTTACATCATGGTCCAGACTGGGATTGTTATGTCCTGTTCCAGATGGGACGGGATGGTTATGTTGTGTCTAACTCGGAGGAGAGACATATCCGGGGTGAGTTTCAGAGAACAGGGCCCAGACGCTGTGTTACACAGGGCTTCCACAGAAAAGCTTTGGTGATTGGATGAACCACCTGTTCTTTCTTTTTAGCTTATGAAGCAAAAATTGTCTCATGCTTTTTATTATTGTCACTGAAGAACATTGTACTTACGTTCTGCCTCTGCCTTGTCCTTTTACACTCACATTTTACTATCCTCTTGACTAATTAGGTCCCATAACACAGGCTGCTAATTTCATTATATCATAAATAATGGCAGTAATGTGTTGAACAGATGACTCGGCCCAAGTCCTATTCTTTACTCTCTGCATTGTGCTCATTTATTTGTGGCAATAAAAGGTATTAATGCAGCAGAGTTTGGAGAACAGCCGCTGTGATAATGATCAGGAGAATGCCCGCCGCACGATGATGCTCGTAAAACCTGCCGCTCTCGGGACGGGACTGTCGCTGAGGAAATATGTCGGACCACAAATGATTTCCTCAAGACATAAAAGGAGATAATGTTTTCAGGTGGAGTCACATTATAGTACGGCTTTAGTGACCACTGGTTTATTTCCAGTAGACTTTGTCATTGCCTCTAGTCTATTACGTTTTACAGTTTCAGACTCGACTCGTGATGTTTCTCTTCTTTTATTGGCGCCAAACAAAACCCAAATGTGTCCCTTCACATGTCGATGCCTGATGGCTCTGAAGCATTTCCAAAATCCCTGCAGCGCACCACTGTCTCATTATCGGAGCCCGGGCCCAAATGTTGTTTAGCCAGCTCCAAATCAATCTCCTCTCAGCTCTGGGACCTGTTCACTTTAAAGCCTGGTGTTATCTGAGCTTCTAACAGGATTATCCTAAATTTGACTTGTATGTTCCCCTGTCTCGTACATGCATTATTTATTCTGTTCCCTGGTTTGTATTATCAGAGACATGGGAGAAGTCTGTGTAAGGGTTAGTGTACCTCAGTAACAGATGGTCCATTGTGAAAAAAAGGTTAAAGTAAAAGCATCTGGACTCAGTTTTCAAAGTGAAGATGTTTCGTCTCTAATTCCAAGAGACTCAATTCTGAGATCAACAGGTAAGAGAGCTGAGCTGATATCTCTAGAGGGAGGAGTTTCCCCTGAAACCAAACCTGATCTGACCAGGCTGTTCTGGTCTCATAGTCGATGGCTCTGAAAGGGAAGTGTGACTCCTGACGTGAGGTTTCAGGTCAAACCCCTCCCTCTAGTTATATAAGCTCAGCTCTTTTACCAGTTGATCTCAGAATTGATAAAGTCTCTTGGAATTAGAGACAAAACATCTTTATCTTGAAAATATGAGTCCAGATGGTTTTACGTCAACCTTTTTTTTTCAAGCTGTCCTGGATGAATGAGAACCTTCACAGACATGGTCCATTGTGTAAAATCTTGTAGGATAGACACTACACACCCACGACAACAACAAATGCAGCAGTTATTCTCATTCATTTATTAGAGAGTGCAAATTAAAACCAACTTTTTTCATGGCATGCTTTCTCAGACTCAAGGACTCGTGACTCAATTAGGACTCAAGAACTTAGGACTACAACTTGTGCACACTCGCTGCAAATTCTAAAACCTGTTCAAATCCAATTAAAACCTGTTTAAATCCAACCAAAACCTGTTCAAATCCAACTAAAATCTTTGGGAAACATAATAAATTCTCAAAATATATTTAGGAGTATAATATAATTAATATTAGTCTCATGTACTTTATAATCTTTCTGTCTTTTTCAGTTAAAGCTAAATATTTATTTTGTGGTGAGTAAAGTTTATTCATCTGATAAAACATTTGTGATAAAAGTGTCAGACTATCCTTTTCCAAGTGTCACCAGCTTGTGTCCCTGAAAAGATTCTCATTAACTGTCAGGGCCCTCACCACTGCAGTAGAGCCAACAACTCTAAAATCACATCTTAATGAAAAGTCTAAACCAGAGCAGAGTCGGCTCTGATTGAGTTGTTGGACACAGGAGTCCAGCCCTGTTTGCTTTGCCATTAGTTCAGTATTATTCAAACGTGAGTCCTCTGTGTGGGAAATGAAGGCAGTATCATCAGAGACAGAGAATACACTTCAGAAGCACTGATCTCTGCCTCACAGCCTCTTCATTAACTCCAGCCTGTGTGCTTTTACCGTCCCATGGATGTGTGGGGTTCATCTGGGCATATCTGGGCAAGTGTGATTATGACAATGGAACACAATGGTTAAACTAAGTACACACAGTCATGAATGAAGCATGGAGATGATGATTGTGCTGAGAATTTACAACATTATTTGCAAAAGTTAAATGGAGCAGAAAGAGAAAGATTTTTTTTAATTTTTCCACAATCCAAGAGAAAAACACATTAGGTCTCTTCCTTTGTGTTTGAATACAATAGTAACTTCTTAAATGACAGCTCCCTATTACAAATAAATGTGAATAAACAGCATCAGGTCCACTGTCCTTCCACCTAACGGCTAATACTTGTGAAGCTTTTGGTCTAAATTGTCTGAAAATGTACAACCACTAATTGTTCAGTGTAAAGTCATCAATAATTCACACTCAAGCCTTTTGTTTGTCATGTTGGTGTTTTTTCAACTCTCCACTGCACATTAGTCTGATATACACTAGCTCTTAAAAAGCTTTATCAGTCTGTATTTGAAATAGCAGAGTACATAAATGGTAATGCTGTGCTTGGTCTGTGATAATCCTCATTGTCATTATCTTTCTGCCCAGTTTTCGTCATCTCAACACCAGCCAGGCTCCACACACACAGAGTAATGCAGCAGGGCTGTGATTTATGAGCCTCTGCAGGTGACCACACAGGTGAGCGTCCACTGTTCACCGCTCAATACTTAATGTCTTCATAAATCATAGCATTGATTTAATCCATGGTGTCAGCAGGTCAAACGCTCACCTTGACCTCGGACCATTATTAGTGATGAGGCACAAAGGCCACATGTGAAAAATGTGGAGTAATGCTTTATGAAATGTTTTAAACCACACATAAAAACACAGGATCTCATCTGTTGTGTTTTATAATAAAGAGTAACACTTGCTTCAAAAGGAAGTTCAAGGAAGTTGGCGTCAGGTCGGACCAAAAACTAACCAGCAGCATCGATCTGCGACGGTGGAATCTGCACAGGCCTGACTCATCTAGAACACACCTGTCGACAACAAAGGTCTACTTAATATTATTTTATTACAAAGTACTGCAGATGTAATGGAAGAAATGTCTAAAAGAAGTGTAAATAGTATAATTTCCATTGACCACACTGAGTTCAGAAATGCTTAATAACACTTTCATTATTACTGAAGACCATACACTGCTCTTCTCCTCCAGAGACGTGACCTTTGATCCCACGGGTCGAGCAGATGGGTGAAAGAATAAATGGAAGGAAAGCGTAGAGTGAAGATAAAGCATTATTTTAATTAAGTTCTCTGCTGGTTGTGTTTCAAGACACTTGCCTCATCTTTATTCCCACTGGTCATTATCTATCTCCGTTTCTGTTTCTGAGCTCGGCCAATGAGAGGCCGGTCACATGGGCATAAATATCCATTTCAAAGGCCATTAGTAAGTGGTTTGAAATGAAGTAGGTTATGGAAGAACACATCCACTTTATAAAAGGACACCCACAATTACTGCAGCGTGGAGACTTTGGTCATTAAATATTGATAATGAATATATCCATATGTTGTGTTACTCAGGCCTTTTCTAAGATTAAAGTGGAAAAACAGAACTGAACCAGGATCAAAACCATTAAGAACTGTCACATTCTGTGTTCTTGTCCAGAGGGGAATTCATTTTAGCTCTAAATACTTCTTCTTTTTCCACATTTTCATCAGTGAAGCTGGACGTAGGTAGAAAACTGAATGTCATTTTAATAAAACGAACATGACAGAGAATCAAGTTAGTCCTGGTCTGGTTTGTATTCACACCTTCTGCTCTCACCAAGTGATTTTAGAATCACATTCAGTTTCCAGTTTATACTTTATTTTGACACTGCTCATCATTATCAATCAAACCAAACCAGAGTTCAATTGAAAGCCTTTTGAGTCACATGTTTGGTGCAGTAACTGTTTTAGTGCACTTATGCTTTTTGTACCTTTGTTGTTAAAATTGCTTTCCATTGTTTTCCTCACTTGTAAGTAACTTTGGATAAAAACGTCTGCTAAATGACTAAATGTAATTTATAAATCTATAGGGTGACCACATTTGTGTCCAGATCTCCCAGTTGCTAAGTTTAGATTTATTTTACATAAAACCACTGAATGATAAAAAAAATATTTTGTAAATCAGTTCCCTGTTTAAAAATGATTGACAGCAAACACAAAACAATTGCAATGGTGCATTTAAACAACGTAAGTCCGTAAAACCATGACCTGACATGATCTACAGCCCATGAAGCTACAGCCAAAGATTAAATGTAATGGAAGACCTACCTCTCACTGTCAACCAGCAGCTCAAGAGTTCATTTAGAAAATCAATCTTAATTTAATTTAATTGATCAAATATTTAAGAGATGAACCTGGAGTTTTAAAATAATGGATTGGAAAGCTATTAAATATGCTTTAATAGTTTTGGGATCGATCGGGTTTGATGGTTGTGTGAAAGGACGTCCAGACTGATGCACATATAACCCGCTGGTGTCCTGTGGTGAAGTAAAGAAAGGTGTGGGTCCAGTTGGAGAGGTCCTGCAGAGAGACTAAATCTGTTTGTGCTGAGGCGGACAGCTCTGGGCCTCTCTGAACCGGACGTTTGGATTAAAGATAGTCCAGAGCGCTCTGTGGGGGCCGTGGCATTTTAGACCCTCAGATACTATCAGACCTGAGGGGCAGAGCTACAGGAGACGATGGGGCACTGAGAGACAGGAATTAACCTTAAAAACTGCAACTAACCTCTGCACACTGGAATCTCTCATGAGACTCAAATAAAGGAAAAAAATACTTTTGGGATATGAGCACAATGGTTAAGCCCAATTCACTGTGTGCCAGGTTCATTTAGGACTAAAAGTCACTTCCGGTTCTATTACCTGCTCAGTTACACAGCTAGAAGTTATGCTCATTTAAGTTCATTATAAATAAAGTTACAGACGTGAGAAGCAGAAATGATGGACAGAAATAAGGACAAGATAAATGAGTCATTTCCAAACGCTGGCCTCACACTGCTTCATTTGACAAAGATCTACAGAAAATAATCTCCTCAGGCAGACATGTCCGAGTATCCACCTGAGACAGGTTTAAATTAGAAACAGAGGAGATTGGAGGAAATATGGTGAGCGTGGAGGAAGATAAGTAGAACAAATATAAACGGAGTCTGAGTGACTCATTAATTTGTGTATTTATGAGAAGAGAAGATGGGATTTTATGTTCTGTGTTTCAAGTTCTGTTTCTGTAATTATTGTGAGAACAGTCACACTTAATGCACCTGTGTGTACTTTTTATCCAGTAGAGGGCGTCAACCCCTCCACTGACGTATTCAGACATATTCAGATGTGATCAGTTTACAAGTGGAGACTATCCAAGTGGCAAGTTTCCCAGAAAGAACCTGTCATTTTAGTGTATTCAGTCCAAATAGGACTCTGTAGGGTTAACGCAAATTACTTTTAAGCTAGTTTTAGTTGGCACAAGTTTTAGTTGGATTTGGACAGGTTTTAGTTGGACTTCAACAGGTTTTAGTTGATTTTAAATAGGTTTTAGTTGGTTTTGGATAGGTTTTAGTTGATTTCATCAGGTTATGTTGGTTTTGGAACACTTTTAGTTGGATTTTAACAGGTTTTAGTTGGACTTCAAAAGGTTTTAGTTGATTTTAAATAGGTTTTAGTTGGTTTTGGAAAGGTTTTAGTTGGTTTTGGATAGGTTTTAGTTGGTTTTGATTAGGTTTTAGTTGGATTTCATCAGGTTATGTTGGTTTTGGAACACTTTTATTTGGATTTTAACAGGTTTCAGTTGGACTTCAACAGGTTTTAGTTGGACTTCAACAGGTTTTAGTTGATTTTAAATAGGTTTTAGTTGGTTTTGGATAGGTTTTAGTTGATTTCATCAGGTTATGTTGGTTTTGGAACACTTTTAGTTGGATTTTAACAGGTTTTAGTTGGACTTCAACAGGTTTGAAGGAGACATGGAAATGAAACATAGCAGAAGTGTCCTAACATGGGAGTCATTTCCTGCTCTTTGCTCTGTTTTCCAGGTTTGGTTGGATTTAATAATTCAGTGGCTGTTTTTTTGTGGGTTTTCTTTTGCGGTACATGGTCTGTGCTGGTTTCCACAGGGCCTACTCTGACTCAGGTTGAATAATTCACTCAGTCCAGAGGAGATCTCACTGGTTTTAATGAAGCTAAATAATGAGGCTCAGTGGATTTAGTCCCAGTCCAACATAGCTCCTCTTTTTTTATCCAATCTACCTTTAATAACCATCACTAGAGTGTGTCCTACATATTTACATATACATATTTTAATTTAATTTAACAACATAGCAGCACGAGATGAGCTGTAATTTTCTAATTTCTTGCTAAAAATATCAAGTTTATAACACAACATACTGTAAATATTAATGATATTTTTTAAAAGGTGACCGTTCTTTTGTCAGCATCTCTAGAAAACAATTATATATGATATTGTAAGCTTTAAGTATAATCTCATACAATTGAATTTACCCAGGAGAGTGTGACCAATTCTCCCATTAACACAACCTTTTATAATAAACTCACTGTTAATATGATTCCGTTTGAGCGATTGACTCAGTTTTCATTGGTTAAGCCGCTGTTCCACTTTGTGCTGTTGTCGAGGTTATTCTGGTGCAGAGTCGAACTGAGCCAAGCGTCCCACTGTTGAGTCAGAAGACAGTGGAAGTGCCACAGCCAAGATGTAGATAAGCCTCTCAACACAAAGACACACACGGACAGCAGCCCACACGGGCTCCACACATATCCATAATCCATCTGGAATTATACCAATAACATATACGGACCGCACAGTGTCACAGAATTAATATGGATCACATGAACAAAGACGCTTCTTCCCACCTCCCTAAAACCTCACCCTTAAAAAAATCATAGTAAAAGCCAGGTTTTGGTTAAAGAACAAGCTTGATCCACTCATTTAGATTTACTGTACTTTATTTCCTTTTCACAAGAGTCAAGCTTTACATTTACATTTACATTTAGTCATTTAGCAGACGCTTTTATCCAAAGCGACTTACAAGTGAGGATAACAATGGAAGCAATTTTAACAACACAAGGTACAAAAAGCATAAGTGCACAAAAAACTAGTCAGTTTAAACCCAGCGCAGTATACAATGCTAAGGATAAGA